>OZ020507.1:40114702-40714702 GCA_963971375.1 Platycheirus rosarum
TCGCCGAGTAACAAACCCAACAAGCAACTCGTTCGTATAGCAGACGACAACACTACAAAAAACAGTAAATCACTAACACATAAACTCACCCCAAGCAGCTCTCCAACGCAACCGATAAAAATGAACAACAACTACAATCATATAATCCCCGCACACCACCCGATTCAAAACTCCCTCCATGTTACTCAACTGGCCATACACTCGCCCACACATGCCTTTCCTTAGAGGTTCTTCATGATGAGCTTAAACGGCAAGCCAAATCAATTTCTGCAACTCTGAAGGGGGGAGCTGGATAAGATTCGAAATGAGTTCTTGCACAAGGTGATGGATATCAAAACTAAACTAACTGAAAACATAAACCGCATTAATTCAGCTATCACGGACTTATCGCAACGAACGGCCAAAATTGAACAAAGCTTTCCCGAAAGGAATTTCAGAATTACGTAGCTGTTGTGACATGTTCGAAAAAAAAGAATTTCTAACAGATGCTGTTGTTTTTGGAATCCCGCAAATTTCCGATGAGAATGTGTGCAGTTTTGTATTTTCTTCTCTGGCAGTCCATAGTCCAACTAATGAATTTTTACCTAAATGATCGTCAACATTACTTGGAGTACCCGCCGGAGTTCACCAGGGTTCTTTTCTTGGGCTCATACTATTTTCACTTTACGTGAATGAACTCCCTCAATTTACGGTTCATATGTTTGCTGACGACATTCAATTATTCCTGAGCTGTGAACTGGGAATGATTTGTAGATGTATTGAAATGATAAACCACGATTTAAAGATCACTAAGCAGTGGGCACTCGGGCATAATTTATCACTAAATCCAAGAAAGTCAGAGACTCTGCATATATAAGAACAAATTAGATACATCTCATTGCCTACTGAAACAAAGATGCTTCTTATTAAATCACTTTTATTACCTGTGCTGCTGTATAGTTGCAAAGTTTTTTGCCATGTTGACCACAAGACGAGGCGTAAACTAAATATCTTTAACAATAACCTAGCAAGATTTGTTTTTTAAAAAAACGTCGTTTCGATCACATATCAAGCTACTCTCTGCAAATCATGGGCTTAAGCTTCGAAAACCTCCTGAAGTTCAGAACTTCAACTCTTTTGCACGGTATTATTCAGACCAAACAGCCCGAGTATTTGCACAGCAGACTAAATTATGCCAGCTCACAAAGAACGACTGTATTAATTCAACCCAGATTCAATTGTATGCAATCTGAGCGCACTTTTTTCGTCCATGCCACTCTTCTATACCCATCGCACTTAGGAGAACCATAAACACAAACACATTCAAAACCCATCTTTTCAATTACTTGGCCAGTGATACATAATTAGAGATACGTATTTAAATATAAGAAATACATTTTGTCTACAATGAGTTAATTAAAATGTTTGTATGTAATAATTTTCATCTTACTTATCTTTATTCCCATATGAAATCTAAAAGCTCTAGAAATTTGTAAGGCCTTCACTAACTATGAAATTTAATCTAAATGTAAAACTATTCTATTTAAATAAATAAATAAATAAATTAATTGAGCAATCATGAATAATCACACCCTAGATTGAAGAACTCGATCGTAAGGCACATACGGAGAACGTCAAACATTAAACACATCTACCTATCGCGTTTTTCAACAGGGACGCTACAAAAGAAAAGCGACAGGGACAGCAAACGACGCCATATTTCTTGCCGCTCTTTTGATATTTCTCTTCAGTAAGGTTTGCCATTTCATGATAAAAAGATATACGAGCCAACAACGAGTCGAAATTATTAACATTTACTACTGAAATTTGGAGTCAATGGCCTCAACGACAAGAGCGCTACGTCAAATTTATGGTCGTCATAATTGTCCTAGCAGATGAACAATTGAACGTCTAGTGGAAAAATTTTAATCCACAGGCACAGTACAAAATGTTCTCGTGCCAGTGAGACAAAGAAGTGCCCGTAGTGTCGAGAATATTGCTGCCGCTGGGGCTTCAATTGCAGAAAGCCCAAATGTGTCTCTCACACGTCGTTCTCAAGCGTTGGGCATCTCTGTGACGTCGTTTTGGCGAATTTTGCGAAAAGATCTTGGCCTGCATCCTTACAAGATTAAATTGACGTAAGAACTGAAGCCGCTTGACCACCAGAAGCGTCGTATGTTCGTGAATTGGGCTGAGCAACAACTTGAAAATGATTCGGATTTTCATCGAAAAATCATCTCCAGCGATGAGGCTCATTTCTGGCTGAATGGTTTCGTCAATAAACAAAATATGCGGTATTGGTCAGGCAGCAATCCCCACTTACTCCATGAGTCATCATTGCATCCCGAAAAAATTACGGCTTGGTGTGGTTTCTGGGCCGGCGGCGTCATTGGGCCGCCGTACTTTTTCCGTGATGATCAAGACCGGCACGTTACTGTGAATGGGGATCGCTACCGTTCAATGATAACCGAATATTTTTGGCCCTAATTGGATGATATGGACTTGGAGGACATGTGGTTCCAACAGGACGGCGCCACAAGCTACACAGCGAATGTCACAATCAATTTATTGGAAACCAAGTTTGGAGAACGTGTTATCTCACGAAATGGTCCAGTCGCTTGGCCGCCTCGGTCGTCAATTTGACGCCGTTAGACTATTTCCTGTGGGGCTACGTCAAGTGTATGGTCTATGCCAACAAGCCAGCGACGATTGATGAACTTCGTACGAATATTGAACGTGAAATTGCAGCAGTATCGGCCGATTTATGCTTGAATTGAAAACCGTCGAAAATGGGATTTAGCGTCTGGACTTCTGCAAGCGTGCCCGTGGTGGCCATGCAAAAGAAATCGAGTTTCATACATAATGGCATGGAACGAACAGGAATAAAGAATTCGATTGATATCCAAAACCGTTTTTGATTTATTTAAAAAAAAAATTTATAGCGTTCTTATTGAAAAACCCTTTACCATATCAACAAAAACGCATGCCTACTACGAACGAAGAACGAACAAAGAACGAAAGAACCGGAGCCTCCATTCTTACACACCACTGCACTGCTTAGTTTTTTCAAATATGTAGTCAGTCAGTAAATAGTGGCCAAACGTTACACTACACACCCCATAGCCGATAAACATTTATCCACTCACGGATGTTGAAAGAATATATCGCAATTTATAATTATAACCTTCTCAAATAGTATTAACTTATTCATTTAAAGTATAACATTTTGTTAGAATACTTGTGTTTTCCTTCGCATTATAAGAAACCCTTGAATAACTTCAACAACGATCCTTCATTTGTAACACCTAAAACTATGTTAGTCGGCCAGGAAATGGAAGAATAATCAGCTCCTTTTTCAATAAGGGTGGATAGATATTGAGATAGAGTTAAACTAGCTATATATATGGTATTAAAAACATTGTTTTGCTGTATGCTAAGTTATGTTTGGAATTTTTTTATTAAATGTTCAAATACCCGACTCCGTTTTTTCGATGGCACAGATTTGACGGGTAATTTTAATGGTTTGTACATAGATACATCTGCGTTTGAACGATGGCTGGTATTATGTTTAGCTTAAGAGCATCGGTCGATTGTGGTTTGTTTGAATAGGCCTGCGATTTCAGGAAACCTACAAGAAAAAGTCTAACGTAGTTAAATTGCATGACCCTGATGTCCAATTCACGTCACATCTTCAAAAGAAAACCTTTTCATCAAATAGATCATACATCGTTGAGACCGTTGTGTGAAAAGTAGTGTTATTCTGCTGGAACCACATGACGCCATATGGTTCAATTTGGGCAATAAGAAATTAGTTATCTTCATTCTTTAGCGCTCGCCATTGATGGTGACGGCTTCACTGACGCTGTTTTCGAAGAGAAAACGGCCCAATGATTTCGCCATCTCAAAGTCCAAACCAAACTATACATTTTTGGCGATGCATTGTCACCTGGTAAGTCTCATGCTTCATGTCATCACATAAACGGAAATTCATTCATAAATAAGCCCCGTCATTTAAAAATATTTGTCGGCAAAAATTGCGAACAAACGGCGTTGTGCATGGTCATGAACTTAGAGTTCATGGTTAAGTTGAAGCAAGTAGGCCTGCGAAAGACCGAATTCTTGGACGCGCTGTGGACCAACTGTCTCGGGTTCTGTTGTACACTTTCACAGACCACGGCTAGGTTCTATTGGGATATTTCATTCTTTTAACGTACAAATGTTGGCCGATTAATAGCCCAATCACTCGTTTTAAATTTGGCTTCCAAACTTTGAACTGTCCACTTGGAACTAACGAACAGAAATCAGAAAATGTCCTATACTGTTTACCCCCATTCTACAGGATTAGGATAGGGTGGACGAGTACCGTGGATACTCCCCTACTTTTTATCAATAGACAATCATCAGCTAATAAAGCGACTAGTTTTCGCGATTTCTTTTCCATATCCTTTGAAACCCTATGCGACGGGGTCCTAAGCAGATCTATTTCCAATTTCTAATGGTTGACTGCCAATTTCGCTGAATTTTATCGAATTGACGCTGAAAATGTATCTGATGACATCAACTTTTGAAGATATGTAGTACATATGGTCATGACATGGTCGAATTCTTTACACTCACCTTGTATCCTTGCTGAAAAGCAACCCCTTCTTTTGACTTCTTCTGGACCTGTGTCTATTGCCAGAAGTTCGTTTGAATTTAATATTATTTTTTGGACCCATAGATACGCAAAGTTATTTTGATCCTTCCTACCAAGAGATGGCAATTTTGGTCAAAACTTTTGACTTCTGTAAAAGTTTATTGATGCGACACTTGGTGCAATACAAATTGCTATTATTTAAGTACAAAATATATCATCAAAACTTTCAGAAATATTATTTTTAAACTTTATATTTAAATGGACAGATTTTTGTATTCTCAAATAAAATTGAAACTTTTCAAGAGAAAATATTTTTTTTCCAATACAATGTATCTGTTGCTTCATGAATATAACTCATACATGTATTTCAAAAATTTTATTTCTATGGATGTGACTTTGAACGATGATGCAAATAACTTTTTCTTCGAATAGGTCAAAGGATATTTGCATTTGGCAAAAGTTTTCACTTTTTTATTGTGGAAACAAACTGCACTGGTACGGGTACCGATACCAAAATTCAAGAAACGGTCGATATATGTATTGTGGGACACGGATTTCAATAATACCTCTTAAGAAGCTTCTTAGTAAGCTTTTAACTACTCCTAATTCAGCTTTGGATTAATTTTACGCAATTTGTTTCGGTTCTGTATCGCAGATCGTAATTCATTCCATGCAATCAATCTTGAAGAATGAAGTCGTCAAAGTATTAAAAAATATTATTTCACACTATACCGCGTATTCCTAAGAAGTTTTCAAGACCCACCAGTGAAGCATATTCATGTTTCTTATACAGTGTCCCAACGGCAGTAAAAATGTTTGGTCATTTGTAAAAAATATTAAAAACTCCTCGACACCTTCGGCTCCAACGCTCATCGACATTAACAAACCAATTGTTTACTCTTCAGAGAAGGCAAACTTGCTCGCCGCCCATTTCGCTGCCAGCTCCACGCTGCCTCACAGCAACGTTGCCCCTCCTGTACTTGAGAATGTACATTTTTCCATGGGACAGATTTTTTTCCGCACTCGTACAGTAGCAAGAGTTCTCAAAGATCTCGATATACACAAATCCACTGGACCGGATGGTATATCCCCGATTCTTCTAAAGAGGTGTTTTTCCACACTGACAAACCACTGCATAAGCTTTTCCATCGCTCCTACTCTTCTGGAATCTTTCTTAGAAGATGGAAAACAGCATTTGTCCAGCCTGTCCCTAATAAAGGCGACCCATCCTCCTCCTCCTACCGACCCATAGCACTGACACCCCTTCTTTCTAAGGTCATGGAAACACTGATTAACCGTCAGCTTAAGGAATACATCCATGACCGTCAGTAGACCGTCAGTATGGCTTCCTCAGCAACCGTTCCACTGGTGATTTGATGGCATATCTCACCGAACAGTGGAACAAATCTTAACATCGCTTTGGTGAAAGTAAGATTATTGCTCTTGATATCTCCAAGGCATTTGATAGAGTTTGGCATGAAGCTCTCTTATCGAAAATGCGTGCTTTTGGGATCGATGATACTCTTGTTCGTTGAATTAGAAGCTATCTTCTGGACCATTCAATATAAGTTGTATTAAACGGATTCAAGTCTGATTCCCACAAAATAAATGCTGGTGTACCCCAGGGCTCTGTTCTGTCTCCGACTCTTTTCCTCATTAGTATAAATGATCTTCTGTCTGTTACTTCTAATCCTCTTAACTGTTTTGCTGACGACTCTACCCTCAGCTTTTCATATTCGTTCGATAATTCACGTCCTTCGCATTCGTACGTACAATTGCAATGGTGCCGTGTGTCAAGCTCATTAAACTCCGATTTATACAGCATTGTCAAATGGGGTAATAGGAATCGTGTGGAGTTTAATGCTTCGAAAACTCAATACTGTCGTCTGTGGTTAAAGCTAAACATACCTCCAATGCCATTGTCCATGAATGGCACTCACATCGAAGAAACCGAAAAGCTTTCAGTACTCGGTATGTGTGTTGTGTTAACGACGACCTCCGTTGGAACGATCATATATTTGATATCGGTAAGAATGCTGCTAAGTGCTTAGGTTTTCTGTATCGGTGTAAGATGTATTTTTCCCCATCCGATCTGGCTACAATTTATAAAGCGTTTATACGCCCTTAACTCGAGTATAACTCCCACCTCTGGATAGGTGGGAAGCACCTATCACCTACATCGCTTCTCCTGCTTGATAGAATACAAAAACGAGCGTTAAGATTATAGAATAGTTTACCCGGCGTTAATTATAAAAAAAAATTGAAGGTGATGCCGTAAGAACACAAGAAGTTTTACATCCCTATAGGTATCTCATTATGAATAGAATTCCTAGTTGAGTACGACTTGCATTTCCCGATAGATATAGAATCCAGCTACTAGGTCTATGTAACATAAATATTGGACTGCAGCCTAAACGGTTGGGCCAATCGTCTTCAAATTTTGAACATAAGGTTATTTTGACATTCTAGAGAGGAATTTTTTTCCATTTTTTTTAGCTCAAAAATTAACGGTACCTGTCATATAACCGTTTTGTAAAAGCTTATTTTTCTCAGAAACGGCTCCAAGAATTTTTATAAAAAAATCAATGTACTACTGTAGGTATGCATTATATTTTGGTGAAAAAAAAATTAATATGGTGGACCAAAAATGGTACAATTTATTTTAATGTCGAGTTATACTGGACTTTTTCATCGTAAGGACAAAATTTAAATATTGAAAAAAACGTTTGAATATGCAGGCTACGCATACTCAAGTTTAACGCTCTTTTTAATAAAATTAGATGAAATTAAATTAATTTCAAAAGAAAAGAAATCTTATTTGTATATATAAAAGTACTAATGTTTTTAAGCACAAAAAACTATTTCTGATTAGATTTAATTTTAATTTGTTTTTGAGGTCTAGTTTTTTCTTAAATAGGTACTTAAACCACGATATCTTTTAATATTTTGGTCTAGTCCATAACTTGCATTAAAATTTCCTGGAAAACGGGAATATCTCAGCACAATGTCATCATATACACGTCCTGGCCAACTTACATTAACATCGAAGAATTAACGATTTGGGCCACAACCCATCAATTCATTTAATGCGATATTTTTAGAATATTTATTATTAATTTTTGTAAACTGAAAATTTTTCAGTGTGTGAAAATTATTTACAGTTTAAAAATTTTTGATAAATAAATTTAAAGTATAAACTTTTTTTTATTTTCGTCTAATTTTATTTTCATTTTTTTAAATATTTTCAAATCTTTTGTTTATAAAAAAATCGGCGACGCGTTTCAAATTAAATTACATTCCTAAATCGCGCCTGAAGATGGAATTATAGTTCCGAAAATAAACAAAAGTTGTGAAAATATTAAAAAAAATAAAAATAAAATTAGATGAAAATAAAAAAAAATTGTATAGTTTAAATTTATTTATCTATCAATCAGAAACACAACTTGGAGACCAAAATACACTCACAATGATTCAAAATTGTTTCTTTCTTAACTAGCTGACCCACCCGGCATTTCTCAGGTATACGACACATTTTCTGAATTTCGGTTGTAAGTAACATACATATAAAGGTTTTTTTCATTAAGCTCTTAAGGTGTGTTAGATATATTGAAATTTTCTATTCTTGGTGGGGCGCATCTAAGGTAACCACCTCTAAAATTAGCAAAGCCTGACAACAAAGAAAGAAAAGCCTGATTTTTGTGAAAAAGCCAGAAATAAAAAACATAATTTTTCCTTTTCAAAACTTAATTTTTATTAAAACAAAAAAAAAATTAAAGAAAAAAAAAAACATTAAAAATAACATTAAAATCTGAATCTAATTTTGTTTGTTTATTGTATAAAATGGAAGTATTATACTTTGCAGAACTTTTTAGCGGGTTTTACACGTAGTAGTGTTATTACAGCAATATATTGTCCTTAATAATGATCGTGTTTGGTCGATTAGATAGTCATTACTTGGAATGATAGACAGAATTGACGAAAATCCAGGAATTTCTGAATTCGAGCATTCATTACTTGCAATATTGTCAATAGTCATTAGTAATGACGTTTTATGCAGTAACACGTGCATTATCATGACAGATAACACGAATTTTCTAATTAACTATGTACATAGGTAGAGGTACTATATAATAAATATGTAGAATTCAATCTATACACATTCATAAAAAAGAAGTATCTGTTTTCTGTTCTTATTTATGGACCGATTTTGACCGGACTTTCACAGGCAGGGAGCTCATTTTAAAAGGAATCATTAAACCTATTTAAATTACCCGTAGGTGGCCCTTTTGATAAATTTCGCGGGTATTAGCTTTTATTGTATAAATATCTTTATTTTATAAAGAAAAACATATTTGAGGTTCCAAATTCTATATGTATGTCTGTGAGGATGTATTTCGGACTACAGCCTGAACGGTTGGGCCAATCGTCTTCAAATTTAGAACATATTTAAAGCTATTTTGATGTCCTACAGAGGTCGTTTTCAATTTCTTTTTAGCTCAATTATTAGCAGGTACCTCGTACCTGCCATATAACTGTTAAGTAAAAGCCTATTTTTTTCGGAAACGGCTCCAAGACTTTTTTATGAAAAAAATCAGTTTGGATTACCTCTGTTTAGTGAAAACAAAATTTACCATGTTGGGCTAATAACCTCCTTAGGACGGTTTTTTATTCTTTGACTTTTTCCAAAACTGGTTTACCGATTACAATCAAAATTGATATTTTAAAAGATCTACGTAACCAAAATAATTTTGCATTAAAATTTTTTCGATTAACGTTTTTTTTTTTGTATTTTTTTTAATATTTTTTCAATAAAAAACAAATCAATATTTTGAAAACTGCTAGGTTAATTTTTGATTTTGTGTTTAAATTATATTTTTTTTATTAAAAATGTTAAAAAAACAACGTTTTATTTAATATCGTTACTATGATTTTGAAAAAAATTACTTTTTTTAATTTTTTCAAATAAAAAATATGGCGTTTACGTACTTTTTTCCAAGAAAAATCGAATAAGAACTTAAAACATAAATATATCTCAAATCCTATTCGATGTTGCGACTTGTGACCGCACATAAGACGTGCGATCCAGTTGTGCAATTTATGTCAAAATTATAGCAAAGCAAGCGTTTTTGAAGTATCCATTGCCGGAAGTGATGAAAAAATCAGACTTTTTTCTCCTCTTACAATGAGTTGATTATAAAAGCAAGTAATGACATTATTATTGATTGTGTAAGGTTCAAAAGTAATGTGGGAGTAATGATAAACATTGACAAATAAACGAAAAAATTAACTTGTTCACTGCAATTCGATTTGTGCGATTATTATAAAAAAAAGCCTGACTAAGGACGAAACCTGGTCAAAGCCTGATTGAGACGCTAAAAGCTTGACGCGTCAGGCGAAATCCTGACCGATGGCAAGTCTAATACACGCATCTGAAGTGCCCAATTTTCCTTGATTCTTGTACTTGTGAGTTTTTGTGAGATCTTGCATTTCGTCGACGAACCACCACAGTGCGAATAGTCCGTACAATGGGCGGAACGCGCGAAACGTAGCCCGAACAGAACATCCATTTTGATAAAACAATTTATCATTGGCATGTGTTGTTGAACCCTATATCCGTCCATGGAGATTTGGCAAAACAGACTAAATAAAGTAAAGCCAATTTGACAGATGTAGCTTCAACAAGATGGCCACGGAAGTTTCTATTAGAAGAATAATTCCTTGCAAACTAGCAAAACTTTGCCGATTTCTGATTGGTCAAACAAAATTTGCAAAGTGAAAAGTATTTGCTGAAATAGGGCCCTGGTTAACAGACGATCACAACTAAGATATCTAAACAATTTTAGTTAGCACGAATATTTTTTCATTGAATAATTTTTGAATAAGGCTTTCTTTCGTTTTATTGATAATTTTGTTCAAAACTTCTGTTAATAATTCAATGCTTTGAAAATGCCTTGGGATAAATTTTTTTTCCTAGATCCAGTGTGTTGATGTGCTTACATTTGCTTACATTTTTGATGATTTTTTAACAATTTTTTTCACAAAAAGTTGTTTATGTAACGTATGTGAAATACAGAGATACATTTTATAAGCCGAACTAAACGAATTTAGAATGGTTTACCCGGTGGGATCTTTCCTTGCCATTTCAATTACCAAGCATTCAAAACCAGTGTTAATCGACAACTTCTGTCCCCTCCCTATTCTCCCAATGCTCGCGCAATATTTTTTTATTGACGGGTAGAGAGAGAATTGTATTTTATCAAAACTCTAATGAAAAGCTACCATACCTTGTTTTGTCATTTCTTTTCTATTAAAATCCAAGCTTATGCTAGAAAAACTTTTAGGAATTTAAAACTGAATTGTTTATACTCTAGATTATGTTGTTATAACAATGCAATTTAAAAAAAGGAGCTGAATAGATAAAAAGAAGATTGAAAGACATTTCTCTAAATTGACACAATAGATGAGAACCCAAAGAATGTAAAGAATAATCAGTTTATTTTTTTTTTGTTAGTTTATTCACCCTGGAATTGAGTCATTTTCCAAAGCAAAACTAGATGCTAATTTGCATATGAACTTTCCAGAAAAAAGTGTCCTTTCATTTTTTTTTATTTATTTTTTTTAGTATTTTAACAAAAAAATTAAATTTTCTTTTAATCAATTAAGTGGCATTGAATATAATATATATTCAGCGCATTAAAAAAAGGTCTGCAGAAAAAAATAATTTACTGCACCATTCGTCTGAGCCCATTCAACCTTCAAAACTGTATCCTTTTTTAGCGTCTATTTGTTTAAAAAAACACACACTTTTCTGTCCATAAATAGTATTCATCCACATCCTTGCCTAGTCATGCACATATGGCTCAAAAAACATGTCCTGAATTATTCTGCATACACAAACACTCACTCCAAAGGCGACACAATAACGGACATCGCATCCACTTTAAGTCAACCAGTACTGCAACGTCTCACTCCTCTACATACCACACATCATTGCAATCTAAAAGACAGAAAAAAAGGTTTGAAAGGACATTCACACACAGTGGAGATGAAAACATCAATTATCATTATGTGAAGAAAGAACATCACCACACCGAGCCAGACCCGCATTGCATGTCAAAGCCCATCGTGTCCTCGTCGCATACTTCAATTAAAAGTTGCACGTTGATTAAACCGTCGACATGCGGTCCTGCATAAACCGTTCTAAGACACAATAGCGCTGCAGTGTCGAAAAAGTTATACTTTTCTGCAGAGACACAATATGACATAGTTTTCTGATGGAAACCCTAGAAGGCATAGCTGTGGTCCATGAAAAGGATACAAACTCTCATCAAAAACCATCTCTTATGCCTCGTAACTATTCACACACATGTCGGATTAAGTGCCCATCACTGCCAGGAATAGGACCTTCATCAACAATAAGGATCCCTGCCTATTAATGTATGTTGTTGGTACTTTATGTTAGCACTATTACTGCACTTGATACTTGACATCCTTAAAAGTGCAGTCCATGCTGATGGTTGATTAGAAATATCAGGTTGCTATCGGGTGGAAGGATTTGAAACTTCTTTTAGGACAAAAAAACGCCTTAAAAGGGCTTCCTACCTAAACTTTTTCATATGAACTAAGGTTACTTATGTTGGCAATTAAAATCATCAGACATTCATAGGATGCATTTTACATTCAACAAGATTCATTTGATTAAGGAACTCCCACATGTAATGACATAAAATACTTCCTTTTTTGTTCGCCAGGATTATAAAAAATGAAAATTATTCAAATCTTAAATTCATAAGAATTTCAGCTTAATTAGAATTCCCTTGACATTGAAGGGTAATTCGTGTGAAGGCGGATGATCCCAGCGTGACTTTTGGGGCGGATGACCTAGAGGAACTTTGAATTTAATGAGAACAAGCTTGGGACTATAGGGGATGAAATATTTTGAGCTCTGTGGGTGGTTTACATGGTCGAGTGGTCGAGGGTTATTACTTAAAGTGGTTTGCAGATTAATAAGATAAGAAAAAAAATGTTTCTCATATTTATTTTTTGGGGCGGATTTCTTTGAAATGATGTATATTGGTTGGAATATTTTAAATTTCAAGGATAGTTATATGTATTATGTTTCATTAAAATTTCGTTCTAAAAAAAAGTTATTTTAAAAGCTTTTTTTTGGTTAACCTCGATAAGAGAAATTGTATAGCTAAGCTTAAGGTTGTAATGATTGTGTATGTATATACTAATCAAAAGTTTTTATTACGCGAAAAGGAGGTACAAACTATAGGTTTTAAATGTAGAATAGGAATGAAAGTGAGCAAGGAATTGAAAATATTCCAAAGTGTGAAAAGTGCAGAAAATAATATCCTTCGTCCCATTATATACGAGGGAATTCAAACGCTTAAATCTAGGAGTTGGGCAGATTAAATAATTTAAGATATTTGTCGGCCAAAATTGAGAGAAAAAAACGGCGTAATATATCCACATAAAGGTTGAGTTCCTTGGTCAGTTGGCTCATCTACGGGTGTAGGCTCAAGTCTCAACGCAAAAGTCGCCAAGTTGAAGTCAGGGAAAGGTCAAGTTCTTGTGCATGGCCAGGAATTGATTGTCTTGGTTTCTGCTGTACACTTTTACGAGTCGCGGTGATGTAGGTACTCCTGTGCAAATTATAAATCTGTTATTTTTATCCAAAGCATAAGATTAACTATGAGAGATATTGATTTCCAACCAATTTTTGTTGACAGAATTATCATGACATAATATTTCAAATAAAATGTTAGACAAGATGCAAAATGTGGACTGCCAACGTAAATTCATTTCTGTGTAAAAAATTCACAATTCATTTCACAATAAAAGTGATCAAAAGAATTTGTGGCCGAGATCGAGATGCGAGAAACTCGCAACACTCGCATCAAATATCGTACACAAAACGTTTCTCGTATCGCATCGTTTTGTCGCACCACTGTGCTATACTCACCGCACTGGTGGCTCAAGGGCTCAATCCATAGAATTCGTACGTCCATTGCATTGCCTCATACAAACTGACAAATCAATTACATACACACACGTGTTCTTATAACAAGTGAAGTGATCCATGAGCATCGCATGTGCCGGACGCATCGGAACAAGTAAAAAAAATTTTATCTTTTCTCTCTGGTAAATTCGATGACAGCAGATGTCAATAGCATTTTGAAGTTTCGTGTTTTTGCTAGTGGTGGGATGTTACTTAGGGCAATTTGGCAGCTACTGAAACTACAATTACAGTTAAAGAGGCTTTACATGAATCTGCGAAAATGGGGATACAAAATATTAAAATCGTGCGTTTTCAAAAAATACTAGAGCTGATTCAACTTCGACCAAATAGCTTCAGGAACTTGAGAAAAGACTTGGTTGTCTGTAAAGTCGGTTTACGGACATTGATGGCAACAACACCAACATACATAACTCATCTACAACATCTACTTTCTACGTTAACAAAACTCCGCCTATTTTGTATTTCTCTTTCTCTTCCTGTTCTTTTGAATTTGAGTGGAATTATTTTGGGCATTTGCGCCTGTTCTTTTTCATGTTTGTCTGGTGCTCACAATGCGTTTGCAATCGATTTTGGTTATGTAGGTCTTTTCCTTTTTTATCGTTTCTTTTCTAAAAGATGTTCACTCGAAGTAGCCAGCTGCATTCCTCCCCTTAAAAGTTTCTCCCGTAATACTCGTCTCGCAAGAAATGTTCATCAGTTCACCCTTGAGCCCAATTTCGGGACGAGACGTGAAACAATCATAGAGTATTAATATTATAAAGAGAGAAATCTTCCGCCTTCTTTTGATGATGCCTATAACTACAAGCTTAAACTGTCATCTCATTCAAGAACAACAAAACTCAGCCTATTTTGTATTTCTCTTTCTCTTCCTGTTCTTTTAAATCTGAGTGGAACTATTTTGGCCATTTGCGCCTGTTCTTTTTCATGTTCACCTGGTGCTCAGAATACGTTTGCGATCGATTTTGGATTTTGAACCACAATATCGCGGTTAGCATGAGTCATGAATCTTATCAGCATGAGTCTTATCAACATGAGTCATGTTATTTCGTATTCATTTCGTACGTCATTTGATGACGATGACGACGAAGATCTTTTGTCTAATGCAGATTCTATAAACTCGTTTAACATTTTTAATTATTGATCCATTTTTTGTTACTTAAAGTACCACAAAACTTTTCAAAACCAGAACGAAATCAAAATTAGATGGAAATTTCAATGACATTTGCGAAATAAAATGTATTGTAGTGTGAGTGCGAATCGGTGTAAATCTCGCTAAAAATCTAGAATTCGAAAAAGTGTTTTAGATCAAGAAATAGTTCGTTTTTTTAAATTTACTATCTTACTATCAAAATGCAAAATTACCAAAATAAAGAAAAAATATTCTCCGCCATTTGTTAGAGAAGGAGTATGTTAATCCACATCGACGTATTTCCTATAATCTTCATGCATAAATATCGCTGAATTTTGATATCCCCTTTCTATCGAACAAGTATGATTTTAATATTTTGTATCTTCTTAACCAGTTACCAAATCACTCTTAACAATCTTAACTCAGCCATTGACCCATCGCTAGTTCGTTTGACATTTTGTGTTGTCAAGCTGTCAAAATAACGCAACGGATTTATTGGGTTCATCCCTTTTCATTAGGCAGCAAATGTCACCGGATTCGTTGCGACAACGGACGTAATGAATTAGTTGGGTTGTTCACGAGCAATAACGAATAACGTTGAAAGGGAAAAACCTCCATTCCATCAACCATTTTTCGCTGCGTCTCCCTCCATCTCTCCATAGGCAATATTTGATGAAATGGCAATATTAACAAGGAGGGCAATATTCAATTTGGATGGGCCTTTCATTGCTGGCAATTTCAATTGTAGGAGCTTGTTTTCAAATAATATTATTGTCAGACATTTTGAAAAATAGGAGTTTGGAAGAATATTGCCTAGCGATAGAAAATGCAATAATTTCCTTCCATCAACCAGGCAGTTTTTCTATTGCCATTGCATCAGTGACTCCACTGGCAATGGAAATGAATTGAGTACTTTATTGCCTGGAATATTGCCAATGGAGATCCTGGGTTAGAGTTCAGACTTCAAATTCATTTAGTGAAGATCAGTATATCTCTCAAGATTAAAAGTAAATAAAGTATATTATAGTTTGATTTCTATTTTCGTAAAAATAAAAATCGCTTATGAAATATGAACATAACTGAATGTCTGGGGTAAGTTTTCCATTTAGTTTTTGCGTTGAGAAGTCAGCTCCTATGAAAGCAATAGGTAATGATGTGTGTGAATTTCTTCTGAAATTAAAATTATATCAGAGCCTCGATCTAGAAAAGCTGTCGCTAGGACTGATCCTTTTGTTGCAATTTTGTTGATAAAATTTGAGTTTGCAGATGCAGAATTAATAGATAAAACGACTAATAATGATTCCATTGTAGATTTATTCTCTGCCAAGCTGTAAAATAGTTGACATAGAATACATTTCCTCCGCGATTATTAGAAGTGTGATGAAGACCGCTGCATATGTTACACCTTCACAAACTATTGACGCTCTTTTAAGGCTTTTGCTTAAAAACGGGCAATCTGACTAGTATAGTTTAGTAAAGTTCCGCAGAGCAACGTTATGAGATCTAACTTTATATAACTTTTGTTTAACTTATGTTGACTTATATTGGCATCGATAGGGGACTTAAAAAGATCTTTGAAAGGAGCCCAATCGGAAAATTCCCAGAGAACACAGGATAATGCTACTGACGAAGTGGCGGATCGACGAGGGGGAGGGGATTCTCGGATCTGGACCCCCCCACATGAGCATTGGATGGAACCAAAAACGTTAACTTGTTTTATTTTACAATTAGTTATTTTCATAATATTGTGATGTGGCAACAAAATGTTAAGATATTCGGAGGATGTAAAATTCATTGTGTACAACAACCATTTTTAACACAACACCAACATACATATTATATACATACAAAAACCATACTTCTAAAAGTATGCTATATATTTGCAATATGTTTTAAATGAGTACTTATTCGAACTCGCACAAACAACCGAAAGCTTAGATTGTGTCAGAACCAAACGGTAGCTTCCAGAAGTTTGTATATTTGTAGAAATACACGAGTAGATTAGATGGCATTAAGAGTTTATTTTATTTTCAAAAGTGGAATTATTAACAACTGGAAGCTTTAGTAAAAAGTGATTTAATTGAGTTTAAATAAAAAGTGTTGAAATATAAAAACGTATTTGAACTGTGAATAGGTGGAATAAGTTTAATTTGCTATTATTTAAACTAAAAGACGTTGTGTTTCATAAAATAAAGAGATTTTTTGTATTACTTTTGTAATTTTGATTGAGGTTTATTTGTCGAACCCCAGTTTTGGCCTGGCCCTGGCGCAATTTGATGATCCATTTTCCTTGTTTGCTAAGTTAATAGTTTCAGCAGGCTCTACGTACTTTCGCCTGTAGTATGTTTTTGCATGCTTTTAATGCACTCGAAATTTGTAGGTACAGTTTAAAAAACAAAACTTTTTCAAAAAAATAAAAAAAACAATTTAAGAATACAAGCTCAAGAACATTAATAACTCTCATTTTCAATCGAAATAAAAAACCAAAAAAATTTTGCCATTTTCAAATTATGCATTAAACATTTTTTTCTAATTTTAAAAAAATATAAAAAAACCGTTAATCGGAAATAAGTTAATATGAAATTAGTTTGGGTAACCACATCTTATTGAATATCAATTTTGATTGTTATGGGTTAACCAGTTTTGAAGAAAGTCGAAGAAAAAAAAACAGTCCTATCGGAGGTACCGTCCATAGCACACTCTTTTAAAATGTTTGCTTCCGATTATAGGAACTATAATGCAAGTTATGCATTCGTGTGGACAAAATTGAAAATATTACCAACAGTTATTTTGACATTCTACAGATGAAGTTTTTCAATTTTTTTAAATTAAACTATTAACGGTAGGTACCTGATATATAACCGTTAATTAAGAATAATATATTTTTTTTTTCAGAAACGGCTCCAAGAATATTTATGAAACACACTCAGTGTTCTGTTGAAGCTGTGGATTACGTCTTAGTGAAAAAAAATTATTAAAAATTAGCATAAGACCATTTTTTTTGATTTTCTCAAGAACTGGGTAAAAGATTTAAATCAAAATTGATATTCAAACAAATGTAGTCAAGCAAATTAGTTTCACATTCATATATTTTAAAATTAGGTTTTATTTTGTATTTTTAATAATTCAATATTTTTTTTAAATCAATATTATGTATTTTGAAAACGGGTGGATTAATTTTTTTAATGTACATAGGTTGTTTATGTTCATACGTTTGCATTCTAATGATTACAAATTTAATCTTATTGGATATAGTTCATATTAGGGTTTTGTCAAAAACTGCATGTATGTTGAACTGAATAAATAGAAAGTTACGTCCGACAAGGTACTCACTGCCAACTAAAGAGTTCAAGTGAGTACCGGGGCGAAAAGCCGTAAAAACCTTTTTTTTAATTTTTTTTTATTTTCTGAAAAAAGTTGTTAAAAAACTATTTTTTAACCGTTCCTACAATTTTGAAAAAAAAATCATGCTTTTTTATATTTTCTTAGAAAAATTAAATGGCGTTTAAATTTGTCAACTAAACACTGTTTAATGTACTTTTTTCAAACAATTAAAACTCACAAAATCGAAAAAAAACCCTCGCCCTCCTTAACGAAATCCTGGATCCGCCACTGTACTGACGGGTTTGAATATTTTAACTACTTTAATTTAGAGTATGATCTCTTGTTTGGACAGCATTTAATGTTCAACATTCAACATTGTAAGTATGTGCTTTGCATGCATCATACTCGTGTACAGGTTTTCATCAACAGAAAAAAAGTAAATAAACAAAAACTTTTTCTAATAAATTTTACAACCAAATTAGCCGAACCTATCAAAGGACGATACACCTAACTGAAAAGCTCCTCACATAATCTTGAAGTTCTTTAAACTCCTCCATGATTTTTAACTTTGACTATATAGCATTTTTTTTTGGTTACCATAGATATTGTTATTGCTTTTGTTAATTAAATTATTTTCACTTTTGTAACAAAATAATCCCATTGGTTAAGTTTACAAATATAATATCGAATTGCCACCATACTCTATAAAAGAGAATGTCGAAGTTTTCCATTTCGGCTTTGAACTCAAACGTGAACGACACGCGTTTGTTTAATATCCGACTCTTACAAAACAATATAAAAGCTTAAAATTATACGAAGAGAACTAATGGTTGTCATATCCGTTTCCGTCATTGGCTTCATGTATCCATGGAGTGAAAAAAAAATTTAGGGACATTTTTTTGTTGGGTGTTAGATTTGTTGTGGGTTTGTTATCAAAGGAAATGAAATTCAATTGAAAAAAGGATTGTTGTCAGCATTGGTAATTGTATTCCGTTAGTTTCTAGGTAATATATGTATGTAGTGTGGCTTTGATACAAGCAATAAATAAAATTGTGGGCAGCTGTCGTTTTTGAAAAAAAAAAACAACACAATCTAACACAATAGGTCATTGTATAAAAAAGAAATAAAGCAACATTATTCCCTGCTTCGTAATCAAACAAATATAAGTTTTGAGTCAGGCTTTTACATTCTTTTATATGGTCATCTCATTAAACTTTGGAATTATCTACTTCAGACACCTACATAATGTAGTTTATCTTGAAATTTGAGGAGAGTATGATAACTGTGGCGCCACGATTTGATAACATATTTTGTAGAGGGACTAAATACAAACATTTTTTTTTACTATGTAGGAGGTCTATATCCCCCGTTAAGGCAAAAGAGGCAATTTTATAAAAAAATACTTAAAATAAAAAAAAAACTATTATTTGATAACAACGGCAACAGTAACAACTAAGTGTTATACTTTTTCTAAAAGCTTTATATTTGCGCTTACTTTTAGTTTTTAAATCAGGTCATTTGATTCAATAGTTTTTAAAGAAAATTAACTTTAAACACAAAATTAAAAAAAAAAAACATTAAATATTGCATTTTCCACCACTTTTTTTCAAAATTATATAATTAAGTACAGGTTTGACTTAAAATGTTTTGTAGCAACACTTATTTTAGTTTAAACAGTGAAAACCAGATGTACTTTGGTCTTCTACATTTCGAGAAAATTGAAAATTACGAAAACATCTGATTCAAAATAACTTTTTGCGGCCTATAAGTCCACCAAAAATTGGCGTTTCGGCCGCGTAACTCACTTGGACTCATCAGTTGACAGTGAGTACCTTTGTCAAGACGCAACTTTAGATTTTTTTCAGTTGCACATATATAAAGTTCTTTCCAAAAACTTAATGTGAACTATATCCAACAAGATTAAATTTGAAATCATAAA
This sequence comes from Platycheirus rosarum, assembly GCA_963971375.1. NCBI lineage: Eukaryota > Metazoa > Arthropoda > Insecta > Diptera > Syrphidae > Platycheirus > Platycheirus rosarum. The sequence goes on from OZ020507.1 coordinate 40,134,735, forward strand.
GTTGGAAAGAAAGAGGTTTATGTCCAGGGCCAGATTATGTTCATGAATTGAAGGTTTTAACAAAAACTCTATGTACTACGTTATTAGAAAATAAGATTAAAAAACAACTAAGTAGAAGACAAAGGTACTCACTGTCAACTTTTGGTGGACTTAAAGCCCGTAAAAAGCTATTTTGAATCAATAGTTCAACAAAGTCCAAAATTAGTGCTTAGTCTTCTACTTTGTTGTTTTTTAATCTTATTTTCTTACAACGTATAGTATATAGAGTTTGTATTAAAACCTTCAATACGAAAACATCTTTTTCATAGATATTTTTACAAATGTAATTTTGTTTGGCTAATTGACAGTATTTTATTTGATTCAATTAAGTGTTCATCATTCAAAATCTTCGTTTGAACCATATAAGAGGCCAATAGTATTTACTTTGAGGTAAACGAATGAATAAATTACTCCTTACAAGTGCAATTCAGCAAGACATTTAGCATTACTCAGAATGCACCACGAGGAGATAGACTTGTTCTGCATTCCACGTCAAAATCAGTCAATTAGTTGGTCAGTTTTTGTGTAAGTCAAGTCAGTTAGTTAGTTAAGATTGGTTTCTTATAAGAGTTTCAAAAATAAAATTCAGTTTCGTCAGTAAAGTTATCACTTCTTGTATCGTCCTTAATGTCGGATTCATTGAGTTTGTCTAGTTCGTCTTGTTTTGAAGGTATAATATGTTCTATGTCTTTACTTTGAACGGCGGGTGGGTCAAGGTCCCTAACTTGTAGTCCTTCAATTTCCACGCATCAGTTGACAGTGAGTACCTTTGTCAAGACGCAACTTTAGATTTTTTTCAGTTGCACATATATAAAGTTCTTTCCAAAAACTTAATGTGAACTATATCCAACAAGATTAAATTTGAAATCATAAAGTTGGAAAGAAAGAGGTTTATGTCCAGGGCCAGATTATGTTCATGAATTGAAGGTTTTAACAAAAACTCTATGTACTACGTTATTAGAAAATAAGATTAAAAAACAACTAAGTAGAAGACAAAGGTACTCACTGTCAACTTTTGGTGGACTTAAAGCCCGTAAAAAGCTATTTTGAATCAATAGTTCAACAAAGTCCAAAATTAGTGCTTAGTCTTCTACTTTGTTGTTTTTTAATCTTATTTTCTTACAACGTATAGTATATAGAGTTTGTATTAAAACCTTCAATACGAAAACATCTTTTTCATAGATATTTTTACAAATGTAATTTTGTTTGGCTAATTGACAGTATTTTATTTGATTCAATTAAGTGTTCATCATTCAAAATCTTCGTTTGAACCATATAAGAGGCCAATAGTATTTACTTTGAGGTAAACGAATGAATAAATTACTCCTTACAAGTGCAATTCAGCAAGACATTTAGCATTACTCAGAATGCACCACGAGGAGATAGACTTGTTCTGCATTCCACGTCAAAATCAGTCAATTAGTTGGTCAGTTTTTGTGTAAGTCAAGTCAGTTAGTTAGTTAAGATTGGTTTCTTATAAGAGTTTCAAAAATAAAATTCAGTTTCGTCAGTAAAGTTATCACTTCTTGTATCGTCCTTAATGTCGGATTCATTGAGTTTGTCTAGTTCGTCTTGTTTTGAAGGTATAATATGTTCTATGTCTTTACTTTGAACGGCGGGTGGGTCAAGGTCCCTAACTTGTAGTCCTTCAATTTCCACGCATCAGTTGACAGTGAGTACCTTTGTCAAGACGCAACTTTAGATTTTTTTCAGTTGCACATATATAAAGTTCTTTCCAAAAACTTAATGTGAACTATATCCAACAAGATTAAATTTGTAATCATAAAGTTGGAAAGAAAGAGGTTTATGTCCAGGGCCAGATTATGTTCATGAATTGAAGGTTTTAACAAAAACTCTATGTACTACGTTATTAGAAAATAAGATTAAAAAACAACTAAGTAGAAGACAAAGGTACTCACTGTCAACTTTTGGTGGACTTAAAGCCCGTAAAAAGCTATTTTGAATCAATAGTTCAACAAAGTCCAAAATTAGTGCTTAGTCTTCTACTTTGTTGTTTTTTAATCTTATTTTCTTACAACGTATAGTATATAGAGTTTGTATTAAAACCTTCAATACGAAAACATCTTTTTCATAGATATTTTTACAAATGTAATTTTGTTTGGCTAATTGACAGTATTTTATTTGATTCAATTAAGTGTTCATCATTCAAAATCTTCGTTTGAACCATATAAGAGGCCAATAGTATTTACTTTGAGGTAAACGAATGAATAAATTACTCCTTACAAGTGCAATTCAGCAAGACATTTAGCATTACTCAGAATGCACCACGAGGAGATAGACTTGTTCTGCATTCCACGTCAAAATCAGTCAATTAGTTGGTCAGTTTTTGTGTAAGTCAAGTCAGTTAGTTAGTTAAGATTGGTTTCTTATAAGAGTTTCAAAAATAAAATTCAGTTTCGTCAGTAAAGTTATCACTTCTTGTATCGTCCTTAATGTCGGATTCATTGAGTTTGTCTAGTTCGTCTTGTTTTGAAGGTATAATATGTTCTATGTCTTTACTTTGAACGGCGGGTGGGTCAAGGTCCCTAACTTGTAGTCCTTCAATTTCCACGCATCAGTTGACAGTGAGTACCTTTGTCAAGACGCAACTTTAGATTTTTTTCAGTTGCACATATATAAAGTTCTTTCCAAAAACTTAATGTGAACTATATCCAACAAGATTAAATTTGTAATCATAAAGTTGGAAAGAAAGAGGTTTATGTCCAGGGCCAGATTATGTTCATGAATTGAAGGTTTTAACAAAAACTCTATGTACTACGTTATTAGAAAATAAGATTAAAAAACAACTAAGTAGAAGACAAAGGTACTCACTGTCAACTTTTGGTGGACTTAAAGCCCGTAAAAAGCTATTTTGAATCAATAGTTCAACAAAGTCCAAAATTAGTGCTTAGTCTTCTACTTTGTTGTTTTTTAATCTTATTTTCTTACAACGTATAGTATATAGAGTTTGTATTAAAACCTTCAATACGAAAACATCTTTTTCATAGATATTTTTACAAATGTAATTTTGTTTGGCTAATTGACAGTATTTTATTTGATTCAATTAAGTGTTCATCATTCAAAATCTTCGTTTGAACCATATAAGAGGCCAATAGTATTTACTTTGAGGTAAACGAATGAATAAATTACTCCTTACAAGTGCAATTCAGCAAGACATTTAGCATTACTCAGAATGCACCACGAGGAGATAGACTTGTTCTGCATTCCACGTCAAAATCAGTCAATTAGTTGGTCAGTTTTTGTGTAAGTCAAGTCAGTTAGTTAGTTAAGATTGGTTTCTTATAAGAGTTTCAAAAATAAAATTCAGTTTCGTCAGTAAAGTTATCACTTCTTGTATCGTCCTTAATGTCGGATTCATTGAGTTTGTCTAGTTCGTCTTGTTTTGAAGGTATAATATGTTCTATGTCTTTACTTTGAACGGCGGGTGGGTCAAGGTCCCTAACTTGTAGTCCTTCAATTTCCACGCATCAGTTGACAGTGAGTACCTTTGTCAAGACGCAACTTTAGATTTTTTTCAGTTGCACATATATAAAGTTCTTTCCAAAAACTTAATGTGAACTATATCCAACAAGATTAAATTTGTAATCATAAAGTTGGAAAGAAAGAGGTTTATGTCCAGGGCCAGATTATGTTCATGAATTGAAGGTTTTAACAAAAACTCTATGTACTACGTTATTAGAAAATAAGATTAAAAAACAACTAAGTAGAAGACAAAGGTACTCACTGTCAACTTTTGGTGGACTTAAAGCCCGTAAAAAGCTATTTTGAATCAATAGTTCAACAAAGTCCAAAATTAGTGCTTAGTCTTCTACTTTGTTGTTTTTTAATCTTATTTTCTTACAACGTATAGTATATAGAGTTTGTATTAAAACCTTCAATACGAAAACATCTTTTTCATAGATATTTTTACAAATGTAATTTTGTTTGGCTAATTGACAGTATTTTATTTGATTCAATTAAGTGTTCATCATTCAAAATCTTCGTTTGAACCATATAAGAGGCCAATAGTATTTACTTTGAGGTAAACGAATGAATAAATTACTCCTTACAAGTGCAATTCAGCAAGACATTTAGCATTACTCAGAATGCACCACGAGGAGATAGACTTGTTCTGCATTCCACGTCAAAATCAGTCAATTAGTTGGTCAGTTTTTGTGTAAGTCAAGTCAGTTAGTTAGTTAAGATTGGTTTCTTATAAGAGTTTCAAAAATAAAATTCAGTTTCGTCAGTAAAGTTATCACTTCTTGTATCGTCCTTAATGTCGGATTCATTGAGTTTGTCTAGTTCGTCTTGTTTTGAAGGTATAATATGTTCTATGTCTTTACTTTGAACGGCGGGTGGGTCAAGGTCCCTAACTTGTAGTCCTTCAATTTCCACGCATCAGTTGACAGTGAGTACCTTTGTCAAGACGCAACTTTAGATTTTTTTCAGTTGCACATATATAAAGTTCTTTCCAAAAACTTAATGTGAACTATATCCAACAAGATTAAATTTGTAATCATAAAGTTGGAAAGAAAGAGGTTTATGTCCAGGGCCAGATTATGTTCATGAATTGAAGGTTTTAACAAAAACTCTATGTACTACGTTATTAGAAAATAAGATTAAAAAACAACTAAGTAGAAGACAAAGGTACTCACTGTCAACTTTTGGTGGACTTAAAGCCCGTAAAAAGCTATTTTGAATCAATAGTTCAACAAAGTCCAAAATTAGTGCTTAGTCTTCTACTTTGTTGTTTTTTAATCTTATTTTCTTACAACGTATAGTATATAGAGTTTGTATTAAAACCTTCAATACGAAAACATCTTTTTCATAGATATTTTTACAAATGTAATTTTGTTTGGCTAATTGACAGTATTTTATTTGATTCAATTAAGTGTTCATCATTCAAAATCTTCGTTTGAACCATATAAGAGGCCAATAGTATTTACTTTGAGGTAAACGAATGAATAAATTACTCCTTACAAGTGCAATTCAGCAAGACATTTAGCATTACTCAGAATGCACCACGAGGAGATAGACTTGTTCTGCATTCCACGTCAAAATCAGTCAATTAGTTGGTCAGTTTTTGTGTAAGTCAAGTCAGTTAGTTAGTTAAGATTGGTTTCTTATAAGAGTTTCAAAAATAAAATTCAGTTTCGTCAGTAAAGTTATCACTTCTTGTATCGTCCTTAATGTCGGATTCATTGAGTTTGTCTAGTTCGTCTTGTTTTGAAGGTATAATATGTTCTATGTCTTTACTTTGAACGGCGGGTGGGTCAAGGTCCCTAACTTGTAGTCCTTCAATTTCCACGCATCAGTTGACAGTGAGTACCTTTGTCAAGACGCAACTTTAGATTTTTTTCAGTTGCACATATATAAAGTTCTTTCCAAAAACTTAATGTGAACTATATCCAACAAGATTAAATTTGTAATCATAAAGTTGGAAAGAAAGAGGTTTATGTCCAGGGCCAGATTATGTTCATGAATTGAAGGTTTTAACAAAAACTCTATGTACTACGTTATTAGAAAATAAGATTAAAAAACAACTAAGTAGAAGACAAAGGTACTCACTGTCAACTTTTGGTGGACTTAAAGCCCGTAAAAAGCTATTTTGAATCAATAGTTCAACAAAGTCCAAAATTAGTGCTTAGTCTTCTACTTTGTTGTTTTTTAATCTTATTTTCTTACAACGTATAGTATATAGAGTTTGTATTAAAACCTTCAATACGAAAACATCTTTTTCATAGATATTTTTACAAATGTAATTTTGTTTGGCTAATTGACAGTATTTTATTTGATTCAATTAAGTGTTCATCATTCAAAATCTTCGTTTGAACCATATAAGAGGCCAATAGTATTTACTTTGAGGTAAACGAATGAATAAATTACTCCTTACAAGTGCAATTCAGCAAGACATTTAGCATTACTCAGAATGCACCACGAGGAGATAGACTTGTTCTGCATTCCACGTCAAAATCAGTCAATTAGTTGGTCAGTTTTTGTGTAAGTCAAGTCAGTTAGTTAGTTAAGATTGGTTTCTTATAAGAGTTTCAAAAATAAAATTCAGTTTCGTCAGTAAAGTTATCACTTCTTGTATCGTCCTTAATGTCGGATTCATTGAGTTTGTCTAGTTCGTCTTGTTTTGAAGGTATAATATGTTCTATGTCTTTACTTTGAACGGCGGGTGGGTCAAGGTCCCTAACTTGTAGTCCTTCAATTTCCACGCATCAGTTGACAGTGAGTACCTTTGTCAAGACGCAACTTTAGATTTTTTTCAGTTGCACATATATAAAGTTCTTTCCAAAAACTTAATGTGAACTATATCCAACAAGATTAAATTTGTAATCATAAAGTTGGAAAGAAAGAGGTTTATGTCCAGGGCCAGATTATGTTCATGAATTGAAGGTTTTAACAAAAACTCTATGTACTACGTTATTAGAAAATAAGATTAAAAAACAACTAAGTAGAAGACAAAGGTACTCACTGTCAACTTTTGGTGGACTTAAAGCCCGTAAAAAGCTATTTTGAATCAATAGTTCAACAAAGTCCAAAATTAGTGCTTAGTCTTCTACTTTGTTGTTTTTTAATCTTATTTTCTTACAACGTATAGTATATAGAGTTTGTATTAAAACCTTCAATACGAAAACATCTTTTTCATAGATATTTTTACAAATGTAATTTTGTTTGGCTAATTGACAGTATTTTATTTGATTCAATTAAGTGTTCATCATTCAAAATCTTCGTTTGAACCATATAAGAGGCCAATAGTATTTACTTTGAGGTAAACGAATGAATAAATTACTCCTTACAAGTGCAATTCAGCAAGACATTTAGCATTACTCAGAATGCACCACGAGGAGATAGACTTGTTCTGCATTCCACGTCAAAATCAGTCAATTAGTTGGTCAGTTTTTGTGTAAGTCAAGTCAGTTAGTTAGTTAAGATTGGTTTCTTATAAGAGTTTCAAAAATAAAATTCAGTTTCGTCAGTAAAGTTATCACTTCTTGTATCGTCCTTAATGTCGGATTCATTGAGTTTGTCTAGTTCGTCTTGTTTTGAAGGTATAATATGTTCTATGTCTTTACTTTGAACGGCGGGTGGGTCAAGGTCCCTAACTTGTAGTCCTTCAATTTCCACGCATCAGTTGACAGTGAGTACCTTTGTCAAGACGCAACTTTAGATTTTTTTCAGTTGCACATATATAAAGTTCTTTCCAAAAACTTAATGTGAACTATATCCAACAAGATTAAATTTGTAATCATAAAGTTGGAAAGAAAGAGGTTTATGTCCAGGGCCAGATTATGTTCATGAATTGAAGGTTTTAACAAAAACTCTATGTACTACGTTATTAGAAAATAAGATTAAAAAACAACTAAGTAGAAGACAAAGGTACTCACTGTCAACTTTTGGTGGACTTAAAGCCCGTAAAAAGCTATTTTGAATCAATAGTTCAACAAAGTCCAAAATTAGTGCTTAGTCTTCTACTTTGTTGTTTTTTAATCTTATTTTCTTACAACGTATAGTATATAGAGTTTGTATTAAAACCTTCAATACGAAAACATCTTTTTCATAGATATTTTTACAAATGTAATTTTGTTTGGCTAATTGACAGTATTTTATTTGATTCAATTAAGTGTTCATCATTCAAAATCTTCGTTTGAACCATATAAGAGGCCAATAGTATTTACTTTGAGGTAAACGAATGAATAAATTACTCCTTACAAGTGCAATTCAGCAAGACATTTAGCATTACTCAGAATGCACCACGAGGAGATAGACTTGTTCTGCATTCCACGTCAAAATCAGTCAATTAGTTGGTCAGTTTTTGTGTAAGTCAAGTCAGTTAGTTAGTTAAGATTGGTTTCTTATAAGAGTTTCAAAAATAAAATTCAGTTTCGTCAGTAAAGTTATCACTTCTTGTATCGTCCTTAATGTCGGATTCATTGAGTTTGTCTAGTTCGTCTTGTTTTGAAGGTATAATATGTTCTATGTCTTTACTTTGAACGGCGGGTGGGTCAAGGTCCCTAACTTGTAGTCCTTCAATTTCCACGCATCAGTTGACAGTGAGTACCTTTGTCAAGACGCAACTTTAGATTTTTTTCAGTTGCACATATATAAAGTTCTTTCCAAAAACTTAATGTGAACTATATCCAACAAGATTAAATTTGTAATCATAAAGTTGGAAAGAAAGAGGTTTATGTCCAGGGCCAGATTATGTTCATGAATTGAAGGTTTTAACAAAAACTCTATGTACTACGTTATTAGAAAATAAGATTAAAAAACAACTAAGTAGAAGACAAAGGTACTCACTGTCAACTTTTGGTGGACTTAAAGCCCGTAAAAAGCTATTTTGAATCAATAGTTCAACAAAGTCCAAAATTAGTGCTTAGTCTTCTACTTTGTTGTTTTTTAATCTTATTTTCTTACAACGTATAGTATATAGAGTTTGTATTAAAACCTTCAATACGAAAACATCTTTTTCATAGATATTTTTACAAATGTAATTTTGTTTGGCTAATTGACAGTATTTTATTTGATTCAATTAAGTGTTCATCATTCAAAACCTTCGTTTGAACCATATAAAAGGCCAATAGTATTTACTTTGAGGTAAACGAATGAATAAATTACTCCTTACAAGTGCAATTCAGCAAAACATTTAGCATTACTCAGAATGCACCACGAGGAGATAGACTTGCTCTGCATTCCACGTCAAAATCAGTCAATTAGTTGATCAGTTTGTGTGTAAGTCAAGTCAGTTAGTTAGTTAAGATTGGTTTCTTATAAGAGTTTCAAAAATAAAATTCAGTTTCGTCAGTAAAGTTATCACTTCTTGTATCGTCCTTAATGTCGGATTCATTGAGTTTGTCTAGTTCGTCTTGTTTTGAAGGTATAATATGTTCTATGTCTTTACTTTGAACGGCGGGTGGGTCAAGGTCCCTAACTTGTAGTCCTTCAATTTCCACGCCATCAACAAAACCTGGATACACTATTTTTACATCGTTTAAAAAATTGCATGAAAGCCCAAATCGTCTTTTTTACTCTCTTTCAAGACAATTTTTTCGGTAAAAAAGTGTCATACTGTTAAAGGTGGGTTGATGTCCATCGGCATAAAATGTTTTTTTTTTTTTTTTTTGTTTGTTAATAGTTTTGGTTTTCAGGTCGTTTATTGTGTTAGTTGGGTCCGTTTTGTCGACAAAATGCCCTTTGCTATATATTAATGGATGTATAGCCATAAATCCTGCTTGCATTTGGAGTTGACTTTGAAGAAAAGTCCAAGTTTATATTCCTTACAATACAAACCCAACACCACGATTGTCATTTCTTCTGTCATTCGTCCTTGTTGGTATTTTTGTCTTGTTAAGAAAGTCTCGTCGACTTGTACCGTCTTTCCTTGCCCACCGATGTCAAAATTGGTATGAGACTCCACAATTTCAGCGATTTGATTTACTCATTTTTGTGTTCGTGGTTCGTAAATGCTAATTTTAATATTAAAAAGTAATAAATAAAACATGTGTATTATATGGATTCTATTAATTAATTGAAATATCTTGTTTGTTAGAATCTTGATAATAAAGGAGATGAGTACTTTGCGAATCTCCAACCGACATTGATGACCATGAAAAAAAGTGCCAATCGAAGTGTTTATTGTGTTTCTACAATTTGTGTCACTTTTTTTGGAGCTTTTACTTGAGCATCTCCAAATTCAAGATTATGTTTTGTTTCCACTTTCATTGCAACACAGCAGCAACATGATGGATGAGCTGAATTTTTGGAATGAATGAGCCCAACTTTTAGCTTTTTCATTGGTTGAGATTAAATCGAAAGAACAAAAAATTGAAAAATCAACAAGTTTAGGATGAAGTAAGGATGTTTAGCTGTCATTACTGATTTTATGTATAGGAAACACTTTATTCGCGCCAAGGTTGAATAGCGAATGACATTTGTAATAACTTGAACCAAATCTTGTGCATCAATCAAAAAATAACGGGAAAATATCATCATGTATGTGGTTGTTCTCCTACTGTGTAGTTGTTCAACCATAATTATTTTTAGTTACAAAAACAAAATATTTTTTTAATTTTTTTTATTATTTAATTAAATTTAAAAAAAAACACAGACATTTAACACAGCTCTTAAAATGCAACGCGTTTCGGAATAAATTCCATCATCAGGCGTAATCGAAAGTTTGAGATGTACTGTATTATTTAGTATTATTTAGTATGCACACATTACAGTAAAAAACACATCAATAGCAGCCATTAAAGCTCGACAAAAAGCTCAATTTTGTTTGGATAAAAGAATAAATAAATCAACTTTATTCCAAGAAACAAACACTTAACCAGCAACTATATTATGAACTCCATCTCAGAATTCACAACTTCATACACCCAATTGCGGCCACACTTATCTTAGAAAAAATAGACCAACACATACAACCAATTATACATAAAATATTAACAAGACAGAAGTTAAAAATACAAAAATTAACAACAAAATTCAAACCAACATTAATAGAAAACTGCAAGCACATATTCTTCCCAAGATTCGTCAACAACACACACATTCAACTAACAGGCTCAGAAAACGACATATTAAACAAAGGGTTAAAGTTCAATTTGCCTAAGTACAACAAACATCAAGTCGTCCGAGAAATAACAAATACTGAAGCTGCAATAAAATCACTACCCACATTTGAAACACAAAATCCAATGAGAATTAAAATTAACAAGAAACTAAAAAATATATTACAAAATACGCAAATCAACCACAATATAACACACATACATAAAGACTGCATGACCGTTATAAAAAAACATCACACAAAAATTCTAAGATGACAACGCTTTCATTACAAAGGCAGACAAAGGAAATACCGTTGTTATGCTTAATAGACAAGAATACTTTGATAAAACGATAAAATTCATAAACGAAAATAAAATTATTCAAATAACAAGCAATACAACTAAACTCTACCTCAAACACATCAATAACACAATAAACAAATGCAATAACCTTTTTCCTGACCCATTATGCTTGCGGTAAATAGATAAGGGCATCTGAGTTTGTCCTATTGTGCTGAATATTTAAATTGATTTTTTGTATGCAAGCTGTCTTATGGGCATAACACCTAAGACAGTTTGATTATTACAGAGATTAATTTGGATTTTCACTGCATGGTTCGACTTATTCAGAATTGTGTTTTGTGTGTAAGTATTTTTAAATGGTAAGTGATTTTTGTGTCGTGTATTCCAATGTTCGTGGTATTAGAAAGAATTTCTTTCACCTGTACGTCTACACTGTTCAATACAGGCCAGCTGTTTTGGCATTAAGTGAAACCCAGGTTGGAGTAAATACTGATTTATCAGAGTTTACTCTACATGGGTATAGCTTGGTGCCATTACTCTTTTCCCATCATGGTCTCGTGGTCTATGTTAGAAATGATATTGCTTGCCAGAGCCTTCCCCAATATGGGCAATGTTCCAACACGGACTTTAACTTCTTGTGGCTCAAATTCACTGTCCGCAAGCATGTCATTCATTATTGTTTTATTTACAGGAGTCCAAATCTCGACAGCAATTCGACTTGTAACGAGTTTGATGCGCTGTCAGATTCTATCTCGAAAATTGTTTCCCTTTGTCCTCGCACTGAAATCGTTATTGCGGGCGATTTCAATGTACACAATTCCAATTGGCTCCGCTATTCTGGTCAGACAACACCCGAAGGAAGGTATGTCGAGCTCTTTGCCGGGTTACATCACCTTACCCAGCTGATCGATGTGCCAACGCGTATACCGGATGTTGCTGGGCAAGCCGCCCATACTCTTGACTTGTTTCTTACTTCTCACCCTGATAAATATACCATTAGTGTAACTTCTCCATTTGGCACTTCAGACCATTGTGTCATTTCAGCTAATTTCTCATCCTCCACCCATCCAGTTAAAGAAAAACTTCCCACCAGGACCGTTTGGCAATACGAGAAAGCCAACTGGGACGGCCTGAATATTTTTTTCCGAAACTTTAACTGGTCACTATGCTTCCTCGATAGTGACATTGATGCCAGTGCTGAAATGATCACAAATGTGATTCTTCTAGGGATGCGTGCTTTTATTCCCAACAGAGTAAAAAGCATCAAACCTAAAGAAAAGTCTTGGTTTAATTCTGAGTGTAAAGAAGCTATCAGGCTCAAAGAAGTAAGTTTCCGTTCTTACAAAGCCAACCCTACAGAGGAAAATCGGAAAAAACACAAACAAGCAAGAAACTCATGCAACTCCGTTATTGAAAGAACCAAATTTTTGCATGACCAAAAATTACGGCAAAAAATTCTGCAGTGTCCCAAAGGCAGTAAAAATTTTTGGTCATTTGTAAAAAATATTAAAAACTCCTCAACATCTTCGGTTCCAACGCTCATCGACAATAACACACCAATTGTTTACTCTTCAGAGAAGGCAAACTTGCTCGCCGCCCATTTCGCTGCCAGCTCCACGCTGCCGCATAGCAACGTTGCCCCTCCTGTACTTGAGAATGTAAATTTTTCCATGGGACAGATTTTTTTCCGCACTCGTACAGTAGCAAGAGTTCTCAAAGATCTCGATATACACAAATCCGCTGGCCCGGATGGTATACCCCCGATTATTCTGAAGAGGTGTTCTTCCACACTGGCAAAGCCACTGCGTAAGCTTTTCCATCGCTCCTACTCTTCTGGAATCTTTCCTAGAAGATGGAAAACAGCATTTGTCCAGCCTGTCCCTAAGAAAGGTGACCCATCCTCCCCCTCCTCCTACCGACCCATAGCACTGACATCCCTTCTTTCTAAGGTCATGGAAACACTGATTAACCGTCAGCTTAAGGAATATCTCGAAGATCGTAAGCTTCTCCATGACCGTCAGTATGGCTTCCGCAGCAACCGTTCCACTGGTGATCTGATGGCATATCTCACCGAACAGTGGAACAAATCTTTACATCGCTTTGGTGAAAGTAAGATTATTGCTCTTGATATCTCCAAGGCATTTGATAGAGTTTGGCATGAAGCTCTCTTATCGAAAATGCGTGCTTTTGGGATCGATAATACTCTTGTTCGTTGGATTAGAAGCTATCTCCTGGACCGTTCAATACAAGTTGTATTGGACGGATTCAAGTCTGATTCCCATAAAATAAATGCTGGTGTGCCCCAGGGCTCTGTTCTGTCTCCGACTCTTTTCCTCATTTTTATAAATGATCTTCTGTCTGTTACTTCTAATCCACTTAACTGTTTTGCTGACGACTCTACCCTCAGCTTTTCATATTCGTTCGATAATTCACGTCCTTCGCCTTCGGACGTACAATTGCAACGGTGCCGTATGTCAAGCTCATTAAACTCCGATTTATACAGCATTGTCAAATGGGGTAATAGAAATCGTGTGGAGTTTAATGCTTCGAAAACTCAATGCTGTCTTCTGTCGTTAAAGCTAAACATTCCCCCAATGCCATTGTCCATGAATGGCACTTACATCGAAGAAACCGAAAAGCTCTCAGTACTCGGTATATGTGTCAACGACGACCTCCGTTGGAACGACCATATATTTGAGATCGCTAAGAATGCTGCAAAGTGCTTAGGTTTTCTGTATCGGTGTAAGAAGTATTTTTCCCCATCTGATCTGGCTACAATTTATAAAGCGTTTATACGCCCTAAACTCGAGTACAACTCCCACCTGTGGGCAGGTGCTTCACAATCATCGCTTCACCTGCTTGATAGAATACAAAATCGAGCGTTAAGATTGATAGGAAATAGAACTGCCGCTGAAACAATTGCCCCTCTCGAACACCGACGCAATGTTTCATGTCTTTCCTTATTTTATCGGTTCTTTTATAAAAAATGTTCACTCGAGGTAGCCAGCTGCATTCCTCCCCTTAAAAGTTTCGCCCGTAATACTCGTCTTGCTAGGAATGCCCATCAGTTCACCCTTGAGCCCAATTTCGGACGTACCGTGAAATATAGAGATTCTTTTTTTAGCCGTACAACACGACTTTGGAATGGTTTACCCGGCGAGATTTTCCCTTGCCATTTCAACATGCAAACATTCAAAACCAATGTTAATCGACACCTCCTATCTCTCCCCTCCCTATCTTCCTAATGCCCGCGCAGTGTGTTACATTAAAAGGGAAACAAATAGTCCCTTGTGCGCGCGTTAATTATAAAAAAAAAAAAAAAAAAAAAAATTAAATATAAATTAAAATAAAATAAACGCCAAAGCCCCTCAAACCTGAGAAGTTTGCCTAAAATCCACAAAGAAAATGTACCCATTAGACCACTCATCAACTACACAACAGCACCCAGTTATAAACTTGCTAAAAATCTACAACAAATCATCAAAAACATCACAAATATTCAACATAACCACAGCATTAATAATTGCACACAATTAATCAGTAAAATAAAAACAATAAACATACATACTACCGAACTATAAAATGATTTCATTTGATATCACAAATATGTATATCAATATACATTTAGACGAAACAGTAACAATACTAAAAAGTAATTTAGAACTAACAGCCAAATTAAATACTAAACAAATAAACGAATTAATAATTTTACTAAAAACAACATTAAAACATTGACATTTAATTACAATTAATACACACAAGTGGATTAATTGCAGAATTTTACCTAAACTATTTTGAAAATAAATACATACTATTCCGACTTAACAAATTAAATACAAAAATAATTTCCTAATCCATATATGTATATTGATGACACATCCATAATTTTTGTCGGAACATCCAAACAAATAGATATTATGCTAAAAAACCTAAACAACATAAATGATAAAATTAAATTTACAGCCGAAATAGAAAAAAATAACGAAATAAACTTTTTGGACATACATAACCATAAAAAAGACCAACAACAATAGACTTGGATACAAAGTATTCGGAAAGCCAACCACCACCGACATCACCATCCAAAACGATTTTAAAACTTGCATCCTACAATGCAATGATCCATCGGTTGTTAATTATTCCAATGAATGAAACCGATTATAAAGACGAAGTCAACACTATGAAATACATTGCATATAAACATGGATATAATGCAAACAAAATCGACAAATTAATCAACAAAATGAAATAAATAGAAAGAAAACCAACAACACAAAAGAAGCCACAAAATTACATTACAATAATATACACTAATATCTTACCACACATAATAAAAAATCGATTTAAAAAAGAAAATTAAACCATATCATTTAAAATTAACATCAACTTAACAAAACTACTACAGCCAAAACAATTATTTGACAACAAAACCAGCACATGTGTATACAAATTGACATGCAATGATTGCCAAAAATTCTATATTGGACAAACAGGGAGAGCATGCATTGGTAGGTTTAAAGAACATACATAATACAAACAAAAACTCAAAATCCAACTATGCAATGCACCTAATAGAGACAAAACATAATTATACTGACTTCGAACATAACCTGACGCCACTACACTCTTGCAAGAAATGGAGATTACTTGACGCCTTGGAAGAATATGAAATTCACAAATCACACAAGATAGAGGAGGATAACACATTGAACGACAAATTGATCCAAAAGATCAACCCGCTATACGACACCGCACTACGACACATCAAATTAAAAAGAGACAACTGTTAATGAGAATAAATAACACCAATAACAACAACTAATCCACACAAATTAATGCTCCAGAAAATAGAACTAAATAATACAGTACATCCCAAATCGACTACGCCTGATGATGGATTTTATTCCGAAACGCGTTGCATTTTAAATATAATAAAAAACTGTGTTAAATTTGTGTTTTTTAACAAAATTTAATTAAACAATAAAAATTATAAGAAAAATATTTTGTTTTTGTAATTAAAAATAATTATCGTTTTAAAGCTTTGCAAAGCTTTGCGATTATAGGTACTATAATGACAGTTTTGGATTCGTGCAAAAAAAAACTAACAATCAAACATGACATTACGATAATAGAGAAGTTGAAAAAAGTGGGTCCTAAACGGATAGGCCGATTTGCTTCAAACTTGGCATTTAGTATTAAATAAGTAGTATCTCGGTGGGGGTTTTTCATTTTTTCTCTAAGTCGAAAAATAACGGTACCTACCATACAATTTTTAACAAAAAGTTTGATTTTCTCGAAAACGGCTCTAACGATTTTGATAAAACTTTCAGGGTGCTAATTGTTTAGAACAATACATCTTTCAGTTAGAATAATTTTTTGGAAATTTGTTCTATAACGGTTTTTTTCAAATGCGGTTTTATCGTAAACTATAATCCAGATTTCAATAAATTTTTGCACACAGGAAGTCATTTATAATTTAATTAATATCGCATTTCAAAATTTTCAAAAACTTTTTTTTCGATTTTTTAAAATTAAAAAAAAAATTGGTTTTCGAATTATTTTGAAAATGGGTGGATTGATTTTGTTCAAATAATTTTCCCAGATGCAAACTAAAGATTTCCTTATAATGACATACTTGAAAAAAAATTTTAAATATTTTTTCGAAAAGTTTTAGTTTTCAAATTTTATTGCATACTTAGTTTTTCCAAGAGAACTCTTAAATTAATTTGAAAAAATAAAGAATTTTCTAAAAAAAAAATATTTTTTTATTTTAATAGACTTGTGGTTATCTGGCAATACTTTTTTCGGAGTTGGTCTTTTTGACAGCTGTCACTTGATTAATGCTCAGTTTGGTTTGCCATTTTATAATGAATAGAATTACTCCAGAACAAGTTTGCAAATTGTGCAAATTTATTACCAAAATAATGGTTCGTTTCGGTGGAGCAGAGCATCGAAGAAGACACGAATGAGTCCATCCGCTATCGCGCGCAACAATTGGAGATGTGCTCATACACTTTATGGAAGATTCTGCGGAAGGATCTTGGTTTGCAGGCTTACAAAATCCAACTCGTGTCAGAATTGAAGCCGAAGACCATCAAGTGCGTCACACTTTCAGTAAACGAGCCCAAAACGAGACGATTTTCACAAAATCGGGAAAATTGGGCTTCGTCTGGAATTTATTCGAGCCAGCCGCAGCCGCCTTTTGCCGAAATTATTTTCAAAACATAATGCAAACGCTTATCTTTATAATCAAGCTAAATTCTTGGCCATAACATTAAACTATATGCGTTTTATTTCTTCTTCAAAACCACACGTCTAAAAAAAACACCTTTTATATACATGCATATGCAGCCACTAAGCAATTATCTAGCATAAGAAGAAGTTCATGCGACCCAGTCGTGCATTTTTTTAAATTTATTCGACGATGTGCCGGAACATATGAGCAAGTACGTGCGATCCAGCCGTGCAATTTATTTAAATTCAATGAATCTTTGTATAACGCAAACTCGCACTTATCCCAAATCCTATAGTGTAGACAAGCAGGGGGGGTTGTAGGGGGGCAGCAGAGTAAGTACGTGCGACTCAGTCGTGCCCATTTTTTTATTCCAAAATTCACCTCTGTCTTCCAGCTCCTTCTCTCATCACCATTATGTAAACATCAGGTGCCTAGTACCTCAACTGGAGAGGAATATCTCTGGGTGAGGTTTTCGGTGTCAACAAACGAAAAAGGGTGGAGTGTTAACAATGCGGCACTTTTCCTTGCATCCATCCATCGTCTTCAGTTCTAGTCAAGCTGAACTACTTAATGAACATCGTTAAGTAGTAAAGAAATTAAACAAACTTTTTTGTTTGATATCGAGTCTATGATTGACTTTTTTTTATTAATTAAATACTTTTCTTAGTTAATATTACTGACTTGTTATTCCCCAAAAGTGTATGTATGGAAGTAGGTGCTAGGATAAAAACGATGCAATAGGGATTATTAATTTCTTTGATGCTAGGTGAATTGTGAATAATTAGTTCTTGTTAACTTTTGGTGGCTACTAAGAATTTTTTAAAGATCGGGCCTGTAAGAAGCAGTTCAGCGGGTTTCTCGTTCTTGGACTTATATTTATGGTTAGGTCGTTAAAGCAGGAGAAAGTTGATGATACCAAAGACCACTTAAGCCTCTGGAGATGGATTCTTCACAGCTGCAGGCTATGGTTTGGTTAGAACTTAACTCAGAGCATAAAATTGAAACCCACAACTTTTTCATTGATTTTAAAGCTGCATATAGCTGCATTAATAGGCAAAAGCTTAATTGAATGAAGTCCAGTTTTGGACTTTCGTTGTCAAACTCGTCTCTTTGTGCAGAATTAGATGGAAATCGCACGCTGTTTCTTCAAGCTCGTTAAGACCTCACAAAAGCCTCTGAAGTCAAACAAGATTTAAGTAAGGCAATGGCGTTGTTATGCGACTTCATCCACATTACTATTGAAAGAAGAGTGCAGAACTCTCACGCCAACATTAGAAGCATAATCTTTCAAAAGTCCATCCAATTACATATTGACATAATTGACATAGAGAAGGATATACAACGATGAACTGTACGGGCTCAACAGGTTGAAAAAGGCTTTACGCTAGCACCTGGCTATAATAAGCCTTAATCTGGCGGTGAGCATATTCACCTAGAGACAAAATCAGCATTGACCAGAACCCTAGAGTGGTCACCAGTCAGTCTTTGTTACAGTGGTGCCCTCAGTCCAATCTAACTTTATAACACCATATTAATATGGCCATATGGTGTTATACGCTGCCGTATCATATGGCCATATGTGATAAGGCCATATTTCGAAATATGGTCATATGGCGCAATTTGAAAGTGTCATATGGCCATATTCAAACATATGGCCATTTGTCGCTTTGCTAAAGTCATTGCATTGTCAAATGGAGTAATAGAAATAGTGTTGATTTGAATGCTTCGAAAACTCAATGCTGTCTTCTGTCGTTAAAGCTAAACATATCCCCATATCCATTGTCCATTAATGGCACTTGCATCGAAGAAACCGAAAAGCTCTCAGTACTCGGGTCGGTAGGCGTGTCAACGAAGACCTCCCTTGGAACGACCATAAGTTTGAGACCGCTAAAAATGCTGCTAAGTGCTTAGGTTTTCTGTATCGATGAAAGAAGTTATTTTCCCTCTCTGATCTGGCTACAATTTATAAAGCGTTTATACGGCTAAGACTCGAGTATAACTGCCAGCTCTGGGCAAGTGCTTCGCAAACATCGCTACACCTGCTCGATGGTATACAATAAAAATACCGTTAAGATTAATAGGAAATAGAAATGTCTTTGAAACAATTGCCCCTCTAGAATACGCAATGTTTCATATCTTTCCTTATTTTATCCTTTCTTTTATAATAAATTGCACGATTGAATCGCACGTACCTGCGGCCACAGCTTCCAATAAAATTTAAAAAAAATTAAAGGAACTTTAAAGTTTTTATTCGATTTTTCTGACATTTGGTTGTTTGAAAAAAGTAGGTTAAATAGGTTTAAGTGGAAAAAATTAAACGCCATTTTATTTCCTTTTTTTAAACGTAGGAACGGTTTTTATTTAACAACTTTTTTAAAAATTAAAAAAAAAATATTCAAGAATGCAAACTTAAACACAAACATTTCTTTTTTTTTTTTTTTATAATTAACGCGCGCACAAGGGACTATTTGTTTCCCTTTTAATGTAACACACTGCGCGGGCATTAGGAAGATAGGGAGGGGAGAGATAGGAGGTGTCGATTAACATTGGTTTTGAATGTTTGCAAATTGAAATGGCAAGGGAAAATCTCGCCGGGTAAACCATTCCAAAGTCGTGTTGTACGGCTAAAAAAAGAATCCCTATATTTCACGGTACGTCCGAAATTGGGCTCAAGGGTGAACTGATGGGCATTCCTAGCAAGACGTGTATTACGGGCGAAACTTTTAAGGGGAGGAATGCAGCTGGCTACCTCGAGTGAACATTTTTTATAAAAGAAACGATAAAATAAGGAAAGACATGAAACATTGCGTCGGTGTTCAAGAGGGGCAATTATTTCAGCGGCAGTTCTATTTCCTATCAATCTTAACGCTCGATTTTGTATTCTATCAAGCAGGTGAAGCGATGTTTGTGAAGCACCTGCCCACAGGTGGGAGTTATACTCGAGTTTAGGGCGTATAAACGCTTTATAAATTGTAGCCAGATCAGATGGGTAAAAATACTTCTTACACCGATACAGAAAACCTAAGCACTTAGCAGCATTCTTAGCGATTTCAAATATATGGTCGTTCCAACGGAGGTCGTCGTTGACACACATACCGAGTACTGAGAGCTTTTCGGTTTCTTCGATGTAAGTGCCATTCATGGACAATGGCATTGGGGGAATGTTAAGCTTTAACGACAGAAGACAGCATTGAGTTTTCGAAGCATTAAACTCCACACGATTTCTATTACCCCATTTGACAATGCTGTATAAATCGGAGTTTAATGAGCTTGACATACAACACCGTTGCAATTCTACGGCGAAGGACGTGAATTATCGAACGAATATGAAAAGCTGAGGGTAGAGTCGTCAGCAAAACAGTTAAGTGGATTAGAAGTAACAGACAGAAGATCATTTATAAAAATGAGGAAAAGAGTCGGAGATAGAACAGAGCCCTGGGGCACACCAGCATTTATTTTATGGGAATCAGACTTGAATCCGTCCAATACAACTTGTATTGAACGGTCCAGAAGATAGCTTCTAATCCAACGAACAAGAGTATTATCAATCCTAAAAGCACGCATTTTCGATAAGAGAGCTTCATGCCAAACTCTATCAAATGCCTTGGAGATATCAAGAGCAATAATCTTACTTTCACCAAAGCGATGTAAAGATTTGTTCCACTGTTCGGTGAGATATGCCATCAGATCACCAGTGGAACGGTTGCTGCGGAAGCCATACAAATATAATAATATTTTTTACAAATGACCAAAAATTTTTACTGCCTTTGGGACACTGCAGAATTTTTTGCCGTAATTTTTGGTCATGCAAAAATTTGGTTCTTTCAATAACGGAGTTGCATGAGTTTCTTGCTTGTTTGTGCTTTTTCCGATTTTCCTCTGTAGGGTTGGCTTTGTAAGAACGGAAACTTACTTCTTTGAGCCTGATAGCTTCTTTACACTCAGAATTAAACCAAGACTTTTCTTTAGGTTTAATGCTTTTTACTCTGTTAGGAATAAAAGCACGCATCCCTAGAAGAATCACATTTGTGATCATTTCAGCACTGGCATCAATGTCACTATCGAGGAAGCATAGTGACCAGTTAAAGTTTCGGAAAAAAATATTCAGGCCGTCCCAGTTGGCTTTCTCGTATTGCCAAACGGTCCTGGTTCTTTAACTGGATGGGTGGAGGATGAGAAATTAGCTGAAATAACACAATGGTCTGAAGTGCCAAATGGAGAAGTTACACTAATGGTATATTTATCAGGGTGAGAAGTAAGAAACAAGTCAAGAGTATGGGCGGCTTGCCCAGCAACATCCGGTATACGCGTTGGCACATCGATCAGTTGGGTAAGGTGATGTAACCCGGCAAAGAGCTCGACATACCTTCCTTCGGGTGTTGTCTGACCAGAATAGCGGAGCCAATTGGAATTGTGTACATTGAAATCGCCCGTAATAACGATTTCAGTGCGAGGACAAAGGGAAACAATTTTCGAGATGGAATCAGACAGCGCATCAAACTCGTTACAAGTGGAATTGCTGTCGAGATTTGGACTCCTGTAAATAAAACAATAATGAATGACATGCTTGCGGACAGTGAATTTGAGCCACAAGAAGTTAAAGTCCGTGTTGGAACATTGCCCATATTGGGGAAGGCTCTGGCAAGCAATATCATTCCTAACATAGACCACGAGACCATGATGGGAAAAGAGTAATGGCACCAAGCTATACCCATGTAGAGCAAACTCTGATAAATCAGTATTTACTCCAACCTGGGTTTCACTTAATGCCAAAACAGCTGGCCTGTATTGAACAGAGTAGACGTACAGGTGAAAGAAATTCTTTCTTATACCACGAACATTGGAATACACGACACAAAAATCACTTACCATTTCAAAATACTTACACACAAAACACAATTCTGACTAAGTCGAACCATGCAGTGAAATTTTTTTTAATTTTTTTTTCTTAAATTAAAAAGAAAATTAAAAATCCATCTGCCCGTTTTCAAAATATTGATTTTTGAAAAAAAAATTAAGAAAATTATTAAAAAATATAAAAAAAGTTTTCGAAAATATTTTAAAATAAAATTACTATGGCTATTAACATCTTCCTGAATATCAAATTTGATTGAAATCGGATGACCATTTTTTTGTATGGGAGCTACAGTTTTTAGCCCACCATCTTGAATTTTTTGTTTCATCAAAATATAACCTAAACCTACAATAGTACACTGACTTTTTTTATAAAAATTCTTGGAGCTGTTTCCGAGAAAAATAAGCTTTTACTTAAAGGTTATATGTTATGGTGAAATTGGAATAGTTTACCCGGCGATATTTTCCCTTTCCATTTGGATTTGCAAGCATTCAAAACCCAATGTTAATCGACAACTTCTGTTCTTCTTCTTCCCCTCATTATCATCATTATGCTAAACAGTTAAGTAAAGAGGGAGCGCTTTAAAACTAAGTTGACAAAAGACAAAAGAACTGCTTCTTTTGTAAAGAAAATTTTAACTTTAAGCAGGATTGTGTCCAGTACAAAAAAATGGCCACAAGTGGGTCGCATGTACTTGTCCTTATTTGCTTAATCTTATTGGAAGGCAAGTTCTTTGGTCGAAACTAGTAACATTTACGTACAAAATTAACACGTTCTGAACTTATAAATAGTGTCAAAACCACAACTCTTAACGGTTTTTAGTAAAAATAACAATGGTGCTTCATAATAATTTAGGTTGATTATATGGTTATGGCAAGCAGATCCAAACATCTAATTCATTACACAAAGGTAATAGTCTCATCGAAGTTTCAAATGATGAATATGGGCAACATAAAATCTTTCTTGGGACTAGAAATTAACATGAAAAAGAATGAAATTTCTTGAAATTCGTTTATGAATATGCGGATGCATATTGGGCTGATGATAGAAACAGTCGTAAATAAAAATGATCAACGATGGATTATCAGCTGGCCCTGTTAGAAATAAACATGTGCGCCGCCGAGAGAATATTCGGGACCGGATAGGAGCGATGATAATTATTGATCCTTACGAGTACGCTAACATAACATATCGCTCGCTACTGGATACTGTAATTGGTAATCTACCGAATATGCGAAATGCTATCAAAAAGTTTGAAAAAGTGTGCTCAATTTCTTCGAAATAATGCCAATTCAAATGAAGGATTTTTTTTATGCTAACAACCAATTAATAGATCTTTAAAGCTTCCAAACTTTTGAAGTGACATTCACGGAAATAAAAAAGGCTGATAAACAGTGGGAAATAAAAAAAAATAGAATTAGCAAGAATTTTCTCAAAGTCGCAAACGAGACATGGTCAAAACTCGACAACCGTCGGGTCACAAGAAATCTTTGGCCAAACATCTCAAAGAAAAACACATCATATATTCAAAAGCTAAATAGACCTCAACTGTCCCTTTTGGATGGCATTCGTAATGGGGACCCACATGAAGTGAATGGGCATTAGCACCTCAAGGCTTATGCAGAGGGTGTCAGAACGTTGATGCAGAAGAAGGCTCATATCAATTTTTTTGTGAATACCCCAGCCTAGCCCAGACCAGAAAAACAGCCCTGGGAGAATACTTCTTCGACGAATTGGGCGACGTTTCAAAAAAGCCATTTAAAAACGTTCTTTAAGTCATCAACATTTCAGGATAGTTTAAGGAGGCACCAAACAACTAATACACCCCCGAATTTCCCACCTCTCAACAAATTTCTTGCTCCTGGGTACCGCAATCAATTATTGAGATCCGATTCGGCTGCCGAATTATCACCCCATTTAACCTAACCTATAAATATTTTTACTTTAATAATTTCAGTCCATAATTCTTGAGTCACGTCAAAAGCATATTTTTCATCAAAACAAGTTGTGGCATTCATGATAATTATATCACCTTCTTTCATCCTTGGAAACAAAAAAGAAAAAGGAAACATCAACAACATTTTTAAGTACAGAAAATCTATGATTGACTCCTGATATAACTGAATCAATTATCACGTACAAATATCTCTCTTGAGTCTCCAAAATTGTCTTTGTCTTAAATTTCAAGTAAAGCGTGCCGTTTTTTTTTTCTGAAGAACGTCTTCGATGTTTGACTTTGCAAAAGCTGAAAATCCTCGAGAACGTTGGCAACGTGTTGTACTTTAATTTCTATGGTCGCGCCTCTGGCCTGCTGCTTCAGTAGATGAATTGTATCATAGATGGCGTTGAAAATTTTGAACCACATAGACGCCATTAAAACACAAACAAATTTGCACATGTATTTGATGTATCCATTGTGATCCCTTCGGAGTTTCAGTGGTCAAATTCAGTTTTCCCAGAAAAATTTTAAGTATAAATAGTAATTGACGAGACCCTTCGAAGAACTTAAATTCCTCTAAAAACTACGGGTTCGAGTAATCCACCCGTTACCTACACCCCCCCCCCTCACCAAAGCATTGTGTAGCTCTCACGTTATCGTTTATTTATCAATCGAGGTAGCCAGCTGCACTCCTCCCCTCAAAAGTGATATCACCTAACTTCTGCCTAAATAAAAATAACCAAAAAAAAACTTAAATAGATACACCTCTATATACAAATAATTTGTTTTTGCTGCATTTGCCTTTACTCCTTAGGTGGCCCTACAGTTCACGTTGGTTTTGGCCCTCAAACAACAGCCCAGTACTTCCTAACTGCCTCCAGTTTTGCAACCAAAGTTATATGCACGTCTTTTCCAACTGTAATCGCCAACCATGTCTCGGTTTTCATCTATGTTGTCGTCCCACAGACGTGGGTTTAAGGATTTTCCGGTCCAGAGCACATGTATCCACCGGCTGTTATAAACCTATCAGAAATGCCTTTAAGTGCTCACCGTGCAGCAGAAAATATTTCTATAGGCTATCTTGAGCCTACCTAAGCTTCAGGAGTTTGCACATATTTAACGGTGCCTTATCTTAAGGATCAGACAAATAATGCTGAGATGCCAAACTACGGACATCCTTCCGCTCGCTAATATCGGTCATATGAGTTGGATGTATACGTACTTCTAACCAATTCATCGCCTGCAGCCTTAGTGAAAACATTCCCTCCTGCCCTCCCGATATCGTTTTTAGCCACCAACATCCTTCCGAAACTCAATTTGAAGTACTAGGCCTCCGACTTAAATCACGTGAAGGTGGGAGTGATATACAGACGCGGGTTTGCAAACCTATACTATAAATGCTTCGCCCCTTTGGGTGTAAAATATTTAGTTTCTACTAGTCTCATGTTTACTTATTTGAGAACCTAGATGAATGACGATAAGTGCGTCAAACCAATCGTTAAATTTAAAGCTTAATTTAGTCAATCATTATTTCATTCTTTAAGTGAGACACATGACAAGCATCTGGACGTGGTAACCAACCTCAATATTGACATTTATTGCGGACAGGACCTCACTTAATCACTTACCACCTCCCAAAAAAAAAAATACATCACTTCTAGCACGAATATAATATGCAACCAGATGTGCCTCATTCATTACACATCCCCCAAGGCCAAAACCAATTCTGAAAACCGATACCTATCACTTTCAATTTTACCTTTAAAAAAATATCGAATTCCAATGTAACAAAAATCTCAGATAAATGTTGTCCCATTAAATACATTTCAATAAATTGGCTCTGGCCTGGCCTTTTGTGCTTCAAGCCATCTCTGGATAATATCTCCTCGGATGTGCTTCTGCTTTAACTTTAAGCAAATCTGAGCATTAAGGGAGGAAATCTTAGAATATATAACATAAATTATGTATAAATTACTGTATTTTGGCTATAGTATCTACTACTCGGAAACAGGAAGTTGGAAGTCTTTTATTCGAGAGAGGAAAATGTATCTGTATAGGATTCCTTGGGCAAGATGGCCTCCGGTTCCATAAGATTCTGTGAATACTTAAATATTCGCCTCCAGACAATTCGGAGAAATAATATGATTTTCATAAAATAACTTATTTGCATTTGTTGGATGTTTAAATTGTAGCTTAATAATTGGTTGGCAATATGTTAACTTAATTGCAAGTTGGCAGGAATCGAGTTTCTTGTTGGGATTTCGAAGACGGAGCCATAACAAATCAATAGCTTAACCAAACTTTGATACTGTTTGCTTTGGAATTTTGATTGCAGCTTATGCTATTCAGCCTTCGAGTCTTCTGGGAAATTGATTATATAAAACGGATATTTTGTTTTAATTGAAAATTACATACAAAATAGAATTAGATTAAGGAGAATATTTGCTAAAAAAAAATTAAAAAAACCTCCGAGCCAGCGACACAACTAAGAACCCCCGATTATAATAGGAATACTTGAAAGTTGAACTTTTTAAAACTGTCATTCCAGCTATGTTTTCTTAGTTGTTATTTTGGTCCATTTTTTTTAGTTAACGTTAAGTGGGTTGAGGCTTGTGACCCCCATCGCAACTATTCACTCGAATTTTATAGATTCCATTGCATTTCCCAGGCGATGGCGGTGGAAAATTCGAAGAATATATATTGAACTTAATTGGATCATTCTGATGTTATTTTAATAAGGTCAAAATGTTCCATTGTTGGACAACTTATGTCGTTAGTTCACAAGAAGTTTAAAATTTAGATTAACATTAGATTAGATTTTATTATCAATTTCTCAAAAAATATAATACACATTTTTATAAATACAAAAATCTTTAAGGATGGCTTATGCCGTCTGCTTGATTGACATTTATGTTATGTTATTATAATAATATTATATTACAAAAATTCACAAGATAAATAAAGTAAATATTTAGTGTTTCTAAAAGATACATTATTTTTGAATTTTTTTTTTAATTTATTGTTAATTCATATTTTTAATAGTTAAAAATTTAAAAAAAAATATTGGTTTGCTTTAAATAGTTGTATGTTTGTCTTAGGTCATTTTCACAGTTAAGGATTTCTAGTACTTGTTCTTTTAAAACAGAGCATGAACCTATGAAATGCACGACGTCTTTTCTCACGAAAGATTTCAAAGACTGCAAATGATTCGTAGGTCGTCCAGGTACGGAATGAAATTCAATTGACGTAGCTCACCTCTCATTTTAAATATAGCTGATATTATCTTTTGGCTATTGTCAGACCGAAAATAATTTTGTTCGCACAGATTGTGTTGCAGTACACTGTAGGTTGCCACATGCACGGAAGCAGTCGCCTGGTTGATACAGTCCAACCTGTGTTTCTCATCTGCTTTTGATATAAGTTCGTATAGTACATCCTCAACTTCTCTCCCTACAATACCCTGTACGTGTATAGGTTAAAGGCAAAACCAAAATAATCTGCAAGCTCCCTCAATTTCCCCAAAAAAAAAAACTCCCTTTTCCGATTATATACAGACTTATTATTTTTGGAAGTCTTTTGTCTGGAATTTTTAAGAGTTTCAAAAGATAATCAATGTGCGTTTTGAGTGTTTTAATAAACAGCGGTGGCAATCTGGTTGCAATAGTCAGCATATATTAGTATTTTTCGGCAGCAGAAAACATCTTTTTAGGAAAAATCATAACAGTTTTTCTATTTTGCATACTTCTCAAAACCCCAGATTGTACAGCATACATCATCACAGATTCAGCAACTGATGTAAAGATTTTATACTTAACGTTGTGTGAAATAAGTTTATTTGCAAAACTTTTCTTCCATGTAGCACATGTTGCACTTTTAGCTTTTACAAGTTTATCTTTTAAGTGTTTCCATATTCAGATTACTTTTAATTGTAATACCAAGATATTTGTAGGCTTTTACAATTTGAATTGGTTCGTTGTTCAAATGCCATTTCTCATTCCTGGCAACTCTGCCAGAGCCATTTTTAAACACCATCGCCTTAGATTTGCTTAAGTTCACCGTCAAATTCCACAACCTGCAGTACTTATTTGGACGGTTCATCATAAGTTGCAGTGTTTGAGGTAAGTAAGGAAATAATACAACATCATCGGCAAATAGCAAGGCTTTAATCGAAACTCCGGCAAACTCTATTCCACCTGGAAGGTAGTTGTGGCTAAAACACAATCACGCTTCAGCTTTGGCTTCGTCACGTTACATTTCACACGCGTTGTGTTCGTTTTATGTGACATTTTCAAAATTTCGGTTGTTGTTTTTGGTTTTTTCTGTCAAAGTGAGCAAAAGTTCAACCAGTTTCTACTTCGGCTTTGAGTTTGAGTCACGTTACCTTATCTTGTACACGAACCAAACTAACGTCAAAGCCAAAGCGACATTGTGATAAGTTGTATTGATTTCCTATGGTTGAACTTATAAATGTCAGGCGAAACCAAAGCTAAAACGTGATTGTGTTTTAGCCATAAGGTCATTAATGAAAAGAGCAAAAAGGTTAGAACTCTGGGGGTAACCTTTATTAACGCCCATTGTTGTATCAAACCGATCAGACATGACCTCTCCGTTCCACACCACTGCCTTGTTTTCTTGTTACAGTTTTTTTATGGCCTTTCCAAATATTGAAGACATTCCCGAGTTGTAAAGCTTGAAATTGTGTCGAAAGCAGCCTTTAAGTCAACGAAAATTACGTATAGTTTTTTTTATTTTGTTCTAAGAAATATCCCGCAATTGTTCTTAAGATAAATACGTTTTCGATAGTTGAGTAGCGACTCCGAAAACCGGCCTGGCATTCTATTATCATTTTATTTTGGCTTATCCATCTATACAGGCCGTTGTTTAAAAGACGTACAAATAATTTGTAGAATGTATTAAGAAAGGATTCTCCTCGAAAGTTGTTTGGATCGGATATATCTCCTTTTTTATGAATTGGGAAAATGATCGCTTCCTTAAACTGATGTGGTATTCTCCCAGTTCTCAATATATAATTGAATGCCTCTTTAAGTTTTACAGTAAGGTCCACCGTTCCCTATTGCACCAGTTCTACACTTATTCTATCTATTCCTGAAACTTACTGTTATGTTTAAAATGATGTTAACACGTCCGTTGTTTAGGTAAGACTGATCTTTATTCAAGTAAGTATGTAAGAGAATGTCTTTGGATTTACATATGTATGTAGTTACAATTACGATTGGTGAGAGTAGACGTTATATAATGAACAGGGTGTTCTTGACACTTAACATCCCCCTTTTTTTAAAGTTAATTTTAATTTTACATTTATAATTCAAATTTCATTTTAAAAAGTAAAATGTTAAAGTTATTTAATTTCGATTTTAGTTCATATATAGTTCAATTCATTAAATTTAAGTTTTTACATTCATATTTCAAATTTCATTAGGTTTAAGTTGATTCCTTGCTAATTGTAACTTTGATCGTGTGTATCGGCTCATTAATCTCTGGTTTGGAGATTGCATTTTGTTGTCTCTTGGTGTATTTCTCCACTTCAAAAAGGCCAAATCCACATCAGATCCATCCAAAGCACATCGCTTTAAAATCTTTTTCTTTTCTTGGACCGTTTGACCGAGAATAGTATGGGCTGGAGGTTTGATAATAAAATTTCGAAGACTTCACAAAGTCTTTGAATTCTGTTGACGAAAATTGAGGCCCATTATCGCTTTCGAGTTTCATTGGAATACCAAAAGTTCGAAACCAGAGTTTCAGTAGTCGAATAATTTCAGATAATGTTGATATTTTTAGACGATGGAAATTAAAAAAAAACTCGAATAACTGTCAACAACAAGCAAGTATTCGTTACCTTTAAATGTGAAAATGTCTGTTGATTATGTTGATTACCCATGGAAGGTCTGGAACGACTTTTGGGATGAGTGGCTCCTTTGGTTTAGTTGCTTGGTTGGCCTGGCAAATACTGCAATTCATTAAGAAGTTTGTTATGTCATCTTGCATCCCCAGCCAGAAAAGAGCATTTCTTGCTCGACTGAGAGATATCTGTATGCCTTAATCTTTGGGTTTGCATGATGTCAAATGAACTTCTTCAGAAGTAAATGGGGAATCCAGAATTTCGTTAAAAAAAAGAAGGTTTTGCATACATAATGTTTGGCGCAATGCTAGCAGGGTTTAACAGTTGTTGAAAGTGCTCCTTCAATAAAGCAGGTTTTTCCCGTTTGTGATTTTTATCGCTTTCCAAAATTCTTTGGAATCTTTGCAAGAAGTCAGTTTCATAGCCTCATCTTCCTAGAACCTTATTATTTTCTCTCTACAGATTTTCTTTAAAAAAATGTACCTACTCTTCAATATAACGTCTTTTAAAATATGGATTGTTGTGCTTCCTGAAAAATTAAGCCAACCGAAGGATCTCCTCCTAGCCGCTTCACAATCAGCATTAAACCACTTCTCCTTTGCGTTAGGTTTGCTCTTATTTGGTTGTGAGATGAACGGATAAGACGTTCTTATAACTAATTCCATATCACCCAAACTTAGTCCTCCTTCCGTTTGCAGGTTTCTGTTTAAATTGTGTCGATATTCTGATGCCTTTCTTACCTTCCATAACAGTTTCGGAGACAACCAGATTCCTGGTTTCCTCGAGCGGCCAATCAGATAAGTTTATTTGAGCTGTTAATGGCATGTGGTCAGAAAATGGTATACTCAACACCTTAAAATCGTGGATTTGTATCATCCATTCTCCTCTTACTAGACAAAAATCAACCACTGATGAACCTTGTTGACCCAAAAAAGTATATTCGCCACTTTTGTCAGACTTACTCACTTACTTTATGACAAAAAAACCAAATGAATGACATAAATCTAAAAGTTGTTTCCTCCTTGCGTTAATAATTGTATCTTTGGAATGTCTGACTTCTCCCGCGAACATATTTTCTCTGCCTGTTTCCTCACCAATCCTCGCGTTCAAATCACCTCTAAAAGTAATATATTGTCCTCATTGTTGCGTTCTAGAAATTCTTGCGAGATTCCGAAATTCCTCTCCCAATGGTTGCAGTTTACGTAAGACGGTATTATGATATATTTTATAGAATTAATGACAACACGACAATATGTAACTGCTTCATCCGATATAAATTCACATGACATATGTTTAATAGGCTTCTTGTACCCGAAAAAGCATCCACCATTTGGCCTTCCTCTTGTATTTAATCTTGTTGCTGGTATCCATATACAATTGAAGTTTTTTTTAAATAATCGGTGTATAAATTGTTCTTGTTCAAGAACAAATGTTTCCTAAAAAAAAAAAATCATTATTGTTTAATAATTCATACAAAAATTCCATATAATAACTTAGTACTTAAACTGATAACTTATTATATTAAATCAACCATCGTTTGACGTGTGATTAGCTAAAACCCTTTCTAAGAGTAGTAGAAGTAAAATGGAGGGTGATGAATTCATTCTCCAAAAGACCACTTATAAAAAACCTAAAAAAGATTTTAGTCAATTTAAAAGTATTAATAATATTACTAATATGTCTAAAATTGTGAAAGACGACAACTATTATTAGCCATTACAATCTACATGCGAAGATAGCATGGATAGTGCAGACATTGATGATAGTGTGCTGTAAAACTAAAGGAATTTGTTCCTCCTATTATTGTTCTTAAAACAAAAAGTGATGTGCTTAGATCTATGATAAATAAACTCAAAATTGAAGACTATCTCCTTAAAAATATTTTGTTGGGCCAGAAAATCCTGTGCTCAAGTTTTGATTCGTACAACTTGATTGTAAATGAACTAAAAACGCAATCCTGTGAAATTTATACCCACGAAAAGAAAGGTAATAGACCATTTAAAGTAGTTTTATCCCGCCTAGATCTTCAGAATTCCGACACATTAAAAAATGAACTAATTATGCTTGGCATTAAATGCATTGATATAAAACCAATTGCTGTAAATACGAACTCTTAATTATATTCACTATATCTATCTTGTAAATATTGAACGTGGTTCAATTAAAATGAACGAGTTGCGCACTAACTACAAAAATGTGCTCAAAACAATCGTTAGGTGGGATTTTAAGAGACAGCAACCCAACAAAATCACACAATGTCATAATTGCCAGATGTATGCACTGCCAAGTAAAAACTTTTTGTTCATCTTGCTCTGGGAACCACAAAACAATTGAATGCACAGCACCACAAACTGCTTTTTAAGTGTGCTAACTGCAACGGAGCACACAAGTCGTAAACAATATATTGAGATAAGGCAAAAAATTTTGTCACGTCATCGCAATCATAATTCCTCTGCTAAACCGGTCTTGATGAATCGGCCGGGAACAAACCATGACAAATTCACCATGGCAGATTTTCCACCACTGCAACATAAAAGAGGCAATGTTGCGCCTCACAGTTACTCCCAACAATTTTCATTAAATCAAAACCATGTCAATGACAAAGCTCGCTCAGATGACCCACCCATAGAAACACCATATACTAGTGCGAATACTCATGGCTCTGAGAAAAACTGTAGCAGTAACTTACTTTTTTCTTTCGATGAAATTTCCTCTCTTCTAAATGATGTATTGTCTTAAGTACTTGTCGTTCTGAATCTGAACAATTTAATGTAATTACCACTCTTGCGGTGAAGTATCTTTATTCAATATGTTGGACATAAATCCAAAAATTATTATTTGGAATGCTACTAGCATTCAAAATAAGAAACACGAATTATTTGATTTTATGAAACGTAACAAAATTGGCAAAGCTTTATTAACTGAAACCTGGCTTAAAAATGAAAAATACTTTACAAATCATAATAATTATGCATGCTATAGACTTGATAGGCAATATTCAAAAGGGGGTGGGGTTGCTATTTTGATAAATAAATCTATTAAACATTTTGCCATTCCCGCTGTTAAGTTTGAAATAATTGAAGCTATAGGTATTGAGATAGTTTTACAGGACTCAACTAGATTAAGTATCTTTTCCGTATATTTCCCAGGGGGAAATGGTAGCAATGAAGAAAACTAAATTTAAAAGAGATATTTTAAAACTGTTTAGAAGAAATGATAATTTTTTGATCGGAGCTGATTTAAACTGTAGACACCAATCGTGGGGATGTCTGAGAGCAAACTGTTGGGGTAATATTTTTCATGATATTATTGCTTTTAACAAATCTCTTACATTGCTCTACAGTCTTGAACCAACATACATTCCAAAATGCGCGTCCCAAAATCCATCAACGCTTGACTTTTTTGTTTCAAATAATGCATATTGCAACCAGTCGCAATTAATGCTTTAAGTTCTAATCATTTGCCTGTCTGCACCTCCCTTCAGATTTCTGTAAGCCAAACTAATATTATACCTGTCAGTTATAATTATTCCGCTGCAAATTGGAATCGTTACAGTTCATATGTTTCTGAAAATTTAAACCGAATTAGATTATCGGTCGACTACATTACTTCGTCTGATCAGATTGATGGCCTCATAGATTCATTCATGGAAGTTACAAGCAGAGGGGCTGAGTTATCAATTCCTAAGACCCAATCTTATTATTCAAATCAACTCATTTTGCCTGAATCTATTTTAAGATTGACTCGTTAGCGAAACTCAAAAAGAAGGAAATGGATTCGATGTAGACTTGATTTTTTTAAGAATAATGTTAAGATTTTGAACAGAAAAATAAAAAAAAGATATAGATATTTAAAAAATAAAAATTGGAATAACCTCTTAACTAGTTTAGATAAGGGATCAAAACCTTTTTGGAAGGTTACGAAAATAATCAGGAAAAAAACTCAATCATTCCGCCTCTTCGAGTTAACGACAAAGTTTTAATTACTCAGTTGGAAAAGGTCGAGGCACTGGCTGACTCCTTTTCCAAAAATCATACAATCTCATCCTATCTCAGTGATGTTGACACTGAAAATATTGTAAATGATAAGCTTATTGAAAAGCAAAAGTTATAGCTATCTACAAACCTGGTAAAGCTAAGGATAATCCTAATAGTTAAAGGTCTATAAGCTTTCTAAGTGCTATAAGTAAATTGTTTGAAAAACTTATAAAACAACGACTTTTAAACCATATAGAGGACGCGTACATATACCCTAACGAGCAGTTTGGTTCCGATCTGGTCTACAAGCCATTAAATTTTAAGAATTAAAAATCATGTGAATATTAACCTAAAATCTAAGTTGTCGACTGGCTTAGTACTTTTAGACATTGAAAAGGCTTTCGACACTGTATGGCACCAGGGGCTGCTTTACAAACTTATTATGTTTAATTTCCCCACATATCTTATTAAATTAGTGCAGAGCTTTTTACTTAACAGAAATTTTGCTGTGTATGCAGGCTCTGTATAGTCTTCACTGTATGATATTGTAGGTGGTGTTCCGCAGGGTTCTGTGTCGGGACCGATACTTTTCAATGTGTATATGTCTGACTTACCATTTTTGGACTTAAACACTAAATTAGCTATGTTTGCCGACGACACGGCCCTTAATGCGTCTAGCTTATTGCCTCAAAATGCTGTTGAATGTTTGCAATATTCATCTAATACCTTACAAACTTTTTTTCATAAGTGGAAAATAAAGGTTAATGCTCAAAAATCACAGGCAATCTAGACGTAGAAAAACAGATTTTTTGCCACAAACATTGTTACAGATAAACTTAACTGGCATCGCTTGGTCCGAAAGTTGCAAATATTGCTTATACAATAAACAAAACAAATCTTTTAATAAAAATTTTATACCCTTTTAGTAACCGCAAGTCAGATCTTAGCATGAATAATAAAATTCTGATATTCAAATCAATTTTTCAGCCTATACTCACTTATGGTGCTCCAGTGTAGTTCGACTGCGCTGAGACCTATTTAAGAAAGTTGCAAAGAGTACAAAACAAAATATTAAAATTAATGCTAAATTTGCCATGGCATTTTTCAACAGTAAGGCTTCATGATAAAGCTAATGTTAAGCAAATTAAGCTTGTACTATATAACCTACAAGACAACTTTTTTAGAAGATGTTCCTACTCTGATAATGAGCAAATTCTTAATCTCTTAAATTAGATATACATATTTTTTTATATCTTTTTTGGGTTTATGTGCAATTTTAGTTTTTATGTATTATATAAGCGTTTTTTTCTTGTAGCTTTTCCCTTAAATCATTGTTAAAATATTTTAAATTAAATTCATTTAAGCATTATTAATATTAAAGTTGTTAAGGATTTAATTTTCTATATAAACTATGTACATAAATGTAAGAAATATCGAACTGCAATAAAAATAAATGAAAAAAATTATATTAAAACATTTAATTTAAATTCAATTTCTTTACAAATTCAGACGGCACAATTACCTTATGCTTGAGTTGAGTTCGAAAATATTTGAATGGTTTGAGTCTTAACTAAACTGCTTCCACTTTGACTGCTAGATTTCGTTCTGTCACATCCAGATTACTCAGCTGTTTACTTAGGTCTTTTTGGTAAATTTGATTTAATTGCGAAATTCCACCTGCAGTGTTGTTGTATAAAAGTCAAGGATATACATTTTATCGTCTTTTACATACATATATCTTTATATCTTTGTTTTCTTCAAGGAGTTTCCTTCTTATGTTCAAAAGCTGGTTTCTCTTTTGCCGTGTTGTAACAGGGAGGTCTTTAAAGATGGTGATTCCAGTATTTTGCAAGCTTTTCGATACCTTAAGGGCAGTGATCACTTGGTTTTTAGTCTCCATTTTAACCACGAAGTTTTTCTTATTAATGTTCTTGGATCGAAGTTCTTGAATTGGCCAAGAGAGGCGCATTTATCAATTGCATTTCATCTCTTCCAAATTGTACATGAATACTCATCATCAGATTATTTTCTGTTTTTTTTTTTTTTTTGCATTTCATCCATTTGACATTCCAAGGGTTTACATTTTTCTTCTAGCTACTTTCTTGGCTAGTTGGATGTTTTACTCCCAAATTTGTTG
This sequence comes from Platycheirus rosarum, assembly GCA_963971375.1. Classification (NCBI taxonomy): domain Eukaryota; kingdom Metazoa; phylum Arthropoda; class Insecta; order Diptera; family Syrphidae; genus Platycheirus; species Platycheirus rosarum. The sequence goes on from OZ020507.1 coordinate 40,170,642, forward strand.
GTGAGATTTAACTATAGCTTCGATGTCCATTTTTTTTTGCAGTATCTTGCAACTTTGTGTCAAGCAATCCACCAATCATCTTGGCTAACTCTAGTTTAGTCATATTGCCAACGATTTCTTGTGAATCAGACATTTTATCGCAGATTTGACTTCTTTTTTGTAAATTAAAGCTTTTAGCTTACGGAATAAAGACTGGCTTTTTAAATGTAGAAGCAGGCGTTTTATATTCCTTAATTTTGCTAAGGCTAAGAAACACTCAAATTTATATTAATTTGTGATTTGTATACTTTATTATTTTAAACGGAGTTATTTAAAAGATGACCACTCTTTTCAATTGACAGGTGTCACATTTAAGTGACTTATGACCCACTTTCTTTCTAAATTTAGGAAAAATTGACCAATTTTATTATGGACTTTTGGCTCATCAGCCACCGAAGTGGGTTTATTATGAACTTTTGACCCAGCACAATTTGAAACAGTACAGTTCAAAATGGGGCAAAATGTATTATTCATATTGAAAAATACATTTCTTAACAATTTATACAATATATAACAGGTGATTTTTTTGAGGTTAGGATTTTCATGCAGTAGTATTTGACAGATCACGCGGGATTTCAGACATGGTGTCAAAGAGAATGATGCTCAGTATGCTTTGACATTTCATCATGGATAGACTTACTAACAAGCAACGCTTGCAAATCATTGAGGTTTGTGTGTGTGGATTTAACGAGAGGGTTTGTGGGTGTGAGTTAATGGGCTGTATGTTGGTGTTGCTACCATCAATGTTTTCTTATGACGTTATCACGTAAAAAAATATCGTCCGTAACTTTACAGAAATCCAAATCTTTTTAATTTAAAAGCTTTGGCTTTGCCGTCAGCTCGTCTAACAAATTTAATGGCGCATATTCATAAATATTTTATATGTTTTTATTATGTTGTTGCTAAAGTGCCTAGATTACATTATGCGTGGATACATTGACGCAAATGCTCATGAAACTTGAATCAAAATGTAAAAGTGATGGAATAATTTTTAGTAAGAGGGAAAGAGATGGGTTGGAAAATTAAAAATCAACACGAATCTCATAAATTTTTATGAAACTTTTAGCACTGATTAAAGTTTTATTCTTATATCGTTTCATTTTTGACACATCACAATCACATTTTTTTTGTCGTCTAAGAAGCAGGTTAATTTTTTTTTTATTTTCTCCGTTTGGTACAATTATTTTTTCACATTTCATCCATTCAGACGGAGAAAATAATAAATAAAATAAACTTATTCGAAATTATATTTCTTTTACTTTCCAACTGTTCCACTGCTTTAATTTTATTACATCATTATGTAAGTTTATTTTTGTGTGTAGTCACGATCATCCATGATCATATGATCATGTACATCCCAAACTTTCGACTACGCCTGATGATGGAATTTATTCCGAAAAGCGTTGCATTTTAAATATAATAAAAACTGTGTTAAATTTGTCTTTTACATTTTTTTTAATTAAATAAAAAAAAAAATAAAAATAATTCCTTTTTGTAATTAAAAATAATTATTGATTTAAATTGGATTATATTCCGTTCTGAGTATGTGTATAACCTTCCGTAAAATGAACAAATCTTTGAAGTCAACAAAAATGCCGTGAAATCTATATGTAAGTTTTTCTAAGTCATTGCAAGAAAAATATGTCTACCATCTGATGTGGCTATAATTAACGAGGTATGTATACTCGACCAAAGCTTGAATAAAATTCTCATATTTGATCAGATGCTCCTTAATATAAATCTGCCCCTACCTACCAGATAGAATTTACAAAAGAACTTAAAAATTGTTAGGTGAAAGCGCCATTACAGAAAAATATATTTCGCGCCTTATCTATCGGTTGTTCCATAAACAGTGCTCCAACAAAAATGCTAGGTGCATTCTTTCCCCGGAACAATTTTTTCGTAATACAATGTCTAAGATGTACTGTCAAGTGAAGAGATTTATTCTTTAGTCGAACGACAGGAATGTTGAATATTTCCCTCCCATCTTGATTTACAAATACTAAAAAACCTTTAAACGGAAGATCTTTCCGATATGTCAACAAAAGTACAATTGAAAACTCTCAGATTTCTTCGAAATTTAATCTAAATATTGCGAAGAATTACAGTGGCTCCATTCCTTATTCTATTCCTATTCTACAATACTAACTCATTTATTGTCTCAACTATTATAGAATTCCCAATAGGAGCCGCTATATCAGCAGTTTCCGGCGACGGAGGTCTGGCCTGAGGTGGGGGAGCTTTCTTCGGATCTGGTTTCTTTTCCTTAACCATCATTATCTTATACTCTTTTGGAAGCTGATCCTCTTCGTACAATTTATCGGTGAAATAAATTCGACGAATTCTAACATTAGCATGAATTTGGACTCGAACTGTTTCCATATAGTTGGTTCCATAAGCTCGCCTAGTAAAATCAGCCAAATTCAAATGAATCTGATTCCATCCAGCCGATAGACCCATCGGCATGGACATACAAAATGTCTTAACACGGGTCTTGCTTTCAAAATTGGATATTCGGAATCTCCTTAAGAATTTTTGATCATCTAGAATCTAGAAAGAAAAAGTGAAAGAATGGATTTCTCTATTTCAAATGGACAAAGTCACTTACTTGAACTTCGAATGTAAAAAATTTCCTCATATTTTTCAACAGCATCACCAGAAATGGAAGTTTAATACCAAGTGACATTTTTGGATTCTGCGGAGCTGTTATGAATATTGTCGAGACATTTGTTCCCATGATTTCTAGAGCCACTGATTTGATATCTTCGTCGACTATTCTCTTTATGTATCCATTTTTTATCTTTATTTAAATTTTTGTTCAGAAAATATCAGAAGAAAAAGGATTTTAATGAATGACTTACTTGCTGACGCCATATTGCTAAAGGCTTACTTCCAATACTGTAGAAAATAGTCAGAAACCCTTCTTGATAGGTATTTCGGAACATATGTAGTGTTTAATAGTAAAATGTTTAAAAAAATATATTTTTGTTTTTATATTTTGTTTGTTCTGTGACTCCCTTTCTTACAAAAATATCCCGACAACTAATCAAAATAAGTAATTGAAAGTGAATATTGAAAAAAATCACTCAAAATCACTCAAAATGGCTATAAAGAATAATCGTTTATTCATGTGGCCATTCAAGTCATGAACATTAAATGGTTTTAACATTCAATTTCTTTTTGAAACCTAAAATAAAAAAAAAATAAAAAAAAAACCAATTTTCCTTGAAAAGGTCTTCATACTTGTGTTTTAACCACCACAGTGTTATTATCATGGGAGCGATATTGATTAAAGTTTTTGGGGGCTTTTGCGGTTTTGACCTTTATATTCCTTTTCAAGATTAACTTAACGTCGCTCGGGGGTTTGACACTATCGATGGACACCAAGCATATAGGGAATATCATGTATTACTTTAGTTGCCGATTATAGGGGGGCATGGGAGAAAACTTGGAAAACTTTTTCTCTAGATAACCTTTATAAATCCCACTTCTTCCCATATCTTTTTTTCATTGAGTGTAGGGGGACCGAACAAAAATGTGGTTCAATCAATGAGACAAAATCAAAAAAAACATGTTTTATTGAATTTTTTATAACAGGCTCCTCTACTCTTGCAAAGTGTCTTTTTTAATAATAACTTAACAAATAACTTAACAAATAACAGCGAAATACAAGTTAGTTATCATTTATTATGATTAAGTAAGTAATCGGTAAGTAATTTTGCATGAGTGTGCATTTTTCAAAAGTAACGAAGCACTTAGCATTGAAAAGACTACAAGAACTCGGGATAGTACATAGTGGGTCATTTAATCTCTCGCCAATCCCACTTCGTTCTTCTAGAGTTTTCATATTAATGGTTTTGACACGGTCTTGGTAGGGAGGTAGATAAAAGGATATTGGCATGGAATGCCACAAACACTGAATACTTTTGACTCTGGAAATATGAAAGTGATGGTATGGACTTGACAAGCATATTCAAGGAGATGTCTAAAGAATGTTATATATAGGGAACGAGTGACAACTGTTGCGGAATTCTTTAGACCATCTTTTTACAAAGCCTAGTGCCAAACTGGCTTTCTGGATCATTTCGACAATATGTGTTAAGAAACCGAGCTAACGTTCACGATTGTCAACGTTCAATTCCAGGCAAGTTTTACAATGAGATTTATCCAATGCAATGTAATTAATGGTAAGGATGAAAAGAAGAGGGCCTAATTGACTTATTTGTGGGACCTCAAAAGTAGCGAAAAATGGGCTTGAAATTGCTTTCATGAAATGCACTCTGTAAGAATGATCGGTTCAAAACCAATTGCATTAAGTTTTGTTGAGAGAGAGCAAAGGAAACAAATTCAATATGGTTAATGAAAGTGGATCTACATTTGAGAGACCAATAATGTCTACAGAATATAAGTGACTTAGCTTATAAGTTCGTTTATGAGGCATTAAAATATTTTGAATGTAGGAACGTTTGGCCTTTTTGTGTGAATCGGTTTATAAAGGAAGTTTTCCATACTTCTGGAAATAAAGTAAGATTAAAAATTTGAGAAAAGGAGACCGAGAGTGTTTGGAAACATTTCTTAAGAAGAGTTGTAGGGATTTATCCATCTCAAGAGAAAATTCTTCATCAAGAATACCCTCATTTAACAGTACGTCCAAAGTCGAGGTTAAAAGTATTACATAACTATAGTAGTTTCAAAACAACAACAAAACGGTTAAATGTAATACTTGACACTTTTAATATAAAACTTGCAAACGAAGTTGTTTAATTTTACACGAGTTAAATTGTTAAAAAATGTGTTTAAAATTATTCACCATATCTATCTACTAATTTGGAATTAGCCTATCTGCTTTTTTGAGTAGTCAAGCTCGAGTAGCCTATCCACTTGGTTGAACAAATCTGTCACCTCAGTGTGAGTAACCAATTTACTTCGTTGAAGTTTCCTAATTTCTTTAGTTGGCGTAACCAACCCACTTGGTTAAAGTATCTCATGTACTTCTTATTAGATGCAGCCATAAGACCCAGTTGGAAGAACCCAGCAAATAGGTTAGAATAATCTATTCACTCTTTTTTTCAATAGTAGCTATATAAAAATGGATAAGGAAAACATTTTTTTGAGTCAATAAAAGCAATAAAATAATTTTTATTTAAAAAAAATAAAAATAAGAATAATAAATGGTTCAAATTAAGTTTACTTTTAACTTAAATAAAATAAATTGCACAACTGGATCGCTCGTAATTGCTCTTATGTGCGGTCATAGCGTTAAATAAAATTTGAAAAAAATATTAAAGGAACTTCAAAGTTTTTATTTGATTTTTGTGAATTTTGATTGTTCAAAAAAAGTACGTAAAATATTTTTTAGTGGAATAATTTAAACACCATTTTAGTTCCTTTTTTTCTGAACTTTTTTTTAAATAAATAAAAAAAGTAATTCAAGAATGCAAACTTAAGAACCAAAATAACAAACATTTATAAACAAAATTTAAGAAATTCACTTACCTATTTTCAAAATATTGATTATAAAAATATATATAAGTATATATATTTTTAAGGTATCGTCACACAATGAAAGGAAAGTACTTTCAGAAAGCAAAATATCCTATTTTAAAATTTTCTTGAAAGTACTTTCAGAGAGGAGTCACACTATGAAAGAAGTATACTTTCTGAAAGCGACTTTTTACTTTTAAGAAAGCAAAATTTCTGAAAGTATTTTTCGGGTCGTCACACTATGAAAATGTTTTCTGAAAGTACTTTCTGAAAGTGTTTTGTGCGTAAACGCGTACGGACTGTGGACTTGCCACGCTAGGCTTAGTTATGTTGTATTATGTATTGTTTATCTATCGTAGCTGCAATTTTGCAATTTGTGGAGAATGGAGCTGAGGACATTTTTTGCAAAGAAAAATTATTGGATTTCAGGGAATTAATTATTATAGAAATCATCCAACGGATTTCACAGAATGTGATAGAACAAAATGCGGCTAATATTATGTTAATTTGGGTGAAAGTTTTAGGAAATTGGTGCTGAAAATTCAGTACCACGTAACACTCATGAGATGTTTGGAACATTAAGCCGGGTTTTGACTGCTCTGGTCGATGCCTGACATGATCAACGAAATCATATCTGCAGTATCCCTACTTCACTATTATAGTGTTTTCCCAAGAAAGTAACAATATGTATATACAAGCGGCCCGGCAAACTTCGTCTTGCATTTTTTTAAATTGTTTTGTTATCATATGTTAGTCCTTTCAATGGTTAGCAATAAGAAATTGTTTGAATAACGTTCACGTATAACCTCTAATCTTTTCATTAAATCAACAATTTAAAATGTATTTATTGGAAGAAAAATGGAATCTTTAATGAATAAAAATACCGGTTATTTATAATATTGGATTCTTTCTAGCTAAGCGATAGAAATTACAGCTTAAAATTATGAAATGTCAATTGTTTCGGAAAATCAAATTTCGTGACATTCCAAAATCACACCACCTACAGAGACCAATTGTCTTTTCAAACCATCAAGGGACCCATTGGATTATATATGGAAGGGTTAGGTGACAAACATACGTATAGAAGAATATTATAGGTATGTATATATTAAAAGATAGGAATAATATTTTGTCGGCAGTTGTTTCTACCCCGACCATTAAAAGCATTTTGGTTAAGAACTCCTACTTCAGTTGGTTCAATGCTCCACTTCCACTCTTAGCTTTCTTATTTCTTTAGTTTTGCAAATAATTATGCATACATAACCCAGTTTTTCTCTAGGGGTCGCCCTAATTCCACACGCACCGGTAACGACGTTTGTGTTCGACTTCTCCGGGACAGAGGACCCCTTAAGGGTGAAAAACAAACGTACGCTTTTAAGAAAGCAAACAAGTGTCACGAACATTTTCTGAAAGCGAAAAGCTTTTTCAGAAAATGATTTTCTTTTTTTGAAAACGCTTTATAAACTAGTCACTCACTGAAAGTATTTTTGTGAAAGCGTTTTCCGGAAACAAAACGTTCTGTATGCTTTCTGAAAGAACTTTCCTTTAGTGTGTGGCGACACTTTTAAGAATACATTATTTTATTAAATTATTGAGTATTAAATACTGAGTATCAATTTTGATTGTAATCGGTTAGCCAGTTCTCGAGAAGGTCGATTAAAAAACGTTCCTATGGGAGGTTCCCTTTTTAGTCCATCAACTTTATTTTTACTTGCGATTATAAGTACTACAGTGCAAGTTATGCATTCGTGCAAAAAAAAATTTGAGATAACAATCAAACATGACATTACGATGATAGAGAAACATATTTGAGTTGCTGGCAAAATTACATCGAATTATATACAATTGTTGTATATATACGAAAAATGTACTAAACGATCAAAATGAATACGACTGCATTTTTGCCAACATGACGTATTTATATACGTATATTGTGTGTTGTTTTTTTATACATATTTCATTGAAATATTGTACATCTCATAAACAAATAATATTTGTTAATTGAAACCTGCATTTAGATGGCCTTGGCAATGGAAAAATCCAAAACAGAAAACTTCACTAAATCTGAGAAAAAAGAATGGAGCCCTGGGGCATTTCAACATTTATTTTTTTATTTGTTTTTAGTGTCGAAAGTATCTCTTATTTTTTTGCATGATTAATATCCACTTCTGTCAAATGCTCTGTTTTATTTTCAAGTTGGATTATGCCATTGTTAAAGTTTTTCCTCTAATTCATTCCAAGAAATTTTCACCATTATTTTACATCCGAATTATTTCGATTCATATGAAAGTGATGATATCAATTTTATACCAATGTAAAATGAAATCAACATTATGAAGAACTTCCATAAAAAATAACCAATCAACTCTGCAAGACATTGTTATTTTGTAATTTGGGGAAAGTTTTTCAGAAACTTTTTCATATGTTGGTACACAGACCAGGAAATTGGATGAAATCGAAGGACTTTGTTTTGACTAGGTTATTGTTCCTGAATCCATTGGAATTTTATTACAAAACGATTTTTTTTGTCGTCTTCAGTCCCAAAATTATGTATGTGTAAATAAATTTAAATCCGGGTTAATGTATTATGGAGAAGACATTTACAAAAGTCTCTTTGAAACAAAAGTCATTAAAATATATGATCTCATAGGTTTCCAGAAATACAACCAATGTACTCAGTGTTTTCTTTTCCCCCAAAAAACCAACACATTTTCTTCCACCAGCCTGGAAATCCATTCCAACTTCTGAAAAACTCCCAAGTTCATAGTAAAACCATCATCCATGAATGTATTTGTGTTTATATTAACATTTCTCGAGAAGATTGGATATCCATTTTTGTATTTAAAAATGGAAAAAAAACTATCTACTTTTTCACTTCCGATTTTAATATCTTTCGTTTGCATACCCGGCTCTTATAGTCCTTGTAATTTGTGTCATCCTGTTGGTCTGGTTAATATAAGCAGTGATTTATGTGCCTAAATTGATCCCCAAATTGTGATAGCAAAGGACTTAAACGCAAGGTATTGCTATGCCTATCTTTTTAATCATAATTTGCATTCATTGACTCAAAACAAAATTGGAAACTCAATGAGCCAAGAACACAGATTTTCAATTTAATGTAAATAATGCTGATGCAAAATCAAAGACAAGTCTGAAGTCAGGACTCGGGGGAGTAATGTTCATGACTGCGCTGTATCACAAAAGATTTTAGGCCAGGGAAGAATCGAATTGTATTCAAACATACACATATGTATTTTTTTGTTTTAAGTCCCTAAAGTGATTAATATTTTTTTTTGTTTGAAACATATGAAATGAATGTATAAAAAATCCTTAATTATTTTAAGAAATAATATAAAACTCAATCAACAGACATTTTAAACGTTAAAACAACGTCGTGTTACTTTCGATCACCTTGTATATTCAATGATAACATTGCTGCGAAACGGTAGCTAATATTAAATGCGATTGTGAGTTTGTTTGTTACGCTTTTAGGCCTTTATTACTCATTCGATAATGATAAGATTTTGTATACACGTTAACAGTAAAACAGAGTAGGACATAGGGTAACCTTTATCCCAAAAAAAAACTTTGACCCCAAGAGAAAATCTGCAGTCACACTATATAATATGATTAATACTCCTGAAGCTATGCAGATTTAGAGATATATAGGACCCGATTGCCCATAGGTGCATCTCCGAAAAATATTATAGCCTGCTGCTAACGGAACGGAAGCTAAACCGAGGGTTAAAACTAGCAGCCTAGAAAACAGAATAATGGCATGTCCTTGCAATAAAGTCTTTTATTAGTGCTAAAAGCATTGTGACACCAGAAATTATTGTTATATTCTCCTTAATCAGCCTATGCAACGAAACGAATTACAAAATCGTAGTAGGTGATCCAGTTGCATTCAAAATCTATCTTTTTAAGTAGCTAGCTGACCCACGCGGTGTTGCTTGGACATATCATACAATTTCTGGATCCCGAAAACAGCGCCACATATCGGTTCCAACAGTATCTAAACACCTCCAATGTAATTGTACACAAAACCAAGCTTCATATTTTTGATAACGAAATATATAAATAAAATAGCCTTAGTTACAGCTTACAACTTTAGCTATCTGCCTATGAAAGTCCCATCAAAGTCGGTTCACAAATAAGAAAAAGAAAAAAAAAAAAAACCGCAACACGCCACCTTTGGGTAATTAAAATAAGCTTAGTAACTTCCTTGTAGTGCCTCGTGATTTAGTGGTTAGTTTTTCGGGCTGTTAAGCAAAGGGTCCGGGCTTGACTCTCCTTCGGAGCCACCTTTTTTCCGGAGCACTGCTACTTGTGATATAATGAAAAATCCCATAAGAGTAATGTTGTCTGAAAAATTGCATCGCATATAGCCGTTCAAACTCGGAGGTAAATTGTTGGTCCCTTCTATTCATTAAGGAGCTATCTGGCCTATTGCAGTCCCTTCAAAACCAGTACATATGTAAGAATTTGCCAAAAAAAAAATACCCCATCGCCACTTGGTGGGTAATTAAAATAACCTAAGTTACTCCTGCAGTGCCCCGTGGCTTAGTGGTTAGTGTTTTGGACTGCTAAGCGAAGAGCCTGGGTTCAAGTGCCGCTTATAGCCACTCCTTAAGGAGCTGTTAAGAAAATAAATTTAATTTAATTTTATTACAGTTACACCTTATAACACCAGCTATTTATCCTATAAAAGTCCCTTCAAAACCAGTGCATTATGTAAAAACCTTCACAACAAATTATCCCATCGCCACCTAGTGGGAAATTAAAACAGCCTTAGTTACTCCTAGAATATCAGCAAAATCGGTGTAGCCATTCCCGAGATTAGTATTTGTGTTATAAGTACCGTATAGTTTTAGTTTTAGTTTTTAGTTTTAGTTTTTTATTTCAATTGAATATATAAATTCGCTTAGACTAAGATATATAAATGTACAATTTTAACAGATGGTGGATTCATGTTTACAATTAAATTACAATTTAAATTAATTAAATATTTAATTATTATTATTAAAACTTATACAAATAATATTCAAAGCTTGCTGTTTAAAAATATGACGAGAACAGTTGGAATACAAATCGAGTCTAATACAAATCATATTTGTAACTCTGATTCAACGAACTTATTTCTGCCATAATTACTGCGATGAAACTGTTCATAGAACAGGTATCTAAAACGAGTAGTTCTGATTGGAAGCATAGTTCTAGTTATTAATGATAGCAACGGAGGACAATTAATATCAAAATTCAAAATGTCTCTTATAAACATGACCGAAAAGTATGTTCTGCGATTTTCAAGAGAATGTAAGCCAAACAATAATCACCTACTATTATAAGGTGGTCTTGGAATATTCCAATTTAACTTATAGAAAGAATATCTAGTGAAATTCCTCTGAACTTTATCTATTCTATCCAAGGAATTATTGTAACAAGGATTCCAAATTATGCAACAACATTGTAAGACTGATCTAACAAGTGAATTATATAAGGATATTATGGTAAAAGGGTCAGAGGACTCTATATATACATATATTTTCGTTGTTACATGGACACACCATTAGAATACGTCTGGCTCATTTTGACTGAATTTTTTATTGATATGCCCTACTTTGCTACTTTATACACTCCATTTTAAAACTTTAATATTTTTGGTGCTTTGGTATTTAGATACCCCTTTACAGCAGTTTTAGGTATTGCAATTGGACCCCATCAGTTATGTATTTAAAAATTCATCTCAATAGGATTAAAAATTTCCGAACAGGGCGTCTTGAGGGTATCTAGATGAAAAAACTGTCAAGCAAAATATTCCATACATTATTCTATCCACTTTGAATTTCTGATGTTTCGAGCAGCCAACATTTATTCGGCTGGCTACTACTTGGCAGTAGCTTAAATGTGCATGAGCATTTCAATGACACCACAACAATAATAATAAGCTTAGAGACTATAAGCAGCCTTAATTCTATCAGAGACTACAAAATCAAAATAAACGGCGAAGAGGATAAACCTAATTCGATATCGGGTGGTTTTTAAACCTCGACATCTCTATGCCAAGCTAAACTCAGATATTTCTTTCATAAGGCTCCACCTACGGCTTCACTGGTGTAAATTAGCCCAATTAAACTTATTAAAGCAATAAACTAATCGCCGCACCTGGAAGTATAAGAAAAAGAAACCCATGAGCCAATCGTGTATTTCAAATATAAATTCAACTTTTTAACAATTAAAAACAACACCACCCTGTATAGACTATAGAAGTCTCGCACGTACTCATCATGTTGGTCCTGACAACGTTACAACATGCTAAAGAAGGTGTTGCCAGAACCACTACCATGAATTTCATTTATTTGTTTATTAAGTGTGGAACTTACTTTATTTTGAAGGTCTTACCCTAGGTTGACCTCAGAAAATATCGTCACACACTTAATTTCTGTACAAAATATTCGAACCAATCTAAACACCATAACCTAATAATTTACTTGATACCGTCGCAAGCGCGGTTTTCTAAACGATTGAGTCAAAAGGCAAGGTACAAGGTAGATGAAGACTGAAGACTGAACCTCATAGAAAGATTCGAGTTGCCCTTGCCAGTTGCACTCAACCCATACATATTTTATGCTTTGGGTTGGGTTTGGGTTGTTTGGATCAGTTTGATACAACTGGAGATGCATAATTTGTCTGTTGTTAAGGAAAACATGAACATTTTTATTTGTTCCCAACATGTATTAGACCGTCTTAGCTAAGATAATATACGTAGTTGCATAGATGTCTGGGTTTATAACGAACAGCAGTCTAAACGGGTTAATCGATTACCTTCAAACTTGCTACGTGTGTATCTTTTGGCATTCCTCAGAGGCAGAATTTAACTTAATTTTTTGGGCTAAAAATAACGTTACCTGCCATATCACGGTTAAGGAAAATCTTATTTTTCTCAAAAACGGCTCAAACGATTTTGATATTTTGATGAATTTTTTTGAGAATTTTTTGTTGGTACTAGCTATCATCTGTTCAGAACCAAATTTGTCGGAAAAGTCTATTAATGGGACCTTTCATTAACGGTATGTTTTTTTAATTTACGGTTACTAGCCAAATTAATTATGCATACCAACATTTTGAAAAATAATTTTTTTATATGTTAATTAATTTTTGATTTTTTTCTTTTTTTTTGAAAATTCAATATTTTTTAAAATTATCAAAAAAAAAAATAAATAAATAAATAAATAAAATAAATATAAATTAATAAATTCTAATAAATGGCATACCAAAATTAAAAAAAAAAAATTAAAAATAATGATAAAAACAGGATTATATCAAAACCCGTCAAACGATTTTCGAAATACTTTTTTCATAAATTCTTTGTAATTTGAGACGTTTGATGGCGTACTCTATTTTACTAAATACAGTTAAGTTCTGTTGTTTTGATAATTTTTATAAGTTCAAACCGTGTTATTTTCAACATAAACGTTACTTGTTTCTGTCAAAGATTTGCTTTCCAATGTAATTAGGCACATAAAAAAAAGTCATGCCAATTTTTTTTTTTCTGGCATCGAACAAAGTATTAACTCACATCTCACATATGAAATAGAAAATGTGTATTTTTGGATTGCAATTTGCAATCCACTGGTTGACCAGAGATGGAATCGGCTAAGGTGAATATGATAAGTGATTGTCACAATCAAAAAATTTAGTATGCGTTGATTTCGTCTCTGACTATCACAAATGTGACTTTCACATATCACCTTAGCCCTTTCCACTGCTGAATTTTTTGATTGTGACAATCACTTATCACACATCACCTTACCGAGCCGATTCCACCCCAGCTTTTTGATATATCGTTTGATGTTGCATTGTTTGAAGGTGGTTGGAATGTTTGAACTCATCTAACCCTCTATTTTATTCGATCGCATACATGCGATCTCTATGTATGTATGTAACTTCATTATATGTGCTCTTACGTAGTTAGATATGTAAGTGTAATTTATTGAATTGGCTTTTGAAATATTCTTAATCCAAAAATGATTTTCCTGGTTTGGATGTAACTTGAAATAAGGACCAATTAATTTTTAAAAAAAGATATTCAGCTTATTTATATTGCCAAAAGTATCTCTTATATATAGATATTTTCTTGAGCCTCGGCGTTAGATTACACAATTTCAAATAAAAAGCAAAACAACAAAAAGCTAACAAAAATATTTCAAAATTCCCGGTCATATTACAAAAAAAAGAAAAAAATCCAACAATAATTGTGAGGAAGTACATACTTAAAATGAAGTCTTCAAAACCGCAATAAAATTCGGTTAGATATCCTGAAAAGAAGGAAAGGAAAAAAGATGAAAAAAGACCTAAAAGAGTATTGTAATTGTATATCTATCATCATCCCTAATAAAGACGGATCTATATTTCCAAAAAAAAAGTAAACACATTCCCTACCCTTACCGTTACCGGATAGTCACTGAATGCTTATCTGAACAATGACACCATTCAAATAAAAAAAATAAGAAAAAATCCCATTTAGGGTTGACTTAACTACGCCTCCTACACTAAGCCTTACCCACAAAAAAATGCTTTTGAATCACAAAGAAACCAATAATGTGTTTTTCAGTTCTGGTGCGACATTCGTGGAAGAATCCACTCAACCTGACTCAAAATTCAAACGTCACGTCACCCCGAAGCTTACTCCTTCAGCCGTTTGAATCCTTTGTAAAGAAATACCAAATCATTTCTTGTGGGCCTGGCCTGTTGAGAATCCTTAAAAAGAGCCTCTTAAATAACAAACGAAAAACTCTGCAGAAATACAATTGACATATGGATTCAGGTCCTTGCCATCAAGCCCCCAATCATTCTCTGTTTTGTCATTTTTTGTTTTCAATTTCAAAGCCGATTTGCTCTCAATCAATAAACAAAAGATATTTCGTTTAATTAACGTTTTGTTTTGTGGTTTCTTTGCTTCTTCCATTTTTTTTTTTTAGTATTTGGCGAGAAGGATCTCGCATCCTCCGGTGACTACAGCGATTCAGGCAAACACATAGATACAGCAAGCACCATAGCGGAGGAACAACCTATTTTTGACTTTGGAATGCCAAGGAACATTTCGGCAAGGACAGGACAAGCGGCTTTAATTAAATGCCGTGTGGATAACTTAGGCGACAAATCGGTAAGAACATAATTATTGTGGGATCAAGAAAACATGAAGCAATAGTGGATCAAGAAGTGGGGTGGTTGTATGGTTTAGGGCTTAGAAAGGATGTTTTGGTTTTGGGTTTTGGGTTTTTCGTTTTTGATTATTTGTTACTTTAATAAGATTTTCGTTGCAGGTATCGTGGATACGTAAGAGAGACTTGCATATTCTAACCGTCGGAACCTCAACATACACATCAGATGAACGCTTTCAGGTGAAAAGCTTTTGTTTCGTGTATTTTGTTAATTAATTTTTTTGTTGTTATTTATTTTTTGATTAAATGGAACACATTTGGTGAATTTCAATGCGGGTATTGTTGTTGAGAGCTTAAGAACCAGAATTGATAATGTTTTTTGATGTAAAATGTTCTGACATACTCTTTAGAAAATCTTGAATAGAGAATCCTTGAACCCAGATTTTTCAGATATGGTGATTGCTTTGTATTTCAATTTGTCCTTATTTGAACTAGGTTATTATATTAATTATTAGAAATTGTATTCACTTGCACCCTTTACAAGATTTTTTTTTGTATCTTTTATCTAGTTTCAAAAGTGGGTTTATAAATACAATAAGAAATGAGAAATTCCTTTTCAACTAAAAACGAAGTACAGAAACAATAAACAACCATTTCCAAAACTCATTGCGCATCGACCTCGATATTGAAATGTATAAGTATCTCCAATAAGCAGATGGAAACTCTTTTTAATGAAAAGCAATGAAAAGCGAACCATTTAAGTGATCGACACATTTATGTAATAAATTCTTTATCGTTCCTATGCCAACTACGAACTCGTTTGCCATGGTAGATTCTGAACATAAAAATATCAGTAGGTTGGAAATAAACGAAAAATATTAATACCTCCGATCGAAGTAAAACACAATGAGATAATTTTAAAATAATAATCAACAATAAGCTTTATTAAATCACCACTTTCGCGTCCGTCTCACAAAACTCTCTTCACTTCACCAGACTGATCCTTTTTCTACTCCTCAACAGGGTTGCGGTGTAACAGTCGGCTATTCTGCCTTTGTGACGTCCCGGCACTATTTTTTATATCACCCGTACCAGACTCCAGCTCCCATTCAGCTCCATAGGCTGGCAGACTCAACCATTTACGAATCAGATCCGATGCAAACACGGAATGAAACTTTTTCTGTGTTCGTTGCTCTCCTGGTATATCTTTGATCAGATATCCTTAATGACGCAACGATCTTGCAACTAAATATGGGCCTTTCCAATGGGTGCCTAACCTGCGTGATGTGCCTGTGGCTTGCAGATCACTTATGTATAACTAGCACCATATCTCCACAAGTATACTGTATATGAGATTCACGTAGCATGTCGAATCTTCGAGTCAAGGCAGAAAGACTGTTAGATGTTATTATCAGCGCATTTAGTCATACCTCGAACTACTTCCACAATTGTGCGATTGTAACGCTCGACTTGGCCGTTGGCCCTTGGAGGTGCATTGGTCGCATGTTTTACTACGTTTTCTTTGCAAAAACTCTGGAATTTCATCGATATAAGCACTGTCCCTATGTCCGTCAAATTGTTGCTAGCAATCCAAAATAACTGCTCGTTACCACCCACCTTACGGAATAATCGACTTTCCTTCATGAGTTGAAAGAAATTCTCATTCGGTGTAATTCTGGATAGAAAAACTCACTCAACATGATGAACTAATGGTCTCCAATAACCGTAACGGGATAACCGTTTTCTTCGAAGAAGTAGGGCCGAAAAATGCAGCAGACGGTATAACCGTTTTCTTCGAAGAAGTAGGGCCGAACAATGCAGCACACTGTGACACGGAGTGGATGCAATTCCGTCTCATGGAGTATCTGTGGGTTGGAAGTACTCCATATTCGACAATTTTGTTTGTGTATCTTGCCATTTTAATCGAAATGGGCCTCGTCAGACACAAAAAGACAGTTCAACATGTTTCCCATTTTTTTCACCATTTGAAGCATTTTCTGGCAAAATTCCAAGCGAATCGGCAAGTCTGGTGCTTTCAGTTTGTTGGCCATTTGAATTTTATATCGGAATAAGTCCAAATCATTGTGCATAATTGGCTGCAATGACTATCTGCTTATACCCATTTGAGCAGATAAGCTTCTTGTCGAAACTCTTGGATTGTTTTGTATGGCAGCAGATACAGCAGTGATTGTTTCCTCCGTCCGCACTGAAGGGTTTCGATGAAAAGGTCTTCTTTCGACTATCCCATGCTTGGCAAAATTGTTAACAAGTCTTATTATGGTCCATCTGCTCGGAGGATTGCCGCCAAACGTGCGATACTCTCATTGAACCGAAACTACGGAATCCAGTGCGTGATAGCGTCGGACAATCCAAATTCATGTTTCAGTGTCCCAGTTATCCTTTTTTGTTAAATCTAAAAATCAATCTTCTAAATAAAAAAATTAACCAGATTGATTAATAGAAAAAAGTTATTAATTTTTTTTTTGGTAGCGGCTTTCATCAGCCACCCTGTGCTTAAAATAGTATTTAGCGGATAAAATTAAACGCCATTTTATTTCTTTAAAAAATGTGAAAGAGGGTGATTTTTTTTTTAAATCGTAGGAACGGTTTTTATTTAACAAACTTTTTTAAAAAAAATTTAAAAAAATAACTGAAAAATGAAAAATGAAGCACAAAAATAAATTTTCTGTTAAAAAGAAAAATTAAAAAAATTCCACTTGCCCGTTTTTGAAAATATTGATTTTTCAAAAAAAAAAAAAAAATTAATTAAAATATTAAAATTACAAAAAAAAAATTATTCGAAAAGTTTCCTGTGTAGAATGTCAAAATAACCGTAAGTTCTAAATTTGAAGACAATTGGCACAACCGTTTAGACTGTAGTCAAAAATACATTAGAACAGACAGACAGAAGGGCAGACAGACTTTTCTGTCAACAAAGTTGGAACCCTTTAGAGTTTGGACATAAGAGTACATTATATTTAAGACTTTGTAGGTAAAATTTGTTTAGAAACTTCAAGAAAGCTATCGACTTTTTTGTGAGTTTTTTCACAGCTCCAGGTGGTTTTTCTGATACCTCTAAAAGCATCTCCCACTTCTCAAACAAAAAGGCGATACACGATACTATGCCACAAATTGAAAATGCATATTTCTGTGATGAAAATGTCTCAGAGCAAAGTATGTCTTTAAACTAAGCTGAGGTTGACAACTTTAAACAATACCTAACTTGCCATTCAGAAATTCACCCAAGTAGCTATACACCTTCTTTCCAAGCTCCCGATCCTCGCAATGTGACTTTGGGCGATATGCAAGAAAGCACGCAGTCTTGTCCTGAAAGGAAACAGAAATTAACAAGAAATAAACAATTTTCCAGTCTGATTGCTCCCGGAAGTATTCAGTATTCAGTATTCCGTATCCTGTATTTTATTTTTTATTTTACTTTTTCTTTGTATTTTTGTTCCATATTATATTTAGTTTTACTACCAGCAAGTTTGCAGGCAATAACGGTTATCCTTACTCTTTGCATTGCGCTGCTTTTGTTGGATGACGACGACGACGACGGTGGCGTTGGCGTTGTGGTATTTCTTTGCGAAACAGGTCACCCGAACGCAGGATTCAAAGGAATGGACGCTGCAGGTGAAATTTCCTCAGCCACGAGACAGCGGAATCTACGAATGCCAAGTGAATACGGAGCCAAAGATCTCCATGGCATTTCAGCTCAGTGTTGTAGGTAAGTAGACCACCACCCGTGTTTGTTTGTTTATATTAAATACCCCGTAAGGGGGTGAGGGGGCAACTTATCCTTATTATTGCCACATATACAGGTACGTTAATTTTGCAGCAGAACGTGTTTTTTTCATTGCAATATATACAGGATGTTTGGTTGAATGGGGGGGGAGGGGGATATGGACATTTTGACAAAAAGAGAAGATGTAAACAAAAACCATTCCCTGACCGGGAGTAATGATGGGAGTTGTCGTAATTAGAATTTGCTAAATTAAATTCCAGGGAAATGAGGTTTCGGTCAGAAAAAAGAAATTAATTATTATTACACTTCCGAGGGTGATTCTTTTTTTTCTTGTGTCGTTTCTAAGATTGTGACGGAAGACAGAGGAATGTGGATAAAAACTGAGTTCATTAATTTATTCGTGTTTCTTGCCCCGTTTTGTGGAATGTAAATTGTATAGTGTTAATTCTTAGAATGGAGAGTTTAAGCAAGGAAGCCGGGACCAGCTAGAAAAAAGAGCTCTTCAATTGTTTTTTAAAAAGACGGAATGTTGTTTTTAGATTAAAGAGCTATGTAGTCTTTTTTGTCTTATATTATATTTCATTAGATTTTTTTTCTTATTATAATAAGTAATTTCATAAATTGAGAAAACGAATTTAATTAAAAAAAATATATATATTGATAATACTAATCAAGCTCAAAATTTTGTAATTGGGGATGGTGGATTGTGGTAATCAGTCAAATCTCTTGTTTAGTATCAAGTTACTGATAGCAAATCGACATCCGAAATTACGAGATTGAACAGAACTTCCGAATGAAAAAAAATTATTATAAAACTTTAGTGCAAAAGTTGTATGCGTTTCCCTAATTTTACATAGGACCTAGTGGTCCTTCAAAATCGACTTTAACCAATGCATCACTAATGTTAGAAATTCAAATTAAGAATTCCAAAACTTCAATATTTATTTATTTATTTCTACTTTTCGGTCCGCAAATTTCCACAAAAACTACATTTGCGGACCCAGACGAAGTTGATAAAATCAACCCTCAAGAAAAACAAGAGCAGCCTTTTCTTCAACGACGATGAAAACATCATCGGCTGGCTAACGGTGGTTAGGAGCGAGAAATACGATTCACTTTTTCGTATACCCAATAGCATAGCATAGAAGCATTCGAGCACCAACAGATGTCTACGGGTACGAGCACAACAACAACCACATTAACTTTTTTAGCATCATCATCGACCGAGCTGAATACGAGACTATTGACATGAAAGTGCATATGCCACACCCCTTTTCATAGTACTCGGATTAGCGGGAGTTGCGTCCGTCAACGAAGTTTGTTTGCCAGCTGGAGCATTGGAAAATTCCAGTCGAGAGCATTGTTTTTCTGATGCAACAGAATGGAATTTGGCAGTTGTTATCTTAACGCGTCTACGAGTAGACGTGCGAGACGAGCAAAGTTCAGTATTCAATCTTCAGTGTGTGTTAAGTGTACCAGTGCTGAGTTTTATCAGCAGAGCATCCTTTACATTATACAGTCCATTTTTGATATGCAAAGTTTTACTATAAAATAGAATAATTGTGCATTTTATTCTGATCTATACTTATACTACAATAAATCAACATTATTAACATTGATGTGTAGAAAATAAGTAAATGACTTTTTTTGTAGATTAAATGTCTATATTTGCAGGTTATCACTTGTTTAAATTTTGAAATCCGATAACGGAACCTTTTCGTCATTTGGCGTTTAAAAAAAGCGGAGTGCAGTCATTAGCATTCCGTCTACTCCAGGGATTCACAAATTATTAATTAACTTTTGTTTAACGATTTTGTAAAAAGAATTGAATTTATATTATTAAATAGCTTTTACTTTCATTCTTTAACCAAGAGTTAAATTGGTGACCCTGAAGCACTACGAAAGTTAATTTTTTTCTTGCAATTGCCAGCAAACAGAAATTTTCTAGAACGCAGCAAATTCTCTGTCTAGTGACGCACTTGCACTTGTTCAATGTCAGTAGCATCAAAAATCGAGAATTTTTTACATTCGACCCAGAGTTATGTAGTGGGAGTTAGCTGAGAATTGTATCAAAATATTTCACATCTGGTAACCAAAGTGCTCTTTTAGGCCCATCTTCCCTAATCTTCCTATGCTCGCGCGATATATTTACCATTATAAGGGAAACACAAATCCATTGTGTGCGTGCACAATTAATTAAAAAAACAAATGGCGCCCAATTTTTTTGACACAATTCTACATTTTCCCTATATGACTCGATTTTGGGTTTTTATATTTACATATGTATATAGTTCGAGACTATTAAAAAGGAGATAATACGCTTTCCAACGGTATATTTGGGGTTAGGGTACCAGAAATATCTTTGCTAAATCTTTTTTTTTGGTTTTTTGAGACATTTTGCTAAATAACTTTGGGTACTTCTGAATTTTCGATATAATTTTTGGAATGCAGGACAGATACCAAAAGACAAATTTCTACGGCCAGACCCCCTCCGCGCTCTGCACAATAAAGACAAAATTAATTAAAATCGACACTTTGTTCACTATTTGAATTGGCTCATAACTCCTTTCTGGTGCAGTATAACGCAAGATCAGTTCATAATTCAACTTGTGGTAAACAAAATATCTTAGAGTTGTATTCCAGTCCTAAAACTACTTAGGTCGACAATTTGACCATTGTCAAATTAAAATGAAATTTTAAGGTAATACTTAGGTGTGGTTAGTTAACGTTTTCTCAAGTTTTGTGACCTCTTGGACCCTGTAACTTTTTTTCTTACTTCGGTTTTTTTTTTTTATAATTACCGCGCGCACAAGGGACTATTTGTTTCCCTTTTAATGTAGAACACACTGCGCGGCATAAGAAAGATAGGGAGGGGAGAGATAGGAGGTGTCGATTAACATTGGTTTTGAATATTAGCAGATCAAAATGGCAAGGGAAAACTATTCCAAATTCGTGTTGTTCGGCTAAAAAAAGAATCCCTATATTTCACGGTACGCCCGAAATTGGGCTCAAGAATGAACTGATGGGCATTAATTGCGAGACGAGTATTACGGGAGAAACTTTTAAGGCGAGGAATGCAACTGGCTACTTTGAGAAAGAAACGATATAATGAAAGACATTAAACATTGCGTCGGTGTTCGAGAGGGGCAATTGTTTCAACGGCAGTTTTATTTCCTATCAATCTTAACGCTTGATTTTGTATTATATCAAGCAGGTGAATCGATGTTTGCGGAGCACCTGCCCAGAGGTGGGAGTTATACTCGAGTTTAGGGCGTATAAACGCTTTATAGATTGTAGCCAGATCAGATGGGGGAAAATACTTCTTACATCGATACAGAAAACTTAAGTACATAGCAGCATTTTTAGCGATTTCAAATATATGGTCGTTCCAACGGAGGTCGTCGTTGACACACATACCGAGTTCTGAGAGCTTTTCGGTTTCTTCGATATAAGTGCCATTGATGGACAATGGCATTGGGGGTATGTTTAGCCTTAACGACAGAAGACAGCATTGAGTTTTCGAAGCATTAAACTATCGGTACGATATAAGCGATGATTTGTTGTCCATAATTATTAGTTTTTTCATAGATACGGTGAAAGAAAGTTCTCAAAAAAATTAAATTTCGAATAAACAGAAATAAACAAAAATAAAAAAATAATAATTAAAAGTAAGACATTTTGTACATTGATATTAGTTTCAACGCAAAAGGCAAATGTGATACTTAGAGGAGAGTGGGGTACATTTGATGTGGGGTAAATTTTATATTATATTTATATTGATATTCTTATTTTGTTACGTGTTGCAGGCTGAAGAATAAAAATTCAAAATGAAGCGGTCAAGAGTAAGTGACACATGGAATTATTTTAAAGTGGAATCAGAACAAAATAAAACGGCAAAATGTTCCCTTTGACATACAAACCTAAGTTTTAAAGGGACTATATCCAACTTGTCTGAGCACTTAAAAAATAAACATCTAATTAATGTCCAGCTAAATCAAACGCGATAAGAAAAAAATACTGGTGTTATCACTGCATCAAGTGTTGTACCTGAAGATGAAGATGAACCAAATCCAACAACACAAGCAGCGAATGAAGGTGCCATATCCTCTTCGAATGCGGAAACACAGGGTATCGTGTGTCATTTACCGCAGAAAACATTATTTCAAATAACTTTGGCTCAATTTTCAAGTAAATGGAAAAGAGCGCCATCCCAAAGAAAGGAAATTGATGATGCCCTGATGGCCCTTTTTTATAAGACCATCTTGCCTTTCTCGACTGTTGAAAATATGAGCTTCAAAAAATGTGTGCATACCCTGAAGCCTGCATACCAACTGCCCAGTAGAAAACACATCTCAAACGTGATGTTAAATGCTGAATACCAAATATGCGAAGCTGAGGTAAAAGACCGTTTCGCTAACATCAAAGGGACTTGTCTCACCTTTGGTTGCTGGACATCACGACCACAAGAAGGATACCTCGCAGTAACTGCCCACTACATCGACGACAGTTTCAGTTCTAAATCACTTCTCTTGCAATGCCTGATTCTAGAAGGGTCCCACACAGCTGGTAACATCAAGCAAGCATTACAACAACTAATGACTAAATAGAATTTGCAGAGAAAAGTTCGACTGATTGTTGCAGACAATGTTCCAAACTTGCAGCTCAAAAACTTCGGTTGTTTTGCGCACACAATCAATTTGATTGCCAAAAAAGCCTTGGCAATAGCAGAAGTCGATACATTTCTCTGCAAAATTGTGAGTCATTTTCGAATGAGCACAACGGCAACAGAGAAGTTAATAAGGTACCAGAACCAAACAAACATAGCTCAACCAAAAAAGCTAATCATTGATGTGGCTACCAGATGGAACTCTACATTTGATATGCTAGAAAGAGTGGTGCTATTAAAGGAAGCTCTGACAAGTAACGGGTGATTTTTTTGAGGTTAGGATTTTCATGCATTAGTACTTGACAGATCACGCGGGATTTCAGACATAGTGTCAAAGAGAAAGATGCTCAGTATGCTGTGACATTTCATCATGAATAGACTTACTAACGAGCAACGCTTGCAAATCATTGAATTTTATTACCAAAATCAGTGTTCGGTTCATTCACCGTAACGTTGCGTCCAACAGCATCTTTGAAAAAATACGGTCCAATGATTCCACCAGCGTACAAACCACACCAAACAGTGCATTTTTCGGGATGCATGGGCAGTTCTTGAACGGCTTCTGGTTGCTCTTCACTCCAAATGCGGCAATTTTGCTTATTTACGTAGCCATTCAACCAGAAATGAGCCTCATCGCTGAACAAAATTTGTCGATAAAAAAGCGGATTTTCTGCCAACTTTTCTAGGGCACTGATTTTGGTAATAAAATTCAATGATTTGCAAGCGTTGCTCGTTGGTAAACCTATTTATGATGAAATGTCAAAGCATACTGAGCATCTTTCTCTTTGACACCATGTCTGAAATCCCGCGTGATCTGTCAAATACTAATGCATGAAAATCCTTACCTCAAAAAAATCACCCGTTACAATTGCTTTACTTGACAGTACCAGTAGCTTTTCACTTCAATGCATTACTGTGCAGCCAATTATGTAGAGTGCTGAAACCACTTAGAGATGTGACTGTTCAAATAAGTGGCGAACAATATCTTACAGGCAGTCTTGTCATTATATTTAACAAAATATTGACAGAACTCTACAGAAACAAGATCTGTAATGATGTCACTTTTCAACAAATTGCATTAGAGGAGAGGTTGGCACGAAAATAAGGGATGGTTTGGCCAAGCCCTTATTCAATATTGAACAGAGTGGAACATTTGGTATATGTACTTTTTTGGATCCAACGTTCAAATTATACCTTTTCCAGTACACTTCAGCTGCTGAAGCTGAAAAAAAAAATTTATTGAATTGACAATCCACACTAGTATGAATTATGCTGGAAGAAAATTTTGTATACATGAACCATATTTCAATGTGTTTGTATTTCTGTGCAGTCCTCAAAATGAAAAGTTGTGTGTGTATTAGTTTACCTCTTCGTTCTTCCACTCCAAACCAGGTAGAAGATTTTCTGCCGTCCCACCTGCACACTCTGCTTCTCTAAACATCAACGTACGTGTCTGTCCAAAAGAAGAATGAAGGTTCTCCTTTTTCGTGTTTTTTTGTGCTAAAATTTAAACAGTCAGCCATTCTTCATCAGGAAGAAAAGTAGCCCACAAATTTCAAGATACCTTTGGATTTTCTCGCTGTTTCCATATGTTCTACAATCAATTTTTAAAGTTCTTATTTTAAGACCATGTCAAACATTTTCTTCTTCAAACGAGAAACATCAAAGCTCAACCCTTAAAATATTAAAACTTTCATTCTTCCATTCGTTACTTTTTTTCCCTATTGATATACACCTTTTACAATTTTTTGTAAAAATAATGAAAAAACTACCGAAAATAGGAATGATGTAAACGTACCTTATCAAAGATCTTTCAAAAAGAATGCACCACTGTTGTGTTCCATTTATTTCTTTGTGAGATGTCAAAAAACTGCACGTCTTTATTAAAAGTTAACCAACCTTTCCGTCTCCGTATTGCAGCTCCGTCTGCAGCTGCGTCCCATTGTGTTCGCAACATTGAATTTGTGTATATTCAACATTTTTGACATCTGTTCCAGCTCCAGCTTCGTCTTCCGTTGCAGCTCATTGTGTTCAGCCAGTTAGACTGAATTTGATTTTTGGCGGCACTTTTGTTGAAGCTTGTAAAATCGAGAAAGTCAACAAAAATGTTGGTAAGTCTGCTATTAGACGATGAAACTGGAGGACTGGAAACTCTGTCGCAAGCGCTAATACACGATGAATTTATTTTAATAAAACGATTTCGACAGTTCTCTTTCATTTTCGTTTTCTATAATCATTTGCAATGAAACTGCTCTTTTAACCCTATCGATGTAATGAATGTTTTTAACCACATACACATTTTTGCTGGATTCATAAAACATGAGTACTCCGAATTAAGTTCCTTAGACTGTTTTGACTGTTTTTAAACCTTGCGACTTTTGTTTGTGACTCGGTACTTTGCTTCAGCTTTTAGGAGAGAGACGTATGTGGTGGCCGGGGTGGACAGAATTGCACGAGTAGCTCGAGTCACGCGACTACCGGCCTTTCTTTTTTGTGCTTATTCGGGAAATCATTCATTTTTGTCAATCCCTTTCATCGCTTGTTCGCCATGAACGAGTAATGTGATGTTTTTTGTAGGAGGTAGCACGTAGGAACAGTACAGCAGCTGAAAATGTTCACTCTGGAAACTACAAATGAAAAGGAATTCAAGAAATGACATAGTGAAGAGTTGCAAACACAATCGCTACGTTTAAAAGTATCTCTGCGACAAGATCAGGCAACAAAAGATAATCAACGGAAGTCGCAGTGCTCTAGTCCCAAGGTTTAAAAAAAGTCTTAAGCGCGAAACAGATTGAACCAGCGACAGCACCAGCACCGTCAACAGCAAACAGCACACTGACCATCAAAAGAAAATGAAACACATTGCTACCAGCACCAGCATTGTCTTCTCACTTCTGTTTGACACTTTGTGTCATAAAAAAAGTATTCGAAGTTTTCTTTTGCAGTATGGTGCCCCCGAATTTCACTTACGCAAAGTTGGTAGCAATGGAACAGCAACAGCAAATTTAGGACTTTGGTCTAACGACGCTGGTGACGTTGCTATTGTTTAAACGGTCTAAAGTCTCGTCAAGTCCCGCTCAGAGCCACCATCTTTACGGGGGTACTGCTTCTTGCGAAGAACTGACAAAATCTCTTAGAGTATTAATTTGTCTCGAAAAAGTGCATCTCATGAAGCCGTTCGGACTCGGCGGTAAATTGTAGGTCTCTTCCATTCGTGTAGATTAACAACACACACACAGGAATGGTTGAGAGTATAAGTCATTAGGCCCTGGCTCCTTAAGGAGCTGTCGCTCCAGTAAATGTATATTTATTATTTAACTTTCATTTCATGTACGCCCTGTAAATGAAATTTACTTTTTTTAATATTTAATTAACCCATTCATTTACGTGAAGCCACCCACGCTTTGAGTTCGTCTTTTTTTTAATTTTCTTTTTTTGTTGGTTGCTTTTCTTATGTGTTGTAATAATTAATTGGGAAAAATCCAATTAATTGTACAAATTAATTTAACAATATCAATAATCTCTCGCGTGTAAATAACAGTAACAAATTATATAGGAAAATGTAGAAACGTGTCAAAAAAATTAGCCGCCATATTGATTACATCATCAATGCCGCTAGAGGGCCAGAAAAAAAAAAGTGTGTCCAATGCTTTTTATACTCACCTACCCATGTACTATCTAAATCCAAAAGGGCGCATTGGTTGCCAAATGTAAAACTTTTTTCAGCTTGTTGGCCGCACTTATGGTTTTTCATTCTAAAAACTGGAGTTTTCTTTAAAGAGAAGAACATCTAATAGTTCAATGTACCACCACGCCGGCTCTCTCAGCCAAGCAAAAATGTAGCTGAAAAATTTCTCGGAATTTTTGCGACATCCACCTGTTTTGCAAAAGCCATCACGGCATCTCAGTAAAATGCAAAATATGGCAGGAGAAAACGTCGATGATAAATTGTTCGCAACATTATTCTTAGATTGTCTACTGTCGGCCTTACTAAATGAATAAAACGATAGGAAGAAACTTTTTACAGTTGCAAACTTAAAAGTGTACATAATATTATTATTCTTAAGTTTAGTAACGCAAAAGGAAATTAATAGACAACTCGACCGAATTATTCAATACTGACAGCACCCAACATAATAATTTCAATTATTTCAAAATTTGCAATTTTTTTTTTAACTTTAAAAAAAATAATTTCCTCTTTGCAAATTGGCGTTTGGTGAAATGAAAGGAACATTTGTTTAAAATACATTCCTGAAATATTTAAGAAACAATTCAAAAATGTTTCTGAAATCATAGCGTCGTGTTTTATTATCACGAAAAAAAATAAAAAAAAACCTTGTCGACTAGATAGACTAAAATTGAATGATAAAGAAATTTTCCGTTCGTAATGAAAGAAGAGAAATATATCATAGTGTGTCCACACCAAAGAAACATTTCTTTTAAACATTTCAGAAACATTTCAAAAATGTTTCTTTGTTTCTGAAATGTTTTTTAAATGTTTCTGAAATGTTTATTTAGGTCTGGACGCTTCGCGAAACTTTTCTGAAATGTTTATGAAATGTTTCTCTGTTTCCTCTTCCAAACGAATTTTTTCTTTATTTTTCAAGTCTAGTTGACAGGTTTGTTGTTTTTATTTGTTTAAATAATGTTCATGATGACAAAACGCGTTGCTATGATTGTTGCTGTTTTACAATACATTTTGAAGTACAAAACTGGATACATAAAATGAGAAACAAATAACAATTTCAGAAATGTTTTTGAATCTGTCCACAGCAAAAGAAAATCTTTTTTAAACAAATGCGAAACATTTCAGAAATGTTTTTCAAACAAATGTTTCTTAGGTAATGACACACCTTTATAAACATTATATTGCTTTTTGCCACTTGTTGATATCTATTTTCTTTATTTCCCTTGTTTTTTTTTTTTTGTTTTTTTATGGGGTTGTGTCTTTTGACGTGCAACGTCTTATAAATCGATGACAGGTTACACGTACGAAATAACAGCTGATAAGACTCATGCTGATAAGACTTATGCTGATAAGACTCATCACTCATGCTAACTCTAACTATACTGTGGTTCTTTCAACAAAAATCGATCGCAAGCACCAGGCGAACATGAAAAAGAACAGACGCACATTCCCAAAATAATTCCACTCAAATTCAGAAAGAATAAGAAGAAAAGAAGAAGTACAAATTAGGCGGAGTTTTGTTAAATTAGAAAGAAGATGTAGATATTGGGGTGATTGTGTGTGGATTTAACCAGAGGGTTTGTGGGTGTGAGTTAACGGGCTGTATGTTGGTGTTGCTGCCATCAATGTTTCCTTATGACGTTGTCATAATTTAATTAAAAATTATTGTTGTGCATTACACAAAGAAATAAAAGGCACGACTGGGTCGCACGTACTTGCTCTTATGTGCTAATCCTTTTTAAGTGCAGGCGTCTTTTTGACAAAGATTTTATTTTAATATTTTTTGTATGACGTGCAACTTTCTTAGAATCGTTTTGGGGTGAAGCTCGAACGAACATGCGTCACGACAAAGGGATAAACACATAAATATATAGGATTGTTAGCTTTTCCACTTGCTACTTACTGTTTATAATATAATTTGCTAATAGAAAGA
The DNA here is from genome assembly GCA_963971375.1 of Platycheirus rosarum. Taxonomy (NCBI): domain Eukaryota; kingdom Metazoa; phylum Arthropoda; class Insecta; order Diptera; family Syrphidae; genus Platycheirus; species Platycheirus rosarum. Next base: position 40,199,361 of record OZ020507.1, read on the forward strand.
TACAAAGGACTTTTTTCAGTTAAATTTTCATTTTGGTATGGAAAAATTTGAACAACTGGCATAAAGATTCGTCGGAATCAGCAGTATAGCAATAATGCTAGGTAAAGGGACCTTTATACGTCCCAATATGGGACCAATGGAATTTATAAAGGATTTAGGTACCTATAATAAGGTTGGAAGGAAGGTAGGTACTAAAATTAAGATACGTGTTCCAACTACTGTTAAGTCAGTAGGTATAGAGACAATATTAAAAGTTAACACAGTGGTTTTGTTTATTTATAGGAAGGTGTAAACTTTTGTTTTCTCGATTGAAATTTTTGCATTCAGTAGTAATCGAATAGTTTTTTTTATTTGTTAGTTGTTTTTGTGTGTTTATCAAAGGCTTCCTTATTTATTCTGTGCTTTTATGATGATGAAAAATACTTTAAAATACGTAAGTATGTATGTAATGTAGGTTGTCACTTTCTTTTATTTGACTAATGGCTTGGCTAGGGCTTAGCCGAGCAATATGAAATAAAATGTTGGGGAAAAAAATTAATGAATTCAAAAAAACACTACTCATAACGTTTTTTGGAAAAAATGTTGTAAGCCATCTTATTTCTTTTGCTGTTTTCTATTTTATGAATTTTTCATTTCAAAATCGTTCGACCAGTTTTTTCAAAAAAATGTTTTTTTTGAAAAACTTTTCGAAAACATATTTTAAATTTTTTTTTAGTATGTCAATTTTAAGAAATCTATAGTTTATACTAGGAGAAAAATTTAAAAAAAAATCTATAGATCCGTTTTCAAAATATTCAAAAAACAAAATATTTTTTTAAAAAAATTATTAAAATTAAAAAAAAAATGTTTTTGAAAATTTTGATACGTAATATTATTTAAATCATAAAACACTACATATGTTGAAAATTTCATCAAAATCCGTCAATTAGTTAACGAGAAAGTCTGATTTTAAGAAACCGGTCATATGGGAGGTACCGTTATAAAACTTTTTCTGAAAAATCTATTAAAAGTAAAAGATAGAGTTTGCACAGAAAACATCATTCTGAAAGTTTAATCAAAATCGTAGGAGCCGTTTTCGAGAAAAATAAGTTTTTTAGTAAAAGTTATATGGCAGGTACCGTTAGTTTTGGAGCTAGAATGCCAATTCCAAAAACTGTCGGGTAGAGCACTCTAAAAATACTATATACCAAGTTTGAATCAAATCGGCCCAACCGTTTAGGCTGTAGATATCGATACGGACAGACAGACAGACAGACAGACAGACAGACATACAGACAGACAGACAGACAGACGGACGGAATTTCCGGACCCACTTTTTTTGACTTCTCTATCATCGTAATATCATGTTTGATTGTTAGAATTTTTTTTTTTTTTTTTACGAATGCATAACTTGCCTTATAGTCCCTATAATCGCAAGTAAAAAAGTCTGCTTGGTTCGAACGATAGTACAAGAGTGATTTTATTTTATTTTATCAACTTACAAATTAAGGAACTTAAGAACAAAAGAAAGATATATGAATGAGAAGAAAGAGAGATGATAAATAATGTTTAACATTATTAACTGAATGGATTTAGGGTGTTATCATACAATATGTAATATAATACAATATTCAACATGCTCTCCGTAAGCCTTTTCAAAAACTATTTGAAAACAATTTAATACCTAATAAAACATAAAAAAGAAGAAAAAAAAAGGTGAGGTATACTTTAACAAATTCAAATTTTAACTTCATTAGATTTTTAATATTCAAGTTACTTGTGAGTTAATGACACATATGATATGCATATAAAATATTTTAAAAATTTAAGTTTTTCACAAATTGCTCTGCCATTATCACATCTTGCTCTTAGTTGTCTCTGTTGATAAGGTTAATTACTTTCAACCTGAACTAAAGATATGTCGTGAGGCGTGTTCTCTTCTTGTGGAATGGTGGTATTCATATTTTTTTCTGATTTCAGGTGTTGCGTAATTTCCTGCGTAAGTATAAGACGTCTGCAATGTGCTACTATTTTCACCACGAATTTGATCTAAATGTCTTTTAATTAGTCCATTATTGCTTGATATGATGCAACAATAATTACGAGACCCAATTTTATTTTAAATTGTAGCCGCTGACCAACTTGATTTATTCGGGTTTGTGTTATGACGAATATATACTTTTTCACCTTTGTTAAAACTTACTTGAACATTTTTTTACTTTTCTCTTGGTTTTTTAAGATATTATATTTAACTAATGGTGGTTTCAATAAACTAAATCGGGTTTTAAATTTCGGCCAACAAATAATTTTGCAGGTGATTCGTCAGTTGTGTTATGTTTCGTATTTCGGTAGTCACATTAAAATCTATGCAAAATAGGATTTTTTTTTTATTTAATATTAGCTAATAATGATTTTTTTAGCAATTTAACAAAAAATTCTGCTTGGCTATTAGTAGCTGGGTGGCCAGGGGCTGTTAATATATGTCTTACATTATTTGTTTTTAGAAATATTTTAAAATCCTGAGAGGTGAACTTTCGACCATTGTCACAAACCATTAACCAAAGTGTCAACAATACCATATCTACAAAAAAGTTTCCTCAATTTTCTTATGACTATTGTTGAAGTTGATGTTAATTCCTTAGTTTTAAATACTTCTACCCACTTTGTATATGAATCAATAACTATTAGAAAATGGTAGCCATTTATTGGACTAGCAAAATAGATGTGGATGCGACTCCATATCGAGGATGTTGGTTGCCAAGGAATTAAAGACATTGACATTGGACGCAATTTTGTATTAAAATTTCAATGTCACCATCGATATTTGGCCAACAAACGTATGATCGAGCCAAGGCTTTGGTCTTTACAATGCAAAGATGTGTCAAATGTAATTCGTTCAAAACAGCATTGCGTAATTTTTGAGGAATACCCGTACGAAATGCCCACAAAATGCAATTTTGCTCTACGGTTAATCTAATGATTTACTTTTAAATGCTTTGACTTTCGAATCGTCTAAGTTTTTAACTGTACCATTTTGTATCGCATCATTTAATTTTGAAAGTATTGGATATCGTCTTGTCTCTATAGCAATATTTTTTTAAAATTAAGACAAAATTGATCTTCCTTTTTTATGACATTGACATAGTTTTGCTCAGTGGAAGAGTTTGATAAGAGAGGCTTATGATCAGTTTTCAAAATGAAATGGTTGCATAACAGATATTGTCTGAGTTTAGTTACACTGAAAACTATAGCTAATGCTTCTTTTTCGAGTGTACTATAGTTTTTTTCGCTTTTCGAAAGGGACCTTGATATAAAAGCAATAGGTTTTATTGAACCTTCCGAATATTTGTGATAAAAAAACCACTGCCACCGCGTTATTTGACGCATCGGTTGTCAAAATAATCGGTAGCTTAGCATTAAAATGTACTAAAACGTTATCTGAAGTTATTTCCTTTTTAATTAATTCATAACGGTTCTGGCAATCTTTAGACCAATTGATAAACAACTACAAACGTAATGTCGCGTAAAAGACTTTCTACCCCAAAAAGTAGACGTTTCATTTTAAGAGTGCATATATGCATACTCCATGTACACAAAAGTTGTGATTCATTATCTAAAATAAGTTGATTGCACAAGTTTGATAGGTCGAGCTTTGTAAACAGCTTCTAAAGATGCAAATATTTCGTCGATACGAGGCAACGGATACTTTATATCAATTAAATATTTATTTAATGTTGCCCTGTAATCACCACAGATCCGTAATTTATCGTTTGGTATAAGAATAGGAACTAATGGTGTGCCCCAACCAGACCTGTCTACAGGTTCTAGAACTTCTTTTTTTATAATTCTCATTGTATATGAACTTCTATAGTACTACCCATTGTATATAAACTGGCGCTCCAAGCGGCTCTAGGTAAAATTAACTTGGTAAATTGAAAGAGGCGAACGAGGCGAACAAAGAGAATTCTAAGAGAAACTCTGTGAACATGTACTTTACTCTTTGCAGTTTGCAGTTTACATATATACAATGATGCGAGTATAGTTTTTTTTTTGCACAACTGGATTGCTTCACACAAGCAGGGTGACGAGATGGCTAGTTTTAAAATAGGAATGACAAAAAAGAAGAAAAACGACTTTTGTAAACGAATGGTGTCTGGGGGGTGGGTATATGTTTAAGCTGGTTGATAAGTTTATTTTGAGTTTTATATTTTTTTCATATAAAACTTTCGAGGGTTGGTAGATATTTAGGTATGTACCTACATACATACCTACATAATGTGTGTTTTTACGTAGGTATACTTGTTATATTATCTTTGATAAAATGTTCAGCTAAATTCAGGTTGATCGGTCGGTCGTCGGTGTGGTAGAAGGTGTGAGCGAGGGTGAGGGAGATACTAACAAGGAAAACTTAATAAGCACATGTGTATGTGTATTGTGTATATCCTGTTCTCGGTGACGGTGAACAACGAAGAGGATCGACAATTATTTTATTTTTTGAATTTTCATTTCATTGACTTCGTTATCGTTGATGTTGAATTTTATGCACAAGTAGCTTTGTGATTATAGGGACTATAAGTCAAGTTTAGGATTCGTGAACATAAAAAAATTGTGATAATAATCAAACATTACATTACGATGATAGAGAAACATATTTGAGTTACTGGCAAAATTCTGTCCGTCTGTCTGTAGGTCTGTCTGTACGGATGTATTTTGGACTATAGCCTAAGCCGATGAGCCAATCGTCTTCAAATTTAGAACTTAAGGTTATTTTGACATTTTACACAGGAGTTTTTTTCAATTTTTACTTGCGATTATAGGGAATATAAGGCAAGTTTAGAATTTGTGAATATAAAAAAAAAAATTGATAACAATGAAACATGACATTACGATCATAGAGAAGTCTAAAAAAGTGATCGACAAAAAATGACTGTCTGTCTGTCAGTAGGTATGTATAACGAGCTGCAGCCTAAATGGCTTAAGCGATTATCTTTAAACTTGGTGTGTGTCATTATTTTGGCATTCCCCAGAGGGGACATTGAAATTTAAATTGTAGGCCTAAAAGTAAAGGAAGTGCCATATGACCGTTGAGTTGAGTTGTTTTCTTGATTGACATTTTTGCATTCAGTAGGTAATCGAGTATTTTTTTATTTGTTAGTTGTTTTTGCATGTTTATGTGTTTATCATAGGCGTCCTTATTAATTATTCTGTATGCTGTATGCTGTTACGATCATGAAATGCTTTAAAATAAATAACGATAAATAAATAATAATACAAATAACGAAGTTTGCTTTCATTAGACTAGTGGCAAAATTTGGGGGAAAATATTAAACAAATAATTTTTTTTGTGAAATCAAAAAACACTATTCATAACGTTTTTTGGAAAAAAATTTTGTAAGCCATCTTATTTCTTTTGAGTTTTCTATTTTATATTTTTTTCATTTCAAAATCGTTCGACCAGTTTTTTGAAAAATTTTTCGAAAACATATATATAATTTTTTTTGACTATGTCAATTTAAAGAAATCTATAGTTTATACTAGGAGAAAAAATTAAAAAAATCTATAGATTCGTTTTCAAAATATTCAAAAAACAAAATAAGTTTTTTAAAAAAATATTCAAAATTAAAAAAATAAATCCCTCAATTAGTTAACGAGAAAGTCTAATTTCAAAAAACCGCTCATATAGGAGGTACCGTTATAAAACTTTTTCTGAAAATCCATTAAAACTAAAAGATAGATTTTGCATAGAGAACATCATTCTGAAAGTTTTATCAAAATCGTAGGAGCCGTTTTCGAGAAAAATAAGTTTTTCATTAAAAGTTATACGGTAGGTACCGTTAGTTTTGGAGCTAGAATGCCAATTCGAAAAATTGTCGGGTAGAGCACTCTAAAAATACTATATACCAAGTTTGAATTTGAATCAAATCGGCTCAAACGTTTAGGCTGTAGATATCGATACGGGCAGACAGACAGACGGACGGAATTTCCGGACCCACTTTTTTTGACTTCTCTATCATCGTAATGTCATGTTTGATTCTTAGAATTTTTTTTACGAATGCATAACTTGCTTTATACTCCCTATAAATCGCAAGTAAAAAACTATTCGATTACTACTGAATGCAAAAATTTCAATCAAGAAAACGAAAGTTTACACCTGCCCCTAAATAAACAAATTAGCACACAGGAGCAAGTACGTGCGACCCAGTCGTGCCTTTTATATGTATATTTATTTTTTTCTGAAATTCTTTATTTAAAAAATAATATGATTGAACAGACTTTTGGCTTTAAAAAAGGTATATAGCACATTATTTTAAATGTTGCCGTTATTTTTAAATATACCTGTATAAATATATTTTAGTGTAAGATTACTTAGGCTACTTACATTTTCCTGAATATCAATTTTGGTTGTAATCGGTTACCTAACCAGTTCTCAGAAAAGTCGATGCCAAAAAAAAACTCCTATGGGTGGTACCAGTTTTAGCCCACCCGTCATATTTTTTTTAACCAAAATAGAATGCACATTGATTTTTTTCATAAAAAATTCTTGGAGCTGTTTTTGACAAAAATAAGCTTTTACTTGACGGTTATATCGCAAGTACCGTAAATATTTAAGCTAAAAAAGAAATTAAAAAAATCCTATATCGAATGTCAAAATAAACTTATATTCCAAATTTAAAGACAACTGGCCAAATTGTTTAGTAGACGGACAGAATTTTGCCATGTTATATATAGATATGTTTCTCTATCATCGTAATGTTATAGGTATTTGATTGTTATCTCAATTTTTTTTTCTCCACGAATGCATAACTTGTACTTAGTACCTACCTATAATAATTGCAAGTAAAAATTAAACAATTAGGTTACAAATGTAAAAAACTCGTGGTATTTTTAGCAATTCTATAGAAGATTAGTACAAAGAAATATTTTGATTTAACTATAAATTTCTTTCCCGCGAGCTGAGCTGGGTAGGTCAACTAGTACCTGTTATATAAACCTCAAACAAACAAAAGATCTTTGTTACTATAAATCAATAATATATAATCAATTATTAATAATATAAATCAATTTACAAACAATTTTTGATTGAATTTCTGCACATAGTTCATTCAGATAGATACCTACACATACATATGTATGTACCTATATGTAAGTATATGTAGGTACCTATCTGAATGGAAAGTAAAATTCAAAACATAAATCCATCCACTGCAAGGAAATTTGTATCTTTGTATAAATACAGCAAGAAGTAGGTTTAGGTTTAAATTTCAAGAATGAATGTGTACATTATTTAAAGAAGACAACCTTCATAATAGTAAAAAAAAAATTGAAAATCCTAAAAAAACTCAAATCAAAAGTCTGGTCAATGACGTACGCATATATAAATACTTATGTAAGAACCAGTTCTCATATTACATATTCCATATAAAAAAACGTAAACAATGAAAATGTTGGATCGTGTATAAATCCTTACAAAAAACTATTCGCCTCAGCTAAGCGAAACCATTGTAAATATATAAACTTCAAAACTGCTAGCATTGTATATACATAATATATACAATGAACAAAACAAAATACTGAATTATTTCATGTTCTCCTTCTGTTTTTTCTTGCCTCACATTGCACATGCGCAATAAATTAAGCACAAAGCATAACACTAAAAACCATGCTCTTAATTCTCAAATAATATGTCCCTACACTAGCACTCCAAGCGGCTCTAGGTAAAAAGATTTTTTCTCGTCTCATGATAGTACTATAGGCAATGTATATACAATGATAATTCTCTTAGTTGGTTCCCAATTCCATTTTTCCAAGCAAATGGAATGAAACGCGGTTTGAAAAAAATTGGTTTTGCATCGTTCTTTATAGGTAAAGAAATTTTCGTAAATTGAATGAACCCAATTGTTCATCGAAAACACCACGGAATTCGTCTTTTAATTGTTCAATAATTGTTCTATATTTTTCATCTTTGTTAATTAAATTTATTTGTGTTAGCTCAAAATTAAATTTTCTTAAAAATGATCGTCCTAACAAAGGTGGATTAGTGGTACCTGAGACCACGATTGCAATTTTTTTCACTTTGGCAAATCAATGAGATACAGATTCACCATTGTATATACATTTTCTATAGTACTCTCATGGTTGTCATTTTTCGTCTGGCCATCTTCCTGGTTGATTCAGAACTTACTCTAAATAGTGGATACGAGAACCTTTACCGATATTTTACCAGTATTTAATAAACATTTGTTGTCTGTACTTATTCTATATTCACACCAATTGGCAATTTCAGCACGCCTCATTGCGACTTGATTCAGAACTAAAAAACGATGCTCCATGATAGTACTATATGCAGTGTATATACAAAGGATTCACCTGCATTTGTTGCGTTGGGGAAATTTCTGCGCTCACGATACACAATTGTTGGAGGTGTGAAGTGAGTTTCTTATATGTCTGTGAATGGCTTAGATACCGGGGAATCTGGGGAACACAAGCTATGCAATAAATTGTATGGACCAGTGCCGATAGATTTTAATAAAATAGCTTTTTTTGTGTTTTCGGCTTCACAATTTATTTCACAGAAATGAAGCGCCAACTTCTTATTCCACACCGACCATGTTTCCACTGATGGAGGAAATTCTGGTAAATTTGTTGTTTGATGCACGGTACAGTGTCTGATTTTTGGGTAAAATAAAGTAAAAGTACAATAAAATAAATTAGGGGTATTCATGCAACGAGATAAATTTATACACTGTAAGAATTTCTACCCTTCCGCAAGCATTTGCATGAACGCCCCTTAGAAAAAAATTGCGTAAATGTGAGAGAAGTCATTTAACGTGAGAGTTAAGATTGAAGTAAACTTACTAACAAAAGTGTACGAACACTAGTAGCTTATTAATTAATTATTGGTTTTTATTGATAGAATATAAAATCCGAAGAAAACAATTATTTTTATTATTTTATTATCTTCATTATAATTGAAAATATGAATATAATTATAAACTTCTAAAGAAAATAGAAAGAAAAAAACAAGTCAGCATCTATAGACGAAATAAAAAAGAATTACAAAAGTGTACTTATGTACACAAGAATGATGTAGGTAGACTTTTGTTAACAAGTGTACCTATATCACATTCAGTTGTCACAAAAGACAAATACAACAAAAAAAAAGACATTCCACAGTTTTACGAAGTTAATGTTTTCATTCAACACGGCAAAGCCATGAAATAAATTTATAAGGTTCGCAGAGATAAAATGCCATAGCAATTTTGACAGTTCTTCACAAGATTATGAGTTTATGAGGGTTGTACGCGTTTGAATTTTCTTTTATTAAATATTTATTTCATAAGTATAATTGAAGAAACAACAATTATGATTATAGAAATGTTTCGCGAATAATAATAAACATTTCAGAAACATTTAAATAAAATTTCTGAAAAATTATTTATAAATGTAGTTAAACTAGTTGTATGCAGATGTTCAGATGCAGAAGCTTTTTGGGCTGCGACGAAATGGACGATGAAGGCGTAATAGCGCTCCTTACCGGCGAAGGAAATATTTACTATTTTTATTTGAAAATAATGGCCTACAGGAGCCAGTTAGGAATGATATTTCTTGCCAGAGCCTTCTCCGATATGGGCAATGCTCCAACACGGACTTTAACTTCTTGTGGCTCAAATTCACTGTCCGCAAGAATATCTTTCATTATTGTTTCATTTATAGAAGTCCAAATCTTGACAGTAACTCAACTTTTAACGAGTTTGAAGCGCTACCGGATTCCATCTCGGAAGTTGTATTCCTCTGTCCTCGCACCGAAATCGTTATTGCGGGTGATTTCAATGTAAACAATTCCAATTGGCTCCGCTATTCTGGTCAGATAACACCCGAAGGAAGGTATGTCGAGTTCTTTGCTGGGTTACATCACCTTACCCAACTGATCGATGTGCCAGCGCGTAAACTGGATGTTGCTGAACAAGCCGCCCATACAATTGACTGGTTTTTTACCTTCCGCCCTGATAAATATACCATTAATGTAACTTCTCCATTTGGCACTTCGGACCATTGTGTCATTTCAGCTAATTTCTCGTGCTCCACTCATCCAGTTAAAAAAAAACTCCCCACCAGGACCGTTTGGCAATACGAGAAAGCCAACTGGGCTAAATATTTTTTTCCCAAACCTTAACTGGTCACTATGCTTCCTCGATAGCGATATTGATGCCAGGGCCAAAATGATCACAAATGTGATTCTTCTAGGGGTGCGTGCTCTTATTCCTAACAGTGTAAAAAGCATCAAGCCTAAAGAAAAGTCCTGGTTTAATTCTGAGTTTAAAGAAGCTATCAGGCTTAAAAAAGTAAGTTTCCGATTCTACAAAGCCAACCCTACAGAGGAATATCAGAAAAAGCACGAACAAGCAAGGAACTCATGCAACTCCGTTATTGAAAGAATCAAATTTTTGCATGACCAAAGATTACGGCAAAAAATTCTGCAATGTCCCAAAGGCAGTCAAATTTTTTGGTAATTTGTAAACATCTTCGGTTCCAACGCTCATCGTTAATGACAAACCTATTGTCTACTCTTGACTCTACGCTGCCTCAGAGCAACGTTGCCCCTCCTGTACTCAAAAATGTAAATTTTTCCATGGGACACATTTTTTTCTCAAAGTTGAGAAATTTCGATATACACAAATCTGCTGGGCCAGATGGTATACCCCCATACTTCTAAAGAGGTTTTCTTTCACAATGGCTAAGCCACTGTTTAAGCTTTTCCATCGCCCTACTCTTCTGGCATCTTTCCTAGAAGATGGAAAACAGCATTTGTCAAGCCTGTCTCTAAGAAAGGTGACGTCTACTATAAAACAGGAAAAAGCTCCCTTAGCCCTGACCAGAGCAGCCTCTACATGTCAATTGAAATATAGATACTAATCCAACCAGATACCAAGGTACTTAACCTCATCTTTACTCGAAAGTGGATGTCCATGTGGTCCAGCGATCACTAGCTTGCGCCAGTTCTTTCTCATATCCCTAGAAGCACTAAACAAAAGGGTTCTAAACAGGATAGTTTAACATTTCTGAAAGCTACTTTTCAGCTTCCAATCCCTACAGTATTGTTGAATTTCATCAAAATCACGTTGAGAGAGAGAATTCTGATGACTTCAACTTTTGGACCTGTTCTGTACGTGATTAAATCGTTGGCATACGAAAGCTTAATTAAAAAGTTATCTATCCTGTTTGTATTGGCCCCGTTGTATAGGACCTCGTTGGAATAATAATGTTTGTACTCCGACTCTGGTGTTCTATAAAGACCGAGACAAGTGCGAAGGCACTGTCTCTCGAACACCCAAATTTTTTCCATTAGAGATGGTGCAACGTTGAACCACACAGGGCATCCGTAGGCAATCATCGGCCTGACAAGGGCCATGTAGCAAATCACTTTCACCCTGCTATCAAGGCGGCTGCTATAAAACAACCGTCTTGTCAGGGCAAAAGCTCCCCTAGTCCTGGCCAGAGCAGCCTCTACATGTCGATTGAAATATAGATACTGATCCAACCAGATGCCAAGGTACTTTACTACATCTTTACTCACCAGTGGATGTCCATGTGGCCCAGCGATCTTTAGCTTGCGCCAGTTCTTTCTCGTATCCCTAGAGGCCCCAGACAAAGGGGTTCTAAACAGGATAGTTTCACATTTCTGGAAGTTAATTTTCAGCTTCCAATCATTACAGTACTTTTGAATTTTATCGAAATCACGTTGCAAGAGAATTCTGATGACTTCAACTTTTGGACCTGTTCTGTACGTAACTAAATCATCGGCATACGCAATTGCTTGAGGTAGACTCCCAATGAGATCGCTGGTGTAAATACTTAAGAGAATCGGCGAGTTCACCGCTCCCTGTTGCAGACCGTTTTTAATATCAAACGTTGTGGTAGATGTTAAATTGCCACTCTTGACAACAAACTTTCTACCATTAAGCATGTCGTAAAGCATATATAACAGTGTTTTACTTATGCCCCATCTGGTTAGCTTCAGATACAGACCTTCTAACCATACGGTGTCAAAAGCCTTCTCCAAATCAACCAGGCAGGCACCCGTGCATTGATTTTTAGCATTGTTCCATTGAACAGCAGATACTAACTTAGACGTGGCATGAATTATGTCATGTCCCGCCTTAAAGCCGAACTGGGTGTCTGGAATTATATTTTTGTCCTCGGCCCACTTGGACAGAGCTCTATTGATAACCTTTTCGAATACCTTACTGATACTCGGAAGAAGACTTATCGACCGGAGATTTGCCGGATTGGAATTGTCCTTTCCCTTTTTGGGGAGAGGATGTACAACTGCTGTCTTCCAACTCACTGGATAATATGCATTATTCAGCGCGTTGTTGAACAGTGTGGTGTATATGTTTATTGCTTCCTCAGGGAGATGTCGTAGTACAACATTGGGTATACCATCGACTCCTGCTGACTTCTTTAATGATGCGAAGATCATTTGTAGTTCGACCTTCGAGATGAGCAGGGAACTTGGCCTATTTCGCTCGGCGACGGTGGCGTTTGCCAGATTGTCTTCATTGAATCCGGTAAAACCAAGATTCTCAGATCGCCATTGCGTGATGCTATTTCGCAGGTAGAAGTGATTCAGCAGAGAATTTTTAGAGATTTATTAATCTCGGGAAACATACTCGGGTCGCTAGAATTAACGGCTCGAATTCTGTTATCCCAGTAAGAGTTAATAGACAATCGATAGTTTTGTTTAATGAGCGGGTCGATATTTTTGATTGAAGACTTCAGTGTCCTAATCTCCAGATCGTTTCTGTCAGTAAACCGCCTGTACAAGAGTTTTGATCTTGTCAGGATGCCACTTTTTTGCCTATGTAGTGCGTCTATTGTCGCGTTCTTGTACATTTCAGTTGCGTTATGTTCTTTGTATCGTGGGATCGTTCTGTCCGTCGTTTGTTTTATGACACCATCCATCTGAAGCAGGTATCCATCGATCTCTACATTCGATAGATTCCTGTCGTTTGGAGGCACAATGTCGTTAGGAGGAGTTCTCTTGTCAAGGTGTTGGAGAAACGTGGCCAGCGTGCCTTACTAAAATTGTAAGAGCGCGCAGGCACAAATTCATCCAACACCACAAGTTCATTTGGTAGCTATATGACGGCGGAAAGTCCGCAGTGGTCACTGTCGTATTTTACCGTCTGTAAACAGTTTCTTGTCTGTTGGCCCACAGAGTCAGTTACTGTGATTTTATACTCAATATGGTGTCGACCCATCCAATCAAAAAGATGGTATCCCCTTAGATTCCTGTCGTTTGGAGGCACAATGTCGTTAGAGAGGAGTTCTCTTGTCAAGGTGTTGGAGAAACGTCGCCAACGTGCCTTACTAAAATTGTAAGAGCGCGCAGGCACAAATTCATCCAAAACCACAAGTTCATTTGGGAGCTGTATGACGGCAGAAAGTCCGCAGTAGTCACTGTCGTATTCTACCGTCTGTAAACAGTTTCTTGTCTGGTGGCCCACAGAGTCAGTTACTGTCAGTCTTGAGTCTAACAGTAGTAGATCTAGAAAAGCACCGCTCCTTGGGAACGATGGTCTATTTGTAGCAAGAAGGTCGATTTTATACTCAATATGGTGTCGACCCATCCAATCAAAAAGATGGTATCCCCTTGGATTTTGGATTTGATTTCCCCAATCTTCGTGTTTGGCATTAAAATCTCCAGCGATAATGTAGTAGTTTTCATTCGAGTGCAAACTAAGGCACTTGAAAAGTTTTTCGAGCTCTGCAATAAAGTTTGCAGGTAGGTGCTTCTTGTGCGTACACTGCAATAACATACATTCACTTCCCATGTTGGAGAGGAATGCATATGATGCAAGCTTCTAACAACTCGAATCTACGCACTTCACTATTATATATGACCTTATGATCAATACCTTTTCGTAAAAAGATAACGACCCCGCCCCCACGAGTGGAGTTGGGCCGGTCTCTTCTTACGATATTGTATTTGTTATGAGTCAGTTTGTGTTTCTGGTTTAGCTTGGTTTCGCTAGCCAAAAAGACATCTGGACTGTGATCATGCAACAATTGAAACAAATTTGCTCTACGTTCGGTCCTGATTAGTGAATTTACATTCACAGCCAGGATTTTAAAGGGGTTCTCGTACAGCGCGCCCATTATGGTTTATGGAGTTGGGCCGGTCTCTTCTTACGATATTGTATTTGTTATGAGTCAGTTTGTGTTTCTGGTTTAGCTTGGTTTCGCTAGCCAAAAAGACATCTGGACTGTGATCATGCAACAATTGAAACAAATTTGCTCTACGTTCGGTCCTGATTAGTGAATTTACATTCACAGCCAGGATTTTAAAGGGGTTCTCGTACAGCGCGCCCATTATGGTTTAAATTGCCCTAAGCTGGGAAGGTAAGCGTAGACACGGTCTAGTCTTTCCTCCTGCTTTCCGAGCTGTTGTTGTAGGCTGGTTAACTGGGCCTGCATGGCCAGCTACACAGTCATTATATCGGCCTGTCCCGGGGGCCCGTTTGGTAACCTTTGGTTGTGGCTGTACCGTTGTTGTTGCCCTCCCTGCCGCCATTTGGGCGTAAGAGATTTGGGGCACAACGGCTGTCGGTGCAGGAGCAAAAATAGGTCTCCTCTCCACCACCTTCGGAGCTTTTGTTTGCTTTATCTGCTGAAACTTAGGACAGCCCCGATAACTAGCAGGGTGCCCCTCGCGCCCGCAAAGCACACATTTTAGTAGAGTCTTATCTTCGACCCTTTCCTGTCCGAGTTTACACTCACCTATATTGTGGTTCTCACTGCATTTCACGCAGCGAGACTGCATACCGCAGTTCGCCGCGGCATGCCTGAACCTTTGGCAGCGCATGCATTGAAGCATGTCGCTGCGTCTCTTTAATTTGTCCCAGGTTACAACCTGGTAGTCTACGTTGGTAATTTTCCGTAGACTATCCAGTTTGCTTTTGGGCGACATCTGAACCAGGAAGAACGGTAATTTCCGTTGCTCCCGTCTGGCTCGTCGCTACCCGACGGAGTTCGTTTAAAAGCGCAACCGTGTCAGTGGAGCTATCAAGGCCCTTTAAGAGGACCGTCTGAATTTGTTCCTCTTTTGGCGTGAAACTGTAATGTTCAGTGGCCGTTTTCTCGAGAATTTCCTTAACCTTTTTATGCTGATCCACTGAGAAGCCTTTTCTTTGTGTTGGCTGCGATGGCTGTTGCTGCTGCATCTGCTGTTGTGTCTGCTGCTGTTGACTCTGCTGCTGTTGTCTCAGCTGCTGTTGTCTCTGCTGCTGTTGGTTTTGCTGCTGCTGTTGGTTCTGCTGCTGCTGTTGTGCCTTTTTAGACGTTGGTTGATCCATCTCTATTTGCTGTTGTTGCTGTTGTTGTTTAGCAGGCTGTTGTTGTTGCTTCAGCTGTGGCTGCTGTTTCTGCAGCTATGGTTGCTGCTGTTGCTGTTGTTGTTGCTGCTTCTGCTGCTCAGCCGTCTGGAGGGCCTTAAGCTTGGCTGCCTCCTTTTGCTCTTTGGCCTTTCATCCCTCCTTCTTTTTTTCTTGTTTGGCTCTGACCGCCAGGATCTTGCGCTCAAACTCACTGATTATTTCTTCCTCATCATCTGACTCCGATGAGGAAGGCCTTCCTTCTGTATATTGTTGTCTTCGGCAACTTGTGTGTCGTCTGGGGTACTTGTATAGTGCCGCTCCCCTTCGTCGGACACATACGACACTGATATGTCCGACGCTAGTCCAGCATTTTCCAGCTGCATACGTATTTTGGAGGCTGCGGTCGTTTTGGCTGGTCGCGCCTCTTCCTTCTCTCCAACTGGCTTTGCCAGATTCGCTCTTGTTGGCCTTTTAGTTGTCAGGTTCGGCTGAAACTTCTGCCTTCTTCTTCTCTTGACTGACGTCATTGGGACATCAGCCGATTTTTCTGGCTCATCATCCGATGGCGCCATAATTTTATTTTCTGGTAATTTGCCGCCTTCTAGGCTATTTCTGTTTTCCAACACTTTTTCCCAAAAAGTGTTGGTGAAATCCCCCAGGTTGGATTCGAACCTGGGTTCTTCTTCGCCGCGTCCGGCCATTCTTCCACAGTATCTGAACGACATGTCGTTAAGCATATTTAGCAGTGGTTTGCTTATGCCCCATCTGGTTAGCTTCAGATAAAGACCTTCTAAACATACGGTGTCGAAAGCCTTCGCCAAATCAACCAGGCAGGCACACGTGCTTTGCTTAGCATTGTTCCATTGGACAGCAGATACTAGCTTGGACGCGGAATGAATTGTGTCATGTCCCGCCTTAAAGCCGAACTGGGCGTCTGGCCTCGGCCCACTTGGACAGAGCTCTATTGAGAACTTTCTCGAATACCTTGCTGATGCTCGGAAGAAGGCTTATTGACCCGAGATTTTCCGGATTGGAATTATCCTTTCCTTTTTTCGGGAGAGGATGTACAACTGCTGTCTTCCAACTCACTGGATAATAATCATGCGCTGTCATCACCAGCACTGCTGGCCCAAAATTCCGAAACAACTTAACGTCCTAATTTCTCTTTTAACATTACACTATCTACGGGTCAGGATACACGAATTGCCCCATCCATTCAGAATATTCATTAACCAGGCGGGAAACCACGTGGTTGTAGAGTGTTCTTCCCTCAGACCGCAATGGTAGACTTATTTTCCTCATTAATTTTATCTGTGTGTATTTCCCTTTGAATTTCCGCCAACAATAAACTACTTGTCTTCAAAATGAGCAAAAAACTGTCAAATAATAATTCTCCAAGGATGTTACAATTTCCGTTTTTACGTTGTTACGTTTTGTTGCGGAACACACTTGTAAGTAATTTGTCTGAAAATCTAAAAATCTTGTTTGCGATATTTCCCTACTTAATTTCGTAGACACAATAGAAAGAACTTCACCCATTCATGCTGCCAATTTTCCAACTTACAATTCTAAAAGTTTTCCCATTGTATAGCTTTAATTTCCTCATATCCAGAAACCATCTAACTCTGTTCCGAACATTTCTGCTATGATGATTCAGGATCATTACCATGCGTATTATTAGTGGTGCCTGCTGGGACTCTGTGGGCTCAAGCTCGAGGCACAGGTAGACAGGTAAATGGAGTTGTATGTCACACAATTGTAACACCCAGATTGAAACAAATCTCCAGTTCGATTTTTTTATGTAAATCTCATGTAAGAACTCGTAAATAAAATACTTTAAAAATGCCATCAATTCAAAAGTTTTGATTTTCTTCTTTTATTTGTTGATGTTTGTTTCCCACCAGGGACAACACACTGTTATAATCGTTGACTTAAGTTTGAAAAATGTTATCACAACATTAAAGCTACTTAGGACTTGTGAATACATAATCTAAGCAAACATGAATTGCGTTCCTCCTAGAAGTAACCACATATATTCCTTTTAACAGTTGATGTGCTTGTTTCCGGCTTTCCGATGTCGTATAAACGTGCCTTTCAGGACTAGGAGGAAATTGTATTCATCTGTTGCATAATTTAGAAGTTATTTTTTTTTACAAAGCTCACTCACAGTGCCAACATTTCAGCTCCTAACCATAGAAACGTCCTGAAAATCAAAATCATTTGTTACGATTAGATAATACTTTGGGGCAACAAAAAAAAGCACTTTTAACCTTTCACCAGCAATATTGTGTGAATAAGTCGAAATTTTCTATTGAAGCCAACAAAAATAACTGACGGAAACGTGTCAAGCTGGGGTTGGAAAAAAAAGATAGAAAAATACAAAAAAATAAATACGACGTGAGACGACGATGTCACCTTTTCGCTTGAGTTCAGATTAAATTTACTGTAACAGATGCTGGCACGTATTCGTGTGTATCTTCCGGATTGAATGGCTTCATTCCGGTGAAAATATTTTTAGTTAAATATTCTGGTGTTCCTGGATGATGGGACGTGTGTGCCTATAAATGGTGCCTACGAAAGTTTATATGAAGAGTTAAAAGGAATTCATATTCATATGGAATATTATTTGATGAAACAATTCGATTTCAATTATTGTTTATTACGAGTTAATTTATTTAGCAGTTGATTTCGCTTAAGATACTCTGATGCAGCATGATAGATATACGTCAAATAAATCAACATATATTTGTTTTTTTAATATGAGTACATATGTGCAAAAATGGTTATTAGCACATGGAAGATATTGATGCATGTCAGTCTGTATCACTCATGCCTAACTACCTGTCAAGCAAATGGATTAACAACATCGATGTTTTCTGGCAAAATATAATTTTTTTTTTATTTCGAAAACGAAAAAAACGGATTATTTCCGTGGATGTTGCTTCCAGACAACTCTTTGGCACTAGTCACGAGGAAAGAAAACCACACAGTTATTTTGAAATCGGTCCATTTTGAAATTACTCAAAAGTTCAACAGAATTCAACGATTTTTGACGTTTATTGAACACTAGTATCATGGTAACCGTACCACTGGTGATCTGATGGCATATCTCACCGAACAGTGGAACAAATCTTTACATCGCTTTGGTGAAAGTAAAATTATTGCTCTTTATATCTCCAAGGCATTTGATAGAGTTTGGCATGAAGCTCTCTTATCGAAAATGCGTGCTATTGGAATTGATGATACTCTGATACTCAAGTCTGAATCCCACAAAATAAAAGCTGGTGTGCCAGCTTCTCCTGTCTGTTACTTCTAATCCACTTAACTGTTTTGCTGACGACTCTACCCTCAGCTTTTGCTGTATCTGTGTAAGAAGTATTTTTCCCCATCTGATCTGGCTACAATTTATAAAGCGTTTATACGCCCTTAACTCGAGTATAACTCCCAACTCTGGGCAGGTGCTTCGCAAACATCGCTTCACCTGCTTGATAGAATACAAAATCGAGCGTTAAGATTGATAGGAAACAGAACTGCAGCTGAAACAATTGCCCCTCTCGAATACCGACACAATGTTTCATGTCCTTCCTTATTTTATCGTTTCTTTTATAGAAAATGTTCACTCCAAGTAGCCAGTTGCATTCCTCCCCTTTAAAGTTTCTCCCGTAATGCCCATCAGTTCACCCTTGAGCCCAATTTCGGACGTACCGTGAAATATTGGGATTCTTTTTTTAGCCGAACAACATGAATTTGGAATAGTTTAACCGGCGAGAGTTTCCCTTGCCACTTTGATGTGCAAGCATTCAAAACTAATGGTAATCGACACCTCCTATCTTTCTCCTCCCTGTTTTCTTTATGCCCATGCAGTGTGCTCTGCATTAAACGGGAAACACATAATCCCTTATGCGCGCGTAAATTATATAAAAAAATCACATGAAGGAAGTGTGTGTGGCTACAAAATATAACGATTTTGCAACGAGGATGCATTGAATTCAAACATCGAATTCGCCAACAACAGCCAACGAAACGAAAGCACACAAAAGCATGAAACGTAAGTACAGAAAATAAACGATAACCGAAAGCTCTATAGTCCATACAGTAGAACAAAAATTGTCAGTACAGGGAACACGGAAGATAGGACGTTGGCCCACCAGTCTGATTGCATTGGCTTGCATTTTTCTGTTTCAAGTAAGAACTCTAACAGGGTTTTCGTACTTATCATTATAAATCGTCACAAATAGGAGAGCAATGTGCGTAGGGCTACCATTTGCTGATTCCAATACAATACATTACTATTAATGTAAAAAAAATATACATTCACCTTTTATTAATAAACATTAGCACTTAAAAGTTTAAAAACAATTTAAACCAATTTCAGTTCGCTGTATAATATATATACAATATATATTTTTTTATTAATCACAATACCACATCACTCTTATTATAACACAATATCACACCAAAATACATTTCCGAATTAATATGATCACGTAATGCACTTGCAAACTTCGAGAAAATAACTTTTTTCTACAAAAGTACCAAAGCCCAACAAAATTTAACTGGATTTTTAACGATTTTCAGACTATTGGTACTATCAGTACATAAATACGACAACACCTACCCTCTCAAACTATCAAATTTGTTCTCAAAAGCTTCAGACCCGAAAGCCCAAAAGTTCAAAAATAATGAAAAAACTTATATAGATTAGTGTTTTCAATATTGGCAAATGTAACTGTTGGTGCAATACCTTTTTTCCATTCACACCGAAAGCGTAGGTAGAAGTAAGTAAACGATCATTATTCCATCAACGGCATCAACGTTGATGGTGGTCGGTAATGGTTGAGTGTAAGAGTTTTTTTTTAAGTGTCGTTCAGTTTCGTGATAATATAGACTGCGCCACTGTTCTGAAAAAAGCTCGCCCAAGAACCCTGTACTGCCATTTTTTTCCGGATAGACTATAGTATGATTTGGAAAGTAGAATGTGCTAGGACCTTTCTAATCGAAAAGATTTGTATGAGTACACCAATAGGTGGCTCTAGGAGGGACAGTTGATTTTTATGCGTTAAGATGTGAATATCGAAAGCGACAACAAAAAGTTGTTGAATTGAGATAAAGTAAAAAAATAAAAAAAAAAATTAAGAGTAATTTTAATCGTGAATAAGTGGGGAAAGAAATTTATTGTAAATTGAACCTAAATAAGTTTTTTTTATAACTAAGGACATTCGTTTTGTAATTTTTAAAGTGAAATTGAATTTTATTTCACGAACAGTATATTCCAAAAATAAACCCGTGCTGCATGAATAGGGTAGGCACTGAACGGCGTCAAACAGGTGATCCACAGTTCCGCAACTATCTCGTACGCATCAATTGTGCTTATTTTATTTCCCCGCGGTAACCACCGGGTACTGGTCTGACCATCTTGATATTCCTGCAGAACTTATAAGCGCGAGTGTTAAACACAGAAAAAATAGCAACACTATAATGCTCTGCTCTAATAACTGTTCTGTTCGATTTACAGAAGTCTTGCACGAGCCCCTCAGAAAGAGGACGTACGGCGGATGAGCCCAACCAATTGGACCAACGTTGGCGTCAACAGTCAACGAAACATATGCCCTAATGAGCTACTTCGACGTATTTGGAGATAAGGTCATTAGGACAATTCAATGCAAGTCAAATAGAGATCGTGGCGGATGAACCCTTAATGGGCCAACGGTAGCGCTCATATCCCCGAAGCGGGTTACTGAATCCAAGGAATCCAACAAAGGACCTGGCCCTCCAGGTTGGAGGTCGTGCGTGGGGTTAACAATCCTGCCATGGAAAAAAAGTTGCGCAGCGACCAATAGCCTCGGAAAAGGACGGATTAACTGTTGACGACCCGGAAAAACGAATTAAGGACAACAACCTTTGGATTTGGACGTGGAATATTAGAACTATCAACAGACCACGTGCAGCCAAACAACTAGCTGAGGCCCTAGACTACTACAGAGCAGGAATTACTGCCATCCAGAAAGTGCGATGGGATGGGTCGGGCAAAACGAGGATGAAAAACTGTGACGTGTACTACGGTGATTGTGCAAGAAGACCATTGCGTTTATTTAGGTGCGGATTCGTCATAAGCGGTAGACTTAGGCAATAAGTCTTGGGCTTTCGACAGGTAAGTGAGCGACTTGTGACAATCCGTATCAAGGCTAAATTGCCATAGACATAGACATCATTGACAGAACTCGGCGAGCTGTTACTGGAGCGTTTGCTAGCATTGAAGCTGAAGCGGGTAAGAGGGGACCAGCAGTCAATAAGCCAAAACGAAGTACCTGTTATCCACAAAAGGGACAGGTACAACTTTGAGGTAGTTAGGGACTTTGTTTACCTCGGATAAGCTATAACATCTGACAACAACATCTCGTCAGAAATACAGCGAAGAATCTTGCCAATCGCGGTTTCTATGGGCTAGGAAGGCAATAGAGTTGTTAAACTTTCTCTCGAAAGATAAAGGAGACACTGTATAACCCCTTAATCATCCTAGTCCTGCTCTATGGCGCCGAGGCATGGACTCTTTTCATAGCCGATGAAGATATCCTTAATCGTTTCGAGCGTAAGATTCTTCGCAAGATTTTCGGCCCTACCTGCGTTAACGGGGTTCGGAGGAGAACGTTCAACCAAGAACTATACGAGCTTTACAGCGATATTGGCCTGGTGAAAAAAATACGTTTTATCACGCTTAAGATGGCTAGGCCGTGTAGAGCGAATGGACAACAATGCTCCGGCTCGCAGGATCTTTGATTCCATCTCAGCGGGTAGACACAGTCAAGGAAGACCTCGCTTCAGGTGGCGTGCTCAAATAGAGGACGACCTCAAACAACTTGAAGTTCGAAACTGGAGCGAGCTAGCCAAAGACCGAGCTTGCTGGAGAGGCATGTTGGTTGAGGCCCAGGTTCGTCTAAAACTGTAGCGCCCCCTAAGTAAGTAAGTAAGTATTTCCCAAATTACAACCAAGTTATATGGTTTTGGAACTGCAACGACAGAGCATGGTAAGCTCAATAAATTATGATGTTGAATGCATTGTCTCGTAAGAACGAAGATCTCAATTCGGATTTAATGGTTTATATCTCAAAGTTTTCTTTTATCGTTAAATAAAAACAAATCTTCTATGCCAATATCCATGAGTAGATCAGGCAGCAAAGAAACTGAAAACCGAATTGGCTATACAGAGACCACCTTCTGTCAAATGACCATATATTCGACGTTGCCAAGAATGCCGCAAAGTATCTAGGTTTTCTTCAAAGACGTCTGTAATGTGGACGGTTCCAGCACCGTGCTTCATGAAACACAGCGGATTCCGCGATTTATATTCTGAACATCTACTTGCCGTTCTTAAAAAACTCTATAATAATTATTTTAATTAAAATCCATTAAAGTCGAAAACCTGTTCCTAAGATTGTCTAATAAAATACAAGCCTCGAGTGTTCCTTATTAAAAAGCAGCATTTTCGAGATTCTGCAAAGCTTTTACTCCCTTCTATGAGTAACCTTCCCTGGTAAATCTAAAGTATGGGCAGTTTAAATGGAATTTTATATTTTTTCTCTAGCTATCTTACTATCCTAATCCTAATTAAAATTTCAATCTTTTAACTACGAATATCTTTTATATTTCCATTTTTGTTCTAGTTACACCTCCCCATGCAAAAGCCCTCATCACAGGGCCGGCTGATCTGCATTTCAAAGCAGGCAGCTCTATTATCCTCACTTGTATTGTAAAGCAACCACTTATATCCACAAAGTTGGTTGGCCAAATCCTCTGGTACCAAGGTGAAGACATCATAACTCCTTTCAATGACCACCCTAATGAAGCATCAGCCAATCTATCCCAAAGAATTTCCATGGAGTCCCAATTAGGTGATTCACTTAAATCAAGGTAAATTCACTCTCTAAATATTAATTAAAATGTTTAAATAGAATTTATGACCCACAACTACTTTCATCCACAGATTAAGGATATCAAACGCCCAGACTTTGGATACAGGGAATTACACTTGCTCACCGACAACAGCCAGCAGTGCCAGCGTAATGGTTCATGTGATTAATGGTAAATTTATCTGTGAGATACTTTTTGATGTGTTTAATTGCCTTTAATCCTTTTTTTATTTTCTTGGAATTTAAATATTTTTTAGATGAAAAACCAGCAGCTATGCAGGAGAGTAAAGGTACCAGCCTACGGCATTGGAAGTTCTGGATCAATGTTATTAATATCATCGAATTGTTAATTTATTTTGTGTTATAGTATGAATGTTGTTAAATTAAACAAATAAACACAAAACAAATTAATAAATAGAAAGCCGGAACTTAAGTAGGGAAAAAATAAAATAAATTTTACGAAGTTAAGAATTTGTACAAATAAAAACAAAAAATATAAATGAATTTATTTCCATGTGATTGTGTGTGTTTTGCAGATGGTTTTATTGATGTTTTTTCTTAAGGTTGTTGAAACACAAAAATGTACAGCAACGGTTTCAAGGGGATGAGTTCAATACGTTTAGTTTTACGGTTACAGCACGTGTGAATTTACAGATAATAAAATTAAAGAAGAAAGGTTCGGTTTATTTTGTAATTCAATTCTCAAAGCGAAATAATTACAAACGAGAATACAATCAAACATGGCATTATGGTAGAAAAATGCTAACAAGGTAGAAAAAGTATGTCAATCTATGTGAATGTGGCCTAAACGGTTGATATGATTCCGTTCATATTTTATACGTGTTAAAACATAGTGTTCTCTAGAGGGTATTTTGAAACTTATATGAAGGGGTTTGAAATAACGGCACCTGCCATGTAACCGACAAGGAAAATCTTATTATTCTTGAAAATTCTCGACGGGAACGCAGACAAACAAAAGCTTCTAGAGCAGAATAAAATGTTATAATCTGGCCAAGGAATAGAAGGATGCATTCATGTAAAATCTTAGGCCAACTCCAAAATAAAGGCTCCTTGTTTTAATTTTTTTATAAATGCTTGCAAATCAAAATGGCAAGGGAAAATCCCGCCGGGTAAACTATTCCAAATTCATGTTGTTCGGCTTAAAAAGAATCCCTATATTTCAGGGTACGTCTGAAATCGGGCTCAAGGGTAAACTGATGAGCATTCCTTGCGGGACGTGCATTAAG
The DNA here is from genome assembly GCA_963971375.1 of Platycheirus rosarum. Taxonomy (NCBI): domain Eukaryota; kingdom Metazoa; phylum Arthropoda; class Insecta; order Diptera; family Syrphidae; genus Platycheirus; species Platycheirus rosarum. The sequence goes on from OZ020507.1 coordinate 40,223,871, forward strand.
GGAGACACATTTAAGGGGAGGAATGTAGCTGGCTACATCGAGTGAACATTTTTTTTATAAAAGAAACGATAAAAAACAGTCATGAAGCATTGCGTCGGTATTCGAAAGGGGCAATTGTTTCAGCGGCAATTCTATTTCCTATCAATAACGCTCGATTTTGTATTCCATCAAGCCGGTGAAGTGATGTTTGCGAAGCACCTGCCCAGAGGTGGGATTTATACTCGAATTTAGGGCGTATAACTGCTTTATAAATTGTCTTCAGAAGGGGAAATATACTTTTTAAACCGATACAGAAAACCTAAGCACTTAGCAGCATTTTTAGCGGTCTCAAATATATTACCGTTCCAAGGGAGCTTATCATACGGCCCTGTTGCGAAGGCGAAGGACGTGAAATAAAAAATGGGCACGACTGGTCGAACGCACTTGCTCTTATGTGCCTAATTTAATTAAATTGTAAAGCAAGATTGTGAGACTGGTTTTCATAAAATCCTGTTCTTTTATTTTTAGTTTTTTGATTTTTTTTTTTTTTTAAATTTCGGTATGCATTTTCTTATAGTTTATTAATATACATGTGATTATTAAATTTAAAATGTTTTTTTTTGATTAGTTTTAAAAATATTGTTTAAAAAAAACAAAAATTAATTTTAATTAGAAAAAGTTATTCAAAATTTTGATATGCAGAATTCGTTGGAGCCATTTTCGAGAAAAATAAGCTTTTTCTTAACGGTCATATGGCAGGTACTGTTATTTTTAGACCTAAAAATAAAATTTCAGTTTCCCTCTGGGGAATGCCAAAAGAATCACACACACCAAATTTGAAGATAATCGCTTAAGCCGTTTAGGCTGCACCTCGTTATACATAATGACAGACAGATAGACAGACAGAGAGACAGACAGACAGACATTTTTTGTCGATCACTTTTTTAGACTTCTCTATGATCGTAATGTCATGTTTGATTGTTATCTCAATTTTTTTTATATTCACGAATCCTAAACTTGCCTTAGTCCCTATATTCGCAAGTAAAAATGAGGAAAAAAGTCGGAGATAGAACGGAGCCCTGGGGAACACCAGCATTTATTTTGTGGGAATCAGTTTTGAAACCATCTAATACAACTTGTATTAAACAATCCAGAAGATAGCTTCTAATCCAACGAACAAGAGTATCATTGATCCCAAAAGCTTGCATTTTCGATAAGACAGCTTCATGCCAAACTCTATCAAATGCCTTGGATATATCAAGAACAATATTCTTACTTCCATCCAAGCGATGTATGGATGTTCCACTGTTCGGTGAGATATGCCATCAGATCACCAGTGGAACGATTACTGCGAAAGCCATACTGACGTTCATGGAGAAGCTTTAGGTCTTCGACATATTCTTTAACTGACGGTTAATCAGCGTTTCCATGACCTTAGAAAGAAGGGACGTAAGTTCTATTTGTCGGTAGGAGGAGGGGGAGGATGGGTCACCTTTCTTAGTGACAGGCTGGACAAATTCTGTTTTCCATCTTCTAGGAAAGATTCCAGAAGAGTAGGAGCGATGGAAAAGCTAACGCACTGGCCTTGCCAGTGTGGAAGAACACCTCTTCAGAAGAATCGGGAATATTTCATCTGGGCCAGCGGATTTGTGTATATCGAGATCTTTGAGAACTCTTGCTACTGTACGGTTGCAGAAAACAATCTGTCCCATGAAAAATTTACATTCTCAAGTACAGGAGGGGCAACGTTGCTGTGAGGCAGCGTGGAGCTGGCAGCGAAATGGGCGGCGAGCAAGTTTTTCTTCTCTGAAGAGTAAACAATTGGTTTGTTATTGTCGATGAGCGTTGGAACCGAAGATGTTGAGAAGTTTTTAATATTTTTTACAAATGACCAACAATTTTTACTGCCTTTGGGACACTGCAGAATTTGTTGCCGTAATTTGTGGTCATGCAAAAATTTGGTTCTTTCAATAACGGAGTTGCATGTGTTTCTTGCTTGTTTGTGCTTTTTCCAATATTCCTCTGTAGGGTTTGCTTTGTAAGATCGGAAACTTATACTTCTTTAAGCCTGATAGCTTCTTTACACTCAGAATTAAACCAGGACTTTTCTTTAGGCTTGATGCTTTTTACTCTGTTATGAATAAAAGCACGCATCCCTAGAAAAATCACACTTGTGATCATTTCAGCACTGGGATCAATGTCACTATCGAGGAAGCATATTGACCAGTTAAAGTTACGGAAAAAAATGTTTAGACCGTCCCAGTTGGCTTTTTCGTATTGCCAACCGGCCCTGTTGGGAAGTTTTTCTTTAACTGGGTGAGTGGAGGACGAGAAGTTTGCTGAAATGACACAATGGTCCGAAATGCCAAATGGAGAAGTTACACTAATGGTATATTTATCAGGGTGAGAAGTAAGAAACAAGTCAAGAGTATGGGCGGCTTGCCCAGCAACATCCGGTATACGCGTCGGCAAATCGATCAGTTGGGTAAAGTGATGTAAAACGGCAAATCAGACAGCGCATCAAACTCGTTACAAGTCGAATAACTGTCGAGATTTGGACTCCTGTAAATAAAACAATAATGAATGACATGCTTGTGGAAAGTGAATTTGAGCCCCAAGAAGTTTAAGTCCGTGTTCGAACATTGCCCTTATTGGGGAAGGCTCTGGCAAAGCAATATCATTCCAAACATAGACTACGAGACCATGATGAGAATAGAGTAATGGCACCAAGCTATACGCATGTTTATAATGAATAAAATCTAAAAGACATTGGGAGGGTTTACGGGAGTATGTAATAGATTGACATTTTTTAACATTTAGCTCAAGGAAGTTTTTTTTGACACTAAAGTTATTCAAATCCTTTTCGAGCAGGACTGAATCAAGAGGAGAGGATATGCACCTAAACGTTTTCTTATTATCTTATTATCTGCTTTGGGGAACACCTGAAGATGCAAGGTAAGGGTCAGATAAGGACGATCTGAAAAGAACTTCATAAGGACAATCTTTCAAATAAGAATTGAATAAAATTGATTGGAAATCCAAAGGCTTTTAGTTTGAAAAGGATTAATGGATGGGATATTTTATCAAAGGCTTCTCTTAAGTCAGTTACAGTGACATAACCTTCTTTACCGTTATCCATGGCACAAACGATGCCGGAGATAAAATCTTTTAGATTAGTTGATCTACCTCTCAAAAATCCATTTTGGTTAGGGGAGAAATCAAGCGTCGCCGTAATATTTTATGCACCACACGAATGTAAAACGTATGCCTAAAGCAATTTTCTCTTTTCATTGAAATGTGCAGAACTTCGAAGACAATATGCATCGACGAAGTTTTTTTATTTTTTTCTAATTCCAATAAAAATTGGTTTATTTATTTTATTGGATTTTTGTGACTTTTGATTGTTCGAAAAAAGTACGTTAAACTGTATTGAGTGAAATAATTTAAACGCCACTTTATATCTTTAAAAAATGTAAATAAGTGTGATTTTTTTTTTAATCATAGGAACGGTTTTTTTTCTAAAAAACTTTTTTAAAAAAAATAATTTAAGAGCACACACTTACGCATAAAAATAACATATTTACATTTAAAAATAAAATTAAAAAAAAAATTTTACAAAATTATGAAAATACAAAAAAAAAGTTTTCGAAAAAAAATAATGCGACATTATTTAGGCTACCTACAATCTACATACATGTTTTTGAATATCAATTTTGATAGTAATCGGAGTTTTCGAGAAAGTCGAAGGCAAAAACCGGTCCTATGGGAGGTACCGTTTTTAGCCCACCATATTAATTTTTTTTTTCACCAAAATAAAATGGTCATGCCACATGACCGTTTAGAAAAAGCTCATTTTTCTCGAAAGCCGCTTCAACGATTAAACCGTCTCAAGACGGTCTTGCCGGTTTACGTGTAAAAATGCCCGTCTTTTTTCTATATTTTGTGTTGAAAAACATAATTGTTGAAACAATATTTGAATTTTTTATGATTTAATTGAATTTTAACGCGTTTAATGGATCTTCAATAACACGTAAATAACCAACAAAAATTAAGTGGGAAGAATTGAGCGATGATAAATTGGCTGAAATAATCGATTCAGTAGTTACTGATGATGATACAGTAGCGATGACACCATCTGTGATCCTGATTATGTTTTTGACAACATTGAGTTGGATTATTTAGGTGATATTTTAGAAAATGATGCACAGGCTATTGAAGAATGCATACACCAAATAAACTACGCTTATACAACAGATGCATTTGTGAAGGTCATGCATCTAAATTTAAGCGAAATAGAGAATCCAGCAGCTTTCTCAACTTTTATTGTAGATGCTGCAGAAATAGAGCCATCTGCCATACCAAATTCACGATTAAACCTTTGAAAAGTACACGATCTCTCTTACCAGCCAATAATTGATTATTCTTCTTGGAGATTCACTGGTGTACTTAGTTCGATCACAAAGGACTTAAAAAAAGCTATCCAAACTGGTCTGGCGTTAACACTAAACGTAGCAAAGGAGCCAACGATGCTAAATGGGGATTTACTCGAGCGTCGTTAGATTTTAAAGATTAGGTGGTAGAAGGAAAAAAAGTTTTTGTGATGTAGGCCGATTCAACGGTGGGAAAAGCATCTACGGGCTTGGAAAAATGTAAAAAAAAACACATGGTAATACACGACCGCGTTAGAAATTGATAGTGTATATGCCCTATGTGCCTCTGATATCGGAGAGATGTTAATCGGCCGGTTTGGATGGTGGGGTGGCTGTACGGTAAGGCAGAAAATGAAAACCAAAAAAAAAAGTTTTCGAGTGCGTCAGATTTTCAGATGTGAACCCAAAAGAAGTTTCCATTCAAAAGGCTGATGATTCGGACGGGAGCGGGTCATAATTCCGGTTGTCAAAATTCTGTATGACCAGAATTCTGTTTTTTTATTTTTTAAAAATACTGTGCGTACAAAATTCTGTATTTCATAATTCTGTTTTTCAAAATTCTGTATGCCCAAATATGTGGTTATCCAAAATTCAGTTTTTTTAAAATTCTGCTTATACGCGCTCCAAACAAAATTAATAACCGTAGACAATTAATTTTTGTTAAATTTTGGGCATGGCAACTGAGATGAATTTGAATTAATTACAAAAAAAAATGAAATATTTAAACACAATAAATTTATTACAATTATTTCACTGCTTAGCACGTGCGAGTATAAGAAGAATTTTTTGTAATTAATTGTGCAATGACTCATTTAATAATGATAAGTCTTATGGATATGTAAGGAACAAGTAAATAATATTTATGAGAGAAAGAGAAGTATTTGTAAACTAACTTTGTTTCGTCTATGTATCCATATAGAAATATGATAAAACCAAATATTATATATGTTGGGGTTAAAGTTCAGTAAAAATTTTGTGAACATGTAGCAATGGCTGTTGTTTTTGTTGTTGTTGATTTTGTTTATATTAATTTTGATGTTCTATTTTTAAAATCCATTATCTAAACAAAAATGGTTTTGATAATGTAAAAAGTACGTTAAATATAACATCGTATAAATGTCTACCGCGGCTTCTCTTGCTAGCGCCCATCTGAAGTGTCCACTTTTCCATGACTCTAGCGCATAAAACATAAATCAGTGTCGATCTTAAGCTCATCATGCACGAGTACGATAACTTGGCCCACAAGATTTAATAACGAGTTTTTGTCGAGGGGTCAAAAACAAGCACTTTTTACTCCCCCCGTTTAGGAGGCTTAGGTTTAGGTAGCATTTTTAGAAAAAAAAACGGTTTAAATAAAAAAAATATTAAAAAACAACGGCATAACTAACAATAAAGTGCTATACTGTATTTGTTCTATAATCCTGCATTGTTTTTAAAACATTCGCATTTTAAGTCCAAATTTTGATAAGAAACGTATAAAAAAAGTTTAGACCGGTTGTTTTCAAAAATTTAAATTGTAAATTAGCTTACACTTGTTCCATGTAACTACCAGTTCTTAATCGAACACAAAAAAACGCATGGTTCTATGTCTTCTAGTTTTTTGAAAAAAATTGAAAATTACCAAAACTATTTTTTTTGATTTTTTGTGGTGACGGTGATTCCTATATTGGATTTTCACTGCATGGTTCGACTTCGTCAGAATTGTGTTTTGTTTGTAAGTATTTTTAAATGGTAAGTGATTTTCGTGTCGTATATTCAAATGTTTGCGGCCTAAGAAAAAATTTCTTTTACGTCTACGTCTACACTGTTTAATACAGGCCAGCTGTTTTGGCATTAAGTGAAACCCAGGTTGGAGTAAATACTGATTTATCAGAATATAGCTTGGTGCCATTACTCTTTTCCCATCATGGTCTCGTGGTCTATGGTATGAATGATATTCATTGCCAGAGCCTTCCCCATTATAGGCAATGTTCCAACACAGACTTTGACTTCTTATGGCTCAAATTCACTGTCCGCAAGCATGTCATTTATTATTGTTTTATTTACAGGAGTCCAAATCTCGACAGTAATTCGACTTGTAACGAGTTGGATGCGCTGTCTGATTCCATCTCGAAAATTGTTTCCCTTTGTCCTCGCACTGAAATCGTTTTGCGGGCGATTTCAATGTATACAATTCCAATTGGCTCCGCTATTCTGGTCAGACAACACCCGAAGGTATGTCAAGCTCTTTGCCGGGTTACATCACCTTACCCAAATGATCGATGTGTCAAGGCGTATACCGGATATTGCTTGGCAAGCCGCCTATACTCTTGACTAGTTTCTTACTTCTCACCCTGATAAATATACCATTAGTGTAACTTCTCCATTTGGCACTTCAGACCATTGTGTCATTTCAGCTAATTTCTCATCCTCCACCGTTTAGCAATACGAGAAAGCCAACTGGGACAGCCTGAATATTTTTTTCCCAAACTTTAACTGGTCACTATGCTTTCTCGATAGTGACATTGATGCCAGTGCTGAAATGATTACAAATGTGATTTTGTGATTTTTCTACGGATGCGTGCTTTTTTAATAACAGTGTAAAAAGCATCAAGCCTAAAGAAAAGACCTGGTTTAATTCTGAGTGTAAAGAAGCTATCAGGCTCAAAAAAGTAAGCTTCCGATCCTACAAAGCCAACCCTACAGAGGAAAATCGGAAAAAGCACAAACAAGCAAGGAACTCATGCGACTCCGTTATTGAAAGAACCAAATTTTTGCATGACCAAAAATTACGGAAACAAATTTTGCAGTGTCTCAAAGGCATTAAAATTTGTTGGTCATTTGTAAAAACATATTAAAAACTCCTAAACATCTTCGAATTAAACGCTCATCGATAATAACAAACCAATTGTTTACTCTTCAGAGAAGGCAAACTTGCTCACCACTCATTTCGCTGCCAGCTCCACGCTGCCTCACAGCAACGTTGCCCCTCCTGTACTTGAGAATGTAAATCTTTCCATGGGACAGATTTTTTCCACACTCGTACAGTAGCAAGAGTTCTCAAAGATCTCGATATGCACAAATCCGCTGGCCCGGATGGTTTACCCACGATTCTTCTGAAGAGGTGTTCTTCCACACTGGCAAAGCCACTATGTAAGCTTTTCCATCGCTCCTACTTTTCTGGAATCTTTCCTAGAAGATGGAAAACAGAAAAATGGAATATATTGAAGATTGACAGCTTCTTCATGACCGTCAGTATGGCTTCCGCAGCAACCGTTCCACTGGTGATCTGATGGCATATCTTACCGAGCAGTGGAACAAATCTTTACATCGCTTTGGTGAAAGTAAGATTATTGCTCTTGATATCTCCAAGGCATTTGATAGAGTTTGGCATGAAGCTCTATTATCGAAAATGCGTGCTTTTGGGATCGATGATACTCTTGTTCGTTGGATTAGAAGCTATCTTCTGGACCGTTCAATACAAGTTGTATTGGACCGATTCAAGTCTAATTCCTTCAAAATAAATGCTGGTGTGCCCCAGGGCTCTGTTCTGTCTCCGACTCTTTTCCTCATTTTTATAAATGATCTTCTGTCTGTTACTTCTAATCCACTTAACTATTTTGCTGACGACTCTACCCTCAGTTTTTCCTATTCGTTCGACAATTCAACAGTGCCGTATGTTAAGCTCATTGAACTCCGATTTATACAGCATTCCCCCTGAAACAATTGCCCCTCTCGAACGACGACGCAATGTTTCATGTCTTTCCTTATTTTATCGTTTCTTTTATACAAAATGCTGACTCGAAGTAGCCAGCTGTATTCCTCCCCTTAAAAGTTTCTCCCGTAATAATTGTCACGCAAGGAATGCCCATCAGTTCACCCTTGAGCCCAATTTCGGGCGTACCGTGAAATATAGGGATTCTTTTTTTAGCCGAACAACACGAATTTGGAATAGTTCACCTTGCGGGAAAATCCCACCATTTGCCATTTTGATCTGCAAACATTCAAAACCAATGTTAATCGACACCTCCTATCTCTCTCCTCCCTATCTTCCTAATGCCCGCGCAGTGTGTTCTACATTAAAAGGGAAAAAAATAGTCCCTTGTCCCTTGTGCGCGTTAAATATACAAAAAAAAATAATAAAAAAATAAATCAGGATGAATTTGACCGATTGCATTGGTTGTGTTGGCTTTGAGGGCCGATGTGGTTTGTGGACTATTCGCATAGACCAGCTACTTTAGAAAACCCCATAAGAAAAAGTCGAATGTGGTCAATTCACACGATCTCTGGCCAGTTCACATCACCTCACGTGAAATAACTATTTCCCTAAATCGCTCGTCCAGAATGTCCAATGCAATATGGCATGAGCTGTGTGCCACGCGGCGCCGTCCGCCACGTCCATATCGTCCAATTCAGGTCAAAAGAAGTTGGTAGTCATCGACCTATAGCGCTGGCCGTTGACAGACCGACTTCACACGATATAATTTCTCTCAGGATCTTCAACATGAGATGAAATATCCAAGGGAGTCGCGTAGTTTCGGAGTCTGTTCGGATGTTAGACATCTCTCTTCGTTGTTCTATCTTGACATCGATGTCTTGATAACAAATTGACGTTTGAGTTTTTTTTTTTTCTTTTTTTGGGGTTCATCTCATTATTTTTTGTCTCTCATGCGGGTAGTTGCTCTTTTTGTGCGTTTTAAAAATTTAGTTTGCAATAAAAAAGCCTAAATACAGTATTTTTATTGGTTTATGTGTATTAACAAGAGTAAATGAGACAACATCTACATTTTTGTAATGAAATAAATGTTTGAAAATGATAAAATTAACAAATAATGGGTGAGTTTTTTGAGGTTAGGATTTTCATGCATTAGTATTTGACAGATCACGCGGGATTTCAGACATGGTGTCAAAGAGAAAGATGCTGAGTATGCTTTGACATTTCATCATGAATAGACTTACTAACGAGCAACGCTTGCAAATCATTGAATTTTATTACCAAAATCAGTGTTCGGTTCGAAATGTGACAAATTGACGAAAATTACAAATTTTGTTCAGCGATGAGGCTCATTTCTGGTTGAATGGCTACGTAAATAAGCAAAATTGCCGCATTTGGAGTGAAGACCAACCAGAAGCCGTTCAAGAACTTCCCATGCATTCCGAAAAATGCACTGTTTGGTGTGGTTTGTACGCTGGTGGAATCATTGGACCGTATTTTTTCAAAGATGCTGTTGGACGCAACGTTACGGTGAATGGCGATCGCTATCGTTCGATGCTAACAAACTTTTTGTTGCCAAAAATGGAAGAACTGAACTTGGTTGACATGTGGTTTCAACAAGATGGCGCTACATGCCAAACAGCTCGCGATTCTATGGCCATTTTGAGGGAAAACTTCGGAGAACAATTCATCTCAAGAAATGGACCCGTAAGTTGGCCACCAATATCATGCGATTTGATGCCTTTAGATTATTTTTTGTGGGGCTACGTCAAGTCTAAAGTCTACAGAAATAAGCCAGCAACTATTCCAGCTTTAGAAGACAACATTTCCGAAGAAATTCGGGCTATTCCGGCCGAAATGCTCGAAAAAGTTGCCCAAAATTGGACTTTCCGAATGGACCACCTAAGACGCAGCCGCGGTCAACATTTAAATGAAATTATCTTCAAAAAATAAATGTCATGGACCAATCTAACGTTTCAAATAAAGAACCGATGAGATTTTTATGCGTTTTTTTTTAAAAAAAAGTTCTCAAGCTCTTAAAAAATCACCCGTTATAAGAAGAAGAATTTCTATCTATTGACTTTTGTCAGAGATATAAACACATTAGCATATCTTGCTTTAATGAAATATCAAGACATGAACTGCCCAGCGAAGAAAAAAGAAAATGGTCTGATATTTATGTCAGAGATCTGGTTAGCAATACAGATATCAAGTGGAGTCGGCCTGTGATGGTGATGACCTGGCCAACATCGTTCTCAAAGGAATATGAACCAATGACGCCGCCAACCCAAAATCCACACCAAACTCTGACTTTATTGTGATGAATTGGACGCTCTTGGATCTCAAGTGAATTGGTATCGACCCAAAACACCCACTTTGATAAAAACAATTTTATCATTTGCACATGTTATTGAACGTTGACGACAGTCAATTTCACAGATGTAGCCTTAACAAGATGGCCGCTATCAACTGTCAAAGTTCAAAAGTCCCTATTGAAATACTTTTTAATACGAAGTTTCGTCTAAACATTATAAATTCATATAAAGGTCACAAAAAACATATATGTAAGTAAGGAACGTGTTGTTGCTTTGAAGGGCGTTTCATTCATTCTCTGAGGATTACATTAATCTGATAGATTGAGAGGGAGATTGAGAATATTCATTAATTGATATCAAGACTCAAATTTTAAATTTGAGTTACAAAGCCTTATTTAAATGCAAATATGTATATATAACAATGATATAAATGTCATATCAAAAAATGTTTGTTTTTTTTATCTCGAAAATATAATTCCCCCTCAAAATCAGTTTTCGGGCGGCCAATTAACCAAATAAAACCTGTCATTCCAAAGCGTACAAGTGATACAAGGCATTTGTATCACTCCTCACCCAATGACTGACTATAATTGCAATTCAAGTGTCAATTTCACGCTCTGGCTGAAGCGGAACAATTTGAAACAAATTAATTGAAAAAAAAGTAAAAAATTCTGTTTTTTCCATCAATTGAAAAATAATTATGGAAACAAAGGAAAACATAAAACGGCCAATGCAATCGGGATGATTGCAAGGAAATTTAAAACTCATTTAATTGTATCCTCATCTCCTGAATTGCAGGCACTCCAGTCACACATTTTTGTATGAAAATAACTAAATACAGCCAGAGCCAAAATAATAAGAACAGTTTTCGTTTTTACACTCAGTACTTCACTTGTTTATTTTCAAGAAAGCCCCGAAGAAAAACTCCATGAAAATGACAACGAAGCTCACCTAAAAACTATCACTTGACATATTTCAAAAAATTGCTCGGTCATTGGATTTTTGAACAGTCTCCTGAATGTTAAAATTTCGAAACAGAAGAGGCGCTGACCGTTAGACTGTATACAGTTGCATTTCGGGGATCTAATGGAATCATATCCGAGTGCTCAAATAAATAGTCGAAAGAATAAAGGGTCCTGTAACACGCCAACAATTCAGGGACAAACTTTCTCACATCAAAACAATCGGCAGTACAGAACCCGAATCTCAGAAAGGGCTGCATATTGTCACCAATACTGTTTCGTTAGTGATGAGTGCTGTTCTGCTCGCAGCCTTCACAAGTGGAACGTACCTAGATATCAGTAATAGATTAAACAAAGCGCTAATTGTTTTTAAGTTGTTGCTGTGAATGCAGTTTTCGGATCACAAAAACATTTCTTAAATATTTCTAATGATAAGAGCACAAAAATTTCTAAAAATAAAGTTGCATGCAAATTATTTTAGTCCATGACTGTACCTTATATATACGAATAACCAGAAGGCAGAAAGGAGGAATAATGTATCCGAAAATTTCACATATAAAATAGAATAAAGAGTTTGCGAAAAAGTGATAAATATTATTACAATTTGAATTGATGTAATTTCCCAAAACATAGATGAAATTAAGATTGATTTTGAGGTGTGATAATTTAAGTTAAGTTAATACCAATTGTTTTGTTATCACTTATTAGATGTTGGCATAGCGTTAGCTATGGATTAAGTACACAGTGGAATGTACTAAGGCAAACCTTGAAAAGTGAGCCAGTAAAAACCATGCTAGTTGCTGTCAAAATTTGTACTACTGCTTTCAATCTTCAAAATACATATTTTGTTTTAAATAAAATTTTTGTGCATACATATGTACTTACTGCTCAAATTTAGTTAGCATTATTTAATTGCCTTGGAAATAGTCGAAGTTTAAAGTCAGAGTTTTCTTGTCAATCAGCATTTGAACCGATTTTCTTTTTTGAAATGACAGGCTACACATAAGAAAATAACATGACTCATGCTGATAATGCTATGCTATGCTCTGGTTCTTTCAACCAAAATCGATTGCAAACATATTTTGCGCACCAGGCGAACATGAAAAAGAAAAGGCGCAAATTCCCAAAATGATTCCACTGAAATTCAAAAAGAACAAGAAGAGAAAAAAAATACAAAATAGGCGGAGTTTTGTTAAAGTAGACAGTAGATGTAGATATTGGGGTGTGTGTTTTTGGATTTAACGAGAGGGTTTGTGGGTCATTTTATTTAAGGAATCGTGAATATAAAAATAAATTCCACGACTGTATAGCACGTACTTGCTCATATGTGCGGTCACATTGTAGAATAAAATTGAAGAGATTTAAAGTGAACATCAAAGCATTTAATCGTTTTTTGTGACTTTTGATTGTTCGAATAAAGTATTGGGTGAAATAATTTAAACGCCACTTTATTCCTTAGGAAATGTAAAAAAGTGTGATTTTTTTCAAAATCGTAGGAGCCGTTTTTAAATAAAACGGTTTTTCTTAAAAACTTTTTTTAAAAAATTAAAAAAAATATTTGAAGAATACAAATTTAAGCACAAAATAACGTACATTCAAAAACAAAATTAAAAAAAATTCACTTACCCATTTTCAAAATATTTATTTTTCAAAAAAAAAAATAAATTTAAAAAACTATTAAAAATACAAAAAAATACAAAAAACAAGTTTAAAAAAAAAATTATGCAAAATTACTTAGGCTATTTACATCTTTTTGAATATCAATTTTGATTGTAATCGGATTACCAGTTTTCGAGAAAGTCGAAAAAAAACCGGTCCTATGGGAGGTTTTGTTTGTAGCCCGCCATATTAAATTTGTTTTTTCACAAAAATATAATGCATATCTACAGTAATACACTGATTTTTTTAATAAAAATTCTTTGAGCCGTTTCGAGAAAAATAAGCTTTTACATAACGGTTATATGACAGGTACCATTAATTTTTTAGCTAAAAAAAATTGAAAAAACTCCCCTGTAGAATGTCAAAATAATCTTAAGTTTTAAACTTGAAGAGGATTGGCCCAACCGTTTGGGCTGCAGTCCAAAATACATCCGTACCATGCCAGTAACTCAAATATGTTCTTCTATCATCGTAATGTCATGTTTAATTGTTATATCACCAATGCATAACATTGAGATAACAATCAAACATGACATTACGATCTAAAAAAGTAATCATTTGGTTAGAACCAAATTTACGGAAAAAGTCTATTAACGGCACCTTTCATGTAACGGTTTTTTTTTAATTTTGGGCTTTCTTGGCAAGGCCTCTTTGGATATCTGTCAAATTTTATATTTGAGAAGATCTAGGTAGCTTAATTAATCCTGCATATCAAAATTTTTAATAATTTTTTTTCTCTAATAAAAAATAATTTTGAAATTTTTATTTTTGAAAAATTAATATTTTAAAAATAATACAAAAAATTATTTTAAATTTTATTAATAAACTCTAAAAAACTGCATACCAAAATTTCAAAAAAAAAAATTTTTTTTAACTAAAAGTAAAAAACAGGATTTTACCAAAACCGGTCCTACAATTTTCGAAATACATTTTTCATAAACTCTTTGTTATTTAAGACGTGTGATGGCAAACTTCATTTTAACTAAAAACTGTTAAGTATTGTGGTTTTGATACTTTTCATTAGTTTAAACTGTATTATTTTCAACGTAAATGTTACTTGTTTCTGTCAAATATCTTGCTTTCCAATTTATTTAGGCACATAAGGGCAAGTACGTGCGACCCAGTCGTTCCCATTTTTTTTTCATTAATTCGTTATTATAATATGTGACGTGTGATGGCGTAAAAACCAAACATTTAAGACCAAACATCTTAAAGACAGCTTCCCTTATGGTATTTTCTTTGGCAATGTTTCAATTGATTCTAGAGACTCCATTCGAAAAGGACCTGGCGATTTCTCGCAATTGCAGCCGTCCTTCATCAAATTTTCTCACTGTAATAAAACTTCTTGGCGTTGATTGGGTTATCTACAGCTGTGCCTTGGCTACATCAAGGTAGCTGTGCAAATCATTGTTTGCCCGTCGAAAAGGTCAAACATCCATGGAGCAATGTGTCTATCATAAAGTGGCTGCCTGTAGCAGTTCCAATTGTATAAAACGTAGTTTTATCATTTTACAGCCGTCCAAGGCTTCCGGTCAAACGACTGCATGTTCTCTATTATGGGCCTAGCATAATACGTACAGATATGAAATTTGTTGTCCTTTATTTATTTATTTCGTTATAATTGGGTTCTTCCTGATCCAAAGCCTGTGGGTGGTCCGAAATTAATATGGTTTGAAAGTAAACAACACAGCATTACCAAAATAACCTCAAAGGCCAGGTAATAAAAATAACTCCTAGAACGAGGACCCGGAAAAACCGCTCCTTCACTAAGTAGTTCAGCATGACTGGAACTGCTCTTCTATCGATTATTAACACACACACCAAATGGGTTGAAACTTTTGAAACATGTCCAGTTGAGGTAGCCCTAGCCACCCGATGTTAACGACTTGGGGGTGGAATTGTTGACAGACAAAGGTGAATTTTGAAAAAAAAATACGAATGCTGCGGATTATGCTTTTAAACATCAGCCATAACGACATAAAAAAAATTATTGAAATCTCTGAATCTGTAAAATCTATATACACAAACAAAAATTGGAATTAAAGGAATTATTCTTTTCCCTTTCCCCTGTCTTCCAACTCACTAGATAATATGCATTACTCAGCACGTTGTTGAACAGTGTTGTGTATAAATGTCTATTGCATCCTCAGGGAGATATCGTAGTACAACATTGGGTATACCATCGACCCCTGTTGACTTCTTTTTCTGTTTAGTGATTCCCCAGGTCGTGATTTGGATGAATGGACACACTTGCTAAAAAGCAGAACCCACTGTCCCCACCTTCTCCATCTTCTTCAATCACAAAAAAATCGTAGTCCAGGACGGCGTTCCCCAGATCTATTCCTGCAGTCAGGAGTAAGTTTCATTCTCTGAAATTTAAGACACGGAGGATCATTATGCAAACATCTTACCTACTGCACCACTGCCGCCTGCAGAATCGAAAAGATATTTCATTGTATTTACTTATAGATTCTTTAATAAAATTTCCCTACAGAAATTGAAAAATAGCCAACGAAACGTTGGCAGCATTTAAAATTATGGATTAATTGTTTTTAATCGCTTTCATAAATAACGGATCAAAACAAACCCAATTTAGTCATCAGATAAAGATACTCATAAATAACCGCCACAGACTGCATATTTGTCGACTAAAGATATCATATTTTAAGACACAAGATACAACGTCAAAACCCTGCTTTTTAATTGATTTTTTTATAATTCCTTAAGTCTTCATTACTCTGACCCTTATAACTTGCAAGTTTGACAGTTGTCAAGCCCCACGTCTAGTTCTAATTCATAAATATTCAGAGCTTGATTAAATTTAGGAAATATTTTTTCAAATTCGATTTATCATCAGCCAACCCACAACACAAAAACAGGACGTAACTTTTCCCATATAATTAATCAGAACATTTGTTTTTGAAAACAATTAAAAAGTTTTTAAATCCCTGCTCATGCCCACAGATTGATGTTGTTGTGGTTTAAAGGAAAACATCAATTTCATTTGAATTGGACAGAATCTCATCAAATATTTAGGAACTCATTCGACTGTATTCCGTAGATTCGGTTGAAAATTAGATGCAAAATCATTCATTTAAAAACCATGTGGAGGACTTTTTCCGGATCAGTCGGATTTCTCAATGACTCACATAATTTCACCTGCAAAGTCCTCGTTATCAAACATAATGTCGATTCGTTTTTTATCTATCAAAACGCCAAACAAGAAAACCTTTTTTCCTGATACCTCGATTTGCATTGCGCTTTGTCAGATATTGGCCACAAAAAGGAAGTTCAACAATTTTTAGGAATTTTGATTTTCTCGCCAGTAGTGCTGTCGTGGCATTTGGAGCATTCGGGGGTGTATTTGTGGTACCTTAACATTAAATCAACTTTTGGAATGCTTGGATGCTAGGATATTTGGTGTCCTGGAGTCACCAAGATGATATCTGTTCGAAAAAGTTATGTTCACTGAACGATCCTATTGAAAAACTTTTGACAGAAGGATAGGAATGTATGTTGGAGACAAATTTAGAACCACTTAGTAAAGGCTTATTTTAGTTTGTTTGATTTCTAGATGACATTGAAAAAAAAACTGAAAACGGCAGAATAAGTTTACTTACGTTTTAAATGAATTTTCTTCACATGAGAAATTAACCATGAATATGTTCCAATAACTTTTTTTAATCTTTTATTTTTTCTAAACATACATATTTATAAATTGACGATTTTCATAATCTTGACATCACCCATATCTTCCCTCTTTTGTTTAAGGAATTTGACCTTCCTTTACCGAAGCCGGTAATCCCCAGTTGTGTCAACCCAGGGATTTGCATAGACACTTGCAGGAAAGTTTCATGGTATTAAAAAGTAGGAAGATTCCCCTTGGTTTTCAATTTTTTTCATTGAATAAATGATTTCTCATTTATTAGGCTTTTACGACAAGCAAGGAAGAAGGTCCTCCAGAAATGTTCTATACCGTCCTCTGACACGGGTATTATGACATTTTATTGTGAGAAAATTAGTGAAATCATTCAATGTTTTAATTTGTTTGGTTTTCGATTGCCCTGTTAAAAAACAAAAACTGAAGTAAATATACATAGGATCAAATATGACATTAAGTTGAAAAGAAAAAAATGTAAGCTTGGCCAAAACTTTCGTCTGTCTATATCTCCGTATTTATTTTTTAGCAAAGGTTTATGTAGTACTACTACTGGAGATGTGTTTTATTTACCAATTTTCAGTTTCTTTGTTTCCGCAACTTTACATGGTCACTATGCTTCCTCGATAGTGACATTGATGCCAGCGCTAAAACGATCACAAATGTGATTCTTCTAGGGATGCGTGCTTTATTCCTAACAGAGTAAAAACCATCGAGCTTAAAGAAAAGTCCTGGTTTAACTCTGAGCGTAAGGAAGCTATCAGGCTCAAAGAAGTAAGTTTCTGATCTTACGAAGCCAACCCTACAGAGGATTTTGATGATTTGTCGCTAAAGTATGTTGATATATTCATTAAATTTTCTAGCGAACCATATTTCTTTACTACTTTTTTTTGTGTTTTTACTTCGGATTATAAGGCAAGTTTAAAATTCGTGAATATAAAAAAAATTGAGATAACAATGAAACATGACATTACGATCATAGAAAAGTCTAAAAAAGTGATCGATAAAAAATGTCTGTCTGTCTGTCAGTATGTATAACGAGATGCAGCCTAAACGGCTTAAGCGATTATCTTCAAACTTGGTTTGTGTGATTATTTTGGCGGAAATTGAAATTTTATTTTTAGGTCTAAAAATAACGGTACCTGTTATATGACCATTTAGGAAAAGTTTATTTTTCTCGAAAACGGCTCCAACGATTTTGATGAAATTTTGTTTGTTGCCATTTGCTAACATTTAATTATAACCAAATTTACGGGAGAAGTCTATTAACGGTACCTTTAATATAAAGGTTTTTTTAATGTTGGGCTTTCTCGGTAAGCGCTTTTTGGATTTCTGTCAAATTTTATATTTGAAAAGATCTAAGTAGCTTAATTGATTCTGCATATCAAAATTTTTAATAATTTTTTTTTTTGTAATAAAAATTAATTTTTCAAATTTTTTTTTGAAAAATCAATATTTTTAAAACTAATCGAAATAAATTTGTTTGAATTTTATAATCACATATATATTAATAAACTCTAAAAAACTGCATACCAAAATGTCAAAAAAAAATATCAAAAAAACTAAAAATAAAAAACAGGATTTTATCGAAACCGGTCGTACAATTTTCGAAATACATTTTTCATAATTTTTTTGTTATTTAAGACGTGTGATTGCGTAATTCATTTTTACTAAAAACCGTTAAATATTGTGGTTTTGATACTTTTTATAAGTTCAAACTGTGCTATTTTCAACGTTAATGTTAGTGGTTTCTGTCAAAGATCTTGCTTTCCAATGTAAATAGGCATACAAGAGCAAGTACGTGCGACCCAGTCATGCCCATTTTTTTAACATGCTGTTGAAAATGACTGTAAAAAGGCATGACAAAAATCAAGTAAACCTGCACAATCTCAAAAGAGAAACAATTAAGAAAAATCTCAAACTTAAAAAAGTATATTAAAGGTACTTTTCATATATGTAAGTTTTTTTACTTCCGATTATAGGTACTAACGGGTCCGCCATCTAACGTTTTTTTTTCAACTAGTGCTTATTTCGTGAATGGTAACACTTAGCTCAGGTCTGATTTGACAGATAATTGGTTTTATCTTTCCGCTAAACGAATACGAATACGAATATGTGTATAAGTTAATAAATTTAAAGCGTATTTATTTGAAAAAAATATTTTTTTCAGGCAGCTTGCCTGACCTTTATTATTCAACGTTTAGTAAAGAACTAACTTAAAAATAAATCTCAAGCAAAAGTCATGAAGTGTCTTTTTGCTTGCTTGCATTCCCATTACAATTTACCAATTTCAATTTTCTTGTGAATTTTGTTTATCAGACGCATGGTCAGCATTTCCGTTGAATGTTCGCTGCTCGTGTTCGTGTTAACTCTTCCCCTCTTAGGACCGATCGTCATCGATCGTCAAAAGTATGGTAGGTTGTTGAACTTAGGACTGCTTTGATGTTGGATTGAGTTTATCTCGAGCATAGGAAATTTTTCCACAATTGCCACTGGTCCATTGGCTTCTGGTGTTGGCTGTTTTATTACGATTTTCGTATTTTGACGTTTTGGCAAGATCTTCCATATGATCACTATTACGAAAAGAAATCCAAGGACGGAAATGAATGAATATGTTGTTACTTGATGATGATTATTTTCTATTTGCAGGAGATGAATTTCGTTAGTGTTGTTGATATGAAGATTTTTCATCATTTCTAGTGAGAGTAGTTCACGGTATTCGTTTTCCTTAGGATTTGTTTGGAATATTGCTGGAAGGGGTGTTATGATAGAACCTTCTTTAGAGATGTATGGGGTCCCGTTTAGATTGATGGTCATATTACGAAATTTGAGCAGGAATGTTCCATTTAAATTGTGGCTTGTATTGTCGAATTCAAGAGTTCCGGTAAACTGATTCAGCAATATAATGTCTGGTGTTATTTCGTCTATGGTTGGAATGTGATAATTATTCACTGTGTTACAAGTAGCTGGTAAGATTTTTAACAAATTGGGAATGCAAGAGTCATTTGTAATATTTACAATATTTCTAGAGTTACAAATTGATAGATTATTAAAAGTTTTACATTTTTTTGTTGTTCCATACAATTGGTCGTTATTTCTTAAAACTACATCGTATAAAATTTCAGTTACAATATTTTTCTTTTTAATTGGTTTAATTAATAGATTGTCATATATTTCTTTGTCTGTTAAAGGGATGTTTATTATATAAAGAATTGATAAATTATTACTTATAATTTTAATTTCTGCAAAATCTAAAGCTTCTTCTATTGTTGTGTAAGGTAATTGTTGTTCATTAAGTATTTTAGTAGCTAAATCTATTTCGTTTTTTTGACAGTATAAAAGAGTTAATTGTTCCTAGTTTAGCCCAATGAATGGCATAGCTTATATTCTCTAGTTCTTCTTTTACAATTTTTATTCTGTATTTAAGATTTGTAATGATTTCATAATTGATTTTATTATTGTCTTTAAGTAAATTTTGAATTTCATTCTGAATTTTTGTAATGTTATTTATTCGTTCGTTGTATAACTCGTTAATGATAACTTGTTTATTATTATTTTTTAAAACATCTGTAATTTTTTCTTTTATTGTTACAAAGTCATCATGATCGGGGTTGCCAGCAATCCATTTCCAGCCTTTACCTATGAAATCTAAAGAGCGTTTAGATTTAGTTTTAAGGTTATGTAAAAAGGTGCGGATTTGTTGAATTTCGTGTGATAGTAAAGGGAAAATTGTTTGGTTTTGGGTTGTTTCGAGATTAAGGATTGGTGATATGTCGGAAAGGAATTGTTCATACTGGTCAAGATTAATAATATGGATTAATTTAAAATGTCCGTTCTGTATCTTCGCTTGTCCTGTATGTAAAGAGACGATTTGCGAATTTGAAAAGTCCATGATTTGAATTTCAGCTTGGCAAAGGTATAAAGTACATCTGAAAATAATTAATTTCTTATGTTACTTTTGTGGACTATTTTTCCAGATTCAGTTAATATTGTAGAGTTCTTATTTTCTTTAACAATTTCTTGTCTATATCTACCTGTCAGTTTTGAGCCAATACGTTTACTGTTTTTAACATAAATCACCTGTCCTATTTGGTAGTTTTTTATGGGTTGTTTATTTTTGTTATGGTATTTAGTATCTTTTTCTTGTTTAAGTCTGAGTTTTTCTATGTTAATTTGACGTGTTTTTTCGAACTCTTCGGGGTTTAGCCTGGGTATTCGTCCGTAAAACAGTTCTATTGGTTTTTTGCCTGTGCTTGAATGCATAGTGAAATTGTATTCATTGACAGCTCGTTCTAAAAGTTCTTCAAAGGACCGGGAGGGCCCATCCGTTTTCAAACATCTCATGATTTCGGAAAGAGTAGAGTGAAATCGTTCGACTTGTCCGTTCACTTCACTTTTGTATGGTGGAGTTTTGAAGATTTTGATCTGAAGATCATCTTCTAACATTGAAGTTATTGAGGCTGAATTGAGAGCTTTCTATTACTTCGGGTACGCAGAAGTAAAATAGTATGGTTCTTAAGGGTTGTCTTATGTCTTCAATTGATCTTGATGAACGAGGTATCTTTCCGTAGAAAAAATATCGATATGTAGTGTGTGTCCGGGGTAGTTGGGAATTGGTGTCAGATTTAGATGGGGTTTATTGGGATGTCTGTCGTATTTATTTTCCTTGCAAGTTATACATCGGTTGACTAGGTTTTTGATTTTTGAAGCCATTTTAGGAAAATAGAAGTTTTCTAAAAGTTGTTTTCGATTTTCTTCGGCACTGCGATGAGCGCGCCGGTGTATCTTTAGAATCTTCTCTTCTTGTTCGATTGGGTTGGCTATGTCTTCAACGATTTTTTGTGTGAATCGGATGCGATAGTCTTTGAAATGCAAAGGATAGATTTCTTGAACCAGTCCCATTGTCGTTTCGTCTGTAAGAAGTCCGTTTATGGTATTTGGACTAAGGAATCTTTTAAAAATATCGATTATGTCATTTTGTGAGTAGTCTGGTCGAATTAGAATGTGTCTAGTGTATTGATCAAAGGGGTTCTTAATTTGATAACTGTTTTCGTTTCCTATTTTTAGGAGAAGTTGGTTTCGGAAAATATTTATAGGGATTTCAACGGAAGGAATAAGATTGTGCGCTGAGCTGTCAGCACTATGATCCGTTGGAGTCATTGAATTAATTTCTGCATTTGGAGGTCTAGAGAGAGAGTCTGCAACAACATTTTCTTTCCCTGGTTTATATTTTAGCTCGTAATTATACTCTTCCAAAATGGCTTTCCACCTTTTCATTTTGGAGTTCGTATTTTTGTTGCTAAGAGCGTACGTCAGGGGTTGATGATCTGTGAAAATGTTTACCTTGCGGGATCCGTAAAGGAAATTTCTAAGAGAGTTGAGTGACCAGATTATTGCCAGCATTTCTTTTTCGTTGGTGGCATAAACTTCTTCTGATTTGTTCAACGTTCTTGAAAGAAATGTTATTGGTTTATCGTCTTGGGAAAGGACTGCGCCGATGGCGTAGTCGGAAGCGTCTGTTGTTAGCTGAAAACTTTTCTCAAAGTCTGGGTATTGAAGAATGACTTCTGCAGAAACGAGAGATTTCTTTAATTTATTGAATGCTTCAATGGCTTCTTGATTAAGTTCAATGAGTTTTTTCTTTGACATATTTTTGGACACATGTCCGTCTTCCCCTCTTAAAAGGGATTTCAGGGCCTCGCCAATTTGGCGTAGTCTTTAATGAAGCGGCGATAGTATCCTGACATACCGAGGAAAGATCGAAGCTCTTTTAGATTTTTGAGAATAGGCCGTTCGACAATAGCTTGAACTTTTTTTGGATTAGTTCTTATACCATCCCTGCTGATAACAAAACCTAAGAACTCAATTTCTTTTTGGAAAAATTCGCATTTATCCAGTTGTATTTTCATGTTTGCATTCTCTAATGTGTTTTTTTTCCAATAAGGTCTCTTAGGATGTCATCCAAAGCTCTCTGAAAGATGGATGGAGCATTTTTGAGTCCGAATGGAAGGCGAGTAAATTCGAATTTGCCGTTGTTTACCGAAAAGGCAGTTTTTTCTATGTCAGATTCTTTTAGTGGGATCTGATGAAAGCCACTTTTCAAATCAACTATAGAGAACAATTGGTTTTTATTAAGGTTTGCGAGAATTTCATAAATTTCGGGAATCGGGTATTTGTCGGCTATGGTTAAAGCGTTAAGCTTACGGTAATCAATTACCATTCGAAATTTCTTTTCTCCTGAGGCGTCCATTTTTTTGGGGACTACCCAAACTGGAGAATTATAAGGTGATTTTGATGGCCTTATAATACCGTCTTCTAATAATTTTTGGATCTCTTTTTCTACTTCATTCTTGAGCGCCATTGGGTAAGGATACGATTTTGAATATACTGGATCTCGAGTTGTAGTTCGGATTTCTCCTTTGACAGTGGTGGTGTATGTTAATTTTTCATTTGGTTCGGAAAAAAGATTAGGACATTTATGGATGATGTTTATAAGTTTGGTATATTGATTTTCGTTCATGTGATCAGTCCTGATATTTATATTGTTTACCAATTGTGACAGATGCTGTTTAAGAGGAATTGAAATTCGTGGGTGAGTGGAACTAGGGTGAATGGACATGTGATTCTTCTTTGTATGGATTATTGCGTTTAAATGTTTAAGGGTGTCGTGCCCTATAATTCCATCGAATGAGATAAGACTGGGGAGGATAAAAAATTTAATTTTATCGGTTTGAGGTCCAAAAAGTTGAATAAGTAAGTGATGCTGCCTCCAACAGAGTTAGCATAAAAATGTTTTTCGTTAGGAAGAGGATTTTTTATGTGACGAGGCTGAATATAATTTTTATTCGATAAATTCTTTGCAGTCTACATTTTGTAGTTTAAGGCACAAATGTAAGGCTTGGGGAAGATCTACTGGTTCTCTTATACTGCGTAACCTAGGCAGATCTCCTTTCAGACCCCTGACAAAGGTATCTAAAGCTTTGTCACGGTAGCACTGAGTCATATTATTCATGGAATCTTGACTCATTTCAATTGATCCTAATTTATTGAGGATCAAAGACAAATGGTGATAGACGACCTGATAGAATTCAGGAATCGTGCTATTACCTTGAACCAGTGTAGTCATCTGGTATTCGAGAGTGCATTTTGATATTTTTTCCCAACTAAGGGGTGTGTTGTAGGACTCCAGGACCACGTCGGCATGTCCTGTTATCTTATTTCGTATGACAGATAAAATACCGTAGTATCTTGGGGTACCTTTGAGGTGCTCATAAATTTTAAGAATCCTGTCAATGCTTTTTTTCCATGACTTGAATTCATGAGTTTGCCCAGAAAATTCTCTTAGACTTTTAACCACGTCTGGTATTTTATCTAAGTCATTCAGATTATTATCTGCTAAATTAATTGGTTGGTCTGTATCATTATTTATGTCGGCTGCAGGGTTCATAATAGAATTGAAAATTTGTCTTCCCTGAATATGAAGGGTTTCGGCTACTAATCTCGTGATTAGTTGTACCAATTCATTTTGGTTATTTAAACCTTGCGCAGGTTGAATGGGTTGAATGGGTTGAATGGGTTGACCAGGTGCGGGAGGAGGTTGGTTAAGTATGGGTGGTCTGATTAAGTTGTTTTGATTCGCCATTTTCACTAAACGAGGTTTTCTTTTTTTATAAATTTAAATGAATATGTTTCGTTAAAAACAATTTTATCAAAAACCGAGGAAAAGGGTGGAAACAAATGAAGGCACTAAAAATGTCTACGTTTTAGAAAAATTCAGATAAAAATAAAAAATTTCACAAATTTGTTAATCTTTCAAAAAAGAATAAAATAACTTATTTTCTATTATGTTTCGCTCAATTTTTTTGACATTTAAAATTTCTTTTAATAATTTTAATTTGGCAAAATTAGTATTTTTTCTACTAATTTAACTTAAATTGCTTCAAATAAAATTTTTTTAATTCTTTGAAATATTTTTTTTTTGTTTAAATTTGTTTATATAAATTATTAATATGATTTTTATTCAATTAACTTACAGAATTAATAAAAATACTGCTTTCATTTTCTTAACAAATTTGTATTTCTCCAGGTCTTGGGTTTCCAGGAGTGCGGGACTGCTTCTATGATGGCAAGGCGGCTGTCAGTGTTTCTGATTCCTTTTTGGTCCTTTTTGTTATAAGGACTTACTTAGGGGCTTCTTTATTTGTCTTTCCTTGGCCCTTCACTGTTGTCCTTAGTAGTTTGGTTATCTACTTTTAAGAATCATGCACTTAGCACTATTTATAAAATGTTTTGATTATTCACTTTTTATAATGCTTTTCACCGAAGGTATTTGAGTGTTTTGGTTATTCACTATTTCTAAATACTTTCACTGAAGGAAGTTTTAGTGTTTTGGATATTCACTTAAAAATTTTAGTGTTTTGGTTATTCATTTAAAAAAAATTTAATTCTGCATATCAAAATGTTGAATAACTCTTTTTTTCTAATAAAAATTAATTTTTGAATTTTTTTATTAAATCAAGAACTGCATACAAAATTTCAAAAAAAAAATCCAATACTAAAAATAAAAAACAGGATTTTATCAAAATGCTTCCTAAAATTTTCGAAATGTTTTTTTTATAAATTCCTTATTTTACAAGACGTGTGATGGCGTACTCCATTTTCACTAAAAACCGTTAATTGTTGTGTTTTTGATACTTTTTATGAGTTGAGACCGTGTTATTTGTATACGTGTATCTAAATGTTACATCTTTCTGTGATAAGGTACATCTATTGAATTTATATAAATAACATTTCCAAAATTTTGTTTTTTAAGAGTATAAACGTTTATAAATATGAAATAGTTGTACAACGAACAAAATTTTTTACAAGACAAAATTATGCATTTTATTTATTTTTTCAAAACTAACTAAACTAAAAGTATATTGACCAATGAACTAAAAATTGGCACTCGTCAAAATATGTTGATGTCACTTATTTTGTGATTTAACTGATTGGATTCTAGAAAATAACCCCATAAACAGATATAGAGAAACTATATCAACAAAACAATGTAATAATTTTTATTAAATATAACTTTAGATATACATATTTATGTACGACTTATTATTAATCAATTTTGGTCTTCTTTTTTAAGTTTTTTGTGCAATCAGAAGACTTTTCTCTGATTTTTTATCTTATCTAAGGGCGTGTCCACACCAAAGAAATGTTTTTTTAAACATTTCAAAAATATTTCTTTGCTTCTGAAATGTTTTTTTAAATGTTCATTTAGGTCTGGAGTCTGGACGCATTGGGAAATAGTTTTGAAAAGTTTCTCTGTTTCCCCTTCCGAACGGAAATCTTTCTTTACTTTACAAGCATTTTAGTCTAGTTTTCAGGTTTTTTATTTTTATTAGTTTGTTTCTTGTTCTTGATGACAAAACGTGACTCTATATTTGCTACTTTTTTTACAATACATCTTGAAGTACAAAACTGGATATATAAAATGGGGAAAAAATTAACATTTTAGACATGTTTCTGAAAGAAAATAAATTGCACGACTGATTCGCACGTACTTGTTCTTATGGGCGAATAAAATTTGAAAAATATTAAAGAAACTTCAAAGTTTTTATTCGATTTTTTTTTAATTTTGATTGTTTGGAAAAAGTATATAAAATAGTGTTCAGTGGAAAAATGTAAACGCCATTTTATTTCTTTAAAAAATGTGAAAAAGTGTGGTTTGTGGAAACATGGGGACCGTCCGAAAAGAACTGCGTGTTGTTGTATTATGTGTTTTCTGTTTTCCTATGGGTATGTTTTTATGGTACTGTTTTTAGTCCTCCATCTTGATTTTTACTTGCGATCATAGGTACTATAATGCAAGCTATGCATTCGTGCAGATTAAAAATTTTGAGATAACAATCAAACATGACATTACGATGATAGAGAAATATTTTTGAGTTACTGGCAAAATTCTGTCCGTCTGTCTGTCTGCCCGTCTGTTTTCGACTGCAGCCTAAATGGTTGGGCCAATCGTCTTAAAATTAAGGTTAATTTGACATTCTACACTTTTTTTTTTAAATTTTTTTTAATGTACTTTTTTTGTGCTTAAGTTTGTATTCTTGAATTATTTTTTTTATTTTTTTAAAAAGATTTGTTAAAAAAAACGTTTTATTTAAAAACTCCTCCTACTCCTACTGTTTTGAAAAAAATCACACTTTTTTTACATTTTCTAAAGAAATAAAATGGCGTTTAAATTATTTCATCTAATACAATTTAACGTACTTTATTCAAACAATCAAATGTCACAAAAATCAAATAAATGCTTTGATGTTCACTTCAATTTTCTTTAATTTTATTCTACAATGTGACAGCACATTATGAGCATTGAGCAAGTACGTGCGATCCATTCGTACAATTTACATTACATTACATTACATTTTAATCTACTCCGTAGATAAATCTACGAAGTAGACACATTTACGAGCACTGGCTACTGAGGCCATCGGCTCAGACAATTACAAAGACAACACACAAGACGACATTGATACAGGACAGAAGAAAAGACAGAAGGAGAACGGAAAACAGAAAACACATAACACATGTCAACAGCACGCAGTTGGTTTTCAGACGGTCCCCCATCTTTCCACTAACCACGCGCAACGATGCTTAATTTCGCTGATCTCACGGGAAGCGATGCTTTATCGGAGCCAAGGCCGTTGACCATTCGTACAATTTATTTTATAAATTTACTTCTTATCCACTTTACTGTTTTGCTAACGCTTTTACCCACAGCTTTTCATATTCTTTCGATGATTCACCACCTTCGCCTTCCGACGTGCAATGCAACTGTACCGTATGTTAAGCTCAATGAACTCCGATTTACACAGCATTGCCAAATGGGGTAGTAAGAATCGTGTGGAGTTTAATGTTCGAAAACTCAAATCTGTCTTCTGTCGTTAAAGCTAAACATACACCAATGCCATTGTTCATGGATGGCAATTGGACCGAAGAAACCGAAAAAACTTTCAATACTCGGTATGTGTGCCACCGAAGACCTCCGTTGGAACGACCATGTGTTTGAGACCGCCAAAAATGCTGCTAAGTGAAAACTCGGGTATAACTGCCACCTCTAGGCAGATGCTTCGCAAACATCGAAACACCTTTATTTAATTAATAATAGATAGGAAATATAAATATCTCAGAAACAATCACTCGAAGTAGCCATTTGCATTCATGCCCTTAAAAATGTCACCCGTAGTACTGGTCTCGCAAGGAAAGTACATCAGTTCGCCTTTGAGCCCAATATCGGACGTACCGTGAAATATAAGGATTCTTTTTTTAGCCGAACAACATGAATTTTGAATAGTTTACCTGGCGAAAATTTCCTTTGCCATTTTGATTTGCAAGCATTCAAAACCAATGTTGATGTTGCTGGGCAATCCACCCATACTCTTGACTTGTTTCTCACTTCTCATCCTGATAAGTATACCATTAGTGTAACTGCTCCATTTGGCACTTCGGACCATTGTAGCCAGTTGCATTCATGCCCTTAAAAATTTCACCCGTAATACTGGTCTCGCAAGGAAAGTACATCAGTTCGCCTTTGAGCACAATATCGGACGTACCGTGAAATATAAGGATTCTTTTTTTAGCCAAACAACATGAATTTTGAATAGTTTACCTGGCCAAAATTTCCTTTGCCATTTTGATTTGCAAGCATTCAAGACCAATGATAATCAACACCTTCTATCATTCCCTACCTAACCTTCCTATGCTTGCGCAGTGCGTTTAAACATTATAAGGGCAACACATTAATCCCTTTTGCGCGTGCACGTTATAAAAACAAAAACAAATATCAGTGCACGTACCATCGACATAATATTAACATTACGGCAGATCTTGGAAAAACCCAGGTACTTTAAATAATTATCTACATCGATTTCAAAGACACGTAAGTGCCGGTGCCCCGTGGCTTAATGTTTAGTGCGTCGGACTGCTAAGCGGATAAGCCTAGGTTCTAATCCCTTTCATAGCCCTCTTCTTTTCCGGGGTACTGCCTCTTGCGAGGAACTGACCATACCTCAAAGAGTAATTTGTTCTCGAAAAAGTGCATCTCATGTAGCCGTTCGGACTCGGCAGTAAACTGTAGGTCCTTTCCATTCTTGCAGATTAACAACACATACAGGAATTATTGAGAGTATAAGTCATTAGGCCTTGGCTCCTTAGTCCTTGAGGAACTGTCGCGTATTTTATTTATTTTTATGTGCCGGTGCAATTGATTGTGTTTGGGTTAATTTAAAAGATAATGTTGACATCCTTATTAAAAAAAAACCTTATGTTTTTTGCATCGAGCTCTTTGCCGGGTTACATCACCTTACCTAACTGATCGATGTGCCAACGCGTATACCGGATGTTGCTGGGCAATCTACCCATACTCTTGACTTGTTTCTTACTTCTCATCCTGATAAGTATACCATTAGTGTAACTGCTCCATTTGGCACTTCGGACCATTGTGTCATTTCAGCTAATTTCTCATTCCTTCACCCATCCAGTTAAAGAAAAACTTCCCACCAGGACCGTTTGGCAATACGAGAAAGCCAACTGGGACGGCCTGAATATTTGTTTCCGAAACTTTAACTGGTCACCATGCTTCCTCGATAGTGACATTGATGCCAGTGCTGAAATGATCACAAATGTGATTCTTCTAGGGATGCGTGCCCAATTTCGGACGTACCGTGAAATATAGAGATTCTTTCTTTAGCCGTACAACACGACTTTGGAATGGTTTACCCGGCGAGATATTCCCTTGCCATTACAATTTGCAAGCATTCAAAACCAATGTTAATTGACACCTTCTATATATCCCCTCCTTTTCTTCCTAGTGCCCGCGCAGTGTGTTACATTAAAAGGGAAACAAAAAGTCCTTTGTGAACGCGTTAATTATAAAAAAAAATCATCTTTGAAACTATTTTTAATTGGAAATGTATAGTTTGTGGTAATTTTGCAAAGATTACATACATAGTAGTTCACACTTACAAGTTTACAATGTACATATTTATGTCCTGTCCAAATAAATTTGAATTTCTTTTAAACATCTAGTATTGAGTGCTATCGACACTATATCCTTCGTAAGCCTTTTGAACGAAAAAACAGATTCTTAATCCTTACGTTCGTTGGTTTGCAGTTTCTTAAATCAATATTTCAGGAACAGAATTTGTTTTTTAAGGGAACCAAAATGAAACCAAAGGAGCTATCGATTCGTGATGTGAATAATAACAGAGTTTCTATAACTTCTTTTCTTACTTTCACACACAGCATTTGTTTTGTTTCGCATGATATGTTTGGTTTGCCATTTTTATTAGTATTCCGCCGACACTCACTGAAACTATACGCAAACACTCAAGTTCACTACGGCGTATGCGTACTTTTTTATTTAATTCAAATTAATAATGACTACCGAGAATATTTAATGTGCATCACTCAGACTAAATTTAAAATGTAAATAAAATGTATTTTCTATTGTCAGTTATGTTCTTCCAAGTAGCTGTCTTGAATCATATCAAAATCATATAAGTAACATCGAAAAAAAGTCTTTGCTCTACGTCTGATATAATTTATGTGTATTAGGTGACTTTAATTTGTCTGAAATTCTTTGGAAATGGTCTGAAAATGATAAAATATTGATATCTTTCAATATAAGATTTTGAAATTTTATTTTATAGATTACGTTTTTTCCTTAAATCTATTTCAAATCAATCACATGTTTAATGACTTTATGAAGATTATAGATTTGTTGCGATGATTTAAGTGTTAATCTAATTAGTCCGTCTTTTTCTTAATGACTAAATACAGCTTATGTTTGGGATTGAATTAAAATTTAAGATCTCCCAACTTTTATAAGGTCAATTTTATTTAGCTTAATAAATATTTTCAATGGGTCTAATAAATTTATAAATATGATATCTTAAAAACTTGTATGAACGCTTCTTGAAATTCTTATAATAGGTTTTGATAGGTTTTTTCTTCTCATACCCAAAAAAAATCCAAATTCTCCATGGAGCAACAATCAGCTCCTTAATTACGGAAAGGTTTTGTGATTCTGAGTAAGTTTCTTTATAAAGCTTAGATCATAAATATAGAAAATAAAATTAAAAGCGATAGTAAGTCTTTTTGGACAAATGTTTCTTAAAAATGTTAATTCTTTGGACTTGGATTCTACAGTGTAGTTGTTTGGTATTTATTTTAGTCAGTTTACTGGAAGTCAAACGGCAACACGAAATTTCCGTTCCTTTGTGCTAACTATTTTCCCGAATTTTCAAAACTTTTATAAGAAGTACTTATATAACTTCTTGAAATCTTGTGGATTCTCATGATTTAGATTACCGCAAGATATAGACGGTGATAGAAGAAGAAGAATTTTGTTTTTCTTATTTCTAATCTTATGAAATATTCTAGTTTAATATGTACACATGTATGTGGATGAACAATGAACAAAATAAAAAATCTAATAAAAAAGAGTTGGTTGTCTGTAAAGTCGGTTTACGGACCATAACTATACGGGATAACGTCATAAGAAAACTGCCCTCAAGCAGCGCCAAAATTAGGCCCAATATATCACACAATATACAATTCTACTTATCCCTTTCAAAAAAGATCTAGTACTAAATCTACTACTAAGTAACGGGTCCGCCAAATAATTCCTTTTTTTTTTTGAAAATGCTTCATCAACATCGAGTGTAGCTTCGGCTATGTGGCACGTAGCGCCGTCCTGTTGAAACCAAATGTTGCCAATTTTTGTGAATAAAAATTTGTTCAACATGGCCCTATAACGATCGCCATTGACTGTAACGACCACTCCTTGCTCATTTTTCGAAAAATGGCCCAATTATGCCTCTGGACCAAAATCCGCACCAAACAGTGACTCGTTTTGGGTGTATCGGCTTTTCAATGTATGCATGCGGGTTTTTTGTGCCCCAAATGCGACAATTTTACTTCTTTACATACTCTCCAAGATCAAAATGAGCTTTATCTGAAAAGATGATTTTTTTTGGAAAAATCGGCATCTTCTCTAATTCGATCGCAGGCAGCAATGTCGCAATATTTCCCAGCGTATACACAACCGTATTCGTTCAGCGGAAGGATAAAACTAATTATCTGTCAAATCAGACATGAGCTAAGTGTTACCATTCACGAAATAAGCACTAGTTTAAAAAAACGTTAGATGGCGAACCCTTTACTACATCTAGTATTAAGTCTAGTACCAAATCCAGTACCAACAGATATAATAGTACTAAATTCTAGTACTAAGTACAAAAGATCTAGTACCAAAAATACTATTGTACCAACAACCTAGTACCAATCGGCACCAGTTTTATATTTAACTAGCGGTACTCGGCGCGCGTTATTACGCCCTAGAAAATTTTTTTTTAATGTAAAATGCGAAAATAATGCCAGCGGCACCAAACATTCACAATCGAACGAATTCTGGACAAAACTATATTTACCCTGTACATTTCATTAAAATACGTTGGGTGATTTAAGAGTACATACTCGACATACATACATACATAAGTTATGTGCATCTGATGTTCGCCTGGTGCTCAGAATAAGTTTGCGGTCGATTTTCGTCACAATTCAGGCCCGGTGCACACATGCGACATTATGACGCAGCGGTCACGCGCTTTTACGTTTTACAATACTTACAAATATATAGAGTGTGCACACACTAGTGAGATGCCGCCGCGTCATTTATGAGTAATGCGTCACCCCTGCATCAAAATGACGCAAGTGTGCACCGAGCCCCAGAGTCATCAAAAAATGACCCACAAACCCTCTCGTTAAATCCACACACACGCATACCATTATCTACGTCTACTTTCTACTTTAACAAAACGCCGCCTATTTTTTTTTCTTTTTATCTTCTTGTTCTTTTTGAATTTGAGTTGAATTTTTGGGAATTTGCGCCAGTTCTATTTCATGTTCGCCTGGTGCTTGCGATCGATTTTGGTTGAAAGAACCACAGTACCGCGGTTAGCATGAGCCATAAGTCTTATCAGCATGAGTCATGTTATTTCGTATGTGTAGCCTGTCATTGATTTATAAGACGTTATCACGTAAAAAAATTTTTTCAAGAAGAAGTAACAATTAACTATGAATTATTAAAAGAAATCTATTACAAATAAAACCATCTTCAAGGTAATCATTGGTTTCAGGAACACCCTTCAAAAGTATTATGTTGATCGAAAATAATGAAGCAAATTTATATGAAGGATCCAGTTGTGCTGAGAATCTGTAGAACACAAAATAAATACATATACAATAACATAGCCAACCCATATCATGAGTCAATTAATAATTAAAGAAAAAAAACATACCGCCATAAATGTTGGCAACGAGAGCGTAAAAACGGCACGTTTATTGCCTTGGGCCTGAGTACTCATATCAATATCACACCGAATTGCATACTTCCAGGCTGTGAATTTGCACGGAAACACATCCCAAAGTTTATTTAAAAACAAAATTACAATAAATTATTACGCTGTCGTTCTGTTCTGCAATACATACACAAGGATGTGAATATTTAATTGTTTATTTTCGTGTTTTATAATTGTTTTAAATAATTGAACAATGCTGAGAAGGAAAAAAGGAATCAAAAATATGTTACGTATAGGAGATCAATGATGCTAAAGCACCAGGACAAGCGATGCTGACAGGAAATGCCCCAATGATGATACTGGTGAAAATATCCGTAAATTCGTTGCACTTCATTGTGCCGCCAAATAATCGTCTTCAATTCGCAGCATATTATGCGATTGTTTCGCCTTTAAAACTGATTTTAATTAAAATGCAAAAAAAAAACAAAAAAGATTGAAAGGAAGTTACATCGATTGAATTTACTGGATGAACTCACGGCACTCAATTGGGAGAACTGTATCATTCGGAATATGGCACTGATGTAGGAATATAATCCAACGAAACATCCATCCATTACGCTGAAGGTAAATACTGTCATAGCTCCGGAAAAGAACATCACGATATACGTGAGAGGATACACTGGCTAGTTAGTCAGGACTCAGGATAACTGGCAGGCAGTGTTTCGGAATAAATTATGATGGATTTTTTATCAACGTGATGTGGAATTGATGTTTAGTACTTTAAAAATTTGTTTTTAATATGGAAATGGATATTTTTAAGAACCTTATCAGTTCATATTAAAATAAATTGCACGACTGGATCACACGTACTTGCTTATATGTGCGGTCACACTGTAGAATAAAATTTAAGAAAACTAAAGTTGACATCAAAGCATTTATTCGATTTTTGTGACATTTGATTGTTTGAATAAAGTAGGTTAAAATGTATTGAGTAAAATAATTTAAACACCATTTTATTTCTTTAAGAATTGTTAAAAAAGTGTAAATATTTTTTCAAAATCGTAGAAACCGTTTTTTAAATAAAACGTTTTTTTTAACAACTTTTCTTAAAAAAATTAAAAAAAAATAATTTAAGAAAATAAATTTAAGCACAAAAATAACATACATTTAAAAACAAAATTAAAAAAAAATCACCTACCCGTTTTCAAAATATTAATTTTTCAAATTTTTTTTTTTAATTATTAAAAATACAAAAAAAAAGTTTTCGAAAATAGATTAAAGCAAAATTACTTAAGCTATCTATATCTTCTTAAATATAAATTTTGTTAGTAATCGGATTACCAGTTTTCGAGAAAGTCGAAGAAAAAAAAACCCATCCTATGGGTGGTAACGTTCTTAGCCCACCATATAATAAAAATGCTGGTCTACAGTGGTACACTGCTTTTTACTTGCGATTATAGGGACTATAAGGCAAGTTTAGGATTCGTGAATATAAAAAAAATTGAGATAACAATCAAACATGACATTACGATCATAGAGAAGCCTAAAAAGGTCCTTGGCAAAAAATGTCCGTCTGTCTGTCTGTCTGTTTATCTGACTGTCTGTCTGTCCGGGTGTCTATCGAGCTGCAGCCTAAACGGGTTAAGCGATTGCTTTCAAATTTGGTATGTGTGTATCTTTTGGCATTCCCCAGAGGGGAAATTGAAATTTAGTTTTAAGGGCTAAAAATAACGGTACTCGCCATACGACCTTTTAGGAAAAGCTTATTTTGCTCCAAAACGGCTACAACGATTTTGATGAAATTTTGTAAGATTTTTTTTGTTCGTATTGGCTATCATTTGATCAGAACAGGAAAAGTCTATTAACGGGACCTTTCATATAACGTTTTTTTTAATTTTTTGAATTTTGTTTTTCAAAAATCAATATTTTTAAAACTAATTAAAAAAAATTATTTTAAATTTTATAATCACATGTATAATAATAAACTCTAAAAACTCCATACCAAAATTTCCAAAATTAAATTTTCAAAAAACTTAAAATAAAAAACAGGATTTTATAACCGGTCCTACAATTTTCGAAATACATTTTTCACAAATTCTTTGTTATTTAAGACGTGTGAGGGAGTACTTCATTTTTACTAAAAAACCGTTAACTATTGTGGTTTTGATACTTTTTATAAGTTCAAACTGTGTTAGTTTCAACTTAAAAATGTTACTTGTTTCTGTCAAAGATCCTGCTTTTTAATGTAATTAGGCATATAGGCGCAAGTACGTGCAACCCAGTCATGCCCATTTTTTTTCATAAAAATTCTTGAAGCCATTTTCGAGAAAAATAAGCTTTTACATACCGGTTATATAATTTTTGAGCTAAAAAAAATTTTAAAACCTCAAAAAAATCATTTTTTTGAAAAAAACTGGTGGACCGATTTTGAAATGAAAAATCTATAAAAATAGAAAACAGCAAAAGAAATAAGATGGTTTACAATATTTTTTTCCAAAAAACCTTATGAATAGTGTTTTTTTGATTTTATAAAAATTTTATTTGTTTAATCTTTTCCCCCCAATATATTTTATATTGCTCGGTTGAGCCCTAGCCACTAGTCTAATGAAAGCAAACTTCGTTATTTGTATTATTAATATTTATTTATCGTTATTTTTTTAAAGCATTTCATGATCATAACAGCATACAGAATAAATAATAAGGACGCCTATGATAAACACATAAATTGCAAAAACAGCTAACAAATAAAAAATATTATCGATTACCTATTGAATGCAAACATTTCAATCAAGGAAACAAAATTGTACACCTGCATACAAAAAATAACTGTTTTAAGTTTTAATATTGTCTATACCACCTCGCTTCATAGTGGTTAAATTTTTTTTTTAAATTTTGTATTTAAATGTATGTTATTTTTGTGTTTAAGTTTGTATTCTTAAATTATTTTTTTAATTTTAATAAATAGTTGTTAAAAAACCCGTTTTATTTAAAAACCATTCGTTTAAATTATTTCATTCAATACAATTTAACGTACGTTATTCGAATAATTAAAAGTCACAAAAATCGAACAAATGCTTTGAAGTTCACTTTAATTTCCTTTAATTTTACTCTAGATGTGACCGCACATATGAGCAAGTATGCGATCCAGTCATGTAATTTATTTATAAGGAGAAGAAATTATAAGCATTTTTTTATCAATTTAAATTCGACTTTTAAATCAGTAGATAGAAACACCCTGTTGGGGGCTGTTTGGGACCAACGTTAACAAATGTCGTATTTCATCATTAATTTTTAATATTTTTTTAACGACTCTTTTATATTTCAAACTAAATTTGCTTTTGAATTGCCTTTTTTTTATTTGTAAAGTCTAATTACTTAATAATCAGTTAAATATTGACGCATAAGTTGTACATATAAAACTTAATTATCAAGTTAATTTCAAGTTAATTTCTTATCAAACAGAAATTAAGGAACTTTGCCATGCCATGAGTGTTATCGATCAGTTTAATCTTTACTGTCTGATCACAATGGTGAAGCTGAAGCTGAAGCTGAAGTATGAAGCGCTGTCAAAGTTAAATATACGCGAACCCTAAAAGGCTAAGCCCGTGGCTTAGTGGTTAGTGTGTCGGACTGCTAAGCGAAAGAACCTGGGTTCAAATCCAGCTCATAGCCACCTTTTTTTCTGGGGTACTGCCTCTTGCGAGGAACTGACAAAACCTCCAAGAGTAAAATTTGTTTCGAAAAAGTGCATCTCATGTAGCCGTTCGGACTCGGCGGTAAACTGTAGGTCCCTTCCATTCTGGCAGAGTAACAACACACACACAGGAATGGTTGAGAGTATAAGTCACTAGGACTTGGCTCCTTAAGGAGCTGTCGCGCCAATAAATTTATTTATTTTTTAAAAAGCGAACACAATGGGAAGCTGAAGTTTCAATTTAAGCTGAAGCGCAGCTTCAACTTGCGCTTCACGCTTCAGCTTCATCTTGATATTTCAGAGGAACAAATAAGGCTAGTTCAATGTTTCTGAACTCTCTGAGATCCCCTTTTTCTCAGATCCATTGGAAATAATTGAGAAAATACCTTGATCACTATGAAAGGCCAAGAAACTTGAACTGGTTTAATCCATATTCCACACTTCACCATTGTGTTCGAGTCAGCTTCATTACTCAGCTTTCATTTTGACGTGCTTCATTTTTGCGCTTCATACTGCAGCTTTAACTTCACCATTGTGTTCAGCCAGTAAAATAAAAAAAAAGTTTAACTCGCTAGCAGTCAAAGATGTGGTGAATTCATACGGAAGGCATTTTATTCTCATTTTTAGCATATTTCACAAATAACTACAACAATGAAATCACCCCAATTACCGATGTCGTCTCGTTTTTTCGACGTCTCTCGTTTTCTCTGTCATGTCGTTTTTAAAATGGCATTCCATAACTTCTTCGACGCCTAGTGACTTATACTCTCAAACATTCCTGTGTGTGTGTGTTTGGTCATCTGCAAGAATAGAAGGGACCTACAGGTTACCGCCGAGTCCGAACGGCAAATTTTACTCTTGGAGGTTCAGTCAGTTCCTCGCAAGCGGCAGTTCCCAGAAAAGAAGGTGGCTATGAGCTGGATTCGAACCCAGGCCCATTCGTTTAGCAGTCCGACACACTAACCACTAATCCACGGGGCACTACTGTTATATGTAGTAAATAAATATGTAATTAAAATGATAAGTGTTGAAATGCATTAAAAATGTATGTATTTCTGTTGATGCAAGCTCGGATATAGTTGGAAAGGGGCTTAGAGGCAAATTGGGCTGGGATGAGATACCAATTGGATTTCCATTCGAGTTCGACAACTTTTTATAATTAATCAAATTTGTGACTGCCATTTTCAGTGGAGATAAAACTTGCAACTGGTTTGGGCATTCACCTCTTATTTCTGTGGCGTCAATGTACGCGACATGGATCCACATTAACTACTAAATTTACAAACGTCGATAATATTAATCGTGAATCGAATATATCGCGAAAGATTGGCGAAAGGTTCGTGACGGCCGCAGTTGGCGTGTCGTCGATGTCGTTAACGACATCGGCAATAGGGGTTATTGATTATTGTTAATATTGAATTATAAATAATATTGAATATACTATTGATTTATAATGATTTAACATTTGCTTATTTTAATTGAAACGGTGTATGTGGTGTAAATGCAAAGTCGTCGTTCTTACGGCGATATATATATATATATATACATAAATACTCAGATTAAATTTTAATCAAAAACACGACTTTTTTAAAAAATCTAGCTGGCTCTGGTAATCTCCTCATAAATGTAAGAAATACTTAAACGTCTCCGCAAAATTATATAAGGTTTCAAACAACTACAACTAAAGTCAAATAAGTATACTTGCTTTCTTTTTATAATTAACGCGAGCACAAGGGACTAATTTTTTTCCCCTTTTTAATGTATGTAAGTACACTGCGCGAGCATTAGGATAATAAGGGGGAAAGGACAGAAAGTGTCGATTAACATTTGTTTTGAATGCTTGCAAATCAAAATGGCAAGGGAAAATAGCGCAGGGTAAACTATTCCAAATTCGTATTGTTCGGCTAAAAAAAGAATCCCTATATTTCACGGTACATCCGAAATTGGGCTCAAGGGTGAACTGATTAGAATTCCTTGTGAGACGAGTATAACGGAAGAAACTTTTAAGGGTAGGAATGCAGCTGGCTTCTTCGAGTGAACATTTTTTTATAAAAGAAGCAACATTGTGTCGATGTTCTAGAAGGACAATTGTTTCAGAGACGTTTCTTTTCCTATTCATCTTAACGCTCTTTTTTAATCTATCGAGCAGGTGTAGCGATGTTTGTGAAGCACCTGTCCAGAGGTGGCAGTTATACTCGAGTTTTCGACGTATAAGCTTTTTAAATTGTAGCCACATCAGAAAGGGGAACGCATTTTTAGCTTTCTCACATATACACGCATACCGAGTACTGAAAGCTTTTCGGTTTCTTCGATGCAAGTGCCATTCATAAACAATGAAAATTCATCTTAAATAAAAAAAAAAAAAAAAAAAAAAAAAAAAAAATCATGTATTGAAACAAAAGTAAATAAATTGATTGACTGGATCACACGTAATTGCTCTTATATGCTGTTACAGCGTCGAATAAAATTTCATAAGAATATTAGGGGAACTTCAAGGTTTTATTTGATTTTTGTGACTTTTGATTGTTCGAAAAAGTACGTAAAATAGTTGTCGGCGCCAAAATTTAAATGCCATTTTATTTCGTTAAAAATCTGAAGAAGTATGATTTTTTTTCCAAAATAGTATGAACGAGTTTTAAATAAAATGGTTTTTTTAACAACTTTTTTTTAAATAAAAAAGAAATAATTCTTGAATGCAAACTTATGCAAAAAATTATTTACATTTAAAAACAAAATATAAAAAAATCAGCTATCTGTATTCAAAATATCGATTTTTCAAAAAAAAATGTTTTAATTACTAATATAATTAAAACATAATACAAAAAAAAAGAGTTTTTGAATATACTTAAAATTAAAATTACTTAGGCTATCTACATTTTCCTGAATATCAATTTTGGTTGTGATCGGTTTACCCGTTCTCGAGAAAGTCAAATAAGAAAAAACGGTCCTATTGGAGGTACCGTTTTTAGCTCGCTATCTTAATTTTTTTTTTCACCAAAATGTATTGCTTACTTCCAATAGTGCACTTATTTTTACTTGCGATTATAGGTAATATAATGCAAGTTATGCATTCGTGCAGATTAAAAATTTTGAGATAACAATCAAACATGACATTACGATGATAGAGAAACATATTTGAGTTACTAGCAAAATTCTGTCCGTCTGTCTGTTCGTCTGTCTGTCTGTCTGTCTGCCTGTCTATCTGTTTGTACGGATGTATTTTGGACTACAGCCTAAACGGTTGCGCCAATCGTCTTCAAATTTTGAACTTAAGGTTATTTTGACATTCTACAGAGGACTTTTTTCAATTTTTTTTTTAGCTCAAAAATTAACGGTACCTGTCAGATAACCGTAAATGTAAAAGCTTATTTTTCTCGAAAACGGCTGAAATATTTTTATAAAAAAAAATCAGTGTACTATTGTAGGTATGCATTATATTTTGGTAAAAAAAAAATAATATGGTGGGCTAAAAACGGTACCTCCCATAGGAACGGTTTTTTTTTCTTCGACTTTTTCGAAAACTGGTGATCCGATTACAATCAAAATTAATATCAAAAAGATGTAGGTAGCTTGAGTAATTTTGCATTAATTTTTTTTCGAAAACTTTTTTTTGTATTTTTAATAATTTTTTTTTTTTTTGAAAATCAATATTTTGAAAATGGGTAAGTGAATTTTTTTTTTAATTTTGTTTTTAAATGTACGTTATTTGTGTGCTTAAGTTTGTATTCTTCAATTATTTTTTTTATTTTTTTTTTTAAAGTTGTTAAATAAAAACCGTTTTATTTAAAAACAGCTCCAACGATTTTGAAAAAAAATCACACTTTTGCACATTTTTTAAAGAAATAAAATGGTGTTTAATTTTTTTCGCTGAAAACTATTTTAAGTACTTTTCTCAAACAATCAAAAGTCAGAAAAATCGAATATAATCTTTGAATTGCCCTTAATATTTTTCAAATTTTATTCAAAGCTGTGACCGCAAATAAGAGCAAGTAAGTGCGATCCAGTCGTGCAGTTTATTTTTTTTTTGCACACAAATTCTTGTAGACGTTTTCAAGAAAAATAAGCTTTTACATAACGGTTATATGACAGGAACCGTTAATTTTTGAGGTAAAAAAATTGAAAAAAATTCTCTGTAGAAAATAAATTTGAAGACGATTGAAGACATAACATTTTGCCAGTAACTCAAATATGTTTTTTAATCATCGTAATGTCATATTTGATTGTTATCTCAAAATTTTCCTTTCAGGAAAATAAATTACCAAACCCAGCAAATAAATCAAATTGAAAATGAATTGAAAATATATAAAAATCTTAAAAAGTTTAATCTAACTATATAGAACCTGCTCTTACCCTTATATCTTTAACTTTAAAAAGTTGTCAAGTCCCATAGTTCTAATAAATAAATACTCAGGCCAGACCTAATTTTGAAATCTGTTCTTCCGATTCGATTATTTATCAAACAACCGCCCATAATTTTAAACCTCAAAACATGACGAAACTTTTCCCATATAATTAATCAGGACATTTGTTTTCGAAAACAATTAAAAAACTTTTAAATCCCTGCTCACGCCCACAGATTGATGTTGTTGTGGCTTAAACGAAAACATCAATTTCAGTTGAATTGGACAAAATCTCATCAAAAATTTACGAACTTATTCGATATTTGTGAATCAAGTTTAGTGGATTCGGTTGGAAATTCTAGTTGCAAAAGTCATTCGTATAAAAAGACTGTGCAAAGCTAGTTCTGGATTAGTGGGGTTTATCATTGACATTGACATCATTTCATCTGCAAGTCCTCGTTTGTTTTGTCTTCGTTCTCAAACATAATGCGACTCCGTTTTCTATCACCCGACACACCAATCACGGAAACCTTTTTCGTGATACCACGATTTGCATTGCGCTTTGTCGGATGTTGGCCCCAAAAGGAAAGTCCAACATTTTTAAGGATTTTTCATTTTCTGGCCAGTAGTGCTGCCGTGGCATTCGGAGCATTCGGGGAATGTATTTGTGGTGCACTGACATTAAATCAACTCTTGGAAAGCTTGGATGCTTGGTGTCCTGGAGTCACCAAGATGATTTCTCTTTACAAAATGTGGATATTTTTTGTGCACCGTGAAAAGTTATTTTCACTGATCGATCGTATTGAAAAACTTTTGATTGAAGGTGGATTGCAAATTTGGTGTCCATTTGTGAAGTTTTATTTTAATTTGTTTGATTTTTAGATGGCAATGATAAAAAACAGAAAATGGCACAAAAACTTTCGGCGATTGCATCAATGTTGATAACAGTGCTTTTTGCTAGTGCTAACTTCACAAATATGTTCTTCAATATTAGGCCATTGATTAATAATGCCACTCGCTTATGGAATGGAAATAAAGCATTACTCGATTTGCCTTTTAAAATGATGTAAGTATATATTTGAATGAAGTTTTAACTGTTTCGCAACTAAGAGGTTTTGAAAGAAGCGTTTTTTAGGCCTCTGACTTGTCTATCCACTGATTTCAAAGCTAAAATGGCTAAGTTCCAGATTCAGAGAGATATCATCATCGCTCGCAATTTCTTTAATCATTACATTTATCAAAATTCTTGGCAAATATTTCAAATCTCTTACTGGTTTGAGCACTTGCTTGTTAATAAACATTTCGCCGTAGAATCTTAGATTGTTCAGAACATTTTTCAGTTCTTTACTCTAATTAATATTTTTGATGTTGTCTCAATTGTTTTTTATATGCGTGTTCGGCTTCCACAAAAACTTCCAACAAAACTCAGATATTTATTTTGCTTGGTTTGCAATTTTCATTGGGTTTTTCTTCCAAATGACTGAAAGATTATTATAGTTTTTGTTAGTAAGATCAACACTAATACCACTTCGTTATTTTTAAGAGTGTTTTTTGTAGATTTTTGGTTGTTGTTTTGATTATGTCAGATGATGCAAGTATATCTTAATCATTAGTACATATTCTTCTTGAGTTTTAGTTTGAGTGTAATTAACAAACAGTATTGGGCGAAAGGAACTTATTTGCAGAATTCTAGCATTATTTCTTTAAATTTTTGAAATGTGAGTTTCAAGTTAGGACTTCAGAACAATAACTATTCAATGCCCGTTTTTTAAGGATCAGAACATCACACAAAAGAACAGAACAGCACAGAAGTTGTGAGTAATTCAGAACAGTTTATAACATGTAGGAAACGATTTGTAGCAAAAAAAAAATTTTAAACCCAAAAGTCAGTACAGTTTGAGAAAACCTATTAGCTTGTAGTTGAAAAATTCGATCTTTCATTCAGCTTGAATTCCAACTTTGCGGAAGGTATTGTAGAAGATGGAGATGAGGTCAAAATGGATTGAGATTAAGGAAAGTATTTGGTGATCACTACCTCAGCGTCTATTAGCTGCAATTTTTCTTATTTTCTAACAAAAGAAGAATGAAAAAGAGCTCAAGAAAGTTGGGAATGGTCACCAATACCTACGACCAGGCATTATTTATTTAATCATGGAAGTACGTGTACGTGTTTTTCTGCCGATATTGGACTGGAAAAATAATATTTAGTCCACATATCATCTATTATGGAAAATTCCATAATAGATGTTGATACCAAATATGTGATTTTTAAGTACAAAAGTGGTCAGAAATTATTTATTCCATATCCAATGTCATCGCCATCTTGGAATGTCCTCTTTCTTCGAAACTCTTGACGTCAGTCGCTATGCTAGCTTACCCACTATAAAAGGTTCCCTGTATTTAAAAAAATTAATTTTAAATACAAAAATTAAATTATTCAAATTATTGGAATGCAGAATTAATTTCGCTTTATAGAACTTTTCAAATATACAATTTGGTTGAAATAATCCGTTACGAGAACACTAAAACTTAAAAAAATAAATTTCACAACTGGATCGCATGTAGTTGCTCATATGTGCGGTAACATTGTAGAATAAAATTTAAGAAAATTAAAGTTAACATCAAAGCATTTATTCGATTTTTGTGACTTTTGATTGAATCGGATAAATTGTTAAATTGTATTGAGTAAAATAATTTAAACGCCATTTTATTTCTCTAAGAAATGTAAAAAAGTGTGAAGTTTTTTTTCAAAATCGTAGGAGCGGTTTTTAAATAAAACGGTTTTTTTGACAACTTTAAAAAAAAAAAAAAACTAAAAAGAATAATTCAAGACAACAAACTTAGGCACAAAAATAACATAAATTGATAGTAATCGGATCACCAGTTTTCGAGAAAGTCGAAGAAAAAAACTGGTTCTATGGGAGTTACCGTTTTTAGCCCACCATATTAATTTTTTTTTACCAAAATATAATGATTACATACAGTAATACACTGATTTTTTTCATAAGAATTCTTGGATATGTTTTCGAGAAATATAAGCATTTACATAACGGTTCTATGACAGGTACCGTTAATTGTTGTGTTAAAAAAAATCAAAAAACTCGTTATCTTATCTTGTACATGAACCAAACGTAACGTCAAAACCAAAGCGACATTGTGATAAGATATATTGTCAGGCGAAACCGAAGCTAAAGTGTAATTGTGTTTTAGCCATAATTCCTGCCAAATACCCCTTGGTTCCATTACAAATAGGCAGCTGATGACATATGTGTTTCAATTTAATTTCAATGTCAATTTCAGTTTTCTGTTGGGTTGAGTTTATAATTTCAATAATCAAACAAGTTGTTATACAAACTTATATTTATTTTATATTATAGTTTCCTAAGATTTATTGGAGTAGATAATAATTATACAAAGAGACTGTGAAAGACCACGTCTTATCGGAGCAGAGTACACGTAAATAAATACTGACTATGAATTTGACTTGAAAAACATAACAAAATGTCTGTAAGAAATGATTGCAGGAAT
Organism: Platycheirus rosarum; assembly: GCA_963971375.1. Classification (NCBI taxonomy): domain Eukaryota; kingdom Metazoa; phylum Arthropoda; class Insecta; order Diptera; family Syrphidae; genus Platycheirus; species Platycheirus rosarum. The sequence continues at coordinate 40,268,482 of OZ020507.1, forward strand.
TTCTCTAAAAAACTAAAATCAAAATGCAAAATGAAAATTAATGTAACAATCTTACTAGCTTATTTAAAAAAAAACTGTATTCAATAATTAAAACATAACAACAAACAATTTAAAATTACTTAAATGTGAGCCTCGATTTAAGATGCCATAATCATCTCTATTAGCGCAAGTTTCCATAAATTCCGTTTGCTGACTGGCGCCATCTAGTTTTGCACCCCAATGCTTCTGCGTTCTAGTATACGCCATCCTTCAAACACGTAAGAAAGATCTGCCTCTTTGCCTTCTACGATAAAAAAGAGTTGGTTGTCTGTAATGTTGGTTTACGGGCGATAATTTTACGTGAACACGTCATAAGAAAACATTGATGACAGCAACACCAACAAACAACCCATTAACTCGCACTCACAAACCCTCTCGTTAAATCCACACACATACACACACTCCAATATCTGCATCTACTTTCTACTTTAACAAAACTCCGCCTATTTTGTATTTCTTTTTCTCTTCGTATTCTTTTTGAATTTGAGTGGAATTATTTTGGGAATTTGCGCCTGCTCTTTTTCATGTTCGATTGCGTCATTTTGCGATCGATTGATTTTGGTTAAAAGAACCACAGTTTTGAAGGGTGCGTCACTTTTCTTACAAATTTCGAGCTGGTTCCTCTTCGCTCATATGAGCTAGGTTTCTAGAACCTCGGAACCGGAGTCTACCGAGCTTTATTTTGTTCATAACATCTGCTTCAAGATTTATTTTCTACAAGTCATGATTGTGAACGCACCATTTGACTAATCATCGAATTGTCATCGTCAATTTATTCAGTAAACTCAACATTTTTATCATGGTAAGGTACACTAGCGAGCAACGTATGCACATTAAAAAAAAATTCTATCGAAATTCGGAGTGTGACCGCAACTTTAAGAGCGTTGAATTGTTGAATTTCATCGCAAAATCATCTTCAGTGACGAAGTTAATTTTTGGCTCAATGGGTTCGTCAATAAGCAAAATATGCGTTATTGGTCAGGTGAAAATCTACATTTACTTCATGAATCACCACTTCATCCACAAACAGTAACTGTTTGACTGATTGTACTTCAAGCCGATAATAAAGTTTTTGAAATATATCAAATGGTTTGCGTTTTATTTAAAAAAAAAATTGTCAAAATTGCTAACGAGTCCTGTAGGTGTTGATTTTGTTTTCGTTACGTAGGGCAGCCGTGTTTATTTGAATCTGAGCGGCACCACGCCGCGGCGGATGCAATACTTCCTCACAAAGCAATCCACATCATACCAAGAAGATAGTGATCAAAGTCAATGTTGGCACCTCAATACGTTTATATCTGCACCAGCTCGAAAGGTGGCGAAGATCTATCAAATCTGGTCAATTTGGTTACGACTGACTTCATGAGTTGATACCTAGGTGGCTTTGTATATATCTTTATGCGGCAACCTGGTACTCGCAGCGACTTATTTCGTGGATTCTGCCATTTCTATGACAATGGGAGCCTGTGTACTACCTGAACTCCAGCTTCCTAGCTAATCTTTTTCGTCTTCATGGGACTTCTTAGTTTTATGCCTAAACGCTTATTTTAAGAACCTGACTACCAGTACATGATGTTCACCGTTAAGGTATATGTAAGTTATATCCTTTTTTCTGCAAAACAGCATTCCCTGGCCATATAATTTCTTGAAGGTGTGTCATGTCAACTTTAAATGTGACCAGAACATCAACTAGCCTTATCACGTTTCATGTGAAAATTCGTAAATCGTTGAGCCGTTGTCGTTATTTTTTTTCGGTTTTTCGTAATAAGTACTTTTAAGTACTTAATTATAACTTATTTCCATATGAAAACGAAATTTGGAGTTCCTTTACATTAAAAAAACCCATCACAATTTATGCCCAAATATTGCTCCACAGCCTGCCCGATTTCCTGACCCAATATCCAGTATATCCTCTCACGTATATCTCGATGTCCTTTTCCGGAGTAATGACAGTCTTTACCTTCTGCGGAGTGGATGGATGTTTCGTCGGAATGTGTTTCTACATCAGTACCTTGTTCCGAATGATACAGTTCGATGTCCAGCAAACGTTTGCCCAATTGCAGAGCCGTGAGTTATTTCAGTAAATTCAATCGATGTAGCTTCCTTTCAATATTTTTTTTCTTGTTTTTTTCTTGCATTTTAATTAAAATCAGTTGAAAAAGCTGGCAGCCGGAACAATCACACAATATACCGTGAATTGAAGACGATTATTCGGCGGCACATTGAAGTCGTCGATTTGTGCAACGAATTTACGGACATTTTCACAACCATCATCATGGGGCATTTCCTGTCAGCATCGCTAGTCCTGTGCTTTAGCATCATTGATCTGCTATACGTAACATATTTTTGATTCCTTTTACCTTCTCAGCATTGTTTAATTATTTAAAATAATTATAAAACACGAAAATAAACAATTAAATATTCACATACGTATGTATTGCAGAACACAGGCATCGGAATGGTTCTATATTTCTTATACAGTATAGCAGCACTAGCGCAATTGTTCATGTATTGCATTGGAGGGACTTATGTGAACGACAGCGTAATAATTTATTGTAATTTTTTTTTTTTTAACTGGGAAAGGGATGTCCTTCCGTACAATTTCAGAGCCTTGAAGTATGCAATTCGGTGTATCTGGTCGACTGGTATAAATGCGATGTGGAGACACGCAGAATGATACTGATGATATTAATACGGGCACAGAGGCCTGCAACAATCAACGTGCCGTTTTTTACACCCTCGTTGCCGACATTTATGGCGGTGAGTTTTTTTTTATTTTGTTAATTATTAATTGACCCTTGATAAGGGTTGGCAATGTAATTATATATGTATTGTTGTGTGCTCTACAGATTCTCAGCACAACTGGATCCTACATTGCCTTGATGAAGTCCTTTATTTAAATGTGTGTCAATGTTCCAGATGAACTAAATATTCGTTAAGGGTGTCCCTGTAACTGGCTATTATACTGAGGGAGTCTATATAATACATATAATTCAACATGGCTTTTGTAATTAATTGTTTTGCAGAATTGTTACTTTTTCTTGGAAATGTATATTTTTGTATAATATATGTAAAAATGCCTACTTATTTTTTGCTTTTTTTACTTTCATTTGAAAAAAACACATTTTTTTCACACACGAGAAATCAGAAAAAGTGGAAAACCTAATTTTTTGCTAAGCGCTGCAACCATGAACAGCAGAATTTATTATTTGGTATATTGCCTCGAATTATATATACAGTTGCGGTCAAAATAATAATAATAGAAGTACTCGTGACTTGGTACTTCCTTCATTCCCTTTCTTCTCCAGTTTAATGTTTTGTGAAAGAGCATATAAAATTGTACCATTATGCTTTCATAACTATTTACTTGACTTTTGTTTTCTGGTGCACGCCGTTTCTGACCAGTCATGGTAATATTAGTGTGTGCATGAATCTCGCTAAAAGCAAAATTTAAGTATTATAATACTTAATACTTAAATTTTGCTTAAATTTGCAGAAAAAGGCCTTTATAAAGTAAATATTTATTTTTAATTAATTCTATTTAATCTATACATCTAATACATCTAAACACATAAATACGTACAAATAAAGTGTCTGTTTTTAATATCAAAATAACAGCTTTTTACAAGATGCATATGAAAGCATATGCAATACTTATAACAAAAACACAATTTCTAAATTTTTGTCTGTCTGTCTTTTTGTCTGTTTGTTCCGGATAGTCTCGGAAACGACTGCACCGATTTAGACGGGATTTTCATAGGCAGAATGCTGATATTGTAAGGTGCAACTAAGGGTCGTAAGGTGTAACTAAGAGGTCGTTTCACAAGTAGATAGTTTATTTTGTAAGAAGTTACAAAGGCTGTTTTGATTACTAGGTGGCACCACGCTAGGTTATTTTTTTTCAAAAATGTATGGTATACCCAAACAACGCCGGGTGGGTAAGCTAGTTTTTTTTTATTTCTAATTAGTTTTTGTCAATTATGGGTCGGTGAAAGTACTGTTCAACTGAAAAGTGCGCTCTTATAACAAAGCTTATTTCAGAAGAAATAAATTTCACGACTGCATCGCACGTACTTGCTCATATGTGCGGTTACATTGTAGAATAAAATTAAAGAAAATTAAAGTGATCATCAAAGCATTTATTGGATTTTTGTAACTTTTAATTGTTCGAATAAAGTACGTTAAATTGTATTGGGTGAAATAATTTAAACGCCATTTTATTTCTTTAGGATATTTAAAAAAGTGTGCATTTTTTCAAAATTGTAGGAGCCGTTTATAAATAAAACGGTTTCTTAACAACTTTTTTTTTTAAATTAAAAAAAAATGTATGAATACAAACTTAAGCACAAAAATAACGTACATTCAAAAACAAAATTAAAAAAAATTCACTAACCCGTTTTCAAAATATTGGTTTTTCAAAAAAAAAATGTTTTTAATTATTAAAAATACAAAATAAAAGTTTTAAAAAAAAATTTATGCAAAATTACTAAGGCTACTTAAATCTTCTTGAATATCAATTTTTAATTGTAATCGGATCACCAGTTTTCGAGAAAGTCGAAGAAGAAAAAAACCGGTTCTATGGGAGGTACCGTTTTGAGCCCACCATATTAATTTTTTTCTCCAAAATATAATGCTTACACCTACAGCAGTACACTGATTTTTTTTCATAAAAATTCTTGGAGCCATTTTCGAGAAAAATATGCTTTTATATCACGGTTTTGTGACAGGTGACGTTAATTTTTTAGCTAATACAATGTCAAAATAACCTTAAGTTCAAAATTTGAAGAGATTGGCTCAACCGTTTAGGCTGCAGTCCAAAATACATCCGTACAGACAGACAACCAGACAGACAGACAGGCAGACGAGCAGAACTTTGCCAATAACTCAAATATGTTCCTCTATCATCGTAATGTCATGTTTGATTGTTATCTCAACATTTTTAATCTGCACGAATGCATAACTTGCATTATAGTACCTATAATCGCAAGTAAAAATGGGCACGACTGGGTCCCACGTACTTGTTCTTATGTGCCTAATTACATTGGAAACAAGATCTTCGACAGGAACAAGTAAAATTTACGTTGAAAATAATACAGTTTAAACTTATAAAAAGTATCAAAGCCACAATACTTAACGGTTTTTAGTAAAAATAAAGTACGCCATCACACGTCTTAAATAACAAAGAATTTGTCAAAAATGTGTTTCGAAAAATTGTAGGACCGGTTTTGATAAAATCCTGTTTTTTATTTTTAGTTTTTTTATTTTTTTTTTTTAGTTTTTTTATTTTTTTTTTTTTTTTTTTTTTTGGTAGGTATACAGTTTTTTTAAAGTTTACTAGCTGGCCAGGCAGACGTCGTCCTGCCTTTCTTTAAATTCTTTTGATTTTACCTAAGCCCTTTCGATACATTTTGTGCGTGCTATATAATGATCCGTTTCCAAGATGGAAGTTGTATGGAATATTATAATGCAGCGATTGTTAATGTTTGTTGCCGAATTAAATCTTAGTGTTATTTTGTTATTGCAATGCTCACAAAAACATTTTTGAAAAGCTCAGCAATTTAAATGTGTTTATTGCACCCAAAATGAAATCTTTTATAATTAAAAATAATACGGGTAATTTATATTTGTCTTTTCTTAGCTAGGCAATCAAAAGTACCGTATAAAATTATGTAATGTTGTCAATTGTTCTGGGATAGTGATATTCCGAAAACAGCGCATCCTATCGGGTCCAGTTGTCTTTTCAAAACATCTTGGAACCTATTGAATTATACACGCAAAATTTCATCCAAATTGGTTCAGCAGTTTAGAATATTAAAAAAGATTATATTATTTTTGTAAAAGCCTAAGAACTCTTAAAATTAGTAAACTTTTAGTAGGAAGTGAAAGTATTCATTTCATAAGTAAACCAATTAAGCAATAATCTGAAATTCTAAAAGATTAATTAGACCTTTTAACGGTTTTTTTTATTAAAATCAATGTTTTGTGCAAAAATGTATTCGATAGAATCTCTTAGCCCAAGTATCAATTTAACTTTCATATGGGTCAAAAGAAGCAATTTCTTTAATTCCATAACAACTCTAAGAAATCTTACGGAAACTTTTTTGGCACACTTTTGGGAAGCTAAACTAAAATTATATGCTTTTTTTTTAAGACTTTTCTTCTCACAGGAGCACTGCGTCTGCGGAATCGCTCAATTTAATTATGTCGTGCTCGCTGTTGTTGTGTTTTATGTTTCAAAATTTGATTGTCAAATATTAAACTATTATTTTCAAAATTTTAAAACTGATAATTTTTTAATTTCTTACTTAGATGAATTGAGTTTAAAAAAACAAAATTGTTGTTTTTTATTTAATTCCGAACATTTTCACATTTGTTCACCTTTTAAACCTTCTCTGGACTTCCAAAAATAATTCAAGACCAAAATTAGCCAAACCGGTCCAAACGTTCTCGAGTTTTAGCAAGACATTTCATTTTTATATCTCGATTGAAAATTAGGGTGATTTTTCGATAACAAGTCAAAATAAGGTGAACAAATAAATATTTTAAATAAAACAAAATTCAGTATATCTGGGACATAAAAAGGAAAGTTTTCACCAAATTTCGTCAAAAAAAAATTGTTAAAGTGCGACCCAGTCGTGCATTTTTTTAAATTTATTCAACGATGTGACGGCGCATATGAGCAAGTACGTGCGATCCAGTCGTGCAATTTATTTTTATTTTTTTGTATTCGACTTTCTCGTCAACTGGTTAACCGATTACAACTGAAATGGATGTTCAGGAAGATGTGGGTAGCCTAAGTAATTTTAATTTAAAATATTTTCGAAAACTTTATTTTGAATTTTTAATAATTAAAATTTTTTTTTTTTCAGAAATCGATATTTTGAAAACGCGTCATTGATTTTTTTTTAAATTATGTTTTTAAATTATGTTTTTAAATGAAGGAAATAGGAAAAATATTTGTTCAAATTCGTTTTGTCGTTCTCGCGTGATGCGCGGTCAGGCAAAACTGTTTCAATTTTATTTTAAAAATAGTGATTGAACTTCGTTATTAGCTTCATTATTTTTATTTATTTTACCTTAGTTTGTATAACAAACTAACTGACATTAATAGCGTTGCTGGGGCATACCATACATTTTCTGGATACAGAAAACAGCCCCACAAATCGGTTCCATTAGAAACGTGTCAGTACATTAAACAAAATTTAATATTTTTGATATAAAAAAATATAATAAAAAAATAAAATAGCTTTAGTTACACCTTAAAACATCAGCTATATTTCTGTTAAAGCCCCGTTGAAATTGGTCAATGAATAGCAATTTTCGGCACTACCTAGTAATTAAAATAGCTTCAGTTACTTCTTACAATATTAGCAATCTGTTTGTGAAAGTCCCGTCAGAATCATTCCATAAATAAGATTTTTCAAACAAAAAACACCCCCAGTGCCACCTAGTGGATAATTAAAATAGCCTAATTTACTCCCTCTAGAACATCAACTATCTGCCAGTAAAAGCCTCATCAAAATCAGTACAAACGAAAGTAGTCCGAACAAACCAAGAAAGACAGACAGACAAAAAAAATAAAAATTTTGTTTTTTTTAACTTTTATATGCATGTTGTAAAAAGCTGTTATTTTGATATTAAAAACACATTTAATTTGTTTTTTGTGAATAGATGAATTGTTTTTTTTTTTTTGTTCTTGTACAATTTGGTCATTTTCAATACTATTTTCAGTGCAATAGAAAACAGTCGATTTTAATTACTACTATTTAAAATAAAAGGCACGACTGGGTCGCACGTACTTGCTCTTATGTGCTAATCCTTTTTAAGTGCAGGCGTCTTTTTGACAAAGATTTTATTTTAATATTTTTTGTATGACGTGCAACTTCCTTAGAATCGTTTTGGGGTGAAGCTCGAACGAACATGCGTCACGACAAAGGGATAAACACATAAATATATAGGATTGTTAGCTTTTGCAGTTTTTTAGTGTAGTATTATCTTTCCACTTGCTGCTTACTGTTTATAATATAATATGCTAATAGAAAGATACAAAGGACTTTTTTCAGTAAAATTTTCATTTTGGTATGGAAAAATTTGAACAACTGGCATAAAGATTCGTCGGAATCAGCAGTATGGCAATAATGCTAGGTAAAGGGACCTTTATACGTCCCAATATGGGACCAATGGAATTTATAAAGGATTTAGGTACCTATAATAAGGTTGGAAGGAAGGTAGGTACTAAAATTAAGATACGTGTTCCAACTACTGTTAAGCCAGTAGGTATAGAGACAATATTAAAAGTTAACACAGTGGTTTTGTTTATTTATAGGAAGGTGTAAACTTTCGTTTTCTCGATTGAAATTTTTGCATTCGGTAGTAATCGAATAGTTTTTTTTATTTGTTAGTTGTTTTTGTGTGTTTATCAAAGGCTTCCTTATTTATTCTGTGCTTTTATGATGATGAAAAATACTTTAAAATACGTAAGTATGTATGTAATGTAGGTTGTCACTTTCTTTTATTTGACTAATGGCTTGGCTAGGGCTTAGTCGAGTAATATGAAATAAAATGTTGGGGAAAAAAATTATGAATTCAAAAAAACACTACTCATAACGTTTTTTGGAAAAAATGTTGTAAGCCATCTTATTTCTTTTGCTGTTTTCTATTTTATGAATTTTTCATTTCAAAATCGTTCGACCAGTTTTTTCAAAAAAATGTTTTTTTTTGAAAAACTTGTCGAAAACATATTTTAAAATTTTTTTTAGTATGTCAATTTTAAGAAATCTATAGTTTATACTAGGAGAAAAATTTAAAAAAAAAATCCATAGATCCGTTTTCAAAATATTCAAAAAACTAAATATTTTTTAAAAAAATTATTAAAATTAAAAAAAAAATGTTTTTGAAAATCTTGATAAACAATATTATTTAAATCATAAAACACTACATATTTTGAAAATTTCATCAAAATCTTTTTCTGAAAAATCCATTAAAATTAAAAGATAGATTTTGCACAGAAAACGTCATTCTGAAAGTTTAATCAAAATCGTAAGAGCCGTTTTCGAGAAAAATAATTTTTTTAATAAAAGTTATATGGCAGGTACCGTTAGTTTTGGAGCTAGAATGCCAATTCCAAAAACTGTCGGGTAGAGCACTCTAAAAATACTATATACCAAGTTTGAATCAAATCGGCCCAACCGTTTAGGCTGTAGATATCGATACGGACAGACAGACAGACAGACAGACAGACAGACAGACAGACAGACAGACAGACGGGCGGAATTTCCGGACCCACTTTTTTTGACTTCTCTTTCATCGTAATATCATGTTTGATTGTTAGAATTTTTTTTTTTTTTTTACGAATGCATAACTTGCCTTATAGTCCCTATAATCGCAAGTAAAAAATAGGAAGACAGGAAAAATTACGACTGTGATCCAGAGATATCATTCCAAGAGTAATTTTTTTGTCAACAAAATGCATCTCATGTAACCGTTCGTATACGGGGGTAAATTGCAGGTCCCTTCCATTCCTGCAAATTCACAACACACACACACATGAATAGTTGAGAGTATAAGTCACTAGACATTGGCTCCTAAAGGAGCTGTCGTGTTAATAAATGTATTTATATTAATTCTCTTAAGGCTAAAGTGTACGGTACCTTTTTCCGTGCTTTCAAAACTTAAACAGTAACTAAAGCCTAATGACTATTTATAGACAGTAAATAGAATTCTTTGAATGGATTTATTGAACAACAAGCGAAACTGATTTTTCTTGATGGCCTTGTTAATCAAAATAATTTGACACGTTTGCGGTTCGGGGAACCTGCATGTGATTATTGAAAATCAAATGCATCTATAACGTGTCACTGTTTGGTGCGGATTTTGGGCTGCAGTCAGCTTTGCATTTCGGAAAATTGAAATTGAGTTCGGTATGTGGTTTTAACAAGAAGGTGCCACATGGCAAAGAAACAGAGAAACCATAAACAACGTGAAACAATTAAAAACTGCATGAGATATGGTTATGTAGTCTCTCGTTGCGGTAATTAGATTTGAGAACCTAAATCGTTTGATTTCACACCATTGGATTCCGTGAACCAGCCCACAACCACCCGTGCGTTACAGGGAGATTTTAAACGTTATATCAATATCAATTAAATTTTACTCACAAGTTGAGATGGATGCAAACGATAGACATAAGACCGCATTCTCCATTGGTCTGACCAATGGGCTACTACATACCGCCTGTGTCGTTAATGGAAAAACTCTCGAAGATCTGCTTCGAAATTTAGAAGAAGTGTTCGCCCAATTACAAGAGGCCTCATCGCTCATCCTTTCTCCAAAAAAAGTATGGTCTGGCAAAGAAAGAAGTTCGATTTTTGATCCCGAAAATGTTTTCTTGGTCGAAACCTTGCCAAAGTCAAAAAAATAAAACGGAAATACAATCGTTCTTGGGTGTCTGTGCCTATAATCGCCGCTTCATCAGCAATTTTTCAGCCATTGCAAGCCCTTTGACTAGATTGACTGAAAAGGGACAACTTTTCTTGTGGACTGATAGTTTTTCGTCAGCTAAAAAAAAAAGTTGACTTCAACTCCTGTACTGACCCAGCCAAACAAGGATGAGCCATTCTTCCTTGACACTAGTACAAGCCTCAACGCTTGAGGAACAGTTTTTTTCACAAAAAAGATCACACTGTTCACATTTTCACACTTTTTATGTACTTTTTTCAAACAATCAAAAGTCACAAAAATCGATTAAAAAAACTTTCAAATTCTTCTTATAAATATGAACTTATCAAATTTTATTTGACGCTGTGACCGCACATAAGAGCAAGTACGTGCGATCCAGTCGTGCAATTTATTTAATTACCTTAAACATTCCTTTTGCTTGGTTTTTTGTTTTTTCTCTTAACTCTTTTCATTTTAAAATTCCCACGTATATTACATATTTATATATCCATTGTTCAAAAATTTTTGATCAGAGTAGAAATAAAATTAAAGGCTGAAATGACTATCGGTAGTTTAAACAATAGTGGTTCCACAAGTGATGCTAGTAATTGGTTAACATTTTATCTTATTAAAGTAACGGTCTTAAAATATGCCATTTAAATGCACAAAGCTTATTGCCAGAAATTGATGAGTTTAGGGATGTTGTTGTCAGATGTTATAGCGGATCCGAGATAAACAAAGTCTGTAACTACCTCAGAGTTGTACCTGGCTGTTGTGATGTTTTGTCCAATCCGCCGTTGTTGTGTATCCCTTTTTGTAGACAGCAGGTTCTTCGTTTTGGCCTCATTGACTGCTAGTCCCATCCTAGCCGCTTCAGCTTCAATGCTGGAAAACGCTGCAGTAACAGCTCGCCGAATTCTGCAAATGATGTCTATGTCGTCAGCAGACACACTGATGGGAGCCAATCAGGTTGCTGACGAAAGGTTTCAGGCGTTCACATAGTACGGCAGAAAGGATCTTGTAGGCGATATTCAGGAGACTTATTCCTCTATAGTTGGCGCAGTTTAGAGGGTCTCCTTTCTTGTGGATCGGGCAAACGATGCTGAGGTTCCATTCATCAGGCATACTTTCTTCTGACCAAACTTTAGAGATGAGTTGGCGTATGAACTCCACCAGGTCATCTCCGGCCGCTTAAAAGTTCGGCGGGTAGTCCGTCAGGTCCAGCAGCTTTGTTGTTTTTTAGTTTAGATTTTGCTATCCTTACTTTATTATGGTCAGGTGGACGGAAGTTTTGTCTGTCATCGTCCATGTGGAATGGTTTATTCTGCCTGACAGCGGGATTTTGGTCTTCATCGCCGTTTAACAGTCTGCAGAAATGGTCCTTCCATGTACTCAGCACCGACCGCGACTCTACTACGAGGTTTCTATTCCTAACTCTACAGGCTTCTGTGCGGGTTTTTTTTTCCTTAGCACGTTATTTTTACCTGTTGGTAAAACTTCCGCACGTTGTTCCTGGAGTAGCATCACTCAATATCTTCGATCGCGCGCTTCTCATGCTCCTTCTTTTTCTTTTGGAGAAGCCGGTAATCTTCCCGTATTTTCTGCTTGTAGAGCTCGCGAGCAGCTCTCGTCTTTCTTTGCAGCGTCGCTTTATATGCCTCTTGTTTGGCTGCATGGGCCTGCCTGCATTCGTCATCAAACCAGAGGTTTCGTGGTGATGGTCTGGTGAAACCTAGCACATCAGTTGCGGCATCTCTTATGGCTTGTTGGCAGTGTTGCCACTGGTCTTCGGCACTTGATGCTGGCGGTATTGGATTTCTTGAGAGGTTACGGGATATTCGATCGGCATAGGTTCTGGCGGTTTCTTGCGATTGCAGCTTTCCGACGTCATATTTCCTCACAGTATTACTCCGTTGTTGGGGTCTTCGGGTAATTCGCAACAAGGTAGTGATGTTAGCTGCTCGGAAGGTGAGAACATCCAACTAGCTGTTCCAGAAATTTTCAACGATACGATCATTGTATATAAAATGCTTATTATTATTATTTATTATTTTATTTATTTCTTATAAATTCAGTAACAATTTTATAATAATCAGATATAATATACACTCATATTTTAAGGTTAAAAAAAATAGTGTTGAATGCCACAACAGATAACTATAAGTTTACAGTATTAAAAAAAATTATTGGGTGGGGTGACCCTCAAAGAATTAAAAAATAGCTTTATGAAATTTATGTTTAAATAATACAAAATTCTTAATAAAATCAAATAAACGCGAATAGCAATACAAAATTGAGGTAGCATATTAAATAGCCGATAAGACATAATAGAACAAATATTACGATACGCAGTGGTACGGAAAAGAGGTACAGATAGAATGTTTGAAAGATTTCAACGAAGGTTGTAACTAGAAATTAAACGAAAATTAAGATAACCAGACTTCATAAAAAAAATAAGCAGCTTGAAACAATACAGATGACGAACAGGGAGAATTTTTAACTCACAAAACAAAGGAAAGCTAGAGTATCTACGAAACTTAGGACAAATTTGTCTAACAACATATTTCTGCAAAATCAATAAAGGATGAATTTTGTTATTATACACACCGCCCCAGCAAGCAATACCGTACTGTAACTTAGACTGAAAAATACCAAAGTAAATTGTTTTTAATAACTTAGTTGAGCATACGTTACGTAAAAAATAAAAATGACGCAAAGTACAACGGAAACACTTTTTCAAGGAGTCAGTGTGATTTTTAAAACTCATCTTAGAATCTAATATCAGTCCCAAATATTTAAACTCATTGACATTCTCAACTAGGAAACATTTATTACAACAAGACATGTCACAAAAAATAAAAGGCACGACTGGGTCGCACGTACTTGCTCTTATGTGCTAATCCTTTTTAAGTGCAGGCGTCTTTTTGACAAAGATTTTATTTTAATATTTTTTGTATGACGTGCAACTTCCTTAGAATCGTTTTGGGGTGAAGCTCGAACGAACATGCGTCACGACAAAGGGATAAACACATAAATATATAGGATTGTTAGCTTTTGCAGTTTTTTAGTGTAGTATTATCTTTTCACTTGCTGCTTACTGTTTATAATATAATTTGCTAATAGAAAGATACAAAGGACTTTTTTCAGTAAAATTTTCATTTTGGTATGGAAAAATTTGAACAACTGGCATAAAGATTCGTCGGAATCAGCAGTATGGCAATAATGCTAGGTAAAGGGACCTTTATACGTCCCAATATGGGACCAATGGAATTTATAAAGGATTTAGGTACCTATAATAAGGTTGGAAGGAAGGTAGGTACTAAAATTAAGATACGTGTTCCAACTACTGTTAAGCCAGTAGGTATAGAGACAATATTAAAAGTTAACACAGTGGTTTTGTTTATTTATAGGAAGGTGTAAACTTTTGTTTTCTCGATTGAAATTTTTGCATTCAGTAGTAATCGAATAGTTTTTTTTTTATTTGTTAGTTGTTTTGTGTGTTTATCAAAGGCTTCCTTATTTATTCTGTGCTTTTATGATGATGAAAAATACTTTAAAATACGTAAGTATGTATGTAATGTAGGTTGTCACTTTCTTTTATTTGACTAATGGCTAGGGCTTAGCCGAGCAATATGAAATAAAATGTTGGGGAAAAAATTTTATGAAATCAAAAAAACACTATTCATAACGTTTTTTGGAAAAAATGTTGTAAGTCATCTTATTTCTTTTGCTGTTTTCTATTTTATGAATTTTTCATTTCAAAATCCTTCGACCAGTTTTTTCAAAAAAATGTTTTTTTTGAAAAACTTTTCGAAAATATATTTTAAAATTTTTTTTAGTATGTCAATTTTAAGAAATCTATAGTTTATACTAGGAGAAAAATTTAAAAAAAAAATCCATAGATCCGTTTTCAAAATATTCAAAAAACAAAATATTTTTTTAAAAAAATTATTAAAATTTTAAAAAAAATGTTTTTGAAAATCTTGATAAACAATATTATTTAAATCATAAAACACTACATATTTTGAAAATTTCATCAAAATCCGTCAATTAGTTAACGAGAAAGTCTGATTTTAAAAACCGGTCATATGGGAGGTACCGTTATAAAACTTTTTCTGAAAAATCCATTAAAATTAAAAGATAGATTTTGCATAGAAAACATCATTCTGAAAGTTTAATCAAAATCGTAAGAGCCGTTTTCGAGAAAAATAAGTTTTTTAATAAAAGTTATATGGCAGGTACCGTTAGTTTTGGAGCTAGAATGCCAATTCCAAAAACTGTCGGGTAGAGCCCTCTAAAAATACTATATACCAAGTTTGAATCAAATCGGCCCAGCCGTTTAGGCTGTAGATATCGATACGGACAGACAGACAGACAGACAGACGGACGGAATTTCCGGACCCACTTTTTTTGACTTCTATATCATCGTAATATCATGTTTGATTGTTAGAATTTTTTTTTTTTTTACGAATGCATAACTTGCCTTATAGTCCCTATAATCGCAAGTAAAAAGAAGGAGAGGAGATACCAGACAAACATTGGCATGAGAGTAGTTTAAATCTATTAAACTCAGGTGCCTGGAAATAAACGTTTGCATCCAAATAACTAGATGGAGATAAGCTGTAAAACATTATCTTGGTTTTTGAGCTTATCACTAAACTGTGTTCATAGAACCAAAGTCGCAATAAGTCAAGATCCCAATTAATATAAAACATTAGGTCTAAGGGACCTAAACCAGTGAAGAATGAAGCCCCGAAATCCAGCCTTTTCTAGCTTTCTTAACAAAATGTTGTGGTTGACCATATCGAAGGCTTTTGTGATGTCAATAAATAAGCTAGTAACACATTTTTTCTCATCAAGATGTGACATTGTTAAGGAACAAAATTGTTAGAGAGCATCTTCCGTCGATTTCCCTTTTAAAAATTCAAATTGAGCTGAATTAAAAAACTTGGTTTTGTTTAAAAAGGGCATGATCCTGTTTTTCATTAGTTTTTGAAAAATTTTGCTGAAAAGAGAAAGAAGTGAGATGGGCCTAAAATTACTAATTTCCGTAGCAAAACCTCTTTTAAATAACGGAATGACATCCGCACACTTAAGCTTCTTAGGAAAGATACCATCAAACACGCAACGATTATAAATATGTGCTAGGACATCGACTAAGAAACACGCAATTTGTTTGAGTACAAAACTAGAAAAACCATCAGCTCCACACGAACATGAATTAGGTAAGTTGCCAATAACTTTCAATATTTCTAAGGAAGTTATAGGTTGAAAAACAAAACTACTACTTTGTACATACTCGGCACGTTCACATATGGAAGAACAACTACAACACATGGATTGAACATTACCACCAACATTAGTAAAATAACCATTAAAAAGCAATACCAATTTTTTCACAGACCACAGAGTTATCCACATGCAAAACAGTAGGTTGTTTTGAAGCAGAAGGTTTATTCAATAAGCTGTTAACAACACGCCATTATTTTTTTAGATTACCTTGAGCAGTGCTGAATTGAGCACGGTAATAGTTATCTCGGTAAATAGGAATCTCTTTTTCTTAAATCGGCACACAGTCTTTTATACTTTCTTTTCAAAGTTTGGTTACCAGGATTCTTTTTGCATTTTAGTCTTAGTTTATTTTTAGTTGTGACCTTATTCAGAATTGATGTGGATATCCAGGGTTTTAGACGTTTACCAATTTTGTTGGGGGGAAGAAAATAGGAAGAGAATAAAATATGTTTCTTGAGAGAATCAATGAAGATAGAGTATGCAATAGAAGAATCGCTAGTAGCAAAAACATCTTCCCAAAACTCGAGATACAAATAATTTTTTAATTTTACAAAGTTAATTTTCGTTTTTTTATGAAAAGAATCATGATGTTTACAGGGTTTAGTTTTGGAGATGGCAAATAAAAGTCCTGTCATACAATGATCGGTAATTTTTAAGTCAAAGACACATGTTACACATTCTTTAAGTTCAACATTACTCATACGTGCATAAATATGATCTAGACAGCTTGCGGAGGATCATTAATAAAGCACGTAAGACCATGAGATGCTAGTAATGCCAGGTAACTAGAGATATTTCTATTATCATTTAAAATATTGATATTGAAATCACCTACGATAATTAAGTTATTTGATTTTTCCTTAGCTAAAAGGCCAGAAAATTAATTTATAAAATTCAAAACACTAAACAAATGCAGTCTGTATACACATAAAAACATATACGATACATGATCAATTTCAACGGAAATCTTTAAAACATCAGCACTGGTCAAATTAACGCACAAGACTTCAATAATATTGTAATTTTCTTTGATAAAACAACCAACTCCACCTACAGCGTAATTTTCATTTGTTTTTGAACAAAAATTAAAACCCGGAATAAAATAATCATTTTCCTCAAAGTCACATATCCAGATTTCAGACACAAAAATCATATCTGGAATGCAAGCAAAGGAATTAATAAGTATGTGTAACAAGAGATGAAAAGTTTACTTCTAATGTTTTGGTGAACAATAAAAAATCTACTATCACAAAAGGAATTATCTTTAAAAACATCATCACAGTTAAAAGTACTTGCATTAGTGTTAGGGGTAGAAAAGTCATCAATTAAATCAATATCAAAATTCATAATGACAAAAAAAATATATTACGAGCACTAAATACGTGCAAGATCATTAAATGATTTGAATGACTCTTCCTCCCTCAACCTTTCTCATAAGAATATTATTATTATTGTACCATACATATTTGCCGCATTTATTTTTCATTGCTTCTTTTGCTTTCATAAAGAGCGCCTGGTTATATTTTGTAACAGCGTCGTTGATGAAGATTCCAGTACTTTTGCTCTTTTTAATGCTGCTGCTGCTGTTGTTGACACCTATTCCGTTGTCGAAGCCTGTCGCATGAGTGTTAAGATTATTTTTATTTCTCCTCTTTGCGCACATTATTCACTGCTTTGCTGTGAGATTAGCGAATGTTATAGTATATAAAGCTATAGTATTATCACGATTAGGCGACGTGTGGACCGCCTCAAGCGGCTTGTGAAGCAACTAACTGGTTAAGTTGAGAGAGACGAATAAAGAGAATTTAAAGAGAAACTCTGAATGGTACTGTCTGTATTTATAAGAAATGTATAAAAGAGGTAAGTTAAGAAATAGAAAATGAAAAGGAAAAAATCTTTTGTTTAACTACATTCTATGAGCAGATAACAGATGTTTTTTTTTGGTTGTGGTTGCGGTGCTGTTCTTTGTTCATTAGGAAGTAAGTATATATGGATATAGGTAGGTAGTTTATATACAATGGATACGACTTGAGAATTTTGTACAACTCGAGTGGTACTTGAGGTCCAGCACTAACACAGCTGTTCAGTTCTCCCAGAGAAATTCCAATTCCAATCCACTAGCCAGGCTTTCATCCATCAGCATAATGGACGAGCCGCCATCCAAGAAGGCAAAGGTAAACACAAAGGTAGAGGAAAAACGACTCAAAAATGAGAAAGAAAGGAAAAACAGATAAGAAAACATCGAAAATAAACTCCACGACTGGATCGCACGTACTTTCTTATATGTGCGGTCACATTGTAGAATAAAATTTAAGAAAATTAAAGTGAACATTAAAGCCTTTATTCGAGTTTTGTGACTTTTGATTGTTCGAACAAAGTACGTTAAATTGTATTGAGGGAAATAATTTAAATGCCATTTTATTTCTCTAGGAATTGTTAATTGCACAAAAGTAACGTTCATTTAAAAACAAAATTAAAAAAAAAATCACCTACCCGTTTTCAAAATATTGATTTTTCAAAAAAAAAAAAAAAATTGTATTATTAAAAATATAAAAAAAAAGTTTTCGACAAAAAAAATATGGCGAAATTACTGATTCTACCTATATCTTCTTGAATATCAATTTTGATAGTAATCGGATAACCAGTTTTCGAAAAAGTCAAAGAATAAAAACCGGTCCTATGGGAGGTACCGTTTTGAGCCCACCATATTAAATTTTTTTTTCGCCAAAATATAATGCTTGCATACAGTAGTAAACTGATTTTTTTTTTCATAAAAAATTCTTAAAGCCGTTTTCGAGAAAAATAAGCTTTTATATAATCGTCAATTTTTTAGCTATAAAAGTTCTAAATTTTAAAGACGATTGGCCCAACCGTTTAGGCTACAGTCCAAAATACATCCGTGCTGACAGACAGACAGACACACAAACAGACAGACACACAGACAGACTGACGGACAGAATTTCGCCAGTAACTCAAATATGTTTCTCTATCATCGTAATGTCATATTTGATTGTTATCTCAAAATTTTTAATCTGCACGAATGCATAACTAGCATCATAGTAACTATAATCGCAAGTAAATAAGAACTAACTTCATAGTGTGAAAATTCGTTTCTGTCTGATTGTCATCCCAAAGAAAAAGCACTTTTTATGGGAATACATTTTTTTATAAAACTTTAATTAGCGTTAAAGTTTATTTATTTATATTTGGAAACACAATTACATTATTATTATTTTTTATTTTTATATGTATTACAATCAAATTAGTAAATTATTTTCCCTGCAAGCTTTGCATTCAGTTGTCAAATCTTACAAGAATGTTTGTAACAAGGTAAAATAGGAACCTGATGTCCGAATGATCTGAAAGTGGTATTTTTTTTTAATTTCATTAATATAAATACAAAACTCTTGATCCAACCGAAGTAAAAAGTGACAGTGATGGCGGGAAAAATGGAACCCCCATCAAACTTCCCCGTTGAGCTTTAAGCAATGTAAATAAAACCAAAGACTTCACCCTCCTGTCATACCTATACCAATCGCAAAAGTATAACGTTTCTGATATCTGTAAACACTTATTAAAAAAAAAAAAAAAGTTTGAACAAAAAATTAACTACGTATATACAGTAGATTCTTACATTATTGTTTACACTTTCTGCTCCATAACAGTATGTGTATAATTGAGTACAGGCTCCCATTACGTAAGTTCCATTTAATATTTTTGTCATTCCAGTTGTCTTGTGAAATTAAAAAATATTAACATAACCGTGAATATGACATATTTGCTTACCAATTGAACATTCATCAGAACTGCTCCCAAAATTATGCTGGCAAAAATAAAATGATTCAATATCATAAACTTGTAAACATAACTGAAGCTGTCAATCATTTTGATAATATTTTGTTGGCGTTTAATGAGGAAACCTAGTTCTTTGTAAAGAAGCTTACTATTTCTGCCGGTAAGTTCTGGAAATGATAATTCAATAATTATGTTTGATTAAAATTTAATAAGCGTCCACTTTTTACCTCTTTTACTGTACTTCCCGAAGGCTTTCTTGAAATCTTCCTGCAGGCATTGATAGGCAATGGAAATATACATGGTGAAGCCCATAAACACTCCATCTGCTCCAGGAAACCCAAAAATTGTCACATTCCCCGAATGACCCAGGAAGCAGTATACAAACGAATAAAGGATTTTACTGTCAATTTGAGTCATGTCGGCATATGGTAAGCTTCGGAATTTTGGATATTTTAATTATTTCAATAAAGAATCTTGTCTTTTATATGTAAATTACGCAGCTTGAAAGGGCAGGCCAACCCAGACGTCCTTCTTTTCGATATAATGATGGTAGGCCCAAATCAGAAGAGGCTTCAAGACGTAAAGTAAATTACAAGAAATTCCAAAGAAAAAAAGCACCATCCACCAAATAGTTATGTAAAAAGATTGCTTGGCTATCATGGAATTCTTCTTTTGGTCCATAGTATCTAGGGCAGGACTTTTTACGATATTTCAATCTTTGAATTTCTACCAACTTACCTGCCTTAAGATGTTCAAAAAGATCATTCAAAAGCTTGCCCAACTCTTTGCGGTAGATAACGAAAAACACAAGCTTTATCCAAGTTACCAACTTCGTCAAGCATGGACAAATAGCGTTGAGACCTTCTAACAGATCCTTTCTTGTCAGCCAAGTAAAACGAAGCTCTCCTAATATAGCGGTAAGCAGGACACTTAAGTTGATGCATATTTTCGATATAGTTCCACAATTTAAAGGGTCCAATGGCCAGAAGCCGATAAATCTCAGAATCCACTTGCCCGTACGGAAATACACATCATCGAAGGTACCGGAGAAATAACTCGAGAGCGAGACCATTCTGGTGTTACCTCTGTTTGAAGTAATCACTATTTATGGGAAGTCTGTTAGCCTTGATTTAAAAAGGTTGAAGTACACTTGAGCAACAATAAAGCAATTAGAATTAATTATGAATATGATTCTTTGAGCATTCGAAACAGACGCAAGCTTCACTACCAAATTGCTCACCCCATTTTGAAAGTAATAATATTAAACATGCAAAAGTTGTTTCAAAACAAGGTATATCCGGAACTTTATGGATAAGGCGGTTTGTGTATGGAACTAAAGGTGCATTAGAAACAATTCCGTATGTCTTTTTATTGCAAATTAAGTCGCTTAGTTCTAATTAAATTTTCAGCATGCTTTGGGAACAACCAGAAGGTTTATAAAGGCAGAAGTACTGCAGAGTATATTTGTAGGGTTAGATTGAATTGTAAAAAACATGTAGATTAATAAATATTTATCATTGAATGGCAATGAGTTCTTTTAGTATATATTAGATAACAAACGTAGACATGTGTCCGGAAGAGGGTACCAGCACCACTATGTTTTTTTAAAAATCCACCTGTGTCATAGGAATTGTTACTATTTCAGTCCTTATTAGCAGAATGTGGAAAACATTTTTGTCACATTTTGTCAACAGACAATGTTCCTGATTACCGTTCTCCACTAGCGATGAATCCAGAGCAAGCCTTAAAGTATGCTTTCACTTTCCATCTCGGAAATTGTTTCCGTTTGTCCTTACACTGAAATCGTTATTCCGGACGATTTCAACGTACACAATTCAAATTGGCTCCACTATTCTGGGCAGACAACACCCGAAGGAAGGTATGTCGAGCTCTTTGCGGGTTACATCACCTTACCCAACAGATCGATGTGCCAAAGCGAATACCGGATGTTGCTGGGCAGACTCTTGACTTATTTCTTTCTTCTTACCCTGATAAGTATAGCATTAGTGTAACTTCTCCATTTGGCACTTCGCACCATTTTGTCATTTCAGCAAATTTCTCATCCTCCACCCATCCAGCTAAAGAAAAACTCCCCACCAGGACCGGTTGGCAATACGAGAAAGGCAACTGGGACGGCCGGAAAATCGGAAAAAGCACAAACAAGCAAGAAACTCATGCAAATCCGTTATTGAAAGAACTAAATTTTTGCAAGACCAAAAATTGCAGCAAAAAATTCTGCAATGTCCCAACGGCAGTAAAAATTGTTATTAAAAACTCCTCAACATCTTCGGTTCCAACGCACATCGCTAATGACAAACCTATTATCTACTCTTAAGAGAAGGCAAACTTGCTCGCAGCCCATTTCGCTGCCAGCTGCTTCACAGCAACGTTGCCCTTCCTCCACTTGAGAATGTAAATTTTTCCATGGGACAGATTTTTTTAATCACTCGGAGAGTGGCAAGAGTTCTCAAAGATCTCGATATACACAAATCCACTGGCCCGGATGGTATACCCCCATTCTTTTGAAGTGGCAAAGCCACTACGTAAGGTTTTCCATCGCTTCTACTCTTCTGGAATCTTTCCTTAAAGATGGAAAACAGTATTTGTCCAGCCTGTCCCTAAGAAAGGTTACATATTCTCCCCCTCCTCCTACCACTAACATCCCTTCATTGTAAGGTCATGGAAACGCTGATTAACTGTCAGCTTAAGGAATATCTCTAAGACCGAAAGCTTCTCCATGACCGTCAGTATGGCTTCCGCAGCAACCGTTCCACTGGTGATCTGATGGCATATCTCACCGAACAGTGGAACAAATCCTTACATCGCTTTGGTGAATTAGATTAGATTTATATTAGACATATATTTTTGGTGGGAAATTTTAACAAAAAATAATAAATAATAGTTATCATTCATTAACTTATAGTTAGAGTTGAATGAAACATACTTAATAATATATAATAAGAACTTATGTGGGGTGACAACAATTACAAAGACAATCAATATAACACTAGGAGAATAAGATGAACAAGTTTACGAGCCTTGATATACAGAATTTCAATATTACCTTTCTTCTTTTTTTTTTGCAAAACATTTAAACATTATACAAGATAGTTTTTTCCAAAGATATATAATAAGATCAAGAAATTAATAACAATTTTCAATAGTACTTAAATCAATTGTGAAAAGCCATTTTTTAATTTTATTTTAATATGGGTTTAAAATTACCGTTGTTCTGATTGACATAGACAACTTATTAAAAGATCGTGGATACTGTATCAAAGTTTGAGAAATGGGTTTTGTTCGCTGTTAGAACGGTAACAAGATTTAAATAATTTACGTGTAAATTCTAAAGTTGCGAATTCCTGCTGGCAATATTATCACTCTGTTTATAAAATTATGTTTATTTATAGGTAAAATTCGTTCCTTGTATAGGGGCCAACTTTCAGTAAGGCGATTTTTGTTGCAAATTATTTTAATAAGGTGTTTTTGAGCAGTCAACAACGGTCTTAAGAAATTTGCATATAAACCACCTCAGCTTAGCAAACCATATTGTAATTTAGAGTGCGCGAGACCGTAATAAATTGAAGTTAATAATTTTTTTTAACAGAATGGTTTTAATAGATACATTTTTCGAGTAACAGCTAAAAGATAATTTCTTAGACCTCAATTATGATCTTTCCAATTAAGATTTGTATCAATTATTACCCCTAAGTACTTATAGTTTTTAACCATATCGATTTTAAAACAAGAATCGGAACACAAGTCGTTGTGCACAAAATTTTGCTTACCGCAATTTTGAAGAGAAAACCTGAATTTATTACAATTAGAGACATGGAGAAAGAAATCATAATGACAAGGATTAAGCCATGAACGACATTAGTTTAGTTTTTTCACTAATGATCAACTTATGTACAAAAAACCAAGTCCTTTAAATTTCAAGATCATGTTCTATACTCATGATGCGGTCTAATTCAGAATAAGATCGGTACGTAAAAGAGATATGTATCATCAGCAAAAGCAGTTGATAAACCTTTTAACGGAAGTGTGAAGAGTGAGTTGATGTAAATTAAGAAAAAAATGGGTGCAAGAACCGAACCTTGTCCTACCCCTGTTTTAAGGGCACAAGCTTCACTTATTTTTCCGTTGATAGTTACCCTTTGCATTCTACCTTTCAAATATGACTTAGCCATTGAAAAATGAAGCCTCTAAAACCTATGCTATAAAATTTATTTTAAAGCAATTCGTGATCAACCATAATAAAAAAATAAAATAAAAAGAGCAAAAGTGGTTTTGTTGTTATTCAAACTTTCATAAAGCTGACAAACAACATAGCCTGTAGACTTGCCTGAACGGAAACCAAATTGATTTTCATTAAAATATTTGTTTTGATTTAAGAAAAGATATTCTTTTTATAATTATTTTTTTAAATATTTTTGAGGTAGTTGGAAGAAAAGAAATCGGTCTAAAATTAGCCATATTTTTACGATCACCTTTCCTAAAAAGAGGAATCACCTCAGCACATTTGCAACAGGGTTGAGTAATACTTTTCGCGACTACTTTCGACTGCTGATTTGACACTTTTACAAAGTAAAATAAATTGCACGACTGGATCGCAGGTACTAGCTCATATGTGCGGTCACATTGCAGAATAAAATTAAAAAAAAATTAAAGTGAATATCAAAGCATTTATTCGATTTTTGTGACTTTTGATTGTTCGAATAAAGTACGTTAAATTACATTGGGTAAAATAATTTAAACGCCATTTTATATTCTTAAATAAATAAAATAAATTTATTGGCGCGACAGCTCCTTAAGGAGCCAGGGCCTAGTGACTTATACTCTCAACCATTCCTGTGTGTGTGATGTTACTCTGCAAGAATGGAAGGGACCTACAGTTTACCGCCGAGTCCGAACGGCTACATGAGATGCACTTTTTCGAGACAAATTTTACTCTTGGAGGTTTTGTCAGTTCCTCGCAAGAGGCAGTACCCCAGAAAAAAAGGTGGCTATGAGCTGGATTTGAACCCAGGTTCTTTCGCTTAGCAGTCCGACACACTAACCACTAAGCCACGGAAATGTAAAAAAGTGAGAATCTTTTTTTTTTAAATTGTAGGCGCCGTTCTTAAATAAATCGGTTTTTTTTTAACTTTTTATAAAAAAATCAAGAATGCAAACTTTAGCACAAAAATAACAAACATTTAAAAACAAAATTAAAAAAAAAACACTTACCCGTTTTTAAAATATTGATTTTTCAAAAAAAATTTTTTTTAATTATTAAAAATACAAAATAAAAGTTTTCCAATAAAAATAATGCAAAATTACTTAGGCTACTTACATCTTCTTGAATACCGTTTTTAGCCCACCATATTAAATTTTTTTTCACCAAAACACAATGCTTGCCTACAGTAGTACAATGATTTTTTTTCATAAAAATTCTTGTAGCAGTTTCCGAGAAAAATAAGCTTTTACATAACGGTTATATGACAGGTACCGTTAATTTTTGAGCTAGAAAAAAATTGAAAAAAACTCCTCTGCAGAATGCCAAAATAACCTTAAGTTTAAAATTTGAAGACGATTGGCCCAACCGTTTAGGCTGCAGTCCAAAATACATCCGTACAGACAGACAGACAGACAGACAGACAGACAGACAGACGGACAGGATTTTGCCAGTAACTCAAAACTGTTTCTCTATCATCGTCATGTCATGTTTGATTGTTATCTCAAATTTTTTAATCTGCACGAATGCATAACCTGTATTATAGTACCTACCTATAATCGCAAGTAAAAAGGATAATCGAAATCAGCACCTTCGGAAAATCTAGTTTTTTCTGTCTTGGCCCCACTGTGCGGCGTGTTAAATAAATTAGCAGATTGCTCTAAGTGTTGTTATTGTTTGATATGATTAAATCCAACCGACCTTCTAAGATCTAAGTATAGCTATCCTATTATCAATCTATCCTGTTCGTATTGGACTTTTATTTTCTACGAACGCACTTCCAATTACCTTACCACCGGAAGTAGAAACTATATAGGTACATCCATGACCTTTAAAAAATTGGTTATTTTGTATTCCTTCCTTCCAACAAAGCATTTTCGGACAAATAGACCAAGTAAGAGCAAAATTTTTCATCAGTCTTATCTCCTGTCACAGAAGAAAAACCACTTCCTGACTTTTCTGTTTAAATATTGTTTTACTTTTGTGTTTTTTTCGTTTTTTTTTTTTTGATTTTTTTGATTAACAATCATAACTTTTCTCCCAACTTTCCCTAGAAATGAACTTTTCCCATTTGTTATGGAATAACAAGGATGCAGGCTTGGTAGATGATATTTTTGTAGTGTCAACACAACAGCCATGTGTATGAGTGTTGTCTTTTGTGGTACGAGTACACTCCATCAGCTTCAGTTTCAGCTTTTCATTCTTCACAATAGTCCCACGTACGTCGTCGTCGTACCACATATTTTGGGGCAGCGGAACAAATATGAAAACCTTAATTAGCGCAAAATAAGCAAGTTTAATTATTCAAATTAATGTTTAAAAAAATAATGTGGCATCCTTATGGCATGCCTTTCGATAGAATTTGTAAGCGCCATCTTTCGCCTGGCAGTTGTAATATTAATGGCTCTGTGGTAGTGTGTTGGTGTTTGGTTATTAAAATATAAAATGTCTTCACAACTGGATCGAAAGCGCCTTTTCATCTGGTTTGTCGTACCATGCTGCTGCCTGCTGCAGTTGTATTTAAAGTTTGGCTTAGCAACGACATTATTTGCTATTTTCAGTTGCAATTGTAATCCCCACACCCAGCCTCGTTTTACTCCTTAAAAGTCAACGAAAATCACAATAAACCATTCCCTCTGGTGGTTGCATTAATGTAGAGCTGCAAGTTTAGTGAAATTTCGAGGACACCATTGGAGTGTTGTTGCAGTAACAGAAACACCGAAATTCCGGGAACCGAATTTGTGGGCCAAGCAATGATGAAGGATTTATCAGAGGCAGCTATACAATAGTGCAACAATACCGACAGCGTTGCTGGTTGCTGCCGAGGAGTTCGCCGTATTAGCTATTTTTGTTCGCGCGGGAGTTTACGTTGTCCAATTGAAAATAAACACAGATAATCCATTAAAATTGCTCCAACCATATTACAGTGGCAAGGAAGAACAACAAGAGCTGTGAGTTGTGTTCATAGAGTTTACATAGGACGTCGACGTTAGCTTGGTTGTTGTTGGTGGCTTTTAGCTGTCCTTCGGAGATAGGAGTTTCTGCATATTAAAGGGGCTCTGTTCTCGTTTTCACTGTACTGACCTGTGTGGACCGATCATTGAAATTGGTTAAACGAATTTTGTTAGCGTTTTTCGGTTTGGGTGCAGGGTTCGGTGGAAATCTGTGCTCTGGATTTGGGTGTCGACGGTTCAGAAACCTCTGGCAATTTGTCAGGTTAAGAGTAGCTAATGCGTTTTAAAACTGAAATAATAGCAATAGGATTGGTAACCAACGCTGTAGGGTGTTTTGGCATGGACACGTTGAAGTGCTAATTTGATTGATGTTGCTTTACCACATTAAGTACGATTTTGTACAATTTTATTGGTAAATTGAGGTGCGGAAATTTCTGTTAAATATTTCATTTCTGTTGATTTCGAATGAAATTGCAAGGTTGCACTGAGAAGGCTGCTATCTACGATAATTTAATGTTAGGACTGCCATGAACATGGTGAAGTGGTTATGTTTGTAATAGGTATAGATCCGAAACAAGGACCTACCAAACTACCGAATTGAGAATAAAATCAATTGCACAAGTGGATCACACGAATTTGCTGTAATGAACAGTCACATGTGGAAAATTTATGTTGGCCATTTCAAGGTTTTTATTCGACTTATGTGAGCTTTGATTCTTGAAAATCAAATCATGCATTGCTTCCGGCCATGCAAGTGCCATCCGTTGCCAGAGTGGCTTCTTTCTACGAAATCTGATAGTTTTGGAAGCAATAATTGCACGTTGTCCATAGTTCCGTATTCGTGTTTATTAGTTTTTCTTTGACCACTTTGCGATTTTTTCAAGATCGGCATTAATTCGGATATATAATTTGCAATTAGTCCGAGAGGGCAACTTATATGGACTTGAGCGTCAACAGCATAATCTTGATAATATGTAAAAAAAATTTAATATAATATAAGCCATTTAAATGCAGTGTTTTTCTTTTTAAATTTGTTGAATTAATAATTTAGACAGTTTGTCGATTAGTAAAAATAAAATAAAATTGATATTTTTTACAGAAATTGCTTGAAAGGTTTTATTCGCGTTCGCAGTTCGCAGCTCATGTGAAAGGTGCTTTATTGAGGCTTTCGCGTAAATAAATGTTTCGGAGCAGATTTCCACGGCGAACTTCTTTGGGGCAGTAGAAGGGCGGCGGCACACTTGTCGTTGCAAGGCTAATCTCGACGGATTGGGGTAGGGTCTTGCCGCTTTCACTGTTCCTTCCTGTTCGGGTAACAAAATTATCGTGCCAAGTTGTAAAAAAATTAGGATAGGAAAAGGAAGGATAAGGATAATGAAAAATCTTCTCTAAAGGAATAAGAAAAGCGTAAGCGTGCCGCCGCCCTTCTACTGCCCCAAAGAAGTTCCCCCGTGGAAACCTGTTTTGCAAAATAAACAAGTAAGGTGGTTTCTGAAGGAAAACCGAGATGGCTAAGTTGAAGTTGACGTTTGTTATAAATTTGAAACGCTGGCGAATTTAATTTAAGTAAGACTGCAGCGTCTAGAGGGAGAATGCGACTTTGCAGGACAGGCTGAGGTTGATGAAGAGAGGTGTGAAAGAGAAGATTTGATGGCTGGAAGACAAAGGGGGTGTCAGAAGCTACTAAACATGAAAGATGAAAATTTACCCGACTCGTAAGCTTCTGACTATTTGTCAGCGTTTTCGTGTATATATCTTATGATCAAATTCTTAAAATCAGAAGACAGACTGGAAGAGTATTCTTTTTATTTTTTTTACTTTAAGAGAAAAACAAAGATGTTTATTAGGAAAAAAATAAAAAAAAAAACCGCCGCAACATGATGTAGCTTTTTTAAAAGCCAACAATCCATTCTTTAATATTTTTTGTAAGTCATTAATTAATTAAATTAATTTTTTTGCAAAATTTTTTGTTATTATGTCCTATGTTTGTCTTCAATATTCAATGCTTTTATTAATTTCTGGTCTAACAATAAAAACTGGATGCTTTTGTGCTTTCTAGTTTTTGAGAAAATCCAAAATCTTTTTTATGAGAAATTTTTTTTTTTTTATTATTTATATATATTTTTTTAATATAAATGAAATAGTAACTTTCTTATTCTTATTTAAAATTAAAAGGCACTTTTTTGTTTAATTGTTGCGTATCAGCTTACGAAACTCAATAGTTGAGTTTTAAATCGATGCGATTTTTGCGTGTGTGAACTTTTGACTTTATAGATTGAGCTACATTATTGAAGTGATGCTTTAACCCATAAACGCCGAGATGAGTCTACTCCCTAGTGAAAATGTCACACCTGAAAACATTCCAAGTATGCATTTATGTGATAAAGATAACATAACTGGAGATCGCAGTTGTTAAGAAAAGATCAAACGAAGGCAAAAATAAACAAAGCATGAATATATCGAACATTATTTAATAAACAATGAATCCCACAAGCGAAGTTTTATTTAAAAAAACACGACTCAAATTATTTGAATTGTACCAAAGGTGGTCCAGTCCTGGTGGACCTGGGCCTGAAACAAACAAGCTAATCCAGCCAGGTCGGTCCCTAGCTAGCTAGCTGCCTTCATTTTTGCACATAAAGTCGGTCAAGTTCCTCTTCTACTTCCGTGCGCCATTTTAGCGTAGAATCCAAAACTTTCCCAAAAGTTGTTGAAATGTTGTTGTTATTATGATTACTGGTTAAAATCACTATCCGACGACGACAGTGCAAAATCACACAGCCAAGACTTCTAAATAACGAGATGTAGGCGTGTGTAGGCGTGAGTGAAAAATGTACTTCCGGGCACGAAACCTTTCAATCCACTGATGGAAGCTTCATTATTTTTTTGGGGGAATTTGTGGTGGTCCATACACCACAATATGATGGATATAATAACTATCTTAACGTGCAAAAATCATTCTCCTAGGACTTCTAAAAAACGAGAAATAGGCGTGTAAGGCTTTGAGTGAAAGAAATTTATTTTCTGGCACGCAACTCTTCAATCCGCTCCTGGAAGCGCAACTAAAGGAGCATCACTTTAAAAGTCAACAGTTCATTGAAGTTGCAGATTTTCGTAAACTGATACGCAAAAATTAAACAAAAAAGCATCAAGAAGATATCGTGATAAGTTATTGATGCCGGTGATCGATTTATGTAAATACAGATATTGTCGATATTGTTATACTTTTTTCGATAAATTTGGCATGCTGAGAGAAAAAAAGTTTTTTTTTAAATTCAACACTCTCTTGCCTTTCTTTTTAAATAAAAATAAGAAAGTTACTATATCAGTAATATTTAAAAAAAATATATATAAAAAATTAAAATTGTTTTTTCTCAGAAAAAACAAACTACCTTTTTCTTATTTTAGATTTTCTCAAAAACTAGGAAGCATAAAAACATCTAGATTCCAGTGTTAGACCAGAAATTAATAATAACACTGAATATTGAAGACAAAATTAGTTAATATGTAATAACAACCATTTTTGAAAAAAAAAATCAGTTTGAAAAAAAATAAATTCTTTTTTGAAAATTTATAATCTGAAAATTAATTGTTTCAAAAACTTTAAAGTCGACATTATGTCGGCTTAAATGCTGCCGTTTTTTTTAATTTATTTTTTTCCTAATAAACATCTACATATGTTTTTCTCTTTAAAGTAAAAAAAATATAAGTCTTCCAGTCTGTCTTCTGACTTTCGGAATTTCATCATAAAAGTAGCTTCTGATACCAGGAAAGACCACAATATTTTTAATTCCACCCTTTGTTGAAATTTTGTTTTTTATAGTTGAAGATAGTTATATTAATAAGGCTGGTTTTGTTTTAAATCGCTGGTCAGGTTTCTACGGATACCGATGCTAGCGTCACCAACAGCTTTAGGAGATGGTAATTATAAGATGCGCTGTAGAGGGGGAGAAGACGTCTTAGTATGAGAAGAGTTCGACCTGTTTATCTTGCTCCTCGCTCTTGCTTCATCTGAAACAAACATATTTTTTGGGGGAGAGGGGCGAAATGAAGACATCATCCCTTTCGTCTTGGCAGTTTCAATAGTTTTAACAGCATTAAATATTGTGAAGTTTTGGCCTGGGGTTCGACAAGTAAAACTCAATCAAAATTCCAAAACAATACAACAAATCTCTTTATTTTATGAAACACAACGTCTTTCAGTTTAAATAACAGCAAATTTAACTTATTTCACTTATTCACAATTCAAATACGTTTTCATAATTCAACACTTTTTACTAACGCTTCCAGTTGTTAACAATTCCACTACTACTATATAGCATACATTTAGGAGCATGGTTGTTGTACACAATAAACGTTGGTAGTTGTACACGATGAATCCCACAGATGTCGTTAATTTACAAAAATGTATCCTCCGAATATCTAATCATTTTGTTGCCACATCACAATATATAATCAGAAAATTCATACATTTAATTAATTAATACGATTAATCTATAGGGGCGCTGCGGTAACGTAAGGCATGGATTAATAAAATAACAGAGACTTTTCCAGCCTAAATTTCCATTAAACAGTCGTTTTATATCGTCGAGTGTAAGACTGCTCTTTGAGAAATAAAGTCTACGAATTTTTGCAACACTGGGCATACAGCTAGAAAGAGGTAAACATCAATTCTATGTGGCTTATACTTAAAATTGAGCATTTCAGTTCTAGTTTTAAAAATAAGACTTATTTGGTTTAGAGAGAATTTTTATATAATTATAATAAGCATTTGATTTTAAATTCTTTAGAAAAAATAGTGGAACACCAGATTCTACATGGCTTGCATCTAATAGCATCTACTAATAAGATCATATCGTCGGCATAAAGAAGCATATTGTGATGTGGCAACAAGTTTAGATATTCGGAGGATACATTTTGTAAATTAACGCCATCTGTTGGATTCATTGTGTACAACAACCAACATTCATTGTGTACAACGACCATGCGCCTAAAGGTATGCTACATATTTGCAACATGTTTTAACTGAGTACTAAATCGAACTTGAAGTACTAATTCGAGACTCGAATTAGTACCGAAAGCTTAGATTGTGCCAGAACTAGACAGAAGCTTCCAGAAGCTTGTAAACTTGTATAAATACAAGAGTAGATTGCATTGACAGTTCAATCAGCTGCTGGACCAAGTTTATCAAAACTTACCAAATTCAAGTACGTTAGCACGAAATTGAAACTGTGATGCCGTCAGCTCAATATCTTTTTTTACTTGTAATGGGCCCTATCATGGTATCCGTTCGGAGAAACCTCCGATCGGAGAAAAGTTCGAAGAAAGTTCGAGAACAGTTTGTTCATGGTATCCGAATCGGAACAAAAATTAAGACGCGTACCAACGCAAGTAATTGACATATAAAACAAACTTCATGATGCCATGAAAAACCAAGATGGCGATTTGTTTTTATTGTGTTTATCAGTGTAATTACACTCTCTAAATCCGTGAAGGATTTTTGTTTGTTTTTTTTGTTTCCACCACCTGTTTCAGTGCATTCTTTTTGGTTAGCCACAAGTTTTTTTCAATGTACGTCTTATAGTCGCTCTACCGCGTTGCTGTGTTTTTGACATTTCCAACGCGTACTTCAATTATTTTCGGAGGTTTGTCCGATTTAGCTACCATGATACAAAATTCGTAAGATTCGTACAAATCGGAGGAAATTTTTTTCCGATCGGTTACGATAATAGGGCCCAATATTTTATCTTATAATGTGTCCGGTCTTAGTAACAAATTAGTATATGCAGATTTTTTTTCAATTATGTCAAAGAGTTTGATATATTCTGTTTGTATGAAACACATGTTACTTTTGAAAATTTAAACAAATTCACGAAATATTTTAATGGTTATAAAATTGTCTCAAATGCTGCTGTAAGAACTTTTATAAAAGGACGCGCAAGTGGCAGAACACTGTACGGAATAAAAACATCGATATTAAAATCATACGATTTTGAAGTAATAGAAGACTCAACCGTTATTAAACTTTTAAATAGAAATGATATGTACATTGTCCCGTTCTATATAAATTGTAACAAATGGTCCGATGACTATGAACAACTTAACAACATTATGTTACACCTGGCAAACAAAAATGTATTAGTGATCGGTGATCATCAAACTACCACAATCCGTTACACCAGCAATCCTACTTTTTTTTTTTTTATATATAATTAACGCGCGCACAAGGGATTATGTGTTTCCCTTTTAATGTAGAACACACTGCGCGGGCATTATGAAGATATGGAGGGGAGAGATAGGATGTGCCGATTAACATTGGTTTTGAATGTTTGCAAATTGAAATGGCAAGGGAAAATCTCGCCGGGTAAACCATTCCAAAGTCGTGTTGTACGGCTAAAAAAAGAATCCCTATATTTCACGGTACGTCCGAAATTGGGCTCAAGGGTGAACTGATGGGCATTCCTAGCAACACGAGTATTACGGGCGAAACTTTTAAGGGGAGGAATGCAGCTGGCTACCTCGAGTGAACTTTTTTTATAAAAGAAACGATAAAATAAGGAAAGACATGAAACATTGCGTCGGTGTTCGAGAGGGGCAATTGTTTCAGCGGCAGTTCTATTTCCTATCAATCTTAACGCTCGATTTTGTATTCTATCAATCAGGTGAAGCGATGTTTGTGAAGCACCTGCCCACAGGTGGGAGTTATACTCGAGTTTAGGGCGTATAAACGCTTTATAAATTGTAGCCAGATCAGATGGGGAAAAATACTTCTTACACCGATACAGAAAACCTAAGCACTTAGCAGCATTCTTAGCGATCTCAAATATATGGTCGTTCCAACGGAGGTCGTCGTTGACACACATACCGAGTAGTGAGAGCTTTTCGGTTTCTTCGATGTAAGTGCCATTCATGGACAATGGCATTGGGGGAATGTTTAGCTTTAACGACAGAAGACAGCATTGAGTTTTCGAAGCATTAAACTACACACGATGTCTATTACCCCATTTGACAATGCTGTATAAATCGGAGTTTAATGAGCTTGACATATGGTACCGTTGCAATTGTACATCCGAAGGCGAAGGACGTGAATTATCGAACGAATATGAAAAGCTGAGGGTAGAGTCGTCAGCAAAACAGTTAAGTGGATTAGAAGTAACAGACATAAGATCGTCCAGAAGATAGCTTCTAATCCAACGGACAAGTGTATCATCGATCCCAAAAGCACGCATTTTCGATAAAAGAGCTTAATGCCAAACTCTGTCGAATGCCTTGGAGATATCAAGAGCAATAATCTTACTTTCAACAAAGCGATGTAAAGATTTGTTCCACTGTTCGGTGAGATATGCCATCAGATCACCAGTGGAACGGTTGCTGCGGAAGCCGTACTGAAGGTCATGGAGAAGCTTTCGATCTTCGAGATATTCCTTAAGCTGACAGTTAATCAGTGTTTCCATGACCTTAGAAAGAAGGGATGTCAGTGCTATGGGTCGGTAGGAGGAGGTGGAGGATGGGTCACCTTTCTTAGGCACAGGCTGGACAAATGCTGTTTTCCATCTTCTAGGAAAGATTCCAGAAGAGTAGGAGCGATGGAAAAGCTTACGCAGTGGCTTTGTCAGTATGGAAGAACACCTCTTCAGAAGAATCGGGGGTATACCATCCGGGCCAGAGGATTTGAGTATATCGAGATCTTTGAGAACTCTTGCTATTGTACGAGTGCGGAAAAAAATCTGTCCCATGGAAAAATTTACATTCTCAAGTACAGGAGGGGCAACGTTGCTTTGAGGCAGCGTGGAGCTGGTTTTTTTTTATTTATTTATTTATTTGACTATAACTACAGATACATAATTGATCACAGTTATTTGGATTATACAAATAATATTACATTTACATAATTAGTGACGATTTAAATTGAATAAAAGTATAATTTGTTTAAATTTCAATGAAGTAAGATTAAAATCTACGAAGGAATTATAATTATTGAACTGTTTACATAAGAGAGAGAACGGTTGATTATTAAAGTAGTTTAAAGTAGTTTCATGTGTTCGTAAAATTTTATAATTTCGACTTGGACGGAATGGCACATTTAATTTTATTAAGGAAAGCAAATAAGGAGAATTTATATCACCGTTTAAAAGTTTAAATATGAATGCAGCATTGAGTGATGACCTCCTATCCTCGAGCGTAGTAAGACCAATCAGTAAAAGTCGCGAACGATATGGTGGAAGATGGTGATGATTATCCCAGTTAAGATGACGGAGAGCAAATAATAGAAACTGTTTTTGAATTGATTCAATGCGGGCAATGTGACAGGAGTAATATGGGCACCAAACTTGGCAACCATATTCCAAGATCGAACGAACCAGTCCAACAAACAATCTCTTTGTCACATTAGGGTCGTTGAATTCTTTTGACCATCGTTTAATCCTTCCTAGACGAACAGAAGCTTTTGCAGTTATAGAGTCGATGTGCATTCTGAAGTCTAATTTTGAATCAAATATTACTCCCAAGTCTATAAAATAATTAACTCTTTCAAGTTTTGAATTATTTATAGAGTATTCATTAAAGAAAACATTTTTAACTCTAGCGAAGGTCATTACTTTGCATTTCTTAGAGTTCAGTGTGAGATAATTCTTATTACACCATTCCTGCAAATGATCAATATCAGATTGCAGTTGAAGGTAATCAGCATTAATTTTCGCATCGTCAGCATAGAGGGTAAATCATTTATAAAAATTACGAATAACAGTGGTCCCAGGTGGCTTCCTTGAGGCACGCCAGACTTGACATCTATTGCGTTGGATAAATGAGACTTGAACTTAACATATTGAGTACGAGATGATAAATAACTTGCAATCCATTGCACAAGTTTTGGGGACCAGCCGAAAAGTGAAAGTTTTCTAACAAGCAGCTGATGATTAAGTTGATCGAAGGCTTTGAAAAAGTCAGTGTATATTACATCTGTTTGATAACCATTCATGAATCCTTTTGTTATGCATGATGTAATTTCCAGCAGATTTGTAATGGTAGATTTGCCCTTGACGAATCCATGCTGTCTGTCCGATAGATGCGATTTTACACCATGTATCAACTCATGGACTATTATAGATTCCATCATCTTGGGAATAACGCTGAGTTTTGCTATACCTCGGTAGTCACGCATGTTGCAACGGCTTCCTGATTTAAAAAGTGGAATTATAAATGAAGACTTCCAAGCGTGCGGGAAAACGGAAGACGACAAAGATAGGTTAAACAAATAACATAAAGCACTAGCCAAGGAATGACAGCAGTTTATTAAAACACAGGAAGGAACATTATCAGGTCCAGTAGAAAATGAATATGTTAACTTCTTTATTGCACTTGTCACATCGTTTTCTTGAATAAATGGCAAGTCGTTTGTAATGCTCATGTTATAGGTAATTTGATGCAGCCCAGCCAACCCATTATTACATTTGTAGATGCCTTTAAACATTTCTGCAAACATATCACAGATCATTACCTCATCGTTTGAAGAAATTTGATCCAAATTCATATAGGACGGGAATTCAGCTATTTTTCTCTTATTTTTAACAAATTTCCAAAAAGATGAAGGATTCCGTTATAGGTTAGCTTTCATAGATATTATGTAGTTTTTATATGCAGCCCTTGATTTGACTTGGAATTCTCTTCTTATTCTGCTGAACTCTTGAGCAGTGGAAACTGTAAACTTGAATTTGAGCTTGTTGTGGAGTTTGTTTTTTTTGTTTTTAAGCCTTTTAAGGAAAGGTGTGAGCCAAGGAACACAATTATCAACAATTTTGATGCGGCGACAAGGTATTGTTTTCAAAAAGCTGTTGTACAATATTTCATAGAAAGTATCAGTTGCTTTACTAGCATCCATATTAAAAAAGACATTATCCCAGTGAAATTGAGAAAGTTCCATATTGAGTTTTTCAAAATCAGTTTTTTTGAAGTCAAATTCATAGCCATGATCGTATTGACTAGCACAAACGGAGGTCGGCATTTCCATTAAAACTTCAAAGCAAGGGTGAAATCTAATCCAATAAAGGGCATGATCTTTGCACCGTTAAGCCATTAACATCATCCGTAAACACGAGGTCGAGAAAATTACCTCTTTCATTTTTAAACTTATCTAACCATGTTTCAGTAAAAAGTATTGCATCATAGTTAAACCCAAGACTTGAAGCAAACATTGATTTTAGTTTTGTCTTCAATCCTCCAATATTTTGGTAGAACATTGAGAAATAACTCATTGAGTATTTCGTACATTTGACCTCTTTTTGGCTACAGTAGGTCGCTTCCGAAAAGGGTGAACTATTGAGTTTACCGGCCAGAATTTCTCATCATTTAATAATTTAAAAATATCATTATTACGCTTTACATCAATAATGAAGGAGGAGTAGTTCCGATCTACATTCAGCTTCATTTTGCGAAGTTTAAGACAAGATGAGTCTAAATTTGGTGATTTTTTTAGTAAATAAGACCATATCATTGACTCACTAGTTGTTTGTGGAAAATTTGAAATAAAAATTGGCAAAGGTCTTTCCATAGCAACGAGATCAAATTCCTCTGCGGGTCTTTCTCCCCCCACTGCGGAAGTTGAGGGCAACAGTTTAATACCATCAGATAAGGATCCTGCCGGGTCAGAAATCCTCTCATCCGTAATGGAAGCTATTGAGGAAACCGGTGGGCCGCCAGTAAACTCATCATTGGATTGAACTGTTGGTTGTTTCTGAGGTTTTTTTGATACGGCTACCAATTTATCGTTCTCAGCTTGGGGTTTCGGACCTGAACGGAGAGTTCTAGGTTGCAACAAAGATGGTGACGACGAAGATTTCTCCTAGACTTGAGATTCCCGGTGATCATTTTGTTGCTGAAGAATTTTTTCCGTTGGGTTCTTACATCGATCCGATCGACTTTCATTTGAAAGCGGTGAAGGCGTCAGCAAAATCAATGGTACTTGAACTTCAGGATTTATTTGCGGACTTTCAATGGCCTTAAAACTTTCACTCATTCTTTCTGACGATAAAACATCGAAATCGAATAACTTTTGAATATCCGAAAATATTGTGGAGACATTGTTGAATAATTTTTGGAGTTTAAGGACTTTCCAATGTAATTTATCCACCGAGATTTTGTCATGCTTAGTACAAAAGTACTAAGTACTGGCAGCGAAATGGGCGGCGAGCAAGTTTGCCTTCTCTGAAGAGTAAACAATTGGTTTGTTATTGTCGATGAGCGTTGGAACCGAAGATGTCAAGGAGTTTTTTATATTTTTTACATATGACCAAAAATTTTACTGCCTTTGGGACACTGCAGAATTTTTTGCCGTAATTTTTGGTCATGCAAAAATTTGGTTCTTTCAATAACGGAGTTGCATGAGTTCCTTGCTTGTTTGTGCTTTTTCCGATTTTCCTCTGTAGGGTTGGCTTTGTAAGATCGGAAACTTACTTCTTTGAGCCTGATAGCTTCTTTACACTCAGAATTAACCCAAGACTTTTCTTTAGGTTTGATGCTTTTTACTCTGTTTGGAATAAAAGCACGCATCCCTAGAAGAATCACATTTGTGATCATTTCAGCACTGGCATCAATGTCACTATCGAGGAAGCATAGTGACCAGTTAAAGTTTCGGAAAAAGGATATTCAGGCCGTCCCAGTCGGCTTTCTCGTATTGCCAAACGGTCCTGGTGGGAAGTTTTTCTTTAACTGGATGGGTGGAGGATGAGAAATTAGCTGAAATGACACAATGGTCTGAAGTGCCAAATGGAGAAGTTACACTAATGGTATATTTATCAGGGTGAGAAGTAAGAAACAAGTCAAGAGTATGGGCGGCTTGCCCAGCAACATCCGGTATACGCGTTGGCACATCGATCAGTTGGGTAAGGTGATGTAACCCGGCAAAGAGCTCGACATACCTTCCTTCGGGTGTTGTCTGAATAGCGGAGCCAGTTGGAATTGTGTATATTGAAATCGCCCGCAATAACGATTTCAGTGCGAGGACAAAGGGAAACAATTTTCGAGATGGAATCAGACAATGCATCAAACTCGTTACAAGTCGAATAACTGTCAAGATTTGGACTCCTGTAAATAAAACAAATCAGTATTTACTCCAACCTGAGTTTCACTTAATGCCAAAACAGCTGGCCTGTGTTGAACAGTGTAGAAGTACACGTGAAAGAAATTCTTTCTTAAACCACGAACATTTGAATACACGACACAAAAATCACTTACCATTTAAAAATACTTACATACAAAAACACAACTCTGATTAAGTTGAACTGCGCAGTGAAAATCCAAATTAACTTCTGTAATAATCAAACTGTCATAGGTGTTATGCCCATAAGACAGCCTGTTTACAAAACATCAATCTAAACATCCAGCACAATAGGACAAATTCATATGCCCTTATCTATTTACCGCAAGCATTGTATGGTCATACGATGCCTACAGTAGATAAGAAAGAGCCAGTTAAGCACAAAGGTCTTGGGACAGATTAGAGGATAATTTGTTATGCGAATGCGTTTTCATTCTACGACGAATATTATTATTTTTTTTCTACAGCCGCGTGTGGGGTTTTTTTCCAATTTCTCTAACGAGTGTGTATTATTATTATTTTTTTTAAAAGCACTCGCGATAACAACGCGCAGTAATTGTTTTTTTGACTTTCGTTTAATTATTTGTGCGCGCACCTCGACGTCCATCCTCTACGAGCTTTAGATCGACACAACGAGGAGAGAAATTCGAAGTACAGTGTATGCAATCAAAATGTTGCGAAATTACTTGATTTGTTTCAGATGTACGATTTTACTATTTTTAAAGGACAAGGTAAATCTGTCATTGACTATTGTGCGGTAAACAATAATTGGAATGATTTAGTATCCAAATTCGAAGTACAATTTAAGAATTTCTCCGATCACTTGCCTATTATTGTGGAATGGGTAAATGTTGCGTCATCAGAGCAAAGGATCCCCAAACTATTGCCTCGATTAAGTTGGAAACAGGATGATGTATTGGTTTATCAAAACAAGTTGAACGCTAATCTTTTAAGGCTAAGCGAGTTATCTGAGTCAGTTGAAGTACATTCCAATCAACTTATTTCTTGTATAAGAAATTCTTCATCAAAAACCATTACAAATAAGGGTAAGAAGTTCAAGAATAAGTGGTTTGATAATGATTGTATGAATGCCCGAAAAAAATCATTTGCTCTTTTTAATGTAATGAGAAACTCCAACTTCATATATCGAGACCTTAGAAATTGGTGTATCGAAGCAAATTCTTATTATAAAAATGTATGCAAACAAAAGAAAACGGAATTTGACAACAAACAAGCACTTAAACTTAGTCAAACAAAAGATTCGAAAGAGTTTTGGAAATTGACAAAAGAAATCAACGGAACAAATTTTACCATAGGTACAGGAGTATCAGCCGAAGTTCTTTCGATCCACTTCAAAAATTTGCTTTATGTTTGCTGAGTTTCTTTCTACTGACGAGATCATAGATAGTGAAATAACTCTGGAAGAAGTTCAAGATGTAATCACTAACGCGAAGAACGGTAAAGCATCTGGTGAAAACGGAATCCCGTACGAATTCTTCAGAAACTCTATTCCGGCGTTTATATGTCGACTTAAAACATTCTTCCACAAAGTTTATTTGAATGAAGATATACCTTCATCGTTCAAAACTTCTATAATATTCCCGATCCACAAACAAGGAGATTTGAATAATGAAGAAAATTATCACGGTATCTCGTTCATGAACGTGCTGGCTAAACTGTTTTGTGGAATACTCGCCAATAGACTAGAAAGATGGATAGAATCGAACAGCATCCTTTCGGAATTTCAAGCTAAGTTCATGAAAGGATACTCAACCGTGGACCATATTTTCACGCTGACATCCATTGTTAAAGCATATCAAGCAAGAAATAAAAAAATATACGCGTTATTCGTCTACTTCAAGTAAGCGTTTGATCTTGTAAATCGTAATGCACTTTTTTACAAACTATTGCAACTAGGTATATCCACAAAGTATATTCATGTTTTGAAGGAGATGTATAGAGACTCAAAAGCAGCTGTTAAGATAGTTAATGTACTTCTGTACACTGATGATATAGTGCTGCTGTCAGAATCACCCGAAAATCTCCAATTTATGATTAACCGCTTAGCCGAGTATTGCAGTAAATAGGGGCTCGTTATTAACACGGAAAAATGAAAAGTGGTGCTGTCTTCTAGATCTAACCGGAACCAAAACTCGTGTGGTTGGAATTTTAATGGAAACCGATTAGAGATAGCAGATGAGTACAAATATTTGGGAGTTAAACTAAATAAGACTATTAATTTCTCCAAACACCTTGACGAGAAAGCCAAATATGCACAAAGCTTGATTAATCAATCTTGGAAGAACGCATCATATTATCTGCTACGTAGAAATTTTTTTTAGTGCTGTGGTTAAATCGACACTATGTTATGCATCGCAAGTATGGGGTGATAACGAACATGCTGTCATAGAAAAGTTTCATCGTTCTTTTTTTAAAAAAAACTGTTTACCCCCCGCTAAATACACCAAATTATGCATTATATTTGGAAACGGGTCTTACTAAACTTTACACATCTACCCTTACGTCGCAGGCGGACTACATCGTTAAGCTACTGTTTCTCCAAACGATATTTTATCGAAAAAATGGCTCTATACGAAATGAGGAACAAAGACTGGTGGGCGCTAAGGCAGATAAGCTTAGGACAAGCTTGTGGAGAAGTAATGACGTTCGATCCAAACAACTTAGGAAGTTTAAAAGAACAGTTTTACCGAATTATTCAAGCACACGAATCCTCAATAAGATTTGCGCTAGAAGGAGAAGCCCGTAATTCAGAAAGCAGAATATTATATTCACAACTCAAGCTTGACTTAATGGAAGGTAGCTACTTCACCTATTCGTTGAACTACAAAGAGATATCGTTAATATTTAAAACCAGTTGCGAACTATTAGTTTTCAATAGGTGCCCGTACAACGGAAGTTTCAATCAATTTTGCACTCATTGTTATTTGAAAGCCAAAGAAGTGTATGTCCGATTTTCATTCCTCAACGTCTCTTATATTTTGGAAAGAAAACGCTGCCAATGAATGAAATAATATCAACACTGAATGATACTAACTGGAAGATACTCTACCTTTTCTTGAAAGTAATTTATAAATACAGAACGTTATTATTAATTACTGAATTTGAGTAAAAGAATTTAATGTTACTATGTATATTATAAAACGTTAACTGGCCAACCGAGCTGACGGCAATGCCATAGCTTCTTAATTCATTTAAACTGTAAAATGAATCTATGCAATAAGCAATAAAATGAATTACTTACTTACTTACTTACTTACTTAATGGAGCTTAACCACATCCAACAAGGCCCAGGTTCGTCCCGAACTGTAGTGCCGCCTAAATAAGTAACCCACATCCTTGCGGAACATCAGCACCTGTATCAAAAAAAATCGGACATTGAGCTTCCATTCCAAACTCCAGCAGAAGTATCAGTAATGAGATGTATATATAATGAAGAAATTTTATAAATAAATTTATTATAAATAAATTAACGAATTCCTATTTACGGTATTAAAGGCCTCTTTAAAATAAACAATACAGGTGTAAAGTTTCTTCTTCTTCAGATGTAATTTTACGATAAATGTATGTAAGAGCAAATATATGATTTACTATGGAGAGTCCTGGGCGAAAGCCGGCTTGGAAAATACTAAGGAGTTTATTCTCCTCAACCCAATTCGTCAACCTATGGTATAGAATATGGGTGAATATTTTCCTTATACTAGTCAAGATCGATATACTTATGTAATTGCTTGGAAGCTGCGTATTTCTTGATTCTCTACAATTCTCTAGATCCCTGGTTTAAAAAAAATCGGAATTGTTTCTTGGTCGTTTGTTAAATAATACGCTCAAATGGTTTACATTTTTTTTTTTAGTACTAATAATTCATCAGGAACGCGACCAATCTCTGCTTCTTATCATTTTTCTAAGGTTAAAGGTTTTGTTGCAGCTCGGTTATTGAAATTGGCGCGTCTAGTTAAGGTATTACACTTTGCGGCAAAGCATACTGGTAACTTAAGTTAGATATCGGAGAATTCAAAAGATCTTTGAAATGATCAGCAAGTTTTTCAACTGATACTGAAGGTGATAATTTATTAGAGCCCCTACTAATCACTCTATATTCTTCCGATTATTTCAATATCGTCGGCTTATGCGAATAATTGGATGAGGGACGTGAAAATTCTGCACAGTATCATAAATCTGAGGGCGCATCGCCTAATTCCTTTTTGAACTCAAAGTTTTGAAGTGGGTCTTTACCAACCTTAACGGAACAGCAGCGTACGTTTTCCATCGTCATTCTGCACAGGGGGATGAGATTAGAAGGAATATTACCATAAGCGGCCATGAAATCGATAAAAAAAGGGGATCGGTTTGAAATTCTTGGGTTTTTTCCAAGATCTGCCGTAATTTGGTCTACTTCAATCGCCTTAAATCGAGGCGCAGGGACATAACTCTCCGAGACATAAGTCCCAGTTTTACATTTTGGGACTTGTAACTCAGCTTGGTGGGACATACATATGTTTTTGATTGGCTTTTGGCACTCGCACTTTAAACCAGAAAAAGAGATTCCATTCACCGGGCAGGCTTTCTTCTGACCATAACTTGCTAATAATATGGTGTTTGCTTCTAACAAAGTGATTGTCTGCAATTTTGAAGAGTTCAGAAAACAGGTAAACGGATCCAATATAGCTGTACTGGTCTTAGACATAGCTAGCATTAGTTCTTCAATATCGGGTGGGCGGATTTGTCGATCTACTTCACCCAATAGGGGTTTCTGATCTTTGACAGTTAATAGCGGCCATCTTGTTAAAGCTTTATCTTTCAAATTGGCTGTTTTTTATTCAGTCTGTTTTGCCAAATCACAACGGACGGATATAGCGTTCAACAACAACGGCAAATGGTTAAATTGTTTTATCAAAATGGATGTTCTATTCGGGAAACATTGGTGTTGTAGATAATATGTTTGCGTTCGTTCGATACTCAGCTTGAGAAGAAATTTTTCTAACTCCTTGTGTAAGCTAGAAACGTCCGTGAGTTTTAAGTGAGAAAATAGTCACCTAATTCTCAATATATTGCGCCGAAAAAAAGGAACTACATTTAAAAAATGTCCAAAGGTTTTTATTATTTTGCTCATTTTTCATATGTATATCCACATGAATGTATATAAAATTACAAAAATGCTTCTAATAATGTAAAATAAGATCCCGAAGTCTTAATAATCTGAAATTAAATAAAATAATAATTATAATTTAACTATGAATCACTTACCGAAGCAAAAAGTGGCAAAGATGGTTTAAAAAATGGGGCATTAAAGACACACCCCTTCTGGGA
This sequence comes from Platycheirus rosarum, assembly GCA_963971375.1. NCBI lineage: Eukaryota > Metazoa > Arthropoda > Insecta > Diptera > Syrphidae > Platycheirus > Platycheirus rosarum. The sequence goes on from OZ020507.1 coordinate 40,312,634, forward strand.
TTTTATCAAAACTATAAGAACCAGAGTTTTGACTTTCTTGCTGCATTGATACCATTCACAGAAATACAAGCTTTGGGAAAGTTTGAAACACTAAAAAAAAATTAATGAGAATTTTATTTCTTAAAATTATTTAATTTTATAAATCAAAGTGTACATTCTTATTGACACTTTCAGCGCCATAGCAATAAGTGTATAGCTGACTGCAGGCTCCTAATGCATAAGTCACAAAAAGCATCCTTGATAACCCAGAAGTCTTAGGTTGGCATTAATTTTGAATTAAAATAAAAAATAATAAATACAAATTTAATATTATTATCGGGTGGGCCATGGGCGATTAAAGAGAAGGCAAACTTCAAATTCAGAAGTGGCAAACCCTTTGGAAGGGTGATTTCAAAAGAACACGTTTACTAGTGTCACACTATATTTATTGGTTCCTTCATAAGAAGTATTTGATATCAAAAGCATCATCTTACCAGCAAAATATTCACCAAAACTATTCCCAGCTCAATGCTAGCAAACAAAAAGTGTCCAAAAACAATAATGCTGTAGATTTTATTGAATCGATTGAACATTATTATGATTCTCTGTTGACGTTTCACGAGAATCCTTAGATCCTTGTAGAGCTGATTATCACTACTAGAAGTGAACTCTTTTATTTTCTTTATAAGAAACTCTATTAATCGTTAAGCCTTTTATACACTCACTGTTCTCGGAACATATTTTAAAAGCCAACTTATAATCCTCTTGCAAGCATTCATACGAAACAGATATGTACATACAAAAGCACATGAAGATTCCATCAGCACCAGAAATTCCAAAAACAGTCACGTTACCCGAATGGGCCAAAAAACAATACACACACGAATAAAGGAACCTATTGTTCAGCTCTGTCATGTCCTCATAGGGTAATCTAAAAAGTAGAGGTTTATCAAATTGATAAAACAAGGAATTTCTGGAATATTTCTTACGCAGCTTGAAATGGCAGACTAACCCACATGCCCGCATTTCCTTTGAATCGGTGGAAGACCCAAACCAATAGTGGCTGCACTGTGTACAAGAAGCTTGTTGATAGTCCAAGTATATAGAGCATGATGCACCAAACGGTTGTGAAAAACGAAGCTTTGGCAATCATTATGTTTTTTTTATAATTTCTTGTATCTAAACACACATTTTACTTTTGAAATTCCTCAAAAGTGACCAGCGAACTCACCTGCAATGAGATGTTCATAGAGTTCCTTAAGCAATGAAGCCAACTCATTACGAAAGATTAGAAAACAAGACAGTTTTATCATTGTCACCATCTTCGTTAGACTAGGACAGGCCGCATCGAGGGCTTCTAATGGTTCACTTCGTATGAACCATGCAAATCTAATTTCTCCTATAATTGCCGTCAACAGTGCACTTATATTGATAATAATTTTGAAAATAGTGATTGTATCCCACGGATCTAATGGCCAGATTCCGAGGAATCTTAGTGTCCATTTTGCCATGCGAAAATATGCTTTTTCCAGAGGATCAACACGGGAGAAGTTTATGGAGCACATGTCAATTTCTATTTCAAAATGACGCAATTTTTTCAACATCGTATACTTTTATATTAAGAGTCTGTATAAAAAGGTTTACCATATATGAAAGGATATAAAACTGAAAGCTTGGTAATTATAATTAAATATGAATAAGATTATGGCTACATTATGTAAAGGCCACCCTTGATAATAGATTCCATCGATGGACTCTGAAACTTTTGCGAAAATAGTTATCAAACGTTTGATCACTATTATTAAAAAGAGGGTTCGTTAAAAAAAAGTTCAAATGGTTGTAGTGTAATTATATGAACATCAGCATCAGGGCCGCATTAACGTCTTCAACGGCCTTAACAATTTTTTTTACAAAATTGAATCTTGACTAACAATTTTCGATAAGTTCATGTTTGCTTTTTTTTATAAATAACGCGCGCACAAGGGACTATTTGTTTCCCTTTTAATGAAGAGCACACCGCGCAGGCGTTAGGAAGATAAGAAGGGGCAGGATAGGAGGTGTCGATTAACATTGGTTTTGAATGCTTGCAGATCAAACCCCGTCGGGTAAACTATACCAAATTCGTGTTGTTCAGCTAAAAAAAGAATCCCTATATGTCAAGGTACGTCCGAAATTTGGCTCAAGGGTGAACTGATGAGCATTCCTTGCGAGACGAGTATTACGGGAGAAACTTTTAAGGGGAGGAATGCAGCTGGCTACTTCGAGTGAACATCTATAATACATAAAACAAAGTCGTGTTAGTTACACCATTCTAACGTTAACTCAGCTGGTGATCCTGTTACTTTTAGCCCCGATTTTAAAGATATTTTTTTGAGAGTTTGAATATGGTTCTCTTAGTGGTTTTCAGCTTTAGTTAGAGGGGGTAGGAGGAGCTGTTGACGGGACCCAGAAACGTATTGTGTACGCCAGTAAAGACAAGTTGCTAATAATTAAATATATATAAAAATCTATGCGCGTATGTTCCCTTGAATTTTCAGACAGACAGAAACGAGTGATTGTGTGAACATTGGCAGTGATCACAGAATTATTTTGTTTTCATTACAATTTTGATTTATATTTTTAATATGTCTAAAACGGTATTGATTCTATAGATGTCTTGCTTACTTGAGACATGGCCAACCACATATCATACAGAATTTGGAGGTACAAATAAGAAACGGCCCAACCCATTGAATCCGTTGCGTCCGGTAGTGCGTTGCCTGAGCCGGATTGGGGTGTCCCAATGAATACGTTGTTTCAAATACACATTTAAACCCTAAGTCCTTAGACGGAAAGATATCAGGGCGGCGTTACTTTTGCATGGTCCATTTTTAGTTAATTGTGTCAAAATTATCAATTTCAGACATATGTACATATGTACATATTTAGATGAAGAGTATAGCGTAAAGTCTGTTTTGCATCCGTTTACTTCCTCTGTCAATCAGCAACTGTGGAGGAGTGAAGACTTGTTGACGACTTTCAAAATGGAAAAGTGTGTTTACAAGTGATTAACTTTAGTAAATTAAGTAATTTTTGTAAAAAATTAGTTCATTTTTTGCCAAAAGGCGAATAATATCATATAATTTGTGTTATTTTTGCTTTTAATAAAGCCAAAATTCATTGAAAAGTTATCTGGATATTTATTTTAGGAAAAAGTGTTGGAAAATAGAGAAAGCCTAGAAGGCGTGAAGAAAATCTCCTAACCAATGGAAGAGGTGACAGATAAGGTGGTGCCATCGGATGATGGGCAACCAAAATCGGCTGATGTACCAATGACGTCAGTCAAGAGGAGAAGGAGCCAAAAAGTTCAGCCGAACTTTATTACGAAAAGGCCAACAAGGGTGAATCTGGCAAGTTGTAAGAGGCGCAATCAGCCAAAAAAACCGCAGCTTCCAAGATACGTATGCAGCTGGAAAATGCTGGACTAGCGTCGGACATATCAGTGTCGTATGGATCAACCATCGACGTCCAAAAACGCCCAACAGCAGCTGCAGAATCAACAGCAGCAGCAAAACCAAAAGCAGCAGAGACAACAGCAGCTGAGACAACAGCAGCAGAGTCAATAGCAGCAGATACAACAGCAGATGCAGCAGTAACAGCCATCGCAGCCAAAACAAAACAAGATTTAAACTCTTATACAGGCGGTTTACTGACAGAAACGATCTGGAGATAAGGACACTGAAGTCTTCAATTAAAAATGTCAACTCGCTCATTAAACAAAACTATCGATTGTCTATTAACGCGTACTGGGATAACAGAATTCGAGCCGTTAATTCTAGCGACCCGAGTATGTTTCCCGAAAAATGATCTTCCGTGTCTTAAGCTCCCGAGAACGACAGACAACGAAAACATGCTCCTGACCACAGGAGTAGATCTGGGGGACGCCGTCTTGGACGACGATTTCTTTGTGATAGAAGATCCAGTGGAGAAGGTTGAGACAGTGGGTTCTGCTTTTCAGCAAGTGTATAAGGTGAATGAGATCATTCATCCAAATCACGACCTGGAAGGCAGAGCTCTGCTGAATCACTTCTACCTGCGAAATAGGATCACGCAATGGCGATCTGAGTTCAATGAAGACAATCTGGCAAACACCATCACCGCTGAGCGAAATGGAGACATATACACAACACCGAGTATCAGCAAGATATTCGAAAAAGTTATCAATAGAGCTCTGTCCAAGTGGGCCGAGGACAAAAATATAATTCCAGACACCCAGTTCGGCTTTAAGGCGGGACATGACACAATTCATGTTGCGTCTAAGTTAGTATCTGCTGTCCAATGGAACAATGCTTAGAATCAATGCACGGGTGTCTGTCTGGTTGATTTGGAGAAGGCTTTCGACACCTTATGGTTAGAGGGTCTGTATCTGAAGCTAACCAGATGGGGCATAAGAAAACCACTACTATATATGCTTTACGACATGCTTAATGGTAGAAAGTTTGTTGTCAAGAGTGGCAATGTAACATCTACCACAAAGTCTGCAACAGGGAGCGGTGAACTCGCCGATTCTTTTCAGTATTTACACCAGCAATCTCATTGGGAGTCTACCTCATGCAACTGCGTATGCCGACGATTTAGTTGCGTACAGAACAGGTCTAAAAGTTGAAGTCATCAGAATTCTCTTGCAACGTGATTTCAATAAAATTCAACAATATTGTAATGATTGGAAGCTGAAAATCAACTTCCAGAAATGTGAAACTATCCTGTTTAGAACCCCTTTGTCTGGGGCCTCTAGGGATACGAGAAAGAACTGGGCCAAGCTAGTGATCGCTGGCCCACATGGACATCCACTGGCGAGTAAAAATGTAGTAAAGTACCTTGGCATCTGGTTGGATCTGTATCTATATTTCAATCGACATATAGAGGCTGCTCTGGCCAGAGCTAGGGAGCTTTTGCCCTGACAAGGCGGTTGTTTTATAGCAGCCGCCTTGATAGCAGGGTGAAAGTGATTTGCTACATGGCCCTAATCAGGCCGATGATTGCATATGTATGCCCTGTGTGGTTCAACGTTGCACCATCTCTAATAGATAAGATTCGGGTGTTCGAGAGACAGTGTCTTCGCACTTGTCTCGGACTTTATAGAACACCAGAGTCGGAGAACAAACACTATTATTCCAACGAGGTTCTATACAACGGGGCCAACACAAACAGGATAGATAGTTTTTTTGAATTAAGCTCATCCGCGGACATATTGCAAGGGCGATGACCTCAGCTAATGGACAAATCTTCGGGGCTTATGAATATGATGAAGATGAATATTTTGAAAGTACACGTTCGAGTGGTTTTATCCCGTCCGAGGCTTTCCTATACCTTGATAGTCGAGGGCTGATTCAGGATAGATCGGCGATTCCGTTGATCTACTACGTCGGCCGCAGAACAGCCGATAGGCGGCTTCTCTACGACCATGACATACTCGCTGGGAGCAAAGCAGAGCGCCTCCGTTTCAGTAGGGCCGTGCCCGACCGGGATTGGAAGGAAGCCTGTGATCAGGTCCACCAATTCTGGTGGCTCAGTTAAAAACCGATATTTTCAGTTGGCAAAGACGAAATATCGCCTATGGCAGTTGCGGTGACAACAAAAAAAACATTACAAAATTTCACAAAAAAAAAAAATATAAAAATACAAAAATCCAAAACAAAAATATAAAAATTCAAAAAACCTTACTGTGGCTGTTCTAATTTAAAGTATTTTAGGTTTATTTTAAGTAATTCTAAGTTTATTTTTAGTTTATTTAAAGTTAGTTTTAAGTAGTTTAAGATAAACACCGATACAGTAAACTCAGTTTTTTTTATTTAATTTTCTGGATGAAAAATAAAATTCCAATATGTATATAAGATAAATTTAAGTTATTTTTAGGCTGAAAGGCAATTAAAATTAAGTTAGAGATTAATTTAGAGCACCCGCATAGGGCCAGTAAGTTAATTAAGATGATAGTTTTAGCTAGTTTTAAGATTTTTGTCTAGCATTTAAGTAGATATAAGCAAAAGTTAAATAAAAAAATCATATTAAAAAAAAAAAAAAAAAAAAAAAAAGTATAGCGTTCCATAGCTTATTATGTAAGGCGTATTTTGCATCCGTTTACTTCGCAAGATGGCGAAATTTGCAAAAGTTATAGCGTTCAGAGTTTTCCAATTAGGTGATTACTTTTAGCCCACCTTGTATTTATAGCATCTGTTTTAAATAAAACAATTTCAAAATATTATTTAATCAAAATTCTACTGCTTAAACGTTCGTTTTTCTGCGAAACGCGATTTCTTAAGTCCGAACGACATTGTGGTTTAAATGATTTTTGTCAATGGTGCTGCTCTTTCACAGTGCGGCTTCTATGTCACATTTTGTTTGTTGGTGAAAGATGTCCGATATTGAATTTATGTTTAATGAATATTAAAATCCCTAAAGAAAATATATTGATATGACTAATGTCTATAAAAGAAGTTGGAGCAGTGAAACATTGGAAAAAGGAAGAAAAAGTATGAAAGATTGAATATCTCCGCGGACAGTAGAGAAAACTAAGGTTGCGCATACAGTGGTGCGAGAAGCGATGAGACAAGCGATTCGATATGCGATAATTAAAGGAGGATTTACATGCATCTGCAAATTTGAAGAAAGGTAGAACAGGACCAATATAAATCACTTCCCGTAAATTTACGATAACTTTTTGACGTTTTTATTGGGCACATTCGAGTGCTCCAATTCACTTCGGGAAAAAGTATATTTAACATAGACAAAAAACAAAAGATACCAATTTCTATCAAAACATAAAGTATCAAAAATAGGAAAAACAAATATTCCTTGGCCTTTGATAGAAAATGAAGATACATTTATGTAAATCCAAATTCGAATACAAAAAATTTCTGCTGTCCCATATTATTTTTAATAATTTTTTTTTAATTTTTTTTTTAATCAATATTTTGAAAACAAGTAAGTAATTTTTTTTATAAATTTTGTTTTTAAATGTATGTTATTTTTGTTTTTAAATTTGTTTTCATGAATTATTTTTTTTTAATTAAGTTGTTTAAAAAAACCGTTTTATTTTAAAACCGTTCCTGCAACAAAAGCAAGGTAACCTATCCGAAAGTTACGTTCGTGAACGTGCCCAATAACGATAACCATTCTTTATAATTTCAGATGTTTTGCGACGGGGTCCTCATTCAGAGCATTATCTTTCACATTTAGGATGGCAGAAAGTTCAATTAGTAAAATATTGAGATACACCTCAGCCTGAAGCCTTGTTTACTACTTTCCATTTTGCAACCCACTCATATGAACCAAGCAACGGTAGAACACATGCAAAATATATAAGGAGAATTTTAGAGTATGTGGAACTTTCCAAACTGTGTGGGAGCTTTCCATGGGAAGCAAACCTTGCTTGAATGTCTTTTGAGACTATACCCCCATAAAGATCGTATCCAAGAAAATGAATATTTTAATTTAATGAACACCTATCTGGCGTACGAAGATGTGTTGAGTGTGCCTTCGGAATAATTAATTCAAAGTGGCGTATCTTATGGAAACCCATCGAAACCCCACCAATATTCGCAGAAAAAAATTTAAAAGCCATATGTTTTCATCACAATAGAATGATCCACATTGAAGGTGGACAAAACTACACATAAAGAGCAGAATCAGAAGCAGGATAAAAAAAACAACAACTTTAATTGGAAATCAGTTATCCAGAAAACGAGGTCGATTTGTTTGAGATAATTTTCGAAATATCTTTATTTCTCATCGTAAATAAAACTAGCTGACCCACCTAGCGTTGCTCGTGTTTACCAAAGGTTTCTGAATACTGATCAAAGCAGCACATATTGGGTCAATGATGTAGTTGTGTGCAAACACGCGACAATGCAGAGAAACCAAAATGAAGTGTGTGTATACAAAACACATTATTTATACTACTAAAGCATTGACGACCACGTGAGTGACTTTTTTGCTTATAACTCTGGTTCTAGACATCGGACTTCGGACAACAAATAGATTTTGTATATGCACTCTCCAGACATGTCCTAAGATCTCCAAAAAATGTCATTCAAATCGATTAAGTCGAAAAAAAGTAGTTCGCTCACAAACATAATTCGGATTGTTCTTTATATATTTAAAAGATGTACCTAATGAAATAAATAACTTATTTTTTCTTTTAATTCGACAGAAATATCCACCCATTTCTTGTCGAAAACTATTCTGTTGTGATAATTTACATTTTGTTGGTCCCAAATTAGGGGCCTTTCGAAAACTGCTGACCGGTGATTAGTAAGCACATACATATTGTGATGTGGCAACAAAATGATTAGATATTCGGAGGATACATTTTGTTTGTAAATTAACGACATCTAAGGAATTCATCGTGTACAACTACCAACATTTATTGTGTACAACAACATTGCTCCAAAAAGTATACTACATATTTGCAATATGTTTGACTGAGTACTAAATCGAACTTGAAGTACTAATTCGAGACTCGAATTAGTTCCAAAAGCTTAGATTGTGCCAGAATCAGACGGAAGCTTATAGAAGTTTGTAAATTCGTATAAATATAAGAGAAGTTGGCATTGAGAGTTTAGTTGATTTTCAAAAGTGGATTTGTTAACAGCGTTAGTAAAAACTGATTGAATTGAGATTAAATAAAAAGTGTTGAATTATAACAACGTATTTGAATTGTGAATAAGTGGAATAAGTTAAATTTGCTGTTATTTAAACTGAAAGACGTTGTGTTTCATAAAATAATAAAGAGATTTGTTGTATTATTTTGGAATTTTGATTGAGTTTTATTTGCCAAAACGTCACAATATTATCTACTTAGTTGGGATGTTTCTGTTTATAGCTTATAAGCTTTTTTTGATAACTCTTAGGAAGGTTTTTATGAAAAGAAGATTAGGTTTTGCTGTGGATTAATGGTTGACGAATTTAGGAGATTTATCTGTCCTTTTTTTATCTGTATAGTTCTCAAATTTGAAAGAATCTAAAAGCGTTAAAAGTCCTAGACAAAACGTCAATAAAACGTGATCTGGAGCCTAATATTTTAAATGATAATATTCTCAGTATTGGCGATTACATCAACGGACCAAACACAAACGTGCTAAGTATACATAGCGGCGAAGAATCAACATCAAATCTTTTCGAGTTCCGATGTGTATCTGAGTCCGAATCCGAAGCTTTAAAAGCAATATCAAGTGTTAAATCTAAGGCCGTAGGATGTGATGTGTGATATGTGTGACTTTGAAATAGTTATGCATGATCAGATGAATGATTTCATAAGTCAAAACAACTTACTTAAATCTTGCCAGTCTGGCCTTAGTAAAAATCATAGCTGGTCAACGGTAATAGAAAAAATTCTCCATGATTTGAAGTATGATTACAACCGAAACAGCAACTCGTTTCTGTGTCTGCTTGACTTTTCACAAGCTTCTGACAGTGTTGAACACCAGATTCTCCTTAATAAGCTCAAACTTAGTTTTAAATTTAGCAGTTTATCTCTGCTTTTGGTCGAAAACTATTTGGAAGAAAGATGTGAGCATGTCTGCACTGACTCTGGTGCTTCTCACTTATGAGAATTTCAAGTGTTGTAACTCAAGGATCTATTTTAAATCCGCTCCTCTTTTCAATTTTTTATAAACGACTTACCAGAAGTTTGCCATGATGTTACAATGGATCTCTATGCAGATGATGCTCAGATAAATTTTTCACGACCTACCGGCTTAGTAGAAGACTGGGTGGTGAGGATGAATGAAAATTTAGAGCGTATTGACAATTGGGCTTTCCTAAATAAATTGCGACTCAACCCACTTAAGTCAAAAAAAATAATAATTTCTAAGAACGTTATTGATGGGTCCAGTATACCCGCAGTGCTGAAATGATCACAAATATGATTATTTTAGGGATGCATGCTTTTGTTCCTAACAGAGTAAAAAGCATCAAACCTAAAGAAAAGTCCTGGCAGTAAATTTTGTTGGTCATTTGTAAAAAATATCGAATACTCGTCAACATCTGTCCCTAAGAAAGGTGACCCATCCTCCCCCTCCTCCTACCGACCTATAGCACTGACATCCCTTCTTTCTAAGGTCATGGTAACACTGATTAACCATCAGCTTAAGGAATATCTCGAAGATCGAAAGTTTCTCCATGACCGTCAGTATGGCTTCCACAGCAACCGTTCCACTGGTTATCTGATGGCATATCTCACCGAACAGTGGAAGAAATCTTAACATCGCTTTATAGAGTTTGGCATGAAGCTCTCTTATCGAAAATGCGTGCTTTTGGGATTGATAATACTCTTGTTCGTTGGATTAGGAGCTATCTTCTGGACCGTTCAATACAAATTGTATTGGACGGTATCAAGTCTGATTCCCACAAAATAAATGCTGGTGTGACCCAGGGCTCTGTTCTGTCTCCGAATCTTTTCCTCATTTTTTATAAATGATCTTCTGTCTGTTACTTCTAATCCACTTAACTGTTTTTCTGATGACTCTAGCCTCAGCTTTTCACATTCGTTCGATAATTCACGTCCTTCGCCTTCGGACGTACAATTGCAACGGTGCCGTATGTCAAGCTCATTAAACTCCAATTTATACAGCATTGTCAAATGGGGTAATAGGAATCGTGTGGAGTTTAATGCTTCGAAAACTCAATGCTGCCTTCTGTCGTTAAAGCTAAACATACCCATAGGAAATAGAACTGCCGCTGAAACAATTGCCCCTCTCGACGCAATGTTTCATGTCTTTCCTTATTTTATCGGTTCTTTTATAAAAATGTTCACGAAGTAGCCAGTTGCATTCCTCCCTTAAAAGTTTCTCCCGTAATACTCTTCTCGCAAAGAATGCTCATCAGTTCACCCTTGAGCCCAATTTCGGACGTACCGTGAAATATAGAGATTCTTTTTTTAGCTGAACAACACGAATTTGGAATAGTTTACCCGGCGAGATTTTTCCTTGCCATTTTGATCTGCAAGCATTCAAAACCAATGTTAATCGACACCTCCTATCCTTCCTCTCTCTATCTTCCTAATGCCGGCATAGTGTGCTATATGAATTTTCAAAATTACGAGAAGTTTTCTTTTAGGCTTGTTCAAAGCCTGTTAAAAGCTGTAAAACGGTTGGGATTGAATTATTAAGTATCCGAGAATTCTGCCAAGGAAGTAACAGTTTGATTTCAATTTCTCAATTCCACTCTAAGTACAACTGGTGTCCAATACAAATGCCGCTATTTCATTAACTCAGGCCCATAGCAACTTAATCCGTCTCTGATGATGACCACAGTTCAGAGCTCAGGAATCTTTGAATGACGTAACCCGAGGAAGCTTGTATTTTTGCAGGTGATATCAATTTTAATGTGAAGCCATCGTACACATTAATGACTGCATATTGTAGGCCAAGTTCAAAATTATATAGATACTTATTCCATTATATTTATTGTTTTACCAAAACAAAAATTATCTTAGATTTCAAAAAAAAAAAAAAAAAGATAACTGCTTCTCAAATGTCTAACCTTAAACTTCATCATGAACTCAGGCCATGTACTTATAACTAAATATGTAAGTACATTATTCACATATACATATTTACTTAAATCATGTAAATATAGATATAACTGAAACTGATAAATGGTGAAGCTGTTTCATATATATTACTCCATCTTGAGAAAGAAACTCGAGAAAAATAAATTGTATTAAAGCGCAACACGATAAAGATAAATTAAAATTTTAAATCACTAGGTGCAGAGCTCTAGCTTTCTATCCTCAAGGAGACAGATTTACTAGGACATGGCAACGGCAACCAAGAACCAACGTCATAATATCCTTATTTCAACGCGTTCATTCCTTTAGAATGGCACAACACCCACAGTTATGGTTTTTGCCTTTTTGGTCTTTTCCACTTAAGGACGTCCCATTAGTGCTTAGAATTTATATTGCCCTCGTCTTAAGGACGAGGGTGGTGAAAGTGAAAAACCAGGAGGAGAGAGCATGAGCTAGAAGAAAATCTAATTGGATAATTTATTACACAGGTGAAAATTCAAATAAGTCTTACGGATTAACGTGGCGTTTCTTCTTTTTTTTTTGGCATCTTTGGTCCTCCTCTCTCAATTATTTCGAGTGAAATGTTTTTAAATGTGGGCTGCGGTAAAACACTACAGCACATTCCGCAAGCGGCCGCTAAAAGTTTATCATTTTACGCGACAGGTGGCCAAAACAGATGAGCTTTGCCTAAGGCGATGATTTATGATTAGGCCTGATTAATATAGCAAAAAGGTATAAAAATTGGTTTGGCATTAAGTTGTTTTAAATTTAAAAAAGCCGGAAATAGAATTCTGGTTATAAATTCAAAACCGGAAATCGGTTTGCAAAAGTTAAATTGTGAAGGACTTTGACAGGAGTGCAGGCGTGATTTTAGTTATGGATTGTTTGACGTGGGTGCAAGAACAATGTCAGACATTATAATTAAATATAAACGTTCTTTCAATTTAGATAACTCTCCTTCTTTCTATGTTGTGACATAGGCGGCACGACACTTGACAAGGAAAGTGCTTTCAACCACCCTACCTTGAAGTGCAGATGTAGTCAAAGACAATAAAATGCTGGGTAGGTATATAAATCCTTAAACGGAAATTTATTATTTTTCCTTGGCAATTCGCAAATTTAAAAACAATTCCCCACATTTGTATTTGTCATATAACACGCTTCTTAATTGGCAAGTAGACAAAGTTTGTATCTGCAAATAAAAAGTTTAAGTGCGTACCAAGAGTGTTGCCGGAAATTCCTTATATGGCTGCCAGGTATGAGATTTAGCATGTGCTATAAATGATAAATCAATTTTTAATGGTAGAAATGTGTCTGTGTACGATATGGAGGTACCTAGCATACATATGTTTAAATGCTCATAGATGAGTAAATAAACAAATAAATTACAAAATATCTCAGATGTGCGAACACTTTCGTTGTTTACTTAATTAATAGAAATTCCTTTGAAATGTCAAAATAAAACATTTTGGCACTTTTTTTAAACGAATTTTTCTGTGACTTGTTCCGTGTTGAGATGAAAACAATTTTTTCCAATTTATATTTGTTTCCATTTTCCAGTCAGAAGAAAAAATTATGTGTTTCACTCACAACTTTTCTCCAAAAAGGAAAAAAATTGTAGCAAAATCTGGGTTCTACATAATTTTTAAATGTATGTGTGTGTTGTGTACATATCCTTTCCTCAAAATATCAGGAAATCGGTGCAGATGATAAATTGATAAAGTAAGTGGATATTATTGAACAAAAGTAATTAATCTTAAACAAGACAAGACACAAATTTTCAAGACTTGAATAGCTTTTATTTTGAAAACAAAAAATTACTCAAAAATTCTTTTTGAATAACCACAATAATTATTGTTAATTCTATATTTAATTTTCAAATATGTACATGTGGGATTCATTTTTTCTTTCTAACTATAAAATGTTTTCTCTAGTAACTCACTCTCTTAGTTTATGTTTTGTTTGTAGACTGACTGGGGGTGAGGGTTGAGGTGATATGAGACGTGAGAGTAGGAATGCATGCAGATTGTTATAACTTTTCCTATCGTTTATTTTATATCGTATGATCTTGCACGTAATATACAATTAAAGGGGGCTTTACATGCAAATTTGAAGAAAAGTAGAACAGGACCAATATAAATCACTAATATATAAGGTAGAAAGAGTACACACTAAAGGCTTCCCCTAAATTTACTATAACTTTTTGATATGTTCTTGGGCACATTCAAGTGCTCCAGCTCAATACCTACCCGAAGTACATTTAACATAGACAAAAACAAAAAAAATGGAATTGACAATAGCTGAGTTGAAAGAAGAATTAGGAAAAAGAAATCTTCAGACTTCGGTGCTGAAAAAGGAACTATTGCTCCGACTTCAGAATTCTATCACTCAGGATAGCGGAGACTCCGATACCATGTGGATCGATTTTAAAGAACAAGGGAGAGAAAGCACAGTTAGTACAGCCGATAAAATGCTTGCTTTCATGAAGTTGCTTCTGTTGAAATTCGAAGAACAGAAGAACGTCCTCGAAAGTAAATTCAACGAATAAAAGAATGAGCAGAAGAATTCCTTCCTTCTTCAGAAGCAACTTAACAAAGGGATGCTCTCGAAAACCAGCTCGATGCACAGAATGTTGTCTTCGACAAAAGACTCTAAATAGTAGACCAGAAAATAGAAAACTTGGAAGAAAAGTTCGGAAAGCAAGTAGAAAGTGTAGAACAACAATACGAACACCTGGCTAAGGAGGTTGATTCTTTGAAGAAGCAGAAGGTTCTGGAATATTTGAGCGACGTTCCACGAAGAATAGAAATGCAGCCCTGGTTTTCGATGGTCAAACATCATGGCCAATTTATAAGCGGCCGCATTGACGAACAACTGGGACAACGAAGGCAAATCAATAGCTCTTACGCTTGCACTCAGAGGAACAGCTGCCGAATTGCCGCAGACCATTCCTGAAGACAAACATCATGATTATGATGCATGGTCAAGGCAATCGAGATGAGGTTTAGCGACTACCACATGCAGCAAGTTTACCGAGTCCAGTTGCGCCGAAGGGTCCAGACAAGAGGTGAATTTGTCTTATCCCAATACCAGCAGGGAAATCATAAACGAACTGGCAACCGATGCGTTCACTAATGCCAATGCAGATGGAAAACTACAAATAGCTGTGAGAATGGCAGGTAAGAAAACGCTCGCTGAGGCTTTAGCATTTGCCCTATTGCCCTAACAATGGAAGCAGCAGACCAAGCTTCGCAAGGTAGCCATCGCGTCAGGGAAATGGCTACGCTAGAGTGCTCATGTCAACGCTTCGACATTGAAAGACAAAACCCGAACACTGCTCGAGGTCAAATAAGATGCTGGAATTGCAACAAGCTAGGACACCTACAGCGACAATGCAGATCTCCACCAGATTCCAATGGCAATAATGGTGACATTTTTTGCTTAATGGACTTACAGAAGTTCAAGTTAAGCAAAAATAAATGTTTTTTTTTATTCAAAATAAATTGAGAAAGTTTTTTTCTATTCTACAAAGTTCGAACACAAAGAAAGACAAAACCCGAACACTGCTCGAGGTCAAATGAGATGCTGGATTTGCAACAAACTGGTACACCAGATCTACACAACGTAGATCTCCACCTAGACAGGTAAGCTGCCCACAGTGCGCAAGGAGGAGGCAGAATGTCGAAGCATCTGGCAGGAATAACACTCACACTGCTGGAGAAGCTTCTAATCGCCTAAGAACCAACTTCGCAGGGTTGAAGTTGGTTGATGGAATCGACGCCCCCAGGACCATCATCCAAGTTTCGCAATCTACACGCTGCAGCAAGAGCTTGATAGTGGATACAGTCATCAGAAACAGAAAATGTGTGGCTACTATCGACACGTGTGCCACAGCCTCCATAATCAGAAGAGACCTTGTTCAGACATCCTGGCTACATAACACCAGCTGCTACACTCTGAAGACAGCTACGGGAGAAGCAGCCAAAAGTATACGGGGAGGTATTTCTAAAGATACAACTGGCAGGGTTGACCTTCTCACATGCATTCTTGGTAGTCGACATTTGCGACGAATGCATCATAGGAGTGGATTTCATGAAGGCATATGAGGTAATCCTAGACCTTCGAATGCAAGTGTTAAGGTATCGAACTTGAGTATACGGAAACGAGAACGCTGGGAATCTTCGGGCGGTTAAAAGCAGAGATGAAGTCCTACCACCTTCTTCAGAGACAGTTCTTTGGACGCGTTTGGAGGCTGATGCTTGGAACCACCGATTCTATTTCGTTGAAGCAGATGATAAAGAGGACTTTCCAAGCTATATCGTTGGAAAAATTTTAGTTGAACCAAAGCAAAAACATGGTTCCGGTAAGGCTGATGAATTCGAACAAACACTCCGTCAAGCTCAGACAAGGAGAGGTGATTGGAAGATGCGTACCCATTGCAGCCATATCGACAACATCTGGGAGTGAATCTGTGAGTTCTGTTTCTGCAACGAAATTTTCTGAGGTATGTAATGCTATCCTTGGAAACTGTGAGCTAAATCAGGAGCAGAAAACCATGGCCAAAAATCTCATTGGCGAGTTTGCTGGTATATTTGCATCGCAGGATGGAGACTATGGTCGAACACACCTAGTACAGCACCACATAGACACCGGCGATAGCAGGCCGATCCGACAACCAGATAGAAGCCTTCCATTGGCAAAACAGGCAGAAGTCGATGAGATGATATCGACCAGGGAAAAAGACGGTCTAATCGAAAACTCAAAAATTCCGTGGGCATCACCCGTTGTACTAATGAAAAAGAAGGACGGCAGCACTCGATTCTGCGTGGATTACTGGAGGCTCAACGATGTCACCAAGAAGGACAACTACCCTTTGCCTCGAATGGATGTCACCTTGGATAACTTTTCTGGAGCAAAATGGTTTTACACCCTCGATCTGAAAAGTGGCTACTGGCTGGTACGGATCCATCCAGAAGACAAAGAAAAGACCGCTTTCATAACGGGAAATGGACTATGGCAGTTAACCGTTATGCCATTTGGCTTTGGCGACTTCGAACAGCGCATTTGAAACTAAATCCAAAGAAACGTGCTCTGTTCAAAGCTGAGGTGAAATATTTGGGACATATGAATGTGATATCATCAAATGGAGTAAAAATTGAACCGGAGAAAATCGAAGCCATGAAAAATTGGCCAAATCCCGCATACAAACACCAACGCAGCACGTCCCAACCAGCTGCAAGAGCGAAATCGATAGTGACATACCTCAATTTGAGACAACAATCAACAGTGTCAGCGTAGAAGAATAAGAGCCCCGGGGAAGATTCTGCAACAACCCACACTTATGAAGCAGAAGCTTTTGCCAAACATTTTAAACAAACCTTTAAGGATCGTTTTCCCATTCACGAAGAAGTTGTAGCATCTAACACTACAGTACTGAGTACGATCCTGCAATAAAACCACTAACTGGATACTTTAACTTCCTCCGAGGAAGTGACTGTTAACAATCGTGGATGAGACTCTAAGAAGTCAGCAGGAAATTATGAGATTTGTAATTTTGTGTTTACAAAACCACCAAATCGCACTATTCTCCTGCTTAATATCATCTTTAACAACTGCCTGAACTACAGATACTTCCCCGAAACATGGAAATCAGAAAAATTGCTACCCGTTCCAAAGAAGATCAACCGGATGAGCGTCGAGAGAATTCGGCCAATTTCGATGAAGGGGCTTATCCTGAGAAAGCTTCAGTATTTTTTCAGCGAAAGTGAAATCATACCTGAATGGCAGTATGGTCTTAGAGCGCAACACTCCGCCATTCATCCGCTTTTGGGACTGCACTCCAACCTGGCACATGGACTCAATAAGAAGAAGACAACTGTCACCTGTCTCACAAAACCCACAAATCTCTGCCTCTTCTCCAAAACCAAAACGTAGTCGCTTAAAAACAAGAGCAGTCTTTCTTTACCTTTTGAAGTCTATGCCCTGACTGAAACTAATCTTATCCCTAGCATAAACAACCAGGAATTGTTCCTATCTACTTTCAATGATTATCGAGATGACGATCAAGACCGCGACACTAATGGCTCCCCTTGCCGAGGCGTCCTACTAGCTGCCACTAATACAATTGACTCATCTCTTCTCTCAATATCCTCCTCCCCAAGCTTTGACTATGTTTCAACCAAAATAACACTAACCCATAAGTCGCTTTACATAATCTGCTTTTACATATTACCATCGCAACCTCTCGAATCTTATGTATTTGTAATCAAAACGATTGACAACATTTCAGATTTGTGCGAACCCCATCATGAGGTCCTTACTTTCGGTGACTTCAACCTGCCATATCTAAAATGGACTTTGTCAGACTACCAATCGTTTTAAATTGCTCCTAACCCCACCTCTGCCAAAGAATGTCTCTTCGTTGATCGCCTAGCAGACTCTTGCCTCTGTCAAGTAAGTGGAATTTCAAACTACATGGGTAGGCAACTTGACCTTGTGTTTACAACAGATCCCATCAATTCCTCAATCTCACTTTCTCCCCTGCTTCTTTTAACCATTGATAACCTCCACCCTCCCCTCCTCCTCTCATTTTTTCTTCAGTCTTCAACACCGCCTAACCCCCCCTTAAACTTCTTCTACTTCTCCACCTTGGCACAGGCTCCGTACTCTAAGAAATAAAAGGAACAAATTGTTGGCAATCTTCCTTCGCATTCGATCTCCTACCGACTATTCAGCTTACCTTGGTTCTTATCTACATTTTTGCGAGCTTTTCAACACCCTTTACCAACACTATGTAATCGAAATGAAATCGAACATTATTAATGACCCTAAGTCTTTTTATCAATTTGTCAACCACAAAAGAAAATCTGACGGGTACCCATCCTCCCTTTGTTTCAATAATGCAACTTCATCTGAAGCGCTCCCTATAGCAAATTATTTCGCAAGTTACTTCAAACAATCTTTCACGTATGATTCTTTTGTTCCTGACTTTGCTTATTTCTCGTTTATTACCGAATTTATCTCTTGGTCCATTCCTTTCGCGTTTTTTTGACTCCTATCTTATTGAAGAAAACTTAAATCATCTTAAAGATGAGTATATTCCTGGCCCCGATGATATCAATGCCATATTTCTAAAAAATTCTCCACCACTTCTTCTCTTCCCCTCTGAAAAATTTTTAGTTTGTTCATATGCCAAGGAGATTTCCCTCAAGTATGGAAAACGGCGTTTATAACCCCTATACACAAAAAAGGCCCTAAGTGCGACGTGAAAAACTATCGTCCCATCGTTAAACTATCGCATATACCCAAAATTTTCGAAAGCATTTTTTATGAAAACTTAAGTTTTCATTGCAAATCTCTCATTTCCCCTAGACAACACGGGTTTCTCAAAGACAGGTCAACAACAACAAACCTCGTTGACTTAGTTTCATTTTTATTCTCAGCCTTGGAGAATGGAAAGGAGGTCGATGTTATTTCAACAGATTTTAGTAAAGCTTTCGATAAAATCTCATACAAATTTATTCTTTTTAAACTTTCCACCCTCGGCTTTGAACCCATTCTGTTGAGATGGATTTCTTCTTATTTAGAAAACTTTTTTTACAGCGTTCGGTTCAGATCCGTCTTATCAAGCCGTTTTGTAGCTACTTCCGGTGTTCCCCAAGGCAGCCATTTAGGCCCTCTCCTCTTCATTCTTAGTATCAACGACATTGAAATGATCGTCAAACATTCCTCCATCTCACTTTACGCAGACGATACTAAGTTTTACAAGGTCATTTCTTCATCTGAAAACTCTTCCCACTTCCAACAGGATCTCGACAATTTTTCAATATGGTGCTCCAAAAACTGCTTGGAGCTTAATATTTCCAAGTGCCAGTCAATAACCTTCTCACCTAAACGCATCAAATCTTCTCCCCGTCTCTATCTTTTACACAGTCAAACCATTTCCCCCGTTCAGGTGATCCGTGACCTTGGGATTATTTGCGACCATGAGCTGAATTTTCTCAAACATATCGACGATATAATTCTTAAGGCAAATTCAGCACTTGGCTTCGCGAAACGATGGTCCAAGGAATTTGCAGACCCCTACGTTACCCGATCCCTTTACATATCATTTGTTCTTCCGCTTCTTGAGTACGCTTGTCAAGTCTGGTCGCCTTACCAACAAGTGCACATTGCCAGAATTGAGAGCATACAACGCCGTTTCCTTCGATTTGCTCTTCGAGGTATTAATTGGAGTAATCCTTTAATATTACCACCTTATCAAGACCGAATCAAACTTCTCAACTTGAATACGCTGAAAGAGCGAAGAGAAATATTTGACATTCTCTTCATTCACCGAATATTTTCAGGTACCATTGACTGCACAGCCCTTAACGCATCCATCTTTTTAAACACTTACCCTCGTAACACTCGTATTCCCCGCCTCTTCTATCTTCCCACCCATCGAACCTCTTATGGCTCCAACGAACCAATCTCTCGAATGCTGAGGAGTCTCAATTCCAACTCTTCTTGTTTTGACTTTAATATCAGTACTCCCTGCCTAAAGCTTTGTCTCCTAAGCCCCCCAAACAGTTAATTTAAGTCTTAGCTATTAAGTTTCTTAGTTTTTTAAGTTAGATTAACAAATAGCTTGTATTAAACCAAATAAATGGGAGTTTTGCCCCCACCAAAATTAAATTACCGCACATCGAAAAGGCTTTCGACACAGTTTGAATAAAAGAACTAGTATTTAAACAGTCAAATAAAGCACTACTTGAACACTTAGTAAGAATTATCATACATTTTCTAAAACATAAATCTTTTAATGCACAGGTTAGCAAGGAATATTGGTCAAGAAGCTTCAAGTTAGGTTCCAAGTTAGGTCCCATACTTTTCAACATATAAACAGCTGACCATGACCAGCCTACCAACATCTCAGGGACGAAAACGGAGCTATATACCGACGACTCATAAGCATAATCCCTTTCAACGGAAATGTCCATTCTGATAAAAAGGACTAAGCTTCTAGTATATAAGCAGCTGATCCGTACCGTCTACCGTTCTAACACCTGTCCCAATTGGGACATATAAGAAGAAAATGATTTTTTTTGAATGGAGGGTACTTTCTACAACTACTCCAAAATCCGGAAACAACGTTAAGGTAGGCCAGCCATCGCTACTTTGACATTGGAGCAATCAGCATCACATATGACTGATTCGAGGATATTATAATCAATTACGAAGCCCCGTTAATACAGAGAACCAACAACAAACTTATCCAGTGGGTTATCAAAACTGTCTTTTCTTTGATCCTTTCAAACATTTAACAAGAAAATAAAATTGAACAAAAGATTTTTTTTATTTAAATAATATCAAAGCTCAATATGGATAATCCTTACAAAATTGCTTGAAGAATTGTAAAATAAGATCCAGCCCTCTGAATTATCTAAAAAAATTAATAAATATTTCATTAAACAAAATGCTTTTTATAAATTTATTAAGAAAATAAATTACTGTTGCAAAAAGCTGCAGAGAAGGTGAAAAAAATGGTGCTTTAATCGAACTTCCTCTCTGTGATTTGGCTAAAACAAATAGAATCAATATTTTTTCTGGTTGGTTGCATTTATACCAATCAGAAAAGTATAAAACCTCAGATAATCCTAAACACTGAAAATATTAAAAATAAAAATTAAAGAAAAATCGGTTTAACTATCAATGATTATAGAAGAAATTAAAATATTTTATATTACATTTTTGTTCAAACACTCAGCACCATAGCAATAGGTATAAATTTGACAGCCGGCTGTCATTAGATAGGTAAAATAAATCATTTTTGATAACACAGATGTCTAAATAAATATGTTATTAAAAAATTATATAATATAAAAAAATTATAATATATAATAAAAATTATATATATAAGTCTTTACCAATAGAAGATTAAACAGAACAACTCCTAAGATAATGCTGGCAAATAAGATATGTCCAAAAATTATAATTCTATAGACTTGATTGAAACGTTGAAACAGTTCAATAATTTTTTGCTGACGTTTTATCAGTAATACCAGTTCGTCATATAAAACATCATTATTGTTGGTAGTTATTTCTATAAAATATGAAAATTTGTTGTTTATACAAACGAACCAAACAAAACAAATGTTAAAACTTTTAGACGTGTGATTTTTAAAAGTCGTTTTGAAGTCTTCTTGAAGGCATCGATATGATACAGACATGTACATGCAAAAACACATAAATGTCCCATCAACTCCGGAAATTCCTAATACTGTCACATTTCCAGAATGGGCTAAGAAGCAGAAAACCAACGAATACAAGGTTTTGTCATTGAGCTTAGTCATGTCTTCAAAGGGCAATCTAAAGGGAAATGGAAGAAATTTATTCAGCTGGCTCAGTATTTTTCAGTATGTCCAATATTGAAAGAATTGAATGTAATTAAGTATTTACTTACGCAGCTTGAAATGGTAAACCAACCCAATAACTTCTATTGCCTTTAAAAAACTGATAACCCCAAACTATTAGAGGCTTCAAAGCATACAAACAGTTTGTAGAAAACGCTGTTATCGAAAGCACAAAACACCATACCATCGTAAAAAAGGACACCTTGGCAATCATGGAGTTCTTTATAGGATCTTTAGTATCTAAAAAAAAAAAAACACCATTACTGAATGAAAGTTTTTGAAAAACATTTAAATTTGCCAATATTGCAATAGTCAAATAAATCTTTCAAAAGAAGTTGCAACTCCTTGCGATAGATGACAAAACAAATCAATTTCATCATGGTAACCATCTTGGTCAAGCATGGACAAAATGCATCAAAAGCTTTGAAGGGTTCCCCACCGACAACTAGCCAAGAAAATCGAATTTCTCCAATAATTGCTGTCAATAATATTGTTAAATTAAAAAACATTTTAATTTTATTAAGGCGGTTGAAATTATCCAGAGGCCAGAAACCAAGAAATCTGAGAATCCATTTGGATACACGAAAAAATGATATTTCTAATGAATCGGAACGAGAGAATTGAAACAAACCGAAAGACATTGCTTTTGGAACTATTTAAAAAATATATTTGTCAAGTGAACTATCAAAGGTTTTATCCACCCTAAACCCTTTGATAGTTCATAGTAATAGGTTTGATGTTATCAGCGTCGCAATTAGAATTAAATCTATGAATGATCAATGAGGCGATATGATACTATTGATTTGAACATTTCTTGGGCATTTTAAATGTAATAGAGTTTTCGTACTTGCCAACAAGTTTATATTAAGCATGTAGTTGCAATACTTACTTGGGTTCTCAGACCTATTAAGTTCGTCGGGACTCCTAGTAAAATCTGTCATATAAAGGCTTGTTTAAGACCTTTTATAACATATAAAACAAGCTATTAGCATTAAGCTGTCATAAAATGGATTACTAAGGGCAAGCTTATTACATTTCATTGGAAATTATTTGCTGCTATAACAAGACTGCCAAGAAAAGTCTTATAGCAGTTAAATAGCTTGCGTAATTTTCCCCCAAAATTACTTGTATAAGGCCTTTTATTGTGTCTATAACAATCTGAAAATAACCTGCTTAAAACCTTATACAAGTAAAATTATTTGTTGGGAAGGGAACAGAGTTTCAAATACGCCTACGCGCCATCGCTGAGTTCCAATACAGTCGTTGCCTTTCGAAGCATAGGTTCACTGCCACTTTCGCCATCTTATAATTATACGACAGGTTTGCCTTGCAGCTTTCTTGTGGCAGCATTGTGTAACTTTCCAAGTGCTGCATCCATATATCTGTACAGATTTTAGATTGGAACGAAACAGTCGTATCGTAACTGCCATCTCATAGTACTCTCATGAAACATCATTTTTTAATTGTTACATAAGTCGCAATGAGTGGCGCCAATTGGTGTGAATATAGAATAAGAACAAATAACAAGTGTATTAAATGTCGGTTAAAGTTCTCGTCTCCACTTTTAAGACTTAGTTACTGCATAACCGTGAAGATGGTCAGAGGCCAAATGATATTGCCTGTGCAATAATAATTATATATCCCACTGTAACAAATGAACATAAGCAATGCTATATATATGAAATCATTCCATTTCATTATTTATTCTGTAATAAAATCACTGTCACAATTTAAAAAGCCTAGAGTGTTTAAGAACAAACGATATGGTCCGCGGGATGAATCTTATCACTGGTGCTAATGGATTTGAGTGCGAAGTTTGTTACAATACACAGGTGAAATTGCTTCCAAA
This sequence comes from Platycheirus rosarum, assembly GCA_963971375.1. Lineage (NCBI taxonomy): Eukaryota > Metazoa > Arthropoda > Insecta > Diptera > Syrphidae > Platycheirus > Platycheirus rosarum. The sequence goes on from OZ020507.1 coordinate 40,336,404, forward strand.
CCGTTAGGTAAAAATCTAGATAAATGAAGCAACAATTTATTAGAATTAATTCACAGTGATGTTTGTGGACCTATGCCCAAAAATTCAATCGGTATTGCAAGGTATTTTGTTAGTATCATTGATGATTATAGCCGAATCTGTTTTGTGTACTTTATGAAAAATAAAAGTGATGTTTTTACCATTTTTAAAACGTTTAAGAATTGGGCTAAACGTCAAACCGAAAAGAAAGTTAAAAATATTACGAACCGACAACGGTCCATAATTTGTAAATTGTGATGTTGATAATTTTGTAAAGAAAGACGGAATTCGTAGAGCTTAGTGTTCCTCACAGGCCTCAGCAAAACGGCGTGACTGAGCGTTCAAATAGTAAATAGCGCGCCATATTTACTAATTGATTCATCTTTACCAGAATCACTATGGGCAGAGGCAGTCAATACTGCTGTATATTTACGCAATCGTTCGCCAACAAAAATCTTTTGAACTATAACTCCGCATGAAGCTTGGTTTAACTTAAAGCTTTGTATATACACTGCATATAGTACTATCATGGAGCATCGTTTTTTAGTTCTGAATCAAGTCGCAATGAGGCGTGCTAAAATTGCAAATTGGTTTGAATATAGAATAAATACAGACAACAAAAGTTCTGAATCAACCAGGAAGATGGCCAGACGAAAAATGACCAACATGAGAGTACTATAGAAAATGTATATACAATGGTTTATATTATTTTCCTTATAGTCGACTCCATAGATATAAAACTAAGAATAATCAACTCGTCTAAGGGGCCAGTTATAGCTATCATTGAAATGAATCATTGAAAAACTTTAAACCGATTTTTTTATATGTTTTCCTTTGATAAGTAACACAAATGATATACCAATCGATAGCAAATGATACGAAGAATTTCTTTCCATAAGAACAAATCAATTTGCACAAATATTTTTTATTAAAAATGTATTTATCTGTTTTCCTGATGCAAATTCGTTTTTCTTGTCAGCTGATTGTTTTTTGACAGAATATGGAACAACTCGTTCCACTGATTTGAGTACCAATTTTGTTCAGTTCCAATGACAGATTTGTATCCGAAAAAATTTTTCGTGTGTATTTCAACCAGGAAATTTTTTCCAATGACAGAAAATTTCAATGGTTGCTATAACTGATCTCTCAAAAAATTCCAATGATTTGTTTCAATGATGCTTTTCAATGATAGCTATAACTGGCCCCTAAAAGCTTTTCTGATAATAGTATGCATGAATCTAATAGGCATTGGACTGCTAGGAGCCAACTTCACGTTGGTTTCAAATCAGGGCCACAGGCAAACCCGCAGTCAAATATAGAAACAATATTTCTATGCAGAGGTTTACATTGGTGTAAGCAGAAGGGCAACTAATCCCTTTCAAATACAAAAGAAAAGAAAATAATAAAGGTCCTCGTTTCTCCCATCCGTGGCGGCTGCTGGTAACAAACCACCAGAATTGGCCGTAAAAAATAAAAAAAAACAAGAACCCGACACCCTCGGAAATTACCGGATAACATGACGAAGAAACAACCAAGAACAACAGTTCAAGGATTTACGAATTTTCTCATGGAACGTGAGTTTGCCGTTCGCTCGACAGAGCTCGAGCTGCACATCAGCTAGCCGATGATATATATAAAGCTGACAGAAATGAGATGGCCAGGGAATGTTGTTTTGCGGAAAAAAGTATATGACTTATATTACAGCGGCCACCCACGACAGGCTTTCTAGTCAGCCAACAAATTTAGTCTACTGAGGAGTCCGAAGAAGGCGAAAAAGATTCCTACTACGCACTTGTAGAGAGGACCCTCGATGTCTTCCCAGGACATGACGTTAAAATCATCCAAATTAGGTAGGGAGTCGGTATTCAGGTAGTACCTAGGATAATGGACTACGAGTCATAGAAATGGCAGCATCCACGAAATATGTTGTTGCCAGTCAACACCAGTTTCCCGCGAAAAGATATCTTTAAACCACATGACTATCACATGATGTATTCACTCGCAACCAAATTGACCACGTGTTAATAGATTGTCACCACTATTCAAGCCTGATGACGATATGAACGTATAGAGTTCCCAACAATGACTCGGACTACTTTCTTGTTGGTATGGTGTTCCTAGGCGGATTACTCTGCGCAGAAGTATTGCATTCACCAAAATAAAACGAACACCTACAATCGCGAGCTAGAACTCGCTCTCGAAGAGTTTGACAGACTAAGTCCTAGAATCTTGTTGATAGAGGGTCACACGTAGATGAAAAATGGTCAAGTCTTAAGAATAAAGTCATTAATGCTGCTGACACCATTGGAAAGGAATTTAGTGTGCGGCCCGTCAAAAACATCGTGGCACCGACGATCCACACACTGTAGAAACGGAAAAGAAAATCTTATCACCGATCTTGAATATATTCTGGAGTGATGGGAAGTGTACTTTAATGAATTGTTAAACGGTCAGCTCATTTCAAGAGAAAGACCTCATGCCTCGGGAGCCTATGGCATACTTAGCGAGTTGATGAAACATGGAGGGCCAAAACTACATCCTGCAATTAATGAAGACTGGCGAAAAGGCATCAAATGATCCGTGTATAAAAAAAAATTATCGTACATCGAAAAATTAATACCGAAGGAAAAATTGTTGAAGAGTTGGAAGAGTATAAAAATGAAATAGTTAAAGATGTAACGAATTATACATCTATAAAATGTTTCCCTAATATTTATTTTAAAGTAACAGTACTGATAAAAAGCGGTAAACTTAGATTGGGCATTTGAACATGAAAATTCTTCATCTGACTCTGATGAAGAATTCTTGGCCTTGGAATTTTAGAAGTCTAAGCTTAGGCATGTCCCCAGAATAAAGAACTATGTTGATACGGTTGTTGCATGGTGTGATGAGTTGCAGTTTCAGGATTCGGGAGAACTTTCGGCTAACAAGAGGTACGTACGAGTTGGTACGCGCGAATGTTAGTGAAAGTTTAAAAAAGTAATTCTTGATCAGAAGCAAACCTATATCAGCAAACAACTAGCAACACCTCGCTCAGGACAGTCGGTAAATTGGACAACCATGGATCGGTTTCGCACCACGTTTACTCTAGTGGATAATGAGCATCCTCAGAGACGCCGTACAGTGCGCACCGCAGAGGCAATTGCTGCTGTGGAGCAGAGTATCGAAGAAGACCTGAATAAGTCAATCCGCCATCGCGCGCAACAATTGGAGCTGTGCCCATCCATTTTATCGAAGACTTTGCAGAAGGATCTTGGTTTTCGGGCTTACAAAATCCAACTCGTGCAAGAATTGAAGCCGAACGACCATCAAGCGCGTCGCACGTTCGGTGAATGGGCCCAAAACGAGATGGTCACCGATCCCGATTTTTACAAGAAAATTTTGTTCAGCGATGAAGCTCACTTTTGGTTGAATGGGTACGTCAATAGGTAAAATTGTCGTATTTGGAGTGATCATAATCCACAAGCTATTGTTGAGACGCCGTTACATCCTCAAAAAGTCACTGTTTGGTGTGTTCTATAGGCAGAGGGAATCAGCATTCCATATTTCCAAAGCAGAATTTGCTTGTTCAGTCATCCTTCGAAAATTTGATTTGTGTCATAGGTGGAACTTAAAGCTTACCCTTGCCTTAGCTGGTGAGTTCTCTCCCTACATGAGAAGACGAGAGCTTACGAACGCACAAACTCTTTTCAGCAAAAAGCATGCATCGCCAAGGGTAGTAATTGATATTAGTTTTATTTTGTTGTTTTTGTTTAAACGATTCCGACGTTTAAGGGACCTAGACATAAATCGTACTGATTGAATTCCGTCAACGATCTTACCATGTTGCGTGCTCTATAACATATCCCTTAAGTTCAATGAAAACACTGTTGGAGTGTATATTGCAGAAGGTCATCCAATTGTTGCCAGAGTAGATTCCAAGCAAGGCCAAGAAGATTCCGAACTTGACCGTAATCTTGGCGTGATCGATGGTACAACTAAAAGAAACCTCATATGTAGACAAATACAAGATTACCTCCATAAATCAAGTTTTGTTAATTTGAAAATAATTTAATTGATTGTTTTTAAATATGCACGATATATTTTAATTCACATATAATTGTTTTTTTTTTAATAAATAGGACCTCTTTTTATTTAACGTACGTTTTATTTTCTTTGCAAACTAAAATATTACAAATCAATTTTTTTCTAAAAGTTTCTCCATCAAGGATTTGAACATTTGTCTTCCTTCTCTGGCTCCATCGATTTGTTTCTTTATGAAATCCTTCACCTCCTGCATTTGTTTTAACTTTACTTTACTTTTTTTTTAATTTTCTTTTCCTCCGACCTTCCCTTGCGCTGTTTTCTTCTATTTCAGCTAAAATAGGAACTTCAGCTGCACGTTTCCGCACTCTGACATTGACTGTCTGCTCGCTGTCGATTGGTAATGGCTAAAACACAAACACGCTTTACAACCGACTTCGTCCCGCTTCGTATACAAGCTTCAGAGCGATGTTCTGTCTTCGTGAATGTGAAAATATTTAGAACCTACAACAAAAATATTAGTTTCTTTTCCGATTCAAAGGAATCGTACGTCAAACAATGGCATACAACCTTTTTGAATTGTTGAAACGATTTCTCACATGTGTTAGGGAAAAATAAACCTCTCCTTTTCCTCACACTCGGTCATTTTTAAGATGTGAAGCAAAAAATAAATTTTGTTTGTCTTTGAAGACATTAATTAAAAGTTTGGTGGCTGCCACTCTGTCCATAACGTTTTTGGTGGATCAGAAAGAGCCAACTGTTCTATGTTCTCTGCGCTTAATCCTTAATGGAGAAACAATGTGTTCGCTGAGGCCGGAGTAAGCAGCAGAAGAGTCAAATGATTACTTTCATTGGACCAAGTTCCAAGATGCTCTGGAATAAAAATTGCTGGAGTTAACCTCACATATGTACCTATACACAGTTTCTGAAATAATATCTGAACTTAAAAAATATACTTTCTATCGCAAATATTGATTATGGTTTGCACTATCATTGCACAAAATCATATTTTTAAAAATTAAAAATTCTCCTTTTTCATTAAATATTGGCACAAATTCCATTATAATGTGATGTGGCAACAAGTTTTGATATTCGGAGGATACATTTTGTAAATTAACGACATCTGTTGGATTCATTGTGTACAACAACCATGCGCCTAAAAGTATGCTACATATTTGCAATATGTTTTAACTGAGTACTAAATCGAACTTGAAGTACTAATTCGAGACTCGAATTAGTACTGAAAGCTTAGATTGTGCCAGAACCAGACAGAAGCTTCCAGAAGCTTGTAAACTTGTATAAATACAAGAGTAGATTGCATTGAAAGTTGAGTTTATTTTCGAAAGTGGAATTGTTAACAACTGGAAACGTTAGTAAAAAGTGATTGAATTGGGATTAAATAAAAAGTGTTGAATTATAAAAATGTATTTGAATTGTGAATAAGTGAAATAAGTTAAATTTGGTGTTATTTAAACTAAAAGACGTTGTGTTTCATAAAATAAAGAGATTTGTTTTATTATTTTGGAATTTAGATTGAGTTTTATTTGTCGAACCCCAGGGTAAAATATCACATTGGTGTCAGAAATTGGGGATAAAACTCAGTAAAGTGCTAGAAAATTCAATAGTGACATTTTCTAAAACAGTTTCGGTGAATCATTTAATTGTGAAAGGGGAATTTTCCAGAAACTATTGAACTCATTGTACTATAAAACTGTGGTTAGCGAGTATTTTTGTTAAAAATAGTGTTGGAAAAAGATCTTTCTAGAAGAGACATTAAAATAAAACTGACTGTGTTGCGAAAATAGTGTTTCAGTTATAATATAAAATGGGTCGAAAATTAGAACAATTGACAACAGCTGAGTTGAAAGAAGAATTAGGAAAAAGGAATCTTCAGACTTCGGGGCTGAAAAAGGAACTCTTCCTCCGACTGCAGAATGCTATCACTCAGGATGGTGAAAACCCTGATACCATGTTGTTCGAAGTTGAAGAGCAGGGGAGAGAAAGCACAGTAAGTACCGTCGATGAAATGCCTACTTTAATGAAGTTGTTTCTGTCGAAACTCGATGCTTTGGAAAGTTCCTCGAAAGAACAAAAGAACTTTCTGGAATAACAAAAGAATGAGCAAAAGAATTCGTTGGAAATTCTCCAGCAACAACTAAGCGAACAAAGGAACGTTCTCGAAGACCAAAGGAACGTTCTTGAAAGTAAATTCGACGAACAAAAGAATTCATTAGAAACTCTCCAGAATCAACTAAGCGAAAGACTTCAAATAGTAGATCAGAAATTTGAAGCCAAAATAGAAAGCTTAGAAGAAAAGTTCGGAAAGCAAGTTGAAAGTGTAGAACAACAGTACGAATATCTGGCCGAAGAGGTTGATTCTCTGAGGAAGCAGAAACTTCGGGAATATTCGAGCGACGGTCCACGACGAAAAGAAATGCAGCCCCCAGTCTTCGATGGTCAAACATCATGGCCAATTTATAAGAGGCAGTTCGAAGCTGCCGCATTGACGAACAACTGGGACAACGAAGACAAGTCAATTGCTCCTACGCTTGCGCTCAGAGGAAAAGCTGCTGAATTGCTGCAGACCATTCCTGAAGGCAAACATCATGATTATGATGCCATGGTCAAGGCAATCGAGATGAGGTTTGGCGACGACCACATGCAGCAAGTTTACCGAGTCCAGTTGCGCCGAAGGGTCCAGACAAGAGGTGAATTTGTCTTATCCCAATACCAGCAGGGAAATCATAAACGAACTGGCAACCGATGCGTTCACTAATGCCAATGCAGATGGAAAACTACAAATAGCTGTGAGAATGGCAGGTAAGAAAACGCTCGCTGAGGCTTTAGCATTTGCCCTATTGCCCTAACAATGGAAGCAGCAGACCAAGCTTCGCAAGGTAGCCATCGCGTCAGGGAAATGGCTACGCTAGAGTGCTTATGTCAACGTGTCGACATTGAAAGACAAAACCCGAACACGGCTCGAGGTCAAATAAGATGCTGGAATTGCAAACAAGCTAGGACACCTACAGCGACAATGCAGATCTCCACAGGTAAGCTGCCCACATAGCGCGAGAAAAAGGCCTACTGACGAAACGCTGCAACCAGAGTTTGACAGTGGAGACAGTCATCGCCAACCGAAAACGTGTGGCCACTATCGATACGGGTGCCACGGCCTCCATAATTAGAAGAGGCCTTGTCCAGACGTCCTGGCTACACAACACTAGCTGGAACAGTCTGAAGGCAGCTACGGGAGAAGTAGCAAAAGTATACGGAGAGGTACTCTCTCCAGAATCTCCTAAGCGAAAGACTTCAAATAGTAGATCAGAAATTTGAAGCCAAAATAGAAAGCTTAGAAGAAAAGTTCGGAAAGCAAGTAGAAAGTGTAGAGCAACAGTACGAACACCTGGATAAGGAGGTTGATTCTTTGAAAAAGCAGAAGGTTCGGGAATATTCGAGCGACGGTCCACGAAGAGAGGAAATGCAGCCCCCTGTCTTCCATGGTCAAACATCATTGCCAATTTATAAGAGGCAATTTGAATCTGCCGCCTTGACGAACAACTGGGACAACGAAGACAAATCAATTGCTCTTACGCTTGCGCTCAGAGGAACAGCTGCCGAATTGCTGCAGACCATTCCTGAAGACAAACATCATTATTGTGATGCTATGGTTAAGGCAATCGAGATGGGGTTTGGCGACGACCACATGCAGCAAGTTTACCGAGTCTAGTTGCGCCGAAGGGTCCAGACAAGAGGTGAAACGCTACAACAATTGCAAGCTGACATTGAGCGCTTGGCGAATTTGTCTTATCCCAATACCAGCAGGGAAATCATAAACAAACTGGCAACCGATGCGTTCACTAATGTCATTGCAGATGGAAAACTACAAATGGCTGTGAGAATGGCAGGTAAGAAAACGCTCGCTGAGGCCTTAGCATTTGCCCTGAAAATGGAAGCAGCAGACCAAGCTTCGCAAGGTAGCCATCGCGTCAGGGAAATGGCTACGCTAGAGTGCTCATGTCAACGTGTCGACATTGAAAGACAAAACCCGAACACTGCTCGAGGTCAAATGAAATGCTGGAATTGCAACAAGCTAGGACACCTACAGCGACAATGCAGATCTCCACCTAGACAGGTAAGCTGCCCATATTGCGCAAGGAGGAGGCAGAATGACGAAGCATCTGGCAGGAATAACACTCACACTGCTGGACAAGCTTCTGATCAACAGCAGGCGGGAAACGCCTAAGAACCAACTTCGCGGAGCTGAAGTTGGTTGATGGAATCGACGCCCCAGGACCATCATCCAAGTTTCGCAAACTGCACGCTGCAGCAAAAGCTTGACAGTGGAGACAGTCATCAGAAACAGAAAATGTGTGGCCACTATCGACGCGGGTGCCACAGCCTCCATAATCAGAAGAGACCTTGTTCAGACATCCTGGCTACATAACACCAGCTGCTACACTCTGAAGACAGCTAGGGGAGAAGCAGCAAAAGTATACGGGGAGGTATTTCTAAAGATACAATTTGCAGGGTTGACCTTCTCACATGCATTCTTGGTAGCCGACATATGCGACGAATGCATCATTGGAGTGGATTTCATGAAGGCACATGAGGTCGTCATAGACCCTCGAATGCAAGTGTTAAGGTATCGAACCGTTGAGATCCCTATGGTATACGGAAACGAGAACGCTGTGAATCTTCGAGCGGTTATAAGCAGAGATGAAGTCCTACCACCTTCTTCAGAGACAGTTCTTTGGATGCGTTTGGAGGGTGATCCCGGGAACCACCGATTCTATTTCGTTGAAGCAGATAACAAAGAGGACTTTCCAAGGTATATCGTTGGAAAAAAATTAGTAAAACCAAAGAAAAACATGGTTCCGGTAAGGCTGATGAATTCGAATAAACACTCCGTCAAGCTCAGACAAGGAAAGGTGATTGGAAGATGCGTACCCATTGCAGACATATCGACAACATCTGGGAGTGAATCTGCGAGTCCTGTTTCTGCAAAAAAATTGGCTGAGGTATGTAGTACTATCCTTGGAAACTGTGAGCTAAATCAGGAGCAGAAAACCATGGCCAAAAATCTCATTGGCGAGTTTGCTGATATATTTGCATCGCAGGATGAAGACTATGGTTGAACATACCTAGTACAGCACCGGTGATAGCAGACCGATCCGACAACCTGCTAGAAGACTTCCATTGGCAAAACAGGCGGAGGTCGATGAGATGATATCAACCATGGAAAAAGAGGGTCTAATCGAAAACTCAAAAAGTCCGTGGGCATCACCCGTTGTACTAGTGAAAAAGAAGGACGGCAGCACTCGATTCTGCGTGGATTACCGGAGGCTCAACGATGTCACCACGAAGGACAGCTACCCCTTGCCTCGAATAGATGACACCTTAGATACCCTTTCTGGAGCGAAATGGTTTTCCACCCTCGATCTGACAAGTGGATTCAGGCAGGTACAGATCCATCCAGAAGACAAAGAAAAGACCGCTTTCACAACGGTAAATGGACTATGGCAGTTTACCGTTATGCCATTTGGCTAGTGTAACGCTCCAGCCAACTTTGAGCGTTTAATGGAACGTGTGTTACAGGGTCTGACATGGAAAACTTGCCTGGTGTACTTGGATGACGTCATCGTTGTGGGAAAGACGTTCGCTGAACATCGCGACAACTTTAGGGAGGTGTTTACACGACTTCGAACAGCACATTTGAAACTAAATCCAAAAAATGTGCTCTGTTCAAAGCTGAGGTGAAATATTTGGGACGTGATATCATCAAATGGAGTAAAAACTGGCCAGAATACGCAGATCCCGCAGACAAACACCAACTGATGAGCTTTCTCGGTCTCGCCACATATTACAGGAGGTTCGTAAAGGATTTTGTCGGAATCGCAAAATGTCTGCACCAGCTAACTGAGAAGGGTAGACAATTTAAATGGTCAGGTGAGTGCAAAAGAAGCTTTCAACATCTAAAACATCGACTTTGTGAGGCACCAATACTAGCTTACCCCACCCATGGCAAGACATTTATTGTGGACGCGGATGCTAGTCCGCAGTGTTGGAGCAGTTCTGTCGCAGATACACAATGGGCAGGAGAAAGTGGTAGCCTATTTCAGCAAAGTTCTTTCGCGACCAGAGAGAAACTACTGTGTAACCAGACGGGAACTCCTTGCTCTGATACTAGCAACAAAACATTTCCATAAATATCTGTATGGACAGAGGTTCATCCTGCGTACCGATCACACGGCTTTAAAATGGTTGCTACAGTTAAAAAATCCTGAGGGGCAAGTAGCAAGATGGATCGAACGATTGCAGACTTACTTTGAAGTACAGCATCGCAAAGGAAGACTGCATTGCAATGCGGACGCGCTTTCCCGCAGACCATGTGAGCCCAGTTGCAAACACTGCGCGCGAAAAGAGGAAAAGGACGAAGGTATGTATGTCCAGAGAATAAGAGCCGAACCTGTACAGGGTTGGAGTGCCGAAGAAATTCGTAATGCACAAAAAGAAGGCCCTGACATCGAGCCAATCCTTGCATGGAAGGAATCTATGGAGAAACCAAACGCAAGAGACATCTCCGACAGAAGTCCTACTTTAAAGGCATACTGGGCGCAATGGAACTCCCTCCATGTGGAAGATGGTGTTTTGCGGAAAAAATGGGAAATCCCGGATAGAAGATCCTTTAAGACTCAGCTTGTGGTTCCACGATCGAAAGTAGAAGAAATCCTACGAGAAATGTATGATGAAGTATCCGGTAGGCACTTCGGAATCAACAAAACACTGGAAAAGGTACGGGAACGCTTTGATTGGCTAAGCGCAAGAAACGATGTAAAGAGCTGGTGTCGAAAGTGAACAACATGCAAATTTCTACCGGAATGCGGTTCATAGCACAACTGGATACACTCCATCCGAAATTCTATTTGGGCGAAGTGCCCGGCATCCAAGTGAGCTATATTTCGGATTTCCTGTTGAAGACCCAAAATTCGAAGAGGACTACGTGTTGGATCTTAGAGAAAGGATCAACGACATACACCAGAGAACAAGAAACAACATAAAAATTACGAGTGACGGCGTGAAAACCAGATACGATGCGAGAGCAACAGCACCTGAATTCAACGAGGGAGATCTGGTATGGCTTTACAACCCACATCGCAGAAAGAGAAAATCGCCCAAGCTTCAGCAGGACTGGCAAGGTCCCTACCAAGTAGTTACGCGCATTAATGATGTCGTTTTTCGAATCCAACGAGGACCAAGAGCAAAAATGAAAATTGTCCATGTGGATCACCTGCATCGTTACCACGGAAACAATGATGATGTGCTTGTTCGGGACGAACAAAACTAAGAGGGGGACAATGTGATGTGGCAACAAAACTATTAGATATTCGGAGGACACATCTTTGTAAATTAACGACATCTGTGGGATTCATTGTGTACAACTACCAACATTTATTGTGTACAACAACCATGTTCCTAAAAGAATGCTACATATTTGCAATATATTTTGACAGAGTACTAAATCGAACTTGAAGTACTAATTCGCCAGAACCAGACGGAAGCTTCCAGAAGCTTGTAAATTTGTATAAATACAAGAGTAGATGGCATTGAGAGTTTAGTTTATTTTCGAAAGTGGAATTGTTAACAACTGGAAGCGTTAGTAAAAAGTGATTGAATTGTGAATAAATAAAAATTGTTGAATTATAAAACGTATTTGAATTGTTAATAAGTGAAATAAGTTAAAATTGGTGTTATTTAAACTGAAAGACGTTGTGTTTTATAAAATAAAGAGATTTGTTGTATTATTTTGGAATTTTGATTGAGTTTTATTTGTCGAAGGCCAAAACTTCACAATATTTTTTTTATTTTCTAGTTTGTTAAAAAGCATTTTATATAAATTAATTACCACGAATACTTTAAAATATAGCTACGAAATATATTTTTTAAAACAAATAAACAACCTAATGGTCTTTGGCGGCCGCCATTTTACTTTGATTTTGACAGATGCGCAGAAGATTGCAAAAATAAAACCTCTAATGATATTACATTAGATATGTGTACTGTGATTTATTTTAAACAAACTTTGACTTTGACAGATCGACAATCCCAATTTATATCATCGACATGATTTGGAAATAGTTGCAAATCGCAACTATTTGACACTTCAACAATACATTTTGAAACGATGTTTTTCTGTGAAGATAGATTTCGGCATCAAAAATAAATTGACATGACAATGTAGGCTGACTATGAACAACATTACAAGTAAAGAGATAAGTTTTTTTTATCCCGTTATAAAAAAAAATAAAACATTTTTGATTTATATCCTTAAAGAAAATGGTTGTCTGATAATTTTACGTGATAACGTTAAAAGAAAATATTGTGCTTAGGCCTCTCTATCGCTTTTTCCACGCTCTTGCTTGCACGCTCGGCTCAGAAAGTGAAAAGGCTTTACGTGAGCACCTGCCGATTATGGCTTAATCTCACGGTGGGCCTACCCACTTATGGAGTTCCCTTGGGGCGGACAAGACCCCTAAAGTGGTTTACCAGACCACACTATCATCTAGAGTGGTCTGCTAAACCACTCTAGTAGCAAATGATGAATTTCTCATGGAAAATCCATCCTCCTTGCTAAGAAGCAGGGCCTATCATGCACCCCTAGTATCAAGGTTAAATAAGACAATGAACACACGCTTCTTTCGAAGCCGTGCCATCCTCCCAGAAACCAAAGATACCTTTTCGCTTCCGCATTTGGAGTAACCACAGCCCCCGTGAAGCTCCCACTAGGGGGCCTACCTCAATTTTAACAGGCGACTGCTACCGAGACAAGCTCACGTAATCAGCCGGGGCACCTGTTAACCCACGGTACCTAATTTAGGACCCTAGGTGAGGCTCGCCCGTCTCTCATGAGACGCACTTGTGGTTCGACTCCATGAAGTCGCTAGCCCACCATCCAGTAAGACAAACAGTTCATAATCACGTCAACTAAGGTGAAGACTAGGATAATCACTGAATGTCCGCCTAGAAGCACGGTTAACAACCTCTTATCCTTGCGGAAAAAGTGGTGATCGCTTAACTAGGCTAGGTATTGGAAGACTCTTACTTCCGCTAACCTGAGCGTGGGCCTATTCTCACACCCCCGCACCCACAGGGAGAACGCTCGGCTCAGGCGGAACTTTACAATAATCGCGTTTTGTTTTTGGAAAAGCTATGGGCAGTGAAGTTGGATTTCCCAAAAAAAGCGCATAGACAGCCGCTTGCTGTCTTATGTCAAAATTGACATCTCGACTACGACGATGATGAAATGACAATTGTGTTTGGTAGTTGGGATTTGTTACAAAAATCCATTTTAATAATACAGTACCTAAATAGTAAATAATATTTAAAATATTTTTTTTTTTAAATCGCACTCCTCATCTTAATTAAATAATTTCAAGATTGACGTTCTCAGCAGAATTTTTGATTTGGAAATTACAAATACCTAATCCACATTACAACAAAATAGGTCCTACCACCGTCATTGCCGTGTCAAGGCTAGCTGCAGTGACTATCACACGAATGACACATCTCTGTCATTGTTGTCCCAAAATACAATGAAGGCTAAAGTGTGTCCCGGTGATCTTTGTGTCTCGGTGTCATGCAAAGACATGCAAAACAATGACGATCACATTACGTTACAACTCTCAAAAAGCTGATAGTTGGCGGTGAGCCTAAACTGCAATGACATTTATCATTCTTAGCAGTGACGATCACACGGCGTCACTCAAATGAGTCATTGTGCCTTTAGTTGTTTTGGTTAAATATAGAGTTTCTGAAGTGTTTCAATTACCTAAATTAATTTAATTTAAAAAAAAAACAAATAAATAAAATGTTTCCAATTACAGTGATTTAAGGCAAAAGTGAAAAGTCACATAAAGCATGTCCACACGAAATATGGTAGAGGTGGCGATTCTCACGGCCTACGTCGTGGAAAGCAGCCAGTGACGATGACTCCGACAACAACCAAAAGCCACGGCAAATAATTCGTTCCTTGTGGTCCAAAAATTAGTTGTTGCGATTTGAGAATGAAACCTAATGCGAGAATTAAGAACTCTATCGTCTCGTCAAAAAGCCGCGTTTTATCGCCAAGTTTCAATGCCGCTTTGTAATATACCGCAATACATATCTCATGTCACAAAGAGCGCGTTTTCAACGACGCGTCGACTTCAATACGCGGCGTTGGAATAGATTACACTCTGTTTGGCGAAACCTTTAAATAATCTCAACGCCGCGTAAGACACGCGCTCTCTCAAAACAATTCAAAAAATAGTCTGCTCTAACGCAGCGTCAAAAAATTATTTGTTATTTCAACGCCGTGTATTGACGCAGCCTTGAACTCGACGCGGCGTTGAAAACGCACTGACATGGGATATATACTGCTGTATACTATAACCTGGCGTTGAAACGTGGCGTAAAAACGCGCAGTGTTTGACGAGGCCTTTAAACTTTGACGTTACACGTTTGACGTCGTTTGAATACAAAAATTCTAGGAACGAGCTTAAAATATTTTTTTAAATTAAAAAGAATTCACAAGCCAACTATAGAGGCATAAGCCTTTTGAACATCGCCTATAAGATCCTTTCCAGCGTTTTATGTGAGCGTCTAAAGCCGTTTGCTGATGATCTAATTGGTCCTTATCAATGCGGCTTCAGACCTGGAAAATCTACCACCGACTAGATATTCACTTTACGCCAGATCCTGGAGAAAACCCAAGAATATTCGTCGATTTTAAAGCAGCCTACGACAGTGTTAATAGAGCTGAACTGTATCGTGCTATGTCTAACTTTGGAATCCCTGCTAAACTGATACGCCTTATCAGAATGACGTTGGAGAATGCTCGCTCTTCCGTCAAAGTTGGTAGAGACTCTACTGAAACCTTCGAAACCACCAGAGGGCTTGAAAATGTAATACGGAGCACCCATGCCAGTACATCGGGCACCATTTTCAATAAATCGACACAATTACTAGGGTTTGCAGACGACATAGACGTGATAGGAAGAACAAAGCGAGCAGTAACCGGTGCTTTCTCTACTATGGAGTCAGCAGCAAGCAGAATGGGGCTGAAAATAAACGAGGACAAGACGAAGTATATGCTTTCATCAACAAAAGCCCAATCCCACCACCGGCTTGGTCAAAATGTGACCATTGATATGTATAACTTCGAGGTAGTCAGTCAATTTGTCTACCTGGGCACTGCTGTAAGCTCGGTCAACAACATCAGCGCTGAAATCAAACGCAGACTAACTCTTGCTAATCGCTGTTTCTTTGGGCTGCATAACCAGAGGGAGTCAGAAGCTAAGGTAGACCTCATCTTCGATGGAGCGACCAGGTAGAAGGAGACCTCCGCCAAATTGGAGACAGCAGGCAAGGGATCAGCTGGAGGTGCGTATTGAGCACGGCCTAGGAGCACCACGCTCTAGTTGAGCTAACATAAGTAAGTAAGTAAATAGAAAAGAATTCACAAACATGTTTTTTTAGTGGTAATACATATTTTTTTCTTGATTTTGTTAAAATTTTACAAATTTCTTTGAAATAAATTGTTTTTTTCATCATCTCGCCGTCAACTCTTATTCTGGGTATACGAAATTGCAAATCCGATAGCATCACCAAAGCTATTGAATAAGAGGGTGTTCAACTCCGAACGCCCAACCGTGACAAATAATGACATGGTAGAAATTCCCGCCGTGTCACGGTTGGGACACTATACGTCCCATTAACAGTGACAGGGCTATCAAACGGTCACTGCAATTTGTCACTGAATTGACCTAAAAGTGACGTGTCACGGTGCCTGACATTGTTTTTATCACGGCAATGACATGCAAAACAATGACGATCACACGACGTGATACTTTTAGGAAAGACAACTACGTCATAGTGACGTCAGAGTCACGGCAATGACACATTACAAGGACCATCTAATACTAGCTTAGTAAAAGTTTGTCAGCTTATGGGAAGGTTATAGGCATTGTAAAATAAACGTCCAGTAGATAGCGCTCATTGTGGATTTAAAAGAGCAATAGAAAATAACAAACTAATGAATTACTCAAGGAAAGGGGGAAATATGAATCTATCTCACGCCATAAAGAGTATTGATAGCATTATTCAAATAATTCTTTAAAAGTTGCGTTACAAAAGTACTTTCGAAATATCGAAAGACATGTATTTCCCGTTATAAAAAAAAATAAAAGATTTTTGATTTATATCCTTAAAGAAAATGGTTGTCTGATAATTTTACGTGATAACGTTAAAAGAAAATATTGTGCTTAGGCCTCTCTATCGCTTTTTCCACGCTCTTGCTTGCACGCTCGGCTCAGGCGGAACTTTACAATAATCGTGTTTTGTTTTTGGAAAAGCTATGGGCAGTGAAGTTGGATTTCCCAAAAAAAGCGCATAGACAGCCGCTTGCTGTCTTATGTCAAAATTGACATCTCGACTACGACGATGATGAAATGACAATTGTGTTTGGTAGTTGGGATTTGTTACAAAAATCCATTTTAATAATACAGTACCTAAATAGTAAATAATATTTAAAATATTTTTTTTTTTAAATCGCACTCCTCATCTTAATTAAATAATTTCAAGATTGACGTTCTCAGCAGAATTTTTGATTTGGAAATTACAAATACCTAATCCACATTACAACAAAATAGGTCCTACCACCGTCATTGCCGTGTCAAGGCTAGCTGCAGTGACTATCACACGAATGACACATCTCTGTCATTGTTGTCCCAAAATACAATGAAGGCTAAAGTGTGTCCCGGTGATCTTTGTGTCTCGGTGTCATGCAAAGACATGCAAAACAATGACGATCACATTACGTTACAACTCTCAAATAGCTGATAGTTGGCGGTGAGCCTAAACTGCAATGACATTTATCATTCTTAGCAGTGACGATCACACGGCGTCACTCTGAAGTGTTTCAATTACCTAAATTAATTTAATTTAAAAAAAAAACAAATAAATAAAATGTTTCCAATTACAGTGATTTAAGGCAAAAGTGAAAAGTCACATAAAGCATGTCCACACGAAATATGGTAGAGGTGGCGATTCTCACGGCCTACGTCGTGGAAAGCAGCCAGTGACGATGACTCCGACAACAACCAAAAGCCACGGCAAATAATTCGTTCCTTGTGGTCCAAAAATTAGTTGTTGCGATTTGAGAATGAAACCTAATGCGAGAATTAAGAACTCTATCGTCTCGTCAAAAAGCCGCGTTTTATCGCCAAGTTTCAATGCCGCTTTGTAATATACCGCAATACATATCTCATGTCACAAAGAGCGCGTTTTCAACGACGCGTCGACTTCAATACGCGGCGTTGGAATAGATTACACTCTGTTTGGCGAAACCTTTAAATAATCTCAACGCCGCGTAAGACACGCGAGTTACGAACACGTATATACATACTACATATGAGCATACTTCTTTGAATAAGTCTCTCACAATTCATTTTAATTCTTTTTAGTGTACCTAAGCACTAAGCACAATAGAATACAAAAACAAAAAAAAAAAAGTTTAGAAATATATATAAAAACAAAAATAACTATAAACTATAAGTGAAAATACATAACATAGATGCTATGAAGTCAATCCTGAAAATAATTTGCATGTAAGTCAACAAAAGTATATATATTCTAAAATCCCAAACCAAATCCCATGTACCCTTCTAATAAAAAGAAAGCAACTAGATCTAGAAAAACTCCTTATTTTTTAAGAAATATAAGTGAAAGTTCGGAGGAAGAGTCGGATAATAACGTTAATAATAGTATAGAATTAAGTGATATATTAACAAAACAATCAAATATATTAGCTCAAGATAAATCACAACAAGAAAATAGTAATACTTTAAGCAATCTTAATAATCTCTTGAATAACCTTACATTAAGTGACTCTTTTAATAATTCCTCAAGTGAAATAGTTATACCAGAAAATAGATTCGAAATGGCAACCAACAATAATAGTAATGACCAACCACAACCAAACGAACCTATTGATGTTTTTAAATCACTCAGAGTGCCTGATGCTATAAAGGATTTACCTAAATTCGACGGTAATCCTAGACTTCTTTTTGAATTTATTCAGAATGTAGAGGAAATACTTTCTCTCATTCCGCAAGTGGATGGTACAATCCAGGGGAAAATACTTCTCCGTGCTATCCGTAATAAGATCATTGGACCTGCCAATGAAATTCTTAATATGTATGGCACCCCACTTGTCTGGACATCAATAAGAAGCAATTTAGTCTTGCATTACAGTGACAAAAGAAATGAGACTTCTCTCATTAGAGATCTCCATAACTTAAAACAACATCAAGGTAGCGTTGAACAATTTTACAGCAAGATCATTGAAATATTTGCTACTATAAGTAATCATATTAAAGTTCATGATACAAACTTAAATGTGATTAAAGCTAAAAATGACCTCTATGAAGAAATGTGTCTTAACACTTTTCTAGTAGGTTTACGAGAACCCCTTGGTTCAACTATTCGCGCAATGAAACCCACCACATTACCACAAGCTTTTGCATTTTGTATCCAAGAACAAAACATATTCTACTCAAAAACAAACTTGTCATTTTTTGATAGTATGATGCACAAGAAAAATTTTGAAGTACAAAAACAACAACCCCAATATTTCAGTTCTGCATATAATACATTTTCATTCAACCAAACAAGACCCCAACCCCAATATTTTAACTCTTCACATAATTCATTTAATCAACCCAGATTACAACCCCAACAATACTATCCGCAACAACAGCTTACATACCAACAACGGTTTCCTCAACAACAATTGGGACTTCAAACACAACCTCAGAAGACTCAACAGAATTATCAACCACAGTTTCAACAACGACAACCAATTCAACAACAACCATCTTCTCAACGTTATTCTCAGAAACCGCAACAATTTTCACAAACCCAACAAAGAAAATATGATCCTATGGAACTTGGTTCCACTAGAGTAACTCGTCTGACTCAACCCTCTCCATCTAATCTCACTAAACCAAATCAGCCTCAAAACTTTAAAAAACAAGAATTAAACAATGTAATTATCCCGCAAGAAGCAGACAATTCCTTAAACAACGAAGAATCTCCTTCTGATACAATAAATTACCAACAGCTTGATCCCTACTATGACTATAACAACATAACCGATCAACAAGAATTTTGTGAACTAAATAACTTTGAAATTGGTACTAACAGCTCTGAAACAGAACCTTTAACCTCTGATGACATAACAAACCTTATCAGAACAAATCATCTTAATAGCGAAGAAAAAAAAACTATTCATAAATTGTGTCGAACATACGATGACATTTTTTTTAAAGAAGGACAAAAATTAACCTTCACAAACAAAATAAAACATAGCATAAATACCAACGACGATATTCCCATATACTCAAAATCCTATAGATACCCTCATATCCATAAAGAGGAAGTCCAGTCACAAATAGAACAAATGCTTAAACAAGGTGTTATAAGACCGAGCTATTCACCTTGGAGTTCGCCAATCTGGATAGTCCCAAAAAAAAAGGACGCCAGTGGTAAAATCAAATGGCGATTAGTCATTGACTATAGGAAACTCAACGAGAAAACAGTCAATGATAAATACCCCTTACCTAACATCAATGATGTGTTGGACAAACTAGGTAAAAGTATATATTTCACAACACTCGATCTTGCTAGCGGGTTTCATCAGATCGAGATGAAAGAAAAAGACATTCAAAAAACGGCATTCACTGTAGAAAGTGGACACTATGAGTATTTGAGAATGCCCTTTGGGCTAAAGAATGCTCCATCAACCTTTCAAAGGGTTATGGACAATCTTCTCAGGGATTTACAAGGTAAAATCTGCCTTGTGTACTTAGATGATATCATCATCTTTTCTACTTCACTACAAGAACATACCGAAAATTTAAAGAAAGTTTTTGATAGGTTACGTGAAGCAAATTTCAAAATTCAGATAGATAAATCTGAATTCCTTCGTAAAGAAGTAGCTTTCTTAGGCTATATAGTAACAAGCAAAGGTGTCAAACCAAACCCGGACAAAATTTCGGCAATACAAAATTTCCCCATACCCAGAACCCAAAAAGAAATAAAGTCTTTTTTAGGCCTCCTCGGTTATTACCGTAAGTTTATCAAAGATTTTGCAAAACTTACTAAACCCCTTACAGAATGCCTAAAGAAAGGAAAGAATATAGACTTAAACGAAAATTATGTTAAAGCATTTGAAATGAGCAAAGAATTACTAATAAACGACCCAATCTTACAGTATCCTGATTTTACTAAACCATTTGTTTTAACCACAGATGCGAGTAATTTCGCATTAGGTGCAATATTATCCCAGGGCACTATAGGTAGCGACAAACCTATATGTTATGCTAGCCGAACTTTAACAGATTCAGAGACCAACTACTCCACTATAGAGAAGGAGTTATTGGCAATTGTTTGGGCAACTAAGTATTTTCGTCCATACTTATTTGGCCAAAAATTTAAAATTGTAACCGATCATAAGCCCTTGCAATGGCTTATGAGTCTTAAAGATCCAAATTCAAAATTAATCAGATGGCGTTTAAAATTAGAGGAATTTGACTACGAGATAGTCTATAAAAAAGGGAAACTCAATTTAAATGCAGACGCCTTAAGTCGTATTCGAACACAACCCTCAAATATTAAAACAGAACTTAATGCAAACGAAACAACTACTGCTACGATCCACTCAGCTAATGAAAATTTAAATGACCACATATTTATTTCGGAAAGACCTCTAAACGAATTCAATATTCAACTAATCTTAAAGAAATACGACAGAGACAAACCCCCAAAACTTGAAATGCCATTCAAAAATAAACAAAGAAGGACTGTTTACAAACAAGATTTTAACGAGAACAACATAACAGACATTTTTAAGCAATACTTACCTCCAAATAAATGCTGCGGAATATATACGGACGATGAAACATTCCAAATTGTACAAGATGTGTACTCAAAATACTTCGCTAATAGCAAGACTTTTAAACTTATCCGTTGCATGGACATACTAACAGACATAACAGACAATGACGAACAAGACAAAACTATAACTGACTACCATAACAAGAATAACCATAGAGGAATTAATGAAACACTCCTCCATTTAAAAAGACAATATTTTTTCCCATACATGAAAACAAAAATAACGACAATAATTAACAATTGCGAAAATTGTCAACTTATGAAATATGACCGAAACCCTCCCAAAATAAAACACGAAATACCACCAACTCCAAATAAACCACTTGATATAATCCACATAGATGTCTATAGTATTAACAATAAGAAAATTCTAACAATAATCGATAAATTCTCAAAATTTGCAGCTGCATATACACTACCTGTGCAGAATAGTCTTAATGTAATAAAATACATTAAACACTTTATTAGCCTTCACGGCATACCAAAACAACTAGTATCTGACCAAGGATCAGAATTCACAGCAATAATTTTCAAAGATTTTTGCGAACAATATAACATTAACCTTCATATAACATCTTTTCAACAATCCAGCAGCAATAGCCCTGTTGAACGTTTACATTCTACATTAACAGAAATTTACAGGATAATTTACAATAAAAGGAAAGAAAGAGATCATGGTTCCATTTTAAGCGAAACTATAATTACATATAATAATTCTATCCACACAGCCACAAACCATACACCATACGAATTATTCTATGGTAGGACGTATAAATTTAACAAAGAAATTAAATTTAATAATGAACATGAGTATCTTCAAAAACTCAATGAATTTCAAGAAAAACTTTTTCCTTCCGTTAAAGAAAAGTTAGAAAAGGCAGTTTCTAAGAACATCGAAAACATTAATAAAAATAAAAAAGACCCTATAGAACTTAAACAAAATTCAATTATATATAGGAAAGAATTTAGAAGGAATAAATTAACACCTAGATTTAGCAAACATAGAATTAAATCTAACAATAAGGTTACAGTTATTACTTACGATGATAAAAAACTTCATAAATCTAAAATTAAACATAAACGAAAATTTCAGACTCATGACGATAACGACATCCATCAGTCAGAGAATGGAAATTCAGGACATTAAAAATAATACGGGAATCCTACCCATGAAACTTGGACAGAGTAGAATAATAAAAGACTATGACAACTTAGTACACATTGTTAAGCTAAGCTCTTATAAACAGAACGTAGACAAAATTGAAAAAACCCTTATAACTTTTGGAAACTTGGACAATAATTTCAAAGAATCAGTAACAGTTCTCAAGGTGAAAGTTGAAGAACTCAAAACTAAACTCCAAACGCTGATGCCAAGAACAAGACAGAAAAGAGGACTGATTAACGGACTTGGTTCTGTTATAAAAGGCATAACAGGTAACATGGACGCAGATGACGCCTTACAGCTTAACAATCAAATCAAACAATTAACAGAAGACCAACTCACAATAACAGACAAAGTTAACAGAATAACTCAATTAAATTACCAAATGACGCAAAGGTTTAGTAATATTACCGATCACATAAACAAACAACAAGAGGTTATCGAAGGTTACTTAAGGTACTCGAAAAATATAATAGATAAACAAATTCAAACAGATAAGGTCGAAATCAGGTACTCACAATACCTGAATCAAATAAATTATAATATAGACCTATTGAATAATCACCTTTCAAATATAGCAGAAGCTATAATTCTTGCTAAACTTAACGTTATTTCAAAACAAATTTTAAATCCCGATGAATTAGATTTTATATACACAATTCTAGAAAATAAGTCTGTAAAAATAAATTCAGACGAACAAATTTACGAGTTTCTAGGTCTTCAAGCTTATTATAACGATACTAATATTATATTCAATATTAAAATCCCACAAATTTCCACAGAAACCTTTTCCTTTTTTCATATTATTCCCCTTCCTATTAACAACACTAAAACTATTATCACAAAACCCTATATCTCATCCAATCCCAAAAATATATACTTTTTCGACAAAAAATGTAATAATATTGAAGGAATATACTTCTGCAACGAGGCAGGGAAGTATCAACCAAAAACCAACGATACTTGCATCATCAATCTCCTAAGAAACCTACCAGCGAGTTGTGACCTTCAAGAAGAGACAAATAAGGAAGAAATTTTGCAACCCGAAAACAACTACCTCTTGGTGATCAACATTCCTGAAACATATATTCAAACCACCTGCGTGCCGCATCTCCAAAAACTAAGTGGAACGCAACTCATTCACTATGAGGGCTGCGAAATCAAAATTAATGAAATCACCTATAGAAGCAACGAAAAAATATTCTGGGATGACATTCACATATTTCCATCTCAACTTAACGAAATCAACACATCATCCATTAAAATAATACCAAATCTTCAAAAACTCCAGACTTACCAGTTCAAAAATATAGAACTTATCCAAACATTACACGCGAGAACTTCGCTTACTAACATTTTGGTCACCAACACAACTGTAATATTCAGCATCCTAATCCTCATCATATTCATCTACCTGATCAAACAACATAAAACACCAACAAAAACTTTAATAAATTTCCCGAATACGCAACCCGCAGACTCCATACCTGTAAAAATCATCGCTCCTGACACCGGAATGCAGTTCCTCTGGCCATCGCTCCATTCCTAGGGGGGAGGAGTTACGAACACGTATATACATACTACATATGAGCATACTTCTTTGAATAAGTCTCTCACAATTCATTTTAATTCTTTTTAGTGTACCTAAGCACTTTTGTCATACATGAATTAGAATTCTTTCCCACGACAAATAAAATCAAATGTACCTATCTTATTATTATTAAAATGTATCATATTAATTCTTTTCAAAATGTATCATATTAATAAAATATTATTTTGCTTAGCATGACAAAAACATGTATAAAACTCTGTCACAAACAAGAATGTCTGTTCAATTGTTAATAAAGATTTAAACAGAGCAAAGCTCTGAAGAAAAATTATTTTTTTTAATCAAGCCGTTGGCATACACATAACTCGCGCTCTCTCAAAACAATTCAAAAAATAGTCTGCTCTAACGCAGCGTCAAAAAATTATTTGTTATTTCAACGCCGTGTATTGACGCAGCCTTGAACTCGACGCGGCGTTGAAAACGCACTGACATGGGATATATACTGCTGTATACTATAACCTGGCGTTGAAACGTGGCGTAAAAACGCGCAGTGTTTGACGAGGCCTTTAAACTTTGACGTTACACGTTTGACGTCGTTTGAATACAAAAATTCTAGGAACGAGCTTAAAATATTTTTTTAAATTAAAAAGAATTCACAAGCCAACTATAGAGGCATAAGCCTTTTGAACATCGCCTATAAGATCCTTTCCAGCGTTTTATGTGAGCGTCTAAAGCCGTTTGCTGATGATCTAATTGGTCCTTATCAATGCGGCTTCAGACCTGGAAAATCTACCACCGACTAGATATTCACATTACGCCAGATCCTGGAGAAAACCCAAGAATATTCGTCGATTTTAAAGCAGCCTACGACAGTGTTAATAGAGCTGAACTGTATCGTGCTATGTCTAACTTTGGAATCCCTGCTAAACTGATACGCCTTATCAGGATGACGTTGGAGAATGCTCGCTCTTCCGTCAAAGTTGGTAGAGACTCTACTGAAACCTTCGAAACCACCAGAGGGCTTGAAAATGTAATACGGAGCACCCATGCCAGTACATCGGGCACCATTTTCAATAAATCGACACAATTACTAGGGTTTGCAGACGACATAGACGTGATAGGAAGAACAAAGCGAGCAGTAACCGGTGCTTTCACTACTATGGAGTCAGCAGCAAGCAGAATGGGGCTGAAAATAAACGAGGACAAGACGAAGTATATGCTTTCATCAACAAAAGCCCAATCCCACCACCGGCTTGGTCAAAATGTGACCATTGATATGTATAACTTCGAGGTAGTCAGTCAATTTGTCTACCTGGGCACTGCTGTAAGCTCGGTCAACAACATCAGCGCTGAAATCAAACGCAGACTAACTCTTGCTAATCGCTGTTTCTTTGGGCTGCATAACCAGAGGGAGTCAGAAGCTAAGGTAGACCTCATCTTCGATGGAGCGACCAGGTAGAAGGAGACCTCCGCCAACTTGGAGACAGCAGGCAAGGGATCAGCTGGAGGTGCGTATTGAGCACGGCCTAGGAGCACCACGCTCTAGTTGAGCTAACATAAGTAAGTAAGTAAATAGAAAAGAATTCACAAACATGTTTTTTTAGTGGTAATACATATTTTTTTCTTGATTTTGTTAAAATTTTACAAATTTCTTTGAAATAAATTGTTTTTTTCATCATCTCGCCGTCAACTCTTATTCTGGGTATACGAAATTGCAAATCCGATAGCATCACCAAAGCTATTGAATAAGAGGGTGTTCAACTCCGAACGCCCAACCGTGACAAATAATGACATGGCAGAAATTCCCGCCGTGTCACGGTTGGGACACTATACGTCCCATTAACAGTGACAGGGCTATCAAACGGTCACTGCAATTTGTCACTGAATTGACCTAAAAGTGACGTGTCACGGTGCCTGACATTGTTTTTATCACGGCAATGACATGCAAAACAATGACGATCACACGACGTGATACTTTTAGGAAAGACAACTACGTCATAGTGACGTCAGAGTCACGGCAATGACACATTACAAGGACCATCTAATACTAGCTTAGTAAAAGTTTGTCAGCTTATGGGAAGGTTATAGGCATTGTAAAATAAACGTCCAGTAGATAGCGCTCATTGTGGATTTAAAAGAGCAATAGAAAATAACAAACTAATGAATTACTCAAGGAAAGGGGGAAATATGAATCTATCTCACGCCATAAAGAGTATTGATAGCATTATTCAAATAATTCTTTAAAAGTTGCGTTACAAAAGTACTTTCAAAATATCGAAAGACATGTATTTCCTTTTTAGAAGGATTCAACCACATTATTTTGCCGAACCTGAACATGAACCATTTCATTTAAAGAGGTTAAAATACTATAAAGTTTGTTAAAACTCACCACTGAATGGCGATGCATCATATCATTAAGTGCTTTAAATGCGATAATAGTTTCTTATAATCAATTAATGATTTTACTCTTTTATATGTACTAAACTCGGAAAACGAGTCACCCAAACGATTCAAACTATCATGCGGACGAAATTCTATTTAATCAAAATGAACATAATCATGATTTCTCCTACTTCCCATAATCTTGTTTGATTGAGTACCTATAATCACATAATCTACTTTTTGAACGAAGCCTTTCAGATACACAAAAATGATCTATTGTGAATGAAATCTTTTTATGTCAAATATTCTATCCCTAGCCAATTTCAACATCTACTTTTATGGGCAGCTCAATGTTTTGTATCAGCAAGTGGTTGTTGTTTTTGTAATGCGTGTAAGATCCAGCTGCGCTGCGAATAACTGCAAAAAACACGGCTTTTTCGTGCGTGCAGCCGGCGTTCATCGATTTGTATGACGTTATCACGTTAAAAACTGAAATTCTACAGGTATTCGTTAGGTATTATTTCTTTTGTGGCGCCAAAATTAAGGTGCTCGTTTTAATTCAAACCAAACTGTGCGAACGTCAACTTACACAAAAACTTACATAACTAAATACATTTAATTCGCTGAATCCTATAGCTTCATGCTTTGAAAAATAGAAATACTTTATCAAACAAGAAACCCAATTATCTGGATTGCCGGTATTAATCTTAAGAGTGTTTTCCTTGAAGAACTTCATGGATTCAAAGGTATTATTAGGTTAGCTACAGCAAAATGACAATCATTTATCATTGGTTTGTTAAATATAATTCAGTTGAAGTGCCATGCTACAAGGAATGCACATTTGCAGGAACAACTTCATTTAGATTTACATAGTTAAGTTTAAGTTGCAAGTCGCTCCTTTTGTTGAGTTGTTTGGATGCACTTTCCGGCTAGGAAATTATGGAAGGGATTTTGTTCGAATTATGTATAGATTAACAGGGAGATTATCTTGTGCAAAGTGTTATTCATTTTGTGAACACACAAAATGAAACTCATTAGCTTGCACTTTTGAATTTTAATCATTTCGATCAAAGGTCAATGAGTTACTATGTTCCCAACTTAGTTGAGATATTTCGCATCGAAAATTATCAAACAAGAGACGAGGACGTTCATTTTGTAAATTATTCTTAAGCGGTAATGCATTTTAGCGAGCTTATTTTCTTCACCCTTGGATTCAAATTCAACCCAGAGATGCTTTAGCAATAGGGAGGCTCTCTTTAGGGAGGCTTTAGCAATAGGGAGGGCTTATAGCTTTTAGTTTGGCTTAGGTCTTCTTTCTGCAGATTCGTTTTTATTCGGCAAAAAATACTGCAATGTCCCAAAGGTAGTAAAAATGTTTGGTCATTTGTAAAAATCGTACGAAATTTTTTGTCTTCATCAGTTCCTATGCTCGTCTTCACTTAAACTCCTGCTTTCACCTCTCAATTAAAATCCGATTCGCTTGCAGCCGAATTTTCGGCAAAATGCACACCACCTTGAAAAAATAGGTGAATTTTTTCTGATTTAATTTAATATAATGTGATTTGGCAACAAAATGTTTAGATATTCGGAGGATAAATTTTGTTTGTAAATTAACGACATCTGTGGGATTCATTGTTTACAACAACCAACATTTATTGTGTACAACAACAATGCTCCTAAAAGTATGCTAACTATTTGCAATATGTTTTGACTAAGTACTAAATCGAACTTGAAGTACTAATTCGAATTTGAATTAGTACCGAAAGTTTAGATTGTGCCAGAACCAGACGAAAGCTTCCAGAAGTTTGTAAATTTGTATAAATATAGGAGTAAGATGGCATTGGGAATTCAGTTTATTTTCAAAAGTGGAGTTGTTAACAACTGGAAGCGTTAGTAAAAAGTGATTGATTGAGATTAAATAAAAAGTGTTGAATTATAAAAACGTATTTGAATTGTGAATAAGTTAAACGTTGTGTTTCATAAAATAAAGAGATTTGTTGTATTATTTTGGAATTTCGATTGAATTTTATTTTTCGAACCCCAAACCAAATTCCACAATAATTAAATAAGATATATCAAATTAATTTTACAATATAAAACAAGATATTTACAAAGTATGTAAATCAATCTATCTATACACATATGTAAATAAAAATGAAGTGTCCGTCTGTCTGTTTGTTTCGGCTAATCTCGAGAACGGCTGCACCGAGCTAATGTGGTAAGGAGTATCTAAGGCCAATTTAAATAACCCTAGGTGGTGTTTTCGTATTTTCTTTAAATTCTTAGTGAACAGAATTAACAGATTTTGACGGGACTTTCACAGGTATATAGCTATTGTTTTAAAGAGTAACTAAGGCTGTTTTATGCATATATTTTCGTTTCAACAATATACAATTTTGTTTGTGTACTTAACACAATTAAGTTGCTGGTGTTTAGTAACTGTTGGGCCCGTTATGTAGCGCTGTTTTCGGATCCTAGAAAATGTATGCGATACACGAGCAACGCCGGCTTGGTCAGCTACTATTGAACATAATTAGGTAAAGTGTTGTCGTATTTGTGTATTAATAATACTAATAGTTGGAAATCGTTAAAAATCCAGTTAATTTTTGTTGGCTGTTGGTACTTTTGTAGAAAGAAGTTATTTTCTCGAAGTTTGCAAGTTTGACGTGATATTGTATTTTAATAAGAGTTGTGTCGTATTGTGATTGTGATTAATAAAAATAAATATATATAATACTTAGCTCCTACCTGCGACTTCCTTGTTCAGGTTTCCCTTTTCCTCCTAAGGGTTGCTTGGTATCAACCTAGGTCGTTCTCTTCCGACTTTGTTTCTTTATAATTTTTTGATTGTTTTTCCTTCCTTTTTTATTCCTGCTCCTACCTTACGTTTTCAGCTTGCTTTTCATCTCCAGTACCAATTTCCTTCTATTGTTATCGTCACTTCTTATTTTATTAAAATACAAACATGCCAAGCAACCATAAGCCTCAACGGTTTCCTTTTTTAAACGCCATCTTTCCAGTTTTCTGCCCGTGCCTTGACTTCAAAATTCAAATTCCTTTTTCTCCTTATCTAGCGCTCCTATTAAAAATAGCATTAAACGTCATTTCCTTTTCCTATCCTATCCATATCTTAACCTATCGTTTCCTTTCCTAGCCAAATCCTACTTAATCCCTTTCCTGTCATACCCATTTCCTTTTCCTTCCATTTCCTATCCAAACTACATCCTTTTCCCAACCTTAAAACCTAATCCTTTAAAACAAATGAAAATAAACTGAACTCTCAATGCCATCTACTCGTGTATTTATTAAAATTTACAAACTTCAGTAGGCTTTTGTCTGGTGCTGGCACAATCTGAGCTTTCAGTTGTTTGTACTAACTTCAGTTCGAATTAGTACTCAGTCAATACATATTGCAAATATGCAGCATACTTTTAGGAGCATAGTTGTTGTACTCAATACATGTTGGTTCTGTATTAAAAATGGTTGTTGTACACAATTAATCCCACAGATGTCGTTAACTTGCAAACAAAATCCTCCGAATATATAAACATTTTGTTGCCACATCACATTGTCCTCCTCTTAGTTTTGTTCGTCTTAAACGAGCACATCACCATTGTTTCCGTAGTAACGATGCAGGCGATCCACGTAACTTAACCACATAGCTTAACTACTTGGTAGGGACCTTCTCAGTCCTGGTGAAGTTTGGGCGATTTTCCCTTTCTGCGATGTGGGTTGTAATGCCATACCAGATCTCCCTCGTTGAATTCAGGTGCTGTTGATCTCGCGTCGTATCTGGTCTTCATGCTGTCACTCTCAATTATGTCGTTGATTCTTTCTATAAGATCTAACACGTAGTCCCCCTCGCATTTTGGTTCTTCTAAGGGAAATCCGAGTTTTAGCTCACTGGGGAGCCGGGCAGTGGAGTGTATCCAGTTGTGCTATGAACCGCATTCCGGTAGGAATTTGCATGTTGTTCACTTTCGACACCAGCTCTCTACATCGTTTCTTGCGCTTAGCAAGAATCTCTGTCCATACAGATATTTATGGAAATGTTTTGTTGCTAGTATCAGAGCAAGGAGTTCCCGTCTGGTTACACAGTAGTTTCTCTCTGGTCGCGACAGAACTTTGCTGAAATAGGCTACCACTTTTTCCTGCCCATCATGTATCTGCGACAGAACTGCTCCAATACCCACGTTACTAGCATCCGCGTCCATAATAAATGTCTTGCCAGGTGGGGTAAGCTAGTATTGGTGCCTCACAAAGTCGCTGTTTTAGATGTTGAAAGGTTCTTTCGCATTCACCATTTAAATTGTAATTGTCTACCCTTCTCAGTAAGCTGGTGTACACACTTTGCGATTCCGGCAAAATCCTTCACGAACCTCCTGTAATATGTGGCGAGACCGAGAAAGCCCCTCAGCTGATGTTTGTCTGCCGGATCTGGCCAATTTTTCACGGCTTCGATTTTCTCCGGGTCAGTTTTAACTCCATTTGACGATATCACATGTCCCAAATATTTCACCTCAGCTTTGAACAGAGCACATATCTTTGGATTTAGTTTCAAATGTGTTGTTTAAAGTCGTGTAAACATCTCCCTCAAGCTGTCGCGATGTTCAGCGAACGTCTTTCCCAGGTTTTCCATGTCAGACCTTGTAACACAAGTTACATTAAACGCTCAAAGGTGGCTGGAGCGTTACACAAGCCAAATGGCATAACGGTAAACTGCCATAGTCCATTTCCCGTTGTGAAAGTGGTCTGGATCTGTACCTGCCAGTAACCACTTTTCAGATCGAGGGTGGAAAACCATTTTGCTCCAGAAAGGTATCCAAGGTGTCATCTATTCGTGGCAAGGGGTAGCTGTCCTTCTTGGTGACATCGTACCGTCTCCGGTAATCCACGCAGAATCGAGTTCCGCCGTCCTTCCATTTCACTAGTACAATGGGTGATGCCCACGGACTTTTTGAGTTTTCGATTAGACCCTCTTTTTCCATGGTTGATATCATCTCATCGACCTCCGCCTGTTTTGCCAATGGAAGTCTTCTAGCAGGTTGTCGGATCGGTCTGCTATCGCCGGTATCTATGCGGTGCTGTACTAGGTGTGTTCGACCATAGCGATGCAAATATATTAGCAAACTCGCCATGAGATTTTCGGCTATGGTTTTCTCCTCCTGATTTAGCTCACAATTCCCGAGGATAGCATCACATACCTCGGCCAATTTCGTTGTGGAAACAGGACTCGCAGATTCACTCCCAGATGTTGTCGATATGGCTGCAATTGGTACGCATCTTCCAATCACCTCTCCTTGTCTGAGCTTGATGGAATGTTTGTTCTGATTCTTCAGCCTTACCGGAACCATGTTTTTCTTTACTTCTACTAAAATTTTTCCAACGATATAGCTTGGAAAGTCCTCTTTATCACCTGCTTCAATGAAATAGAATCGGTGGTTCCAGGATCACCCTCCTGAAGCTGGTGGTTATAACCGCCCAAAGACTCACAGCGTTCTCGTTTCCCTATACCATAGGGATCTCAACGGTTCGATACCTGAGCACTTGCAATCGAAGGTCTATGATTACCTCAAGTGCCTTCATGAAATCCACTCCTATGATGCATTCGTCGCAGATGTCGACTACCAAGAATGCATGTGAGAAGGTCAACCCAGTTGTATCTTTAGAAATACCTCCCCGTATACTTTTGCTGCTTCTTCGGTAGCTGTCTTCAGAGTGTAGCAGCTGGTGTTATGTAGCCAGGAAGTCTGAACAAGATCTCATCTTATTATGGAGGCTGTGGAACCCGTGTTGATAGTGGCCACACATTTTCGGTTTCTGATGACTGTCTCTTCAGTCAAGCTCTTGATGCAGCATGTAGTTTGCTGTTTGCGAAACTTGGATGATGGTCCTGAGGGCGTCGATTCCATCAACCATCAACTTCAGCCCCGCGAAGTTGGTTCTTAGGCGTTTCCCGCCTGCCTATTATAAAAAAATAAAAAAAAAGAAGCTTGTCCAACAGTGTGAGTGTTATTTCTGCCAGATGCTTCGTCATTCTGCCTCCTCCTTACGCAATGTGGGCAGCTTACCTGTCTAGGTGGAGATCTACATTGTCGCTGTAGGTGTCCTAGCTTGTTGCAATTCCAGCATCTCATTTGACCTCGAGCAGTGTTCGGGTTTTGTCTTTCTTTGTGTTCGAACTTTATAGAATAGAAAAAAACTTTCTCAATTTATTTTGAATAAAAAAAAACATTTATTTTTGCTTAACTTGAACTTCTGTAAGTCCATTAAGCAAAAAATGTCACCATTATTGCCATTGGAATCGAATCCAGATGTACTTACTAAGTACATACATAAGTTGGGTGTGTCGAATGATTGGTCATTTAACGATGTCATCGGTCTGGATCCAGAAATGCTGGAATGGATTCCCAAACCAGTAAAATCCATCATTCTTCTCTTCCCTTGTTCGAAGACTTATGAAAAGCATCGCTTGGAGGAAAACGAGAAGCTAGCCGGTAATCTACCGAAGTTTCCTGATGATTTGTTCTATATGTGGCAATTCACTCAGAATGCTGGTGGAAAAGTCGCTTTGATTCACAGCATTGCCAATAACAAAGACATCACTCTGGTAGATGGTGTTCTGAAAAAATTCCTGGATGAAGCTAAACCACTCGATCCCGAAGAACGAGGAAAAATTTTGGAAAAAGATTCCAAATTCCAAGATTGTCACCAGGATCTTGCACAAGAAGGTCAAACCGAAGTCGATCCTCAGGAAAAAGTTTACCATCATTTCATTGCATTTATTCATAAGGATGGTGAACTCTACGAGTTGGACGGAAGGAAGAACTTTCCAATCAAATACGGTGCAACATCCGATGGCACATTTGTCGAGGATGCCATAATGGCATTTTCCCCAAACCAAAGATAAATAACTTGTCATTGCTTATTTATTTATCATTCATTCAGCTAAGCATTTATGTGATTCTTATAGCGAGTTTCATTCAAGAAAAGATTTGCTCTTTCTGTCAAAAGATTTGATCTTTTTCAATTTCGAGAGTTTCATTGCAAGAAAAAGAGCAAATCTAGATCAAATCTCAACACGAAAGATTTGATCTCTGATGGGTTGGCAGATTTGATCTGAATGCACACATAAGTACATGTAAATAGTCTTTCGGTCAAACGTCAAATGTAAAATAATTTGTTATTTGTTGTGAACTTGTGCCAGCCCGTGCTTAGCCAAAAAATTAACAAATATCCATTGAATATACAAAATAACAAATAAAGTTGTTTTTGAAGTGAGAAATACAAATATGGGATTTTGAATATATCAACTGTGTATGCCTGGTATTTTTGTGTGTGATATCAAATACTGTGTATGCTCGTCAGTAAATGACCAATACTAGGATTAAATGATGAAACAAGTTTCATTGAAAAAAGCAAATCTCGATTTTCAGATCAAATCTTTGAAATTTGAGTGAAACTCGCTATTAAATTGTGAATCTTTGGCTTTTTTAAAAATCATTGTCTGTATGCTATCTGTCGTCTCATTGTAATTGAATGCATACAATGCTTTTATCATTTTTGTTTGTTTGTTTTCTGAATTAACTATTTTTTTATAAGCTTTTGTATGTAATTGTAATAAATGTCGACGCGTTGACATGAGCACTCTAGCATACCCTTTTCCTTGACGCGATGGCTACTTTGCAAAGCTTTGTATGCTAATTCCATTGTCAGGGCAAATGCTAAAGCCTCAGCGCTCGATGTCAACTTACAATTATTGTAGCGTGTCATCTCTTGTCTGGACCCTTCGGCGCAACTAAACTCGGTAAGCTTGCTGCATGTGGTCGTCGCCAAACCTCATCTCGATTGCCTTGACCATGACATCATAATCATGATGTTTGTCTTCAGGAATGGTCTGCAGCAATTCGGCAGCTGTTCCTCTGAGCGCAAGCGTAAGAGCAATTGACTTGTCTTCGTTGTCCCAGTTGTTCGTCAATGCGGCACCTTCGAACTGCCTCTTATAAATTGGCCATGATGTTTGACCATCGAAGACAGGGGGTTGCATTTCTTTTATTCGTGTACCTTCGCTCGAATATTCCCGAACCTTCTGCTTCTTCAAAGAATCAAATTCTTTAGCCAGATGTTCGTACTGTTGCTCTACACTTTCTACTTGCTTTTCGAACTTTTCTGCAAAGTTTATTTATTTTCTGTTCTACTATTTGGAGTCTTTTGTCGAAGAGAACATTCTGTGCATCGAGCTTATTTTCGAGAGCATTATTTTGTTCGCTTAGTTGCTTCTGAAGAGTTTCTAAAGAATTCTTCTGCTCATTCTTTTGTTCGTCGAATTTACTTTCGAGAACGTTTTTTTGTTCTTCGAGAACGCTATTTGTTCTTTGAGAACGTTCTTTTGTTCGCTTAGTTGCTTCTGGAGAACTTCTAACGAATTCTGTTGGTCATTCTTTTGTTCTTCGAAAACGTTCTTTTGTTCTTCAATTTTGAGAGAAGCAACTTCATGAAAGCAGGCATTTCATCGGCTGTACTTAATGCACTCTCTCGTTCTTTAACATCGAACAACATGGTATCGGGGTCTCCACCATCCTGAGTGATAGCATTCTGAAGTCGGAGCAATAGTTCCTTTTTCAGCCCCGAAGTCTGAAGATTTCTTTTTTCTAATTCTTCTTTCAACTCAGCTGCTGTCAATTGTTCCAATTTGCGACCCATTTTATGTTACCGAAACACAATTTTCGCAACACAGTCAGTGTTATTTTAATGTCTCTTCTAGAAAAATCTTTTTCAAACACTATTTTTAACAAAAATATTCGCTATTCTCAGTTAAATAGTTTCTGGAAAATTCCACTTTCACAATTATATAAGTCACCGACACTGTTTAAGAAAATGTCACTATGGAATTTTCTAGCACTTTACTGAGTTTTATCCCCAATTTCTGACACCAATGTGATATTTTGGCCTGGGGTTCGACAAATAAAACTCAATCATAATTCCAAAACAATACAACAAATCTCTTTATTTTATAAAACACAACGTCTTTCAATTTAAATAATAGCAAATTTAACTTATTTCATACTTATTCACAATACAAATACGTTTTTATAATTCAACACTTCTTATTTAATCTCAATTCAATCACTTTTTACTAACGCTTCCAGTAGTTAACAATTCCACTTTTGAACATAAACTGAACTTTCAATGCCATTTACTCTTGTATTTATACAAATTTACAAGCTTCTGGAAGCTTCTGTCTGGTTCTGGCACAATCTAAGCTGTCGGTACTAATTCGAGTTCGAATTAGTACTTCAAGTTCAAGAAACCATTGAAGTTCGATTCCTGTGACAGCAATTTTATATAATTGTGATATTTTT
The DNA here is from genome assembly GCA_963971375.1 of Platycheirus rosarum. Classification (NCBI taxonomy): domain Eukaryota; kingdom Metazoa; phylum Arthropoda; class Insecta; order Diptera; family Syrphidae; genus Platycheirus; species Platycheirus rosarum. The sequence goes on from OZ020507.1 coordinate 40,371,892, forward strand.
GCCTGGGGTTCGACAAATAAAACTCAATCAAAATTCCACAATAATAAAACAAATCTCTTTATTTTATAAAACACAACGTCTTTCCGTTTAAATAACACCAGTTTAACTTATTTCACTTATTCACAATTCAAATACGTTTTTATCATTCAACACTTTTTATTTAATCTCAATTCAATCACTTTTTACTAATACTTCCAGTTGTTAACAATTCCACTTTCGAAAATAAACTGAACTTTCAATGCAATCTACTCTTGTATTTAAACAAGTTTACAAGCTTCTGGAAGCTTCTGTCTGGTTCTGGCACAATCTAAGCTTTTGGTACTAATTCGAGTCTCGAATTAGTACTTCAAGTTCGATTTAGTACTCAGTTAAAACATATTGCAAATATGTAGCATACTTTTAGGCGCTCACAATGAATGTTGGTTGTTGTACACAATGAATCCAACAGATGTCGTTAATTTACAAAATGTATCCTCCGAATATCTAAACTTGTTGCCACATCACATAATTTTTAAGTAAAATAGATATATTAACGGTTTCGAATGCGCGTTTGTGTTTTGTGATAAATAAATACTGCGATAATTAAAATTTTATTGTCAATTTCTGATTTCCACTTGTTTATTACAAAGTTTAAGCTAGTCTTACAAGAATTCAGGCGATAGCAGACCGACCCGACAACCTACTAAAAGACTTCCATTGGCAAAACAGGCGGAAGTTGATGAGATGATATCGACCATGGAAAAAGACGGTCTAATCGAAAACTCAAAAAGTCCAGGAAGTATGAGCATCACTCGGGCTAAAGAAAACAAGGACAACACCTCTTCATCTACAGTCTGATGGAATGGTAGAACGATTTAACAAGACCTTGAAGGAACATCTGTCCAAAGTCGTGAATGAAAACCAACGTCAAGGATTGGAATCGGTGAATTCCTTTATTTCTTTTGGCCTACCGGAATGCGGTTCATAGTACTGTGATATTTTAGCCTGGGGTTCGACAAATAAAACTCAATCAAAATTCCACAATAATAAAACAAATCTCTTTATTTTATAAAACACAACGTCTTTCAGTTTAAATAACACCAATTTAACTTATTTCACTTATTCACAATTCAAATACGTTTTTATAATTCAACACTTTTTATTTAATCTCAATTCAATCACTTTTTACTAATACTTCCAGTTGTTAACAATTCCACTTTCGAAAATAAACTGAACTTTCAATGCAATCTACTCTTGTATTTATACAACTTTAAAAGCTTCTGGAAGCTTCTGTCTGGTTCTGGCACAATCTAAGCTTTCGGTACTAATTCGAGTCTCGAATTGTTTCGTCAAGTTCGATTTAGTACTAAGTTAAAACATGTTGCAAATATGTAGCATACTTCTAGGGGCATGGTTGTTGTACACAATAAATGGTGGTTGTTGTACACAATAAATGTTGGTTGTGGTACACAATGAATCCAACAGATGGCGTTAATTTACAAAATGTATCTAAACTTGTTGCCACATCACATTGTCCTCCTCTTAGTTTTGTTCGTCTTAAACGAGCACATCACCATTGTTTCCGTAGTAACGATGCAGGCGATCCACGTAACTTAACCACATAGCTTAACTACTTGGTAGGGACCTTCCCAGTCCTGCTGAAGCTTGGGCGATTTTCCCTTTCTGCGATGTGGGTTATAAAGCCATACCAGATCTCCCTCATTGAATTCAGGTGCTGTTGCTCGCGCATCGTATCTGGTTCTCAGGCGGTCGCTCGCAATGTTTATATTGCTTTGGGTTCTTTGGTGTGTGTCGTTGATCCTTTTAATCGGGGCGCTCACTTTGTTCTGGTGCATCTTAGCGCTTGCCTTGACTTTGGGTCCTCTACCAGCTTTGCACGTGGTGCACTTTCGACACCATCTCTCGACATCTTTTCTTACAGTTAACCAATAAAAACGTACCCGTACCTTTTTCCGTGTCTTGTTGATTCCTAAGTGCCCGCCGGATTCTTCATCGTGCATTTCCCTTAAAATCTCCTGCACTTTCGACCGTGGTACCACAAGCTGCATCTTAAAGGATCTTCCATTCGGCATTTCCCATTTTCTCCACAAAACACCATCTTTTACATGGAGAGAGTCCCACTGCGCCCAATATGCCTTTAAGGTAGGACTTCTGTCGGAGATGTCTCTTGCATTCGGCTTATCCATAGATTCCTTCCATACAAGAATGGGCTCGATGTCAGGATCTTCCTTTTGTGCATTACGAAGTTCTTCCGCAGTCCAACCCTTTACAGGTTCAGCCCTTAGTCTCTGAACAGAAATACTTTCGTCCTTCTTACCGTTCAAACACCTAGGATGCGCTCTTTCTGAAGATGGCCGGAGAATTTCATCACTGCTTATGATCGTCCGAAGATTTACAGCATTCTCGTTTCCGTACACCATTGGAATCTCGACGATTGAATACCTTAACACCTGCATTCGAAAGTCTAGGACTACTTCATGTGCCTTCATAAAATCCACACCTAGTATGCAGTCGTCGCATATGTCAGCTACCAAGAATGCATGTGCGAAGGTCAGCCCTGCCAGTTCTATCTTCAGAAGTACCTCTCCGTATACTTTTGCTACTTCTCCCGTAGCTGCCTTCAGACTGTTCCAGCTGGTGTTGTGTAGCCAGGACGTCTGGACAAGGCCTCTTCTAATTATGGAGGCCGTGGCACCCGTATCGATAGTGGCCACACATTTTCTGTTGGCGATGACGGTCTCCACCGTCAAACTCTGATTGCAGCGTTTCGTTTGCGCAACTTGGATAATGGTCCTGGGGGCGTTCATTTCATCAACCGACTTCTGCTCTGCAAAGTTGGTTCTTACGCGCTTTCCACACTGATGTATCCCCAAATCATGCCCGGTAGGGTAAGCGATATCCCTGTCAGTAGGCCTTTTTCTCGCGCTATGTGGGCAGCTTACCTGTGGAGATCTGCATTGTCGCTGTAGGTGTCCTAGCTTGTTGCAATTCCAGCATCTCATTTGACCTCGAGCAGTGTTCGGGTTTTGTCTTTCAATGTCGACACGTTGACATGAGCACTCTAGCGTAGCCATTTCCCTGACGCGATGGCTACCTTGCGAAGCTTGGTCTGCTGCTTCCATTGTCAGGGCAAATGCTAAAGCCTCAGCGAGCGTTTTCTTACCTGCCATTCTCACAGCCATTTGTAGTTTTCCATCTGCAATGGCATTAGTGAACGCATCGGTTGCCAGTTCGTTTATGATTTCCCTGCTGGTATTGGGATAAGACAAATTGGCCAAGCGCTCGATGTCAGCTTGCAATTGTTGTAGCGTTTCACCTCTTGTCTGGACCCTTCGACGCAACTGGACTCGGTAAACTTGCTGCATGTGGTCGTCGCCAAACCTCATCTCGATTGCCTTGACCATGGCATCATAATCCTGATGTTTGTCTTCAGGAATGGTCTGCAGCAATTCGGCAGCTGTTCCTCTGAGAGCAAGCGTAAGAGCAATTGGGAGTGTCGATCTTAAGCTCATAGAGGCCGGATGTCAGGTCGAGGTGCGCGCATAATTAATTACACAAAAGTCAAAAAAAAAAAAAAAAAATTATTGCGCATTGTTATCGCGAGTGATAAAAAAATAATATTACACACTCGTTTGAGAAATTGTCAAAAACCCCTCGCGTGTGCTGTAAAGAAAATAACAATATCCACTCGCGTCGTTGGAAGACGATAAGATGCCCATTCGCGCTGTGGAAGAAAAAAAAATAATACACACTTGCATAACAAGTCTAATTACCCTCTTATCTGTCCCAACCCTTTGTGCTTAGCTTAACTGCCTCTTTCTTATCTACTGTAGGCATCGTATGCTTGCGGTAAATGGATAAGGGCATCTGAGTTTGTCCTATTGTGCCGAATATTAAATTGATTTTTTGTATGCAAGCTGTCTTATGGGCATAACACCTAAGACAGTTTGTTTATTACAGAGATTAATTTGGATTTTCACTGCATATTTCGACTTAGTCAGAATTGTGTTTTGTGTGTAAGTATTTTGAAATGGTAAGTGATTTTTGTGTCGTGTATTCCAATGTTCGTGGTATAAGAAAGAATTTCTTTCACCTGTACGTCTACACTGTTCAATACAGGCCAGCTGTTTTGGCATTAAGTGAAACCCAGGTTGGAGTAAATACTGATTTATCAGAGTTTGCTCTACATGGATATAGCTTGGTGCCATTACTCTTTTCCCATCATGATCTCGTGGTCTATGTTAGGAATGATATTGCTTGCCAGAGCCTTCCCCAATATGGGCAATGTTCCAACACGGACTTTAACTTCTTATGGCTCAAATTCACTGTCCGCAAGCATGTCATTCATTATTGTTTTATTTACAGGAGTCCAAATCTCGACAGCAATTCCACTTGTAACGAGTTTGATGCGCTGTCTGATTCCATCTCGAAAATTGTTTCCCTTTGTCCTCGCACTGAAATCGTTATTACGGGCGATTTCAATGTACACAATTCCAATTGGCTCCGCTATTCTGGTCAGACAACACCCGAAGGAAGGTATGTCGAGCTCTTTGCCGGGTTACATCACCTTACCCAACTGATCGATGTGCCAACGCGTATACCGGATGTTGCTGGGCAAGCCGCCCATACTCTTGACTTGTTTCTTACTTCTCACCCTGATAAATATACCATTAGTGTAACTTCTCCATTTGGCACTTCAGACCATTGTGTCATTTCAGCTAATTTCTCATCCTCCACCCATCCAGTTAAAGAAAAACTTCCCACCAGGACCGTTTGGCAATACGAGAAAGCCAACTGGGACGGCCTGAATATTTTTTTCCGAAACTTTAACTGGTCACTATGCTTCCTCGATAGTGACATTGATGCCAGTGCTGAAATGATCACAAATGTGATTCTTCTAGGGATGCGTGCTTTTATTCCTAACAGAGTAAAAAGCATTAAACCTAAAGAAAAGTCTTGGTTTAATTCTGAGTGTAAAGAAGCTATCAGGCTCAAAGAAGTAAGTTTCCGTTCTTACAAAGCCAACCCTACAGAGGAAAATCGGAAAAAACACAAACAAGCAAGAAACTCATGCAACTCCGTTATTGAAAGAACCAAATTTTTGCATGACCAAAAATTACGGCAAAAAATTCTGCAGTGTCCCAAAGGCAGTAAAAATTTTTGGTCATTTGTAAAAAATATTAAAAACTCCTCAACATCTTCGGTTCCAACGCTCATCGACAATAACAAACCAATTGTTTACTCTTCAGAGAAGGCAAACTTGCTCGCCGCCCATTTCGCTGCCAGCTCCACGCTGCCGCATAGCAACGTTGCCCCTCCTGTACTTGAGAATGTAAATTTTTCCATGGGACAGATTTTTTTCCGCACTCGTACAGTAGCAAGAGTTCTCAAAGATCTCGATATACACAAATCCGCTGGCCCGGATGGTATACCCCCGATTCTTCTGAAGAGGTGTTCTTCCACACTGGCAAAGCCACTGCGTAAGCTTTTCCATCGCTCCTACTCTTCTGGAATCTTTCCTAGAAGATGGAAAACAGCATTTGTCCAGCCTGTCCCTAAGAAAGGTGACCCATCCTCCCCCTCCTCCTACCGACCCATAGCACTGACGTCCCTTCTTTCTAAGGTCATGGAAACACTGATTAACCGTCAGCTTAAGGAATATCTCGAAGATCGTAAGCTTCTCCATGACCGTCAATATGGCTTCCGCAGCAACCGTTCCACTGGTGATCTGATGGCATATCTCACCGAACAGTGGAACAAATCTTTACATCGCTTTGGTGAAAGTAAGATTATTGCTCTTGATATCTCCAAGGCATTTGATAGAGTTTGGCATGAAGCTCTCTTATCGAAAATGCGTGCTTTTGGGATCGATAATACTCTTGTTCGTTGGATTAGAAGCTATCTTCTGGACCGTTCAATACAAGTTGTATTGGACGGATTCAAGTCTGATTCCCATAAAATAAATGCTGGTGTGCCCCAGGGCTCTGTTCTATCTCCGACTCTTTTCCTCATTTTAATAAATGATCTTCTGTCTGTTACTTCTAATCCACTTAACTGTTTTGCTGACGACTCTACCCTCAGCTTTTCATATTCGTTCGATAATTCACGTCCTTCGCCTTCGGACGTACAATTGCAACGGTGCCGTATGTCAAGCTCATTAAACTCCGATTTATACAGCATTGTCAAATGGGGTAATAGAAATCGTGTGGAGTTTAATGCTTCGAAAACTCAATGCTGTCTTCTGTCGTTAAAGCTTAACATACCCCTAACGCCATTGTCCATGAATGGCACTTACATCGAAGAAACCGAAAAGCTCTCAGTACTCGGTATGTGTGTCAACGACGACCTCCGTTGGAACGACCATATATTTGAAATCGCTAAGAATGCTGCTAAGTGCTTAGGTTTTCTGTATCGGTGTAAGAAGTATTTTTCCCCATCTGATCTGGCTACAATTTATAAAGCGTTTATACGCCCTAAACTCGAGTATAACTCCCACCTCTGGGCAGGTGCTTCGCAAACATCGCTTCACCTGCTTGATAGAATACAAAATCGAGCGTTAAGATTGATAGGTAATAGAACTGCCGCTGAAACAATTGCCCCACTCGAACACCGACGCAATGTTTCATGTCTTTCCTTATTTTATCGTTTCTTTTATAAAAAATGTTCACTCGAGGTAGCCAGCTGCATTCCTCCCCTTAAAAGTTTCGCCCGTAATACTCGTCTTGCTAGGAATGCCCATCAGTTCACCCTTGAGCCCAATTTCGGACGTACCGTGAAATATAGGGATTCTTTTTTTAGCCGTACAACACGACTTTGGAATGGTTTACCCGGCGAGATTTTCCCTTGCCATTTCAATTTGCAAACATTCAAAATCAATGTTAATCGACACCTCCTATCTCTCCCCTCCCTATCTTCCTAATGCCCGCGCAGTGTGTTACATTATAAGGGAAACAAATAGTCCCTTGTGCGCGCGTGAATTATAAAAAAAAAAAAAAAATTGATTTGTCTTCGTTATCCCAGTTGTTCGTCAAGGCGGCAGCTTCGAACTGCCTCTTATAAATTGGCCATGATGTTTGACCATCGAAGACAGGGGGCTGCATTTCCTTTCTTCGTGGACCGTCGCTCGAATATTCCCGAACCTTCTGCTTTTTCAAAGAATCAAATTCCTTAGCCAGACGTTCGTACTGTTGCTCTACACTTACGAACTTTTCTTCCAAGTTTTCTATTTTGGCTTCGAATTTCTGATCGATTGTTTGAAGCCTTTTGTCGAAGAGAACATTCTGTGTATCGAGTTTGTTTTCGAGACCATCAAATTTGCTTTCGAGAACGTTCTTTTGATCGCTTAGTTGCTGCTGGAGAATTTCCAACGAATTCTTCTGCTCATTCTTTTGTTCTTTGAGAACGTTCTGTTGTTTTTCGAGAACGTTCTTTTGTTCTTCGAATTTCGACAGAAGCAACTTCATGAAAGCAGGCATCTCATCGGCTGTACTTACTTTGCATTCTCTCCCTTGTTCTTCAACATCGAACAACATGGTATCGGGGTCTCCACCATCCTGAGTGATAGCATTCTGAAGTCGTAACAATAGTTCCTTTTTCAGCCCCGAAGTCTGAAGATTTCGTTTTCCTAATTCTTCTTTCAACTCAGCTGTTGTCAATTGTTCTAATTTTCGACCCATTTTATGTAACTGAAACACTATTTTCGCAACACAGTCAGTTTTATTTTAATGTCTCTTCTAGAAAGATCTTTTTCCAACACTATTTTTAACAAAAATACTCGCTATTCACAGTTTTATAGCACAATCAGTTAAATAGTTTCTGGAAAATTCCACTTTCACAATTAAATGAGTCACCGAAACTGTTTTAACAAATGTCACTATGGAATTTTCTAGCACTTTACTGAGTTTTATCCCACTTCTGACACCAATGTGATATTTTAGCCTGGGGTTCGACAAATAAAACTCAATCAAAATTCCACAATAATAAAACAAATCTCTTTATTTTATAAAACACAACGTCTTTCCGTTTAAATAACACCAGTTTAACTTATTTCACTTATTCACAATTCAAATACGTTTTTATCATTCAACACTTTTTATTTAATCTCAATTCAATCACTTTTTACTAATACTTCCAGTTGTTAACAATTCCACTTTCGAAAATAAACTGAACTTTCAATGCAATCTACTCTTGTATTTAAACAAGTTTACAAGCTTCTGGAAGCTTCTGTCTGGTTCTGGCACAATCTAAGCTTTTGGTACTAATTCGAGTCTCGAATTAGTACTTCAAGTTCGATTTAGTACTCAGTTAAAACATATTGCAAATATGTAGCATACTTTTAGGCGCTCACAATGAATGTTGGTTGTTGTACACAATGAATCCAACAGATGTCGTTAATTTACAAAATGTATCCTCCGAATATCTAAACTTGTTGCCACATCACATAATTTTTAAGTAAAATAGATATATTAACGGTTTCGAATGCGCGTTTGTGTTTTGTGATAAATAAATACTGCGATAATTAAAATTTTATTGTCAATTTCTGATTTCCACTTGTTTATTACAAAGTTTAAGCTAGTCTTACAAGAATTCAGGCGATAGCAGACCGACCCGACAACCTACTAGAAGACTTCCATTGGCAAAACAGGCGGAAGTTGATGAGATGAAATCGACCATGGAAAAAGACGGTCTAATCGAAAACTCAAAAAGTCCAGGAAGTATGAGCATCACTCGGGCTAAAGAAAACAAGGACAACACCTCTTCATCTACAGTCTGATGGAATGGTAGAACGATTTAACAAGACCTTGAAGGAACATCTGTCCAAAGTCGTGAATGAAAACCAACGTCAAGGATTGGAATCGGTGAATTCCTTTATTTCTTTTGGCCTACCGGAATGCGGTTCATAGTACAATTGGATACACTCCATCCTAAATTCTATTTGGACGAACTGCTCGGCTTCCAAGTGAGCTAAATTTCGGATTACCTATTGAAGACCCAAAATGCGAAGAGGACTACGTCTTCGATCTTAGAGAAAGAATCAACGAAATTCACCAGAGAACAAGAGAGAATATGAAAATTTCGAGTGACCACATGAAGACCAGATACGATGAGAGAGCAACAGCACCTTAATTCAACGAGGGAGATCTGATATGGCTTTACAACCCACATCGCAGAAAGGGAAAATCGCCCAAGCTTCAGCAGGACTGGGAAGGTCCCTACCAAGTAGTTACAAGCATTAATGATGTCGTTTTTCGAATCCAACGAGGACCAAGAGCAATTATGAAAATTGTCCATGTGGTGTGGATCGCCTGCATCGTTACCACGGAAACAATGATGATGTGCTTGTTCGGGACGAACAAAACTAAGAGGGGGATGTGGCAACAAAATGATTAGATATTCGGAGGATACATTTTGTTTATAAACTAACGACATCTGTGGGATTCATTGAATACAATTACCAACATTTATTGTGTACAACAACTATGGTCCTAAAAGTATGCTACATATTTGCAATATGTTTTGACTGAGTACTAACTGAACTCGAATTAGTACCGAAAGCTTACATTGTTCCAGGACAGGACGGAAGTTTCCAGAAGTTTGTAAATTTGTATAAATAAAAGAGTAGATGGCATTGAGTTTAGTTTATTTTTGAAAGTGGAATTGTTAACAACTGGAAGCGTTAGTAAAAAGTCTTGAATTATAAAAACGTATTTGAATTGTGAATAAGTGAAATAAGTTAAATTTGCTGTTATTTAAACTGAAAGACGTTGTGTTTCATAAAATAAAGAGATTTGTTGTATTGTTTTGGAATTTTGATTGAATTTTATTTACGAACTCCAGGCCAAAACTTCACAATATTTACAAAACCGCACATTGTAAAACTATTTAATGGAAATTGAAATGGCAGCTAGTAGCCAAATAAATATTACAATTACAAAATATTTAGTACTTAATAGAGAAAATATGTTTCCTAAGAGTTACTCTACCGGCACCTTTCCAATACTTCAAAATGGAAAGATTAATACAGGAAGATAGAAGATAGCCCCGCATCTAGTTAAGGACCTTGGCATTAAACCAATAATACCTAAAAAACAAAGAAAAATTTGGGTCTACCCACACCAACGAATTAACTTAATTTTACCGACATAATAATCAGCTTCACGCCTTTGCGCTTCTTATTAAATAAATGAAATAATACAAGAATACGAGAATAAAAAAAAATCAAGAATGCACTATACAAAAATTTATTTACAAATTTATTTGTAAACAATCACTCAACACCTTAGAAATAGGAATGTACAAAAGATATATGTTTATTTATATACACACACTTCCATGTGAAGTGATTGACAATTTAATAAACTATTTATAAATATAACGCTATCTTTCAATAAATTGTTTAGTTTTTTTTTTTATTTACAAATTGTTTTCTTGGCAAGTATGTACTAAAAATTGAAATCATAAACGCATAATGTGTATGTATATACAAACAAAACATTCTCAAATTAAGAAAAAAAATGTTAAATTTTCCTAAGTATTGTAAAAGATTCGATGGGAAAATAGATCTGATCGAATCCGAAAATGCAACCTATAATTTCCTGGTGATGTGAACAAACGGAATTTATTTTATAGTCAATCGATTCATGCATGCAAAGAATGCTATTGTCGCCATTCTTATTTGAACCAATTATTCAAATTACGATTTTTTCCTCTTTAAAAACCGCATCCATTTAAACGCTCAGCAAGTGAACCAAAAAGAAGTCATTTTCCGTCTTTTCACAGAAAAGTAGAGAATCTGACCTAAGAAATCGTGTTTCGTCAAACTGCGCGGCGTATGTGAGACTCTGAGGCTATATTTTTGTTTATAAAGATTCGTTTGTCTCGTATCAAGAAACCACCATAGGCTCTGAAGTATTACAAGATTTGTTCTGTTTTTTCTTTGGCGTTGATTTCATTTCTGTGATCTCCTCTTCCCTTACCACCGCCTCAGTTTCATCATCACTTTCTTCGTCACCTTTTTCTGTTGTTGGGTGTTTTCTTTTTTTGAGTGTTGATTGAACTTTCCCAGCCTCAATAGTATCAGCGGATTTATCTTGCACTGTTGGTTCAGTTTCTATAGCTTCTTGTTCGCCTGCAACTGAAAAACTCGCATCTTCAGTGCCAGTGTTACCATCAGCTGGATGTGGACTAGAGTGTTTTTTCTTTTTTGGTGTTGATGGAACTTTCCCAGCCTCAATACAATCTGCGGATTTATTTTGTATTGTTGGATCAACTTCTATAGACTCTTGTTCGCCTAAAACGGAAAAACGTTCATCTTCAATTTCAGCGTTACCATCAACAGAAGGTGCAGAAGAGTGTTTTTTCATTTTTGGTGTTGATGTAACCATACCATTCGCTGACCTCTCATTGAACTTGTTCTGATTATTTTTAGCATTTGCCTCAATTTCTTCACCCACATCTGATTCAATTTCATCAACGCTTTGGTTTTGGTTTCCCTTAGATGAGCAATTGTCATTATGGGTTTCTTCGGTCGCTTGGTGCTTTCTCTTCGTCAGAATTGAGGTATCTTTATTAAGATCAGGATCATTCGATTTGTATTGTTTTTTCTTCGGATTTGATTCAATTGCTGAACTATCTTCCTCGCTCACAACAGAAAAACTTTCATCATCACTGTTTTCTCTGTCTTCTTCTCTTGTGGTTTGCTTTCTCTTTTTCGGCGTTGATGTTACTTTACCTATATTACGATATTTCTGCCAAAATTCATTCGGTTGAGCGAATTCAATGATATTTGGAAAATTTTGAGCCAAAGCTTTCGCAAGTTCACTTATAGATTTTTCAGTCGAGGTATTTTCCTTGCCGATATTTTCGGAAATAGTTATTATGTGAACTATGGACTTCTCCAATGCCGTTAGCTAAAATTTGAAAAGAAAATCAAGCAAAATTATATTTTACAAGAATACTAATCCTTACAGCGTCTTCCATTGATATAACATGACGACGTTTTCCTCGTTTGCTTTGATTTGGAGTATTTTTGCTTGTAGATGCAACGGGATCAGCAGAAGGATTTTCCGATAAATCTGGTATTTCGTCTGTTCCATCCTCGTTTGGTTGTGTTTCAATTTCTTTTCGTTCTTTTTTACAAATTCTTTTGAGAATATAGAGAACATCGTTTACGAGAGAAATGCCTTCTGGAGATTTGATGAGAGGATCATTTTGTGACTTTTCTGCAAAGCAAAACATTTTTTTAGAACAAGCGGGGGTTAATAATCTTTATGAGCTTACCAGCAAGAATTTTTAAATTATTAAAATACATTATCAGGTACGTGTCTTCAATATTAAGCATAAAATGATTGTACAATTTTTGGCGGCTCTTACGTTTATTATTGCCTTTGAGGGGAGACATGATCATGTGCTCAGTAAAACTATCTAAGCCTTCAAAGTTCTAAATGAAAAGAAAGACGAAACTCAATTAGTAAAACAGCAAAATTGAATCCCTACTTACTTGATAAGCATTCAAAACAAACGGGCATTCGATCAAACATTTGTGGAACAAAGCCGGATTCTTATTTGAAATATATTCCTCAAAGAATTCGATTGCTCTCTCGGAAAGTTCTTTGTTTTCATCTAAGATCAGAGCTAGCATACTCAACAGAAGGGATCCCCTTAATTTCAGTTGATCCTGCAGCACCAATTCGGCAAAGTTCTTGAAAGTCTCCAAACGATTTATCACATACGGAGATGCTAGTTTCTCTAGAATCCTATCCATTATCATCTCAACCACTTGGGTGTGTTTTTTGCAAAGATCAGAGATTGCGACTAAAATTGTATTAACTATCGGTGGTCGATCGATGGCTTTGAGGATTCGGCCATATAAAATGCATGTTTCATCTGCAATGATGCCATCACGAATTGAAAATCGTCCTGAGATTATAATCATTGAATTGAAAATACGATCATTGTCGGTTTCCAATTCAGATTCTGGTAGATTAACACAGGCCAAAATGTAATTGTGGATGAAATTGATGATTGTTGTGCTCGGACGTTTTTTGATTTCCAGATTCGCCTCGGAATATGAATAGAGATGTGACATATAGACTGATCTGTTTTCGGGAAAATTTGGCATCTCTTTGATAAGTTTATTTTCCAGATAGTCATGGAGCTCAACTAGCCATTCATGTGAAGGAATTTCTGAATCTTGTGTGGGTGTGGATCGCTTTTGATTTTCTCGGGATCTATGTTCGATTGTGGTCATGAAATCAAACGCCTTGCCAATTACCTGTGGAATTATTCTACCCGACTTGATAGACTCCAGCAAATGTTTAAAGACATTATTCAGGGCTGAGTAACTGAAGTCTTTAGCGCAAGTGTTGAGAACTTCCAGGGCTATGAGGAGATTTTGTTCATTGTTCCATTCCAAAGACTGAAAAGATGATTTGTATTAAAATTTAATGATTTTTCGTTTCCTGTTATTACCGAGTGATAGGAGACGAAACAATGTATCAGGGAATCCGGTTCCTTGCTTTTGATTTTTCCGCAAACGAAATTCAATAGAATCCAAGCTTCGGTGGAGTTTGAGGCGAGTATATGGGATTCAATGGTACTGAGAATTTGCTGACTAAAATTTAAGAAAAGCCATGAAAATTGTTATTTTTTTGGAATAGGAATGAGAATAAGAATAGAAATAGGAACAGGAATATGAATACTCCATTGAAGGAGGTGGAGTTGTAATCTTTTTACGAAAGTTATGAGTACATATAATAATGTGTATATTCGGGTTGCTAGAAACCTGCGTTATATGCAATCTTTTCCAATATGGGAGCGGATGTAATCGCGGTGTACGCACCTGATGCACCTCAGGCCACTAATTTTTTTGCGGATCTTGAGGAACTTTTCGAATCCTTAAGAAAAAGTTTATAGACGGTCGAGTACGACAGTGATCACTGCGAAATTGCCGCCGCTATACCGCTTTCAAACGAGCTTGTGGTGTGGGATGGTTTTGTGCCTGCGCGCTCCTTCAATTTTTTAGATGCCCTGGCCACGTTTCTCCAATGCCCTGACAAATGAACCCCGTTCGAACAACATTTCATCTCCAAACGATAGGAATCTATTAAACTTACAGATCGATGGGTACCTTCTTCAAATGGATGGAATTATAAAACAAACGATGGACAAAACAATCCCAGAACGCAACCGTCATTTACAAGAACCCTTCAGTAGAAACATTACACAGACCAAAAGATGACTTCTGACAAGATTTAAACTCTTGTAAGGAGGGTTTACTGACAGAAACAATCTGGAGATTAGGACGCTGAAGTCGTCGATAAAAAAATGTTAACTTGCTGGTTCTGGATTGTCTACTAACTCATACTGGAATAACAGAATTGGAGCCTTTAATTCTAGCTACCCGAGGTTTGTTCCCTAACATAAATAAAGTCTAGAAAAAAAAGCAAAACGATCTTCCGTGTCTTAAGCTTCAAGAACCACAGAAAACGAAAACTTACTACAGACTGCAGGAATAGATCTGTGGATCGATCTTGTGATTGAATATCTTTTGAAGAAAGTGGAGACGGTAAGTTCCGTCCTAGATATAGGAATTAAAATCTCTGAAAAATACAGACAAGCTAGATCCACTGACGTATTACGTCAAGAATTCATGGACAATATTGTCATGTGCAAGCAAAACATCAGAGGTATTGATAACATTGAACTAACATCTAATAGTATCAATACGGCAATAATATCTGCCTATCATCAGACATGCCCTGAAAAAAGAAAAATCTGGTAATCGTATCACGCCTTGGTGAAACAAACAACTAGCCAAACTGAGATCGAAAACTAGAAAACTCTTCAACTGAGCTACACTCAATGGAGGATGGGAAGCCTACAAAGTAGCACTTAACAATTATAACCATGATATTCGAAGGGCAAAGAGAGAATCGTGGAAAAACTTCTTTCAAACATTATCTGAAACCAAAAGTTGTGACCGCATATAGAAAGTTCTCTCCAAAGAGCACACTAATCTCACAGGTCTAATGAAAAAACCAGATGGTACATACACTTTACACGGACTACAGACACTTCAGCTCTTAGCCGAAACTCACTTCCCGGATTCCATCTCACTCTGCCAGTCTCAAGACATGCCCCTCCAAAGAAGGGAAACAAGACCGAGCAGAGAGGACTGGAAAAGATCAAAAGAAATTTTCCATGAAGGATAACTAATTTCGTAAACTATTTTGAACCTTTCAAGGCGCCATGTGAAGATGGAATTTTTCCAGCATTTCTCCAAAAAGGCGGTGGTTGGGTGCTGTATGAATAGTTTAGGCTATGATCGGCGTCAACCAGGCGATGCATAGTGTTGTAACTATCTTGTAGGCATCAATTGTGCTTACCTCTCCGCGGTAGCCAACGGGTACTGGTCTGTCCAACCGGACATTCTTGCTAAACTTTTTCTTTTATAAGGAATCCAACAAAGGACCTGGCCCTCCATGCTAGGGGATATGCGTGGGGTTAACAACCCCGCCATGGAAAAAAAGTTGCGAAGCGACCAATAGCCTCGGCAAGAAGTCTTAGGCTTTCGACACGTAAGTGAGCGACTTTTGACAATCCGTTATCAAGGCTAAATTCGCCAACATTAGCCTAATATGCGCTCTTGCCTACAGAGGACAAATATGACACCACCAACGATGACTTCTACGAGCTCCTCTACAAAACCTATGAGCAATGCTCTAAATACGACGTTAAGATCTTACTAGGCGATTTTAACGCCAAAATAGGCAAAGAGGAAATCTTTGGTAGGACTGTCGGAAAACATTGCCTACACGACACAACAACAAAGCGCGCTGCAAAAAAGGACGAGAGCTGCTCGCGAGCTCGACGAGCAGAAAAGACGGGAAGAACACCGGCTTCTCCAAAAGAAAAAGAGAGAGCATGAGAAGCGCGCGATCGAAGATATTGAGAGATGCTACTCCAGGAACAACGTGCGGAAGTTTTACCAACAGGTAAAAAGAACGTGCCAAGGAAAACAAAACCCGTACAGAAGCCTGTAGAGGTAGGAATGAAAACCTCGTAGTAGAGTCACAGTCGGTGCTGAGTACATGGAAGGACCATTTCTGCAGACTGTTAAATGGCGATGAAGGCCAAAATCCCGCTGTCAGGCAGAACGAACCATTCAACATGGATGATGACGGGCAAAACTTCCGTCCATCTGACCAAAAAGAATTGAGGATAGCAATATCTAAACTAAAAAACAAAAAAGCTGCTGGACCCAACGGACTACTTTTTAAAGGCCGGAGATGACCTGGTGGAGTGCATACACCCACTTATCTCTAAAGTTTGGTCAGAAGAATGTATGCCTGATGAATTGAACCCCAGCATCGTTTGCCATCCACAAGAAAGGAGACCCTTTAAACTGCACCAACTATAGAGTTTGAAGTCTGTGCAATTCCTAGCATACGCTGACCACATAGACATCATTGGCAGAACTCGGCGAGCTGTTACTGAAGCGTTTGTCAGCATTGAAGCTGAAGCGGCTAAGATGGGACTAGCAGTCAATGAGGCCAAAACGAAGAACCTGCTGTCTACAAAAAGGGATACACAACACCGGTGGATTGGACAAAACATCACAATAGCCAGGTACAACTCTGAGGTAGTTAGAGACTTTGTTTATCTCGGATCCGCTTTAACATCTGACAACAACACCTTATCAGAAATAAAGCGAAGAATTACACTTGCCAATCGCTGTTTCTATGTGCTAGGAAGGCAATTGAGTAGCAAAGCCCTCTCTCGAAAGACAAAGAAGACTCTGTATAAGATCTTAATCATCCCAGTCCTGCTCTATGGCGTAGAGGCATGGACACTCTCTAAAGCAGATGAATTCATCCTTAGTTGTTTCGAGCGTAAGATTCTTCTGAAGATTTTTGACTCTACGTGCGTCAACGGGCTTTGAAGGAGAAGGTTCAATCAAGAACTATACGAGCTTTACAGCGACATTGTCCTGGTCAAAAAAATACGCATATCACGTATAAGATGGCTAGGTCATGTAGAGCGAATGGACAACAAAGCTCCAGCTCGTAGGATCTTCGATTCCATCCCAGAGGGTAGACGCAGTCAAGGAAGACCTCGCCTTAGGTGGCGCGCTCAAGTGGAGGACGACTTCTACCAACTTGGAGTGCGAAACTGGAGGCAGTTAGCCAAAGACCGAGCTGGCTGGAGAGGCATTTTGGTTGAGGCCCAGGTTCGTCCCGAACTGTAGCGCCCCCTAAGTAAGTAAGTAAGTTGGTCTCGTGTGCGAGGGAGGACGATTCCAGATGTTGTGGAAAATAAAAAAAACTTGTAGGGTGGGCTGGGCACATATCTCCTATGAGCGAAGAGGAACCAGCTCGGAAAGTCCTTTGCGTTTTTTTATGGAAGGATGGCGTAGACCAGAACGACCCGTAGCATTGGTTGCGGAACTGAAAGTGTTCGTCCAGAAATCTAGATGTATGGAAGAACTTGTTAAACAAGCATGGACCTGATTCCTTTTGGTAAGCCGATGATAATGATGACGATAATGAATGAGGAATAGCTATAATGTGTGGTTGAGAATAATACTGGAAATGGGAATTTGAATTCCAGTTGAAATTAAAATTAGAATGAAAGTGAGAATGACAATAGCAATATAAATAAAAATTCAATTACTTGATCATTTGCGTCTTAAGGGACACATGAAAACAATTTTGCAGATAGAGTCTGGTTTGCGTCATCAGCAACGTCCGCACAATCACCCATGGCATAAAATGTTCTGCCTCATTAGTTTGATCAATTCCTTTGATATTCAGCAAAACTCGGCTTTTGAAACACTGTCGAAAACAATTACAATTTAACGGTTTTCTTTCATATGCCAGTACAAATTACAAACCTCCATTGCAAGATCTATGTTCTTTGGATCGTTATCCTTTAACATAGGCGGAAGAATCTGACACCAAACATAAATCACCGGATAACAATTGGGGTAAGTTCCCAATATAGAATCCACCATAATCATGGTTTGTTTTCTGACTAGTTGTGTTGGTTCATCTACAAGCTGGCAGGTTTCCTAAACACGGATTAGAAGTTAATTTAATTTAAACTTAATTTAATTACAATTTGAGCAACCTTTACAAAATTCGTGTTGAATATAATCAAAGGATTAATTTTAACAACTGCTTCGACGAACATAACAGCGGCTCTTCGTAAATAAGACACCGGATTTGAAAACAACAGGTATATGTGTTCGGGCAAATGCAGAAAACGCTGAGAGACTAGTTCCACGCCCGTGAAGGTGTACTCTGGATCAGGAGTTTTCGGCTTCTCAAATCGTTTTTCATTGTTTAAAACTCGTGGTTCTTCGGGAAGATCTACATCCGAGTCATCAAATCGGGCGTATTTGAGGCCTTCTGTGAGAATCTTTTTGGTGTTTGGTGATCCTCTGAGGAGTGCTTGATGGAGTCCTTGTACCGCTTTGATTTTAATGCTATTATTCGAGTCTCGAATGCTGTCGATAAGTTCTTTAATGATATGAACTTCACGTGGTGTATCGGAAACTTGATGGCGAAACATTTCCCAATCGACATTGGATTCGAGGAGAATCATTTTGGAAAAGAGTTCCACAGCTCTGGAGCGTATGCTCACCTCATCTGCATAGACAGCTTCTGACAAGAAATCCACGATCGATGTATTGCAACGGGTAAACAGGGCTGCATCATACTTTGCCGCATAGTCTAGGGCATGTTGAATGTTTTCTGATTTCCACTGGAAGAACATATGATAAAATATGTTGATTAAGCAGACTAATAATCAACTTACTCCTTTTTCTGGATTCGTTATCAGGCACTGTATATAGAACTCCAGCACTTCTGAAACAATTCTGGGAAACTTGCCGATGATTTTTATGAACCAATCCGATATGTGTTCACATGAATTGGTCTGGACGTTTGATGTATAAGCACTCCCGCCTTTAGGTTTTGGATTATAAGCATGCAGAAACAAAGTCATATTCATAATCTTCAGGAGGGTTTCCTTGGGATCACCATTATGAGCGCTAACCACTTCTTCTAAAATGTCGAAACACTTCCCATGCAAGGTGGCAGCATCTAGGGGTAACAAATAGTTGGAATTAGGATACAAAATCTGGAGAACACCACAATTCAACTTACAAACATTGATGAATCCGTTTTGGTGGCTAAGATATTGCAAGTCGACAAGTTTTCTAATTATTGCATTTCGCGCCGTCTTATACTCGTCAAAATGGACGAAGCGAAACATCATCTTTAGGTCATCACAGAAGGCTGTAAAGTTGACCCAAGTTTCGGTGGAATGCTGATGCGGCACATACTTGGCCACCTCGGGATTCTGGATTTTTTCCAGCATATTGAATACCAGCAGCGAAACGGATATCAGCTCTTCTTCGAAAATATGGAATCCCTTTGCTCCGGCAATGGTCAGGGAGAGGAAGTATACACTCGAAGCGGCAAGGGATAGTTGTCTATAGATTCGGCACTTGGGATCGTAGTTTCCCAGGCCAACGAGGGCGTAAATGAATGCCAGATAACGAGAACATGGTGACACTTGTGCCACTTGATCCCAACAGTCAAATGTGGTGTCGTAGTTGCCGGTATTAGAACGCATTGATCGAATTGTGTTGGCAAGTTCGAGCAAAACCGAAAGCACACTCGAATCATTTTCCGCTTGTTGAACGATTGGAATGCTACTAAGGAGTGTTTTCTGAATTGATGTGTCTTCATCTTCTATTCCAGATTCCGGTGTGGAAGATTTTTCGCGGCGTTTTTTCGATTTGGGATCAGAGCGACGGGAACCAACGGGTTTAGATACCTGTACTTGTTCGGAAGCACGATTAGATTTATCTTCTTCGACTTTTTGGTAAATTGCTTCGATTTCCTCCCAAGAGAGTGTGGGGTGGTAGAATTCACTTAGCTTTTTAAATGCATTGATAAGATCACTCATTGTTTTATTCAATTATTAAATGTTGTTTATTTACATATTAAAATAAATTAAAAATTGCATGCAAACATTTGGGGGTGAAAAAACGACGTGCTATTTTGTACACAAACAGAGAGGAAATGAAATTGACAACGAACAGTGACATACAAAATACTGATGAGAGTGAGAGTGTAGGGGTGTGTTCACACATTGGACCTGATTTGTATTTCTGTTTTCATTTAATGAAAACTGTAGATGTGCCTGATTACATTCTTAGCATTGAGCCTTATTGTTTTTTTCATCTATTGTGTTGATTATATGTTAAACAAGTTCCCTTCATATCGAAACTCACGGGTTTACATTTGCGTGAATAACCTAGATAATGCGAAATTAAATAATACGAGATTATTTTAGTATAGCCTCTATTTTCTTTTACCGAATACCAATAGAATAAAGAACTTGTTTGATTTGACAAACTAGGATACTCAATGAAAGGATTGAAATCTGTCATTTCTTTTTGAGGGTGTCCAAATTTGCAATGGTTGCTTGAAATCTCTGCCGAAATCTGAGATTTAATTTTGATAAGAACATAATTTTACCTGTAAAGCCTAGAACTATGTTGGAATCAACTTGCTTTTTAGCAGATCTTACAAAGTACCATTTTATATAAACTGCTATGGAACCTACAAAAATCTTAGCTGCACGGCCCGATTTGATTTGAGAGAAAGAAAAAAAGTGAAAAGTAATTTTTTGTGGACTTAATTTGGACTTTTTATGTCTTTATGAATACAGGAAAAATGTGTATGTGGTTAAACGCAGTCATAACATCGATAGGATTAACTGGCTGAACAAAATGTCGACGGAACTGCAATGCGCATACGGAAAGGTAGGTTAACTAGCTGAACACAATGACGACGGAACTGGAATACGCATACGGAACTGCAAACATTAAATACACGCGAACTGTATTTTGCGAACACAATGGTACGTTACTGCATACGGAACTGCAATACGCATACGGAAAGATTGGTTAACTTTTAACTTTAACGTACAGTAAATTTGACATTTTATCTGATGCAGAGAGAAATTATGAATGAGAGAACAATCTTTCTTACGTCTATCCCTTCCGAACCCTTTTTTTAGAATTAACTAAAATAACACCAAATGATTCCATTCTTCTTGGTGAACATAACTTTTGGATAGGTTACCTTGCTTTTGTTGTAATTAGCATGGTTAAAAACAGCTGTTTTCCAGCTGATTGAAGAACATAATGGAAACAGAGAGAAAATCCAAAGGTATCTTAAAATTAGCTGGACACTGTTCTCAACACGTGAACATGGTCAGCTGTTCATCAGCTGCTTACGTGTTGAGAATGCGTACGTTCATGAACATACTTTTGGGTTGGTTACCTTGCCTGTGTTTGGGTTTTTTGTGAACGAACAAATCCAACCAGATAGGTTATCTCTCAAAATTCGAAGCAAAAGAGAAACACATTCAGTTGTTCACGTGTTGCGAAAAGTATTCAGCAAATTTTAGGATACCTTTGGATATTCTCTCTGTTTCCATATGTTCTTCAATCAGCTGGAAAACTGCTGTTCTTACCCATGCTAATTACAACAAAAGCAAGGTAATTTATCCAAAAGTTATGTTCGTGAACGTACGCAAATACAGATAAACGAATCCATGAAAATCTCAGCATTTTTGTCTCCTCTCTCTATCAAACAAGTATAATTTTAATATTTTATATCCTCTTCTTTTTCCTGTAATTATTATTCAATGTGATTTTTTTTCGTAAATGCAGATTTGATCTCACATTTGATCGGATTTCCGGCCGAAAATAAATTGAAACAGATTTGATCTGGTTTTGTTTGTGTGTGTGTTTCTTGATATGATTTAAATTCACATTCATTTTTTCACTTTTTGCACATGTACATTACTTCATTGCACTATTTTAATTTTGCAAATGTCAAATTATTGTATTGTGTGTGCAAATATGTGTTAAATCTCGAATGAAAATGAGATTTCATATTTGATCTGATATAAGATCTGAGATAAAAAAGGGTGATCTGTTACTAAACGAAAAACATTCTTTGATCTCAAATTATATTTCAGATCAAAAAAATATGATCTGACGTACCAAAAAAAATCACGTAAATAGCAGCAAAAATACGCTAAGTACTAACCCATATCTAACGAAAACATAAAACTTAAAACTGCCATTGACACCTGATGTCATCGCATTTGCCGGAAAGGAAACTTAAAAGTTGGTCTGCTTTATGAGGTGCATCCGGCACATTCGATTCCTATGCGTCATCTCCCATAAGTCGAGATTAACACGGCGCGTGTTTGCCTTGCATGCTTGGAGTGCGAAAGGGAAAGAGAATGAAATAGAAATAGGGTAACCCGAACATGCACGGGTAGAACTGTCTCTGCAACTTTTTTGACGTTTCTCTTAGTCTGAATTCTTTGTTCTTCTCATTTTGCTTCATACTTGTTTTGGATGTTGCTCAAACAACACATTACAAGAAGATAACAACGTATGTATGATGGCCGCAGAATTTGAATGGTGTATGTATTTAGTTTCTTTTCATTTATTCATTCATTCATTAAGTTTTTATTAATTTATTTCATTTAAATTATTTTTTTAAATCACTGCAAATCAATAATCAAAGCAAAAAAAAAATTGTCGATTTGATAATCACTTTACATGGAGTGAAATTGTCGATTTTGATAATGACGTATCGACTATCGCGTTAGCCGATTCCACCCCTGATCAATGTAAGTGCGCGTGCATTACCGAATACAAGTTCAAAAGCAAATAAGCAAGGTTTGCGCGTTGTAAGTCCAAGCTCAAGGTAGATCAGACCAGCAACAGCAACGTCAACGTCGTTAGACCAAAGTCCTAAAATTGCTGTTGCTGTTCCATTGCTACAAACTTTTCGCAAGTGAAAGGGGACCATACTGCAAAAGAAAACTTCGTAAACTTTTTTTATGACACAAAGTGTCAAACAGAAGTAAAAAGACGATGCTGGTGCTGGGGGCAATGTGTTTAAAATTCTTTTATTGGTCAGCGTGCTATTTGCTGTTGACGGTGCTGGTGCTGTTGCTGGTTCAATCTGTTCCGCGCTTTAAGGTGCACAGTTATTTTATGGTGGAAACAAATCACAAAATATACCGAAATAAAACAAAAAAAAAACACTCACAGCGCCATCTATCTCTCATGTAAATACAAAAAGAAAAACGAACAAAAAAGAAAAGTCAAAAAATTTCATGAAGCCTTTTGCAGTCATCATCGTTTTTTTCCGTCGTTTGTGTGTGAAAAAGTGAAAATTTTCATCACATCCATTCACCTTCAAAAAAGAAATCAATATTTGCAAATAATTTACAAAAAACAACTGCAATCGTTTCACAAATAATCAATTTACTCAAATAATCCACATTTTTCTCCAACTATTGTATTATTTTGCAATTAAATTGCATTTCACAAAATGTAAGGAAGACTTTTCTTCCTTCCTTTTTGAAGTAAGTTGTGTTTGAGAAGTGCTCCCTAGACAAAAAAAAAAAAAAAACCAACAAAAAAGTGAAAAATATTCTGTGTGAATAAAACAATAAAATTTCCCATTTATTTGATCTAACAATTAGTCTTAAGATATTGCTTCGTTCCTTCGTTGACTCTGACGTTGATAAGATTACAATTAAACAAATAAAAACTTAATCTTAAGCTTTTTTGCTTTTGCGGCGATTAGTAACGAAGTTCTATCTAAACTATCTCATATATGATTCACTTGTTATTCCAAATCAATCTTCAGGTCGGGTATTGCATTAAAAGTTTTCTAACACGTCTTTCGGGGGGATTTTTCTTTCTCTCAGGCGCATCTTTATGGGCTGACTTCTTCACAAACTGCGAAGTATCCAGAAGACAAAGCAATTTATATGTTCTGATTGATAACACCCTGAACAGCACAACAATCAGTCAGTGTAGTGGCAGAATAGAGTGGAAAATATTTTGCGGAAATCGCCACCACCAACACCCCGAACAAGAAGCAATCATTAAACAATAAGCAATGGCAGAGTCAACTTCTAGTGCAGCAGATGCTGTTAGCCTTAGTGCTCTCAACAATCAAGGATACCACCAGCTGAGTATAACAAGTAAGTAGACATAACATTTGGAAGAAACAGTCAGTTTGTTCATTGAGTGGGTGGAAGTGTCGGTTTTTTTTTGTGTTTTTTCCTCTTTAGGGAAGAAGTTTTCTTTTGTTGTTTTGCGTGTGATGGTTTCGTGTTGGTTGGAAAATTGTATTTCTTTTCCAATTGGTGGAAAGTGAAAGCTAAGGCTTTTCTGGGGAAAATCCTCTTTTCTTTTTCCATACAAAACGTACTTCCGGAAACACAAAATCATGATCGAAGTGTAAATAAATCCACCAAGGTGGTCAGCAGTTGCGGGTTTTCTTCTTTGCTATTGACCCTCGTTTTTCTTGACCTGACTCAGCTATAAACCTTGTGCATATGACAGGCTTGCAAAAAAAAAAACAGAAAGACGAGCAGAACGTTGATGAGTATTATTGCTTACAATTGGAAGTGAAAATATTAAAAAAAAAAAACACTTCGCCAATCTCAGGGTTTTATCAATTAAATTTAGAAGCAACCAAAGGGAGCTGGTTAGTCATGTGTAGGTTCTCCTGGTTGGCTGACATTTAGCACGAGAAAAAGACAAATTATAAAGAATTATATGTTTAGCTGGAAAATTGTAGATTTGTTTGTTTTTGTTTTCTTTTTCTTTTTTCCTTGCCTGGACCAATTTTCTTTAGCACTTTTTCATTAGCAAGAACGCTGGAACGGATTGGAAGGGGTGTTCGTCAAAGTTGGCGAAATCATTACTCAGTTAAAGATACGTTTTCGCTGACAATCAATCTACAACAACTACAAGCTTCGGATACGGACCTATTCACTAATGACATCTCCTGTAAACGGAATAAGGATAACGAACTTGGTATATGTACGTGGAATGTTAGGTTCCTTAACAGAAAAACTAGCGGAGGCCTTGGACTGTGGTAAGGCAGACATAAGCGCCATTCAAAAAATGCGATGGGACGTGCCGCGGTCAAAAAAAAGAAAAAAAATGCGATATTAACTATGACAGCTAACTTAACTCACCATAGGTCTGGGGGTCGACTTGGGCCTCAACCAACAAGCTTCTCCAGCCAGCTCGGTCCCTAGATAGCTGCCTCCAGTTTCGCACGTGGAGTCGTTTGAGGTCATTTACCACTTGTGTGCGCCACCTGAGACACGGTCTTCCTCAACTGCGCCGTCTCTCTGGGGTGGATTCGAAGATTCCGCTCTATATGACCCAGCCATCTGAGACGTTGAATTTTTACTCTTTTGGCTAGGTCTGTGTCGCTGTACAGCCGGTACAGTTCTTCATTGTATCTTTTCCTCCACTCTCCGTTAATGCATACAGGACCAAGGACCACCCAAAGAATCTTTCATCATTTCATCCGCTTTTGACAGCGTCCATACGTCTGCACCATACAGCAGGACTGGGATGATGGGGGTTTATAAAGGGACAATTTAGTTGCCCGAGATTGCCTTCTAATCTCAAAGAAGCAGCGATTGGCAAGAGTTATTCTTCGTTTGATTTCAGCGCTGGTGTTGTTGTCTGAATTAATAGCGGAGCCCAGGTAGACAAAGTCCCTAACTACGTCCAGGTTATAGCTGTCTATGGTAATGTTTTGTCCAAGACGTCGATGTTGGGTGTCTCTTCTTGATGACAGCATATACATGGTTTTGCTCTCATTGACTGCTAAACCCATCTTTGCCGATTCCGTCTCAATACTCACAAAAGCGCTACTGACATCACGCTATGTTCTTCCGATTATGTCAATATCGTCGACGTATGCGAGGACGGACTTTTGAAAAATCGTGCCTCTGGTGTTGGTGTTAGAGTTCTGCACTATTCTCTCACGTATGATGTTGAAAAAGTCGCACGACAGCGCATCCCCTTATCTAAATCCTTTATTGACTTCGAAGGTGTCGGTGAGGTCTCCACCGACCTTGACGGAACAGCGTGCGTTTTCCATCGTCATTTTACACAGGCGGACGAGTTTGGCAGGGGTGGTAAAACTGCACATTGCTCTATACAACTGGTCTCCATAAATGCTGTCGTACGCGGCTTTGAAATCGATGAAAAGGTGGTGGGTATAGATTTGAAGCTCTTGAGTTTTTTCCAACATCTGCCGTAATGTGAATATTTGATCGGTAGTGGACTTTCCTGGCCTAAAACCACACTGATATGGACCTATCATGTTGTTGAAAAATGGCTTAAGGCGTTCACACAATACAGCGAAAAAGATCTTGAAGCGATGTTGTTCGGAGGGTCTCCTTTTTTAAGGATCGGGCAAATTATGCTGAGATTCCATTCATCGGGCATGCTTTCTTCTAACCATATCTTGCTTATGAGTTGGTGCATACTTATAGTCAAGTCATCGCCTGCAGCTTTAAAGAGCTCGGCAGCTAGACCAACGGCTCCGGCGGCTTTGTTGTTCTTAAGCGGGCGGAATTGTTGATCTACTTCGCCCAGATAAAATGGACCATTCTGCCTGACAGCGGAATTCGTTTCGTCATCGCGGTTATACAGTCTGCAGAAATGGTTTTTATATATTCTCAGCATCGACTGCGATTCCACTACGATGTTCCCTTGATCGTCTGCAAGCTTCAGTTCGAGCTCTGTAGCTTTGACAGTTTCTTTTTACCTTTTGGTAAAACTTTCGAACTTCATTCCTGCAATAACAGCGCTCCATTTCCTCGATCGCGCGCTGCTCATGATCCTTTTTTTCTTTCTGAGAAGACGGTGTTCTTCTTTCCTCTTCTGCTCGTAGAGCGCAGGGGCAGTTCTAATTCTTCCCTGCAGCGCCGCCTTGTATGCTTCTTGTTTAGCTGCGTGTGCTTCCCGACACTCATCATCAAACCAGGAGTTCCGTTGTGGTGGCGGTGTAAAACCCAGCACTTCAGTGGCGGCTTCCCTGATGGCATTTTGACAATGTTGACCACTTCTCAATACTCGATGCTGGCGGTAAAGGATTCCTTTGGAAGTTATTTGAGACTCGATCGAAAAAGGACCTAGCCGTCCGGCGTTAAACTTACTTCCTCACAGTTTTACCTCTTCTCGGCGTTGCTTGGGATATCCTCCAACGAGGTAGTGTTTTGAATCAATGTTTGTGCCTCGGAAAGTTCGGACATCCATCATACTGGAGTAGTGCCTTGCATCGATCGCAATACGGTCAATCTGGTTGACAGTTAATTGATCAACGGATCTCCATGTCCCTTTGTGAATGTTGAGGTGTGGGAACTTGGTACTAGCTATTGCAATATTTCGCCCCGCAGCAAAAGTCAATTAACCAGAATCCGTTATAGGAGGTGGTGTCGTGCAAGCTGGCTTTAAGCCTTGGCTTTAAAGCCGGCTAGGACAATTTTAAAGTTATACCTAGGGAACTCCTTACAAAGATATGTATTTCGAGATTCTGTACAAAACTAAAGAAGCTCCAAAAACATATCTTTGGTCTTGATGCGGATTGTAATGAGGCGCTCGTTGACACATTTGTAACTCAAGACCTCTTACCGGAGTCTGCCTCCTACGACGAATGCACATCCAAATAGGCGTCTTTTTTTGTGTATAGCTGTTGCCATTGTGCCATTGTGCCATTGTAAATATCGCAGTTTGCCTTACAAGAATATTTCAAAAATGAAACAATGATTTTTTTTGTATGCTGTTGTTGATGAAAAGTATCGTTTATTTACACATGCAAACAAGCATCTTTTGCGCTGCAGAAGCTTAAGCTTTATTGCAAGCAGTCAAAGCCTTATTACCACTGATAGTTGTGATAGTGATAGATGCAAGCTTACCATTATTAAAAAATAACATCCTTATTCGTTCACCTAGAAAACTTAAATTAATGTAAGCCCACCTCTAACCTCGATGAAGCAGCTAATAAGCCTCTGCAATTTTTGTTCCTCAAACAATGCTTGTTTTAGTTATTTTTATGTTTCATTGATAATGAAATAACAATAATAAAAATATAAAAATAATAAAATAATAATAATAATAACAATAGTTGTTATAAAGTAAAAACGATGTTGAGTTTATTTTCGGGATAAAGTTGTTATAAATGAATTCACTTACGATTACCTAAAGAGAAAATAATGATCGAGTTACTAATGAAAATAACTATCAAAAAGATTTACAAAATTACTTTTGAGCCTTGAATTATGTTGTCAAGATTCTTCACTCATCTTCAAAATGGGTTGCATCCAAATCTGGATCCAAATGTTCAGTGAAAACAACGGTTTTATATTAATTGCATAAAAATATATGTACATATATAAAAAAAATAGTATAAAATATTTAAAAATTGTTATGGTTCGCTTTCTCCATTGTGGGATCTCCTTATAGATTCAGCAAACATCATGGACATATCAATGGACTGAATTTTGGGGCAATCTCTCATGTGACCATCCTGGGGTAAAGTATTTGTAACAACAACAGATTCGAAGCAAGCATTGTTTAGTCGGGAATTTTTCCAATCTGGAATGTTTTTCTCTATCCATTTGGCAACAGCTGGCTCAGCGTATAAATTGTCAACTGGTATGTCGAAAAATCCTTGAATTTGAGTCGCATGTAAGTCCATTGTTATAACTTGGTCAGCTCCAGCCACGGATATCATATTTGCAACCAATTTTGCTGAAATAGCTGCTTGGGTCTTATCAATTTTGTCTTGACGGGCATATGGAAAACATGGAATAACTGCTGTAATCCGATATGCTGATGTAGTTTAGCAGGTGTTAATCATCAGTAGTAATTCTATTAGATTATCGTTTATTTTGCCCGAACCCGTCTTAATGATGTATACATCTTCACCCCGAACAGATTCACAAATTTCAACACTTGTTTCCAAGTTGCTAAATTGTTTAATCACCACTTTTCCCAAGCCAATGCCTAGTTTCTGGACAACGCGTTTGGCCAGATCGGGATGAGAAGTACCCGAAAAAACTTTTATATTTGGCATTCTAGGATGCAATATCTTGTTATTTGCACCAAAAATGCCTGTGCTGAAACCGGCGGAGTGGATTGGATTGGGAAGGCGAACGGGCATCCCACAATCTAGGAGTAAACATTCTCGTTTGTCTAGCTTGTACAAGCCCCATGCCACCAAAGCAAAAACCGAAACATCAAATCCTTTGATCCTGTAATAATAAAGAGAGTGTACTTAATGATTTTTGGTATTCCAAAACTGTTAGCTTACCAAAACTTCAAGACATTTTCCTTGTCTCGGTCTTCTTCTTCTTCATATTTGTTTTTATAGGCTGTCACTGTTACAGCACTTATTGGCAAAGGCTTTTGAAACCAATGTTGAGAATTTTTTGGCATCGTCTTTGGGCCATTAGTATCTAGAAAAAAATATTTATTAATATTTACATCTTTATATTTTCTAGAATCGCCCATGCGAAATTCGAGCACATTTCAAAACTTTCAATCTACATATATTTTTGATAAAAATCCAAAATAATTAATTTCGAATGAATACGTACATATAAATACATAATATCATTAATTACTAATTAAATCAGAAATACTCAACAAAATGAAAAAAAAAAAATTCTGCAAATCTACGCGAGATTGCTTTTCATTGTATGAATAAATCACGAAAATCCTTTAAGTACGTACGGGACGGGGAAAAGCGTACGACAAAATTCATGTTCAGTATTAATATACAGATCACCGAAAATGTATGTAGTCTGTCATTATATATAATTCCTAGAAAATGTATACAATACCAAAACTAACCACATTTCCTAAGGTACAATGGGAATTGTATACAATTCCTAGGATTCATACATTTATTATTGCAAATGTATGAATCGGAAAAGTATGTAATCCGTCATTATGTGTAAAACTAGGAAATAAAAAAAAGAGTACTTTTATTTTTAGGCGCCGCGCCATGAATAAGGTCGATTGAGACTCAATCGACTTTATTTCCACCGAAGTGGCACCTTATTTGTAATGTTCCTTTTTTCATTTTTAGTTCATGTGTTTTGTTTTCCACTATTTCTATGGTATACAATAAATTCAATACATTAGGAAATATATACATCTCCTAGGAAATGTGCGTTTTAAAAAAATTATTTACAAATCATTTTATACATTCCTAAATAAGCTCGTCATTGTATACATTTCTTAGGAATTGTATATAATTCCTAATTAGATTACAAAATATCCTTCCCTGTTGCCTTGTGAACGAACTGATCCGTTAATGTCCCTTTCGATGAACTGCAGCAATTTGTCACAGCAGTTATTGGCAAAAGCTTTTGAAAAATATCTCGAGACATATTTGGCATCTTCTTTGGGCAACTAGTATCCTAAAAAAAAATATTTATTTATATTAACATACATATTATAAAATAACCTTACCCTTTGTCTTGTTTATATTTCCAACGAATTGTTCCGTAATTTTTTTATTCAATGAACTGCAGCAAAGGTTCTTAATAAAATTGTTTGCAAAATTTCGTGCGGCCATTGTATGCTTTGAAACACAGAGACGAACTTCTGAAAAATATTTTTTCACAATTAAAATTAAAAATAATTTTTTTTTGACAATCAGTAGAGCGATTTTCTCACTGAAAATTCAAATATCAAGTTTGTTTAAAAAAAATTCAAATTTTTTGTGTGACGTGTTTGACAGGGTGTTCAAATTCAAATATTTGTATATGTATTTATAAAAACAAATTACAGGGTGATTCGGAACATAGATGTTCGTTATTTTTGGTTATAATGTGATGAAGTCGAGGTTTGCAAATGAAACAAATTTTGCCAAACATTTTACGATTCCGGCTACTCTTGGATGCTAGTTTTCCGCCTAAAGTTAAGAGTTAAAGTTTTGAATTGATTTTATTTGATTTAATAACTAAGTTTATGAATGTAGATCCATTGATGGCTGGCTGGCATTTTACTCGGGATAACAAATACATAGTTTGGAAAAACGAAACCAAAAATGTCCAAGTAGAAAAAAGATGCCCTAAAGGCAATAGCACTGTCACGTTCCAATCCTATCTGAAGGCGCACAAACTTCTGGATAAAGGAATGCAACAACACCAGCATTTAGTTGGCTTCAGAAATCGAGCAATAATAAATTCGGAAGCGTGCTTAAGTCGTCTCAGGTCAACCTTGTGAACTCTATGCCTTTGTTTTCGCGTATATGGCTATCTGGTCTTGTAGAATACAGGAGAACATCTGATGGGATGTACTCAACAATGTAATACACCAGTGTTCTGGCATTTCTTTGTGTTCCCATACGTGAACTAAGATTTCATAAATTGCTTGATGTAATTTTCGCACTCCATATTTGATCAGGGGGCATGTACGCCAATGGATCGCGAAACTTTGTTATTTTTGAGCCGATTAATAGCCTTTTTTATCCTCTCAATGCTGCATGTCTGCATTTCTTATTTAAGCGGACCATTTATCAATTCATTATAATACACCGCCTTGGATTGGTTGGATTGGAGACCAGATTTCCCTCTCCATTCTTACAGTATGTGTTTGCAATGCTATTAATTCCCATGGACGTATTCTTTCTTCAATCGCACCAAACTAATGTGGAAAGCTTTGACTGGCTTTGGTTTTCCCTCCCATCGACATTTCCGTTAAATCCTTTCCTATTTTCCTTCTTCTAGTCTCAGTTTTCTTCTACTGAGTCACCCCTCTGGTTTGAAATCGAAGATTTTGCTGGCCGGAGCATTGATTTCCATCCGCTCTATACGACCCAGCATCAGAGACGTTGGACGCTGAATGCTGTCGAAAGCTTCTTTTAAATCGTTATAAGGCCACCTAAGGGACATTGGCTCCGGCGCGGCGGATTTATTGTTCTTAAGCATAGATATAGTTAGTTTCACTGTGCACATCGGGTTGTAGGAATTTTTGTTCTACTTCGTCTCGTCATCGCGGTTGTAACTGCGATTCTACTACGATGTTTTTTTTTTTTGAGAAACCGGTGTTCATATTTTTCTTTTCTGTTTGATTTCTTGCGATTGCAGCAATCCAACGACAAACTTCTGCGCAGAGTTACCTCTTCTTGGTGTTGGTCGGGTGCCTCGAACTATCCTGCACAATCTTACGGATAGTGGCGATGTTTTCGGCGAATCTTTTGTTTCGTCTACATAGGAAAATGCTTGATTGTTTACTGACGCATTAGAACACGCTATGTCCGTTCATTGGGATTTGGCAAAACAGAATCAATAAAAGACACCCAATTTGACAGATGCATCTTTAACGCTATTAACTGTCAAAGTTCGGAAGTCCCTATTTGCCACCCGATGAGTGACAGTAAATACTAGTTTGGCAGCAATAGGACCATTGGAAAACTGGTAAATCTCAGTGAAATGTAAAACATCATGTTCATCAACGACCCCTTGCTTAAAACTTTATATCCATTACTTTTAGCTTTTCATATTCGTTCCCATAGTCAGAATCATTTTGTTCGTATATGGAACTAAAATGGCGTCATACGAAGAGCTTATTTAATACTGATATTGACAGCAATGTCCAGTGGAGAATAAGAAATCGCGTAAATTATAATGCTTCAAGAAATCATTTCTTTTTATAATAGAGAATTAGGTGACTTGCATTAGGAGTTTTTGAAAAATTACTACCCAGCTTAAGATTCGAACTGACGATATCTGGGTTAACAAGCAAACACCATAATCTACTAAACCACTGCCGCCGTTTTTTGTTTGCTGCATAAAATGTGGAATGAGCACATATTTGACGAAACCATGAACCAGTCCCTTGGACGATGTTTTTTTTCAACTGGGGATTATCGCAACTATCAGCCTTGTCATGCTATCTTACTAAAAGCTACTTACATATATATCCTGAACGGTCTCTAATACTTTGTTGAATCTTGTTCTTACATCACCTGCCCACTCCACTAAGTTAGTTTCAAAACCTTTCGACGGGTCGAATATTATTCCTCATTATCTCTTCAGGACCCAAGTATAAATATGTATTGTTCT
Organism: Platycheirus rosarum; assembly: GCA_963971375.1. Lineage (NCBI taxonomy): Eukaryota > Metazoa > Arthropoda > Insecta > Diptera > Syrphidae > Platycheirus > Platycheirus rosarum. The sequence goes on from OZ020507.1 coordinate 40,404,907, forward strand.
CCCCGTCTGTCGCGCGTCGTCTAATCACATTTAGCATCATGTACAAAGATAAGAAAAACAAATTTCTCTATCAGTAACCAAACAATCTTGTCCGATTTCTTGAAAATGTCAACTTTCTTTTACTATAAATAAATTTGAAACTGGTTTATGTTTCAGAAGTATGCTAATGGACAGTCAGTAAAACTGTTACAAAAGATAAATTTAATCTATGAAGTTTTGCATAGAACTGCTGAGCTCAATGCGGATTTTTTCCAATTGAATTGATAACTTAATCATAAATTTATTTACAGAGGTTACGTATCAAATTATTTTGTGAATACCTCGATACATTCATAGATGTTGACTTAACTTCGATAAAAGCACAAAACTCAATTAAAAAATATCAAAAGAACAAAAGTTTATTGCCCGTCATAGCGAAAGTGACTGGAACAAAAAAAAAAACACTAAACCGACTGTTTTTTATTCCTTACCACTCGTAGTTAGATAAGAAATGTGGAAATACCCATTTATTGTATTTTAAATTTCAGTTGAAGAGGCATCCCTTCGAAACAATGGATTCCTCAAACCGAATCCCTATGTCGAGCTTCTTATCGACAATAAGAGCAAACGTAAGACGGATACAATGAAAAACACCCATTTGCCGAAATGGGATGAAGAGTTTACAGTTTTGGTAAAAACAAAAAAAAAATATGAATTCTTTAAGTGATTCCATATTTAATGTATTTTTTTTTTATTCATAGATAACTCCCAATTCGATTCTTCACTTTAAAGTACTTGACCACTCGAGTTTTCGCAAGGATGCCATGTTAGGTGAACGTTCAGTCAATCTCAATCAAATTCTCCAACACTACAACGGACGATTGGAATTTCTGGAGCTTAGCATGGATTTGGTTGTCACATCAAAGTCGGACAACCGCCAGACAAAGAGTGGCGAACTTGTTGCAATACTCAATGGTCTGCGATTAGATATGTCCAAATTGGTTATCACCAACGGAAATAGTGCTGTACAACAACAAAGTCTGCCGTCCGTTGATGGTACGACGAATCCGAATAGAAGCAGTGTTCTCAATGGCGGTGTAAGAGCGCGAATGAGATTGCGTAGTACTAATGGGTCTGATAATGCAATCAATAGCAGTGCTCTCACAAATGGAAGGTCTCCGGTTCAGGTGACAAATGCGGTTGTGGCCATGAATGGTGGAGGCGGACTGAGTAATGGTGCAGCATGCAGCAATAGTAGTTTGAGTGCAGTAACACCATCGTCATCGGGAGCGATACGTCGACAAGCACCGACAACAGCGGTTGCAGTATGGGAACAACAGCAGCAAGTTGTTGGATCCCAGCAAATGGTGCCGGCGATGACGGCTCAGCCACAAATGCAGCCACAGAGAATACCCATCCAAAGTGTGAACGGCACTGGTCAGAGAGTTATGCAAGTGTACACCGCCCCTATGCCAAGTGCGGCAACGGTGCCAGGAAGTGGATCAACAAGCGCAACGGGAGGCTATATCCCAGCAGACAGTGTTCCATTAGAGGCCGCCCAAGGAAATGCTGGTGGGAATCCAGTACCAGTGTCGAATGTTGGAGATCAGCAGTTGCAAGCTGCTCAAGCAGATGACGAACCATTACCAGCAGGGTGGGAGATTCGCTTCGACCAGTATGGCCGACGGTACTATGTTGATCACAATACACGGTCGACATACTGGGAGAAGCCAACACCTTTGCCACCTGGCTGGGAAATACGTAAGGATCCACGTGGTAGAGTATACTATGTGGATCACAATACACGAACAACCACCTGGCAGAGACCAAACAGCGAGCGTCTAATGCATTTCCAACACTGGCAAGGACAACGTGCGCATGTCGTGGCTCAAGGCAACCAACGATTTTTGTATTCACAACAACAACAGCAACCTACAGCTGTGACTGCACCTTTAAGTCAGGACGATGAAGAGCAGTTAGGACCGCTGCCCGATGGTTGGGAGAAAAAACTGCAGTCTGACAATAGGGTTTACTTTGTGAATCACAAGAACCGCACGACACAATGGGAAGACCCACGAACGCAAGGTCAAGAGGTAAATCTTATCAATGAAGGTCCCCTTCCACCAGGCTGGGAAATCCGATACACCGCCTCGGGAGAGCGATTCTTCGTTGATCACAATACCCGTCGGACGACTTTTGACGATCCTCGTCCCGGTGCTCCCAAGGGAGTCAAAGGTGTCTATGGCGTACCGCGTGCCTACGAGCGGTCATTCCGCTGGAAGCTCAGTCAGTTCCGTTATTTATGTCAGAGCAATGCCCTCCCTTCACACATCAAAATCACGGTCACACGACAGACTTTGTTCGAAGATTCCTACCATCAGATTATGCGATTGCCAGCCTACGAGCTGAGACGTCGATTGTACATCATATTCCGAGGCGAAGAAGGTCTGGATTATGGTGGTGTTTCGAGAGAATGGTTCTTCCTCCTATCCCATGAAGTCCTTAATCCAATGTATTGTCTCTTCGAGTATGCCAACAAAAACAACTACAGTCTTCAGATAAACCCGGCCAGCTATGTCAATCCCGATCATCTGCAATACTTTAAGTTCATTGGTCGTTTTATTGCAATGGCATTGTATCACGGCCGGTTTATTTATTCGGGATTTACAATGCCCTTCTATAAACGAATGCTGAACAAGAAACTGACCATCAAAGACATCGAAACCATCGATCCAGAGTTTTATAATTCCCTCATTTGGGTGCGTGATAATAATATTGATGAATGTGGACTTGAGCTGTGGTTCAGTGTGGATTTTGAGGTGTTGGGGCAGATAATTCATCATGAACTGAAGGAGAACGGTGAAAAGGAGAAGGTTTCGGAAGAAAACAAAGAGGAATACATTACTTTGATGACTGAATGGAGAATGACGAGGTAATTTTTTTTTAATCTTGTTGATATCGATTGTCGTATATTTTAATTGACTGCTTATATGCTATCAGGGATTTTAAAAAATACTTCCAACCAATTACTCACTTCAGCCAATGAGGTTCGCCAACCAGTCTCTAGCCCGAGTTGCTTATAAGTTTGACGCCCTTAACATGTCTTCCACTGCTCTGTGCGATTCAGCCGCCATCTAAGTGCAGTTTGTTGTTATATGTCTTCCTCCATTCAATGCGTATGAAATCAACCAAGAACAGTTTCATTGTAAACAATCTGGAGCATCATTTTCTTAATTTGGCAAAGAATATCGTGGGCGTAGGCAAGTAATAGAACAGACTTCTAAAAACTCGTGACTGGGGTTGGTGTGAGAGTTATGCTCTATTTCTTCAAATTCGATATCGAAAAAGTCACATGACAGCGCATCTTACTTAATATTTCATTTCGCAACATAGCGCTGTGCTCCTTGGCCTGGCTTAATATGCCCCTCCATTGCGTCGAAGACTTTGCGCCCTAGATCATCGTTGTCGATTGGTCGCCAACAGGACGTTACCACTTTTCTCTCGAAAACAGCGGGGGAATTTTCATCCGACTGGGTAAGGAACCATGCTTCTGCTTCTCAAATGCTTACTCAGCCCAAAGAAACGGCGATAAGCAAGAGTTTTCCACTTGTTTTAAATATGTCTCATTTTGGGGCTGCTGACTCCATTAAAGTTCCTCTGTTCATGTTGAATTTGGTCTTTCTGGTCTTGATGTTGCGTACTACATTTTGGAGTACAGTGTTGAAGCAGCTGCACGACAATTCGTATTCCTTGTCTTAACCCTCTGGTGGTGTCGAAAGTCTCGGCAGACGAAACAGTATGTTCTATCGCCATCTTTATAAAACGTATCAGTTTAAAATGAATTTCCATGCTGACACGATACAGCTCATCCCTGCTTACACTGCCGACGGCTGCTTTAATATCGATGAACAGGTTGTAAGCCAATTTCCGCTTAGAGTCTATAGGCGCTAGCTGCTACGTTCGTTTTATAGTCTGACGATGGCGTTTTTGATCTCATTTTGGTCAAGCGGTCTTGGTTGTCATCAAAAACCAGGTCGATCATTGGCTGCAACAACCGGTTGCAGCAGTCTCTTCAGATGGTTAACATCGTCTGCGTATATACGACAGCGTTTCCCTATCTTTGCAGGGCCCAGGATGGCTAGTGAATCCTGATGTTGACTGTTTTTCTCTTCCGTAGAAGTTTGGCACCTATTTCATATTAAAACACCTATCTTCTTGATGTCACATTGCTCTCAATCTTTTTTCCTGAACATGCGTTTCTCAACCTTTTTTAGCGTGGAGATTAAAAGGTGCTACAATTCTTCTGTATGGCTTGGTTTGACTAAACACATTCGGAGTTGAACCATGGGTTTCTCGGAGGTGGCTGTGAGAAGACCATCTCTGACGCTGCGTCCCTTGTAATGGCTTGTTAACCTAGTTGCCATTGGTCTTGACTGTTGATATTGACAGTCGGGGGATTTTTAGCTATCGCAGGAGATAGGCGATCGACATAGGCTGTGGCGGTCGCCTCCGATTGAAGTCGATGAGGTCATCAGCATTATTAGTTTGGTCATCCGAATCATATCTATTGTTTTTCATCACAAATTTGTCTATAATGGCCGGCTCATGAGGCCTGTGTATCTGTGTTTTTTCTTCTGGTCCTAGTTGTTGAGAAGGTAATTCAGCTATCTAAAGGGTGTTTTTTTAGAGGTAGAAAAATTTGAAATTGAATAAAACTAAGATGATTTTTTTTAAATTGACATAAAATTTTCTTTGTTCGAAAGATAATCTTTATAATTCAAATATGATTTCTGGCATATGACCGCCACGGCTGGCTCGAACGTAGTCTAATCTGGAGGTCCAATTTTCGATGACTTTTTCCAACATTTGTAGCCGTATATCGGCAATAACGCGGCGAATGTTGTCCTCCAAGTGGTCAATCGATTCGGGCTTATCGGCGTAGACTAGCGACTTCACATATCCCCACAGAAAATAGTCAAGCGGCGTTAAATCGCATGATTTTGGAGGCCAATTCACAGTCAGCATCGTTTTTAAAGAAGTACGGACCAATTATTATTCCACCAACCTATAAAGCACACCAAACAGTCAGTTTTTTTGGATGTTACGGTTTCTCAACATACACCTGAAAGATTATCCTCACTCCAAATAAGGCAATTTTGTTTATTGACGTATCCATTCAACCAAGCTTCATCGCTAAACAAAATTCGCTTATGAAAATTGGGATCAACGGCAATCTTGTTTTGGGTCCATTCACCGAATCTATGCCTTGCTAGGTGATCCCACGCAAACCAAGATCTTTCCGCAAAATCTTCCATAAAGTGGATGGAGACATATCGCTTCGGGTCTTCCTCTACGTTACGCTCTCCAGCAGGAATGACTTCTTCTGTACGCACTGTACGACGTCTCTGTGAATGCGTATTATCATTTAGAGTAAACGTGGTGCGAAAACGTTCCATAGTTAATCGAAGTAATTGCTCTGATGGAGCAAGCGTTGTTCAGGCGTCAGTCTATTCATGTTGAAATGCCAAACCCAAGAACCCAACTAAAAATAAATCACTTGACAGATGACAAAATGGCTGCCAGCATGATACACAGAAATACAAGCTATGCTGACTAGACCCATACAAATCGCCATCTTGATATTTTATGACGTCACATTCTTCTTTTATTATTATGTTATGTCTTAAGTGAAGCTTATTTTTTAAATCTGAAGGCTTAAACGATTTTTTTATGATTATAAGAACAATAAACATAAAAAAACAATAACAAAATCGGGAAATTAATGCATTTATTTACACTCTTTAAGAACAAAAATCAGAAGAATGTGACGTCACAGCCAAAGTGAGCATACCTTGTATTTCTGTGTATCATGGGCTGCCAGTTAAAATAGTGTTGCCAACTTAAAGTTTGATGCCTTTAAAAAAAAAAACAACCTTTACAACCCATGAATCCGATGGATCCAATATCCCAAGAACTAATATCAGTCGAATGAACAACAACAAACTTGTGTGAACTAGTAAAAATGCTAATAGGTTCGATGCAATTTAATAAGCCAACAAAACCTATTCTGAGCTATGGCTTATCATATGGGTGTGGTAGCGCGATGTGTAGGAAATCGGCTACGCAATCGCTTGATCGCTTGTTCAAACAAGCTCGGGACCAAAAGGTTTTTCAACAAATTAAACTTAAAGTGATAAAACACCACTAAAATGAGTCTGATGATCGGGTTGGCGCCCGTGAAATAGCTATAACTCCAGTGTGGTAGTACACGTACGCACAAGTTGTTCTCCTTTCATTTAAAAACTTTCAACCGTACAATAGAGCAGCTTACCTGTAAGTATGGCAAACATACAAAAAAACACCTTAATTCTGAGCTATCAGCTTCAACGCCTTATTATTGATCTTGCAGATCGGACAAGCTGGTTTGTTGGTCTTCTTCATCAAGATTGAACTGCTTCTTCTGCATGACATAGGAATTCGGTTCGACATAGCCGCTAAAGTATGTAGAAGTTGTCTCTCTATATAATTCTATGGTTTTCCTCTTCTTTGGTGAAATTTTGAATGCTGTGTATGTTTTTTTACTGTAACGCTAAAGATGCTCTCTCTCTATCTTGGCGGCTACGAATATTTGAATTATATAGCTAGAGGACTGACCATATGCTTTCTTAACATAGTCTGGGTGGACGAACAGACCTCAACCAATAAGCTTCTCGAGCCAGCTTGGTCCTTAGCTAGCTGCTTCTAGTATCGCACGTGAAGTCGGTCGAGGTTCTTTGCTACTCAATTGCCTTCTAAGCCCGAAGAGGCAGCGATTTGCAAGCGACATTCCTTGTTTTATCTCAGTACTGCTGTTGTTCTGTTAGTTAATAGAGGAGGCCAAAAACGAAAAGTCCCTAAATACCTCAAAGTTAAGCAGTCTATCGTGATGTTTTGTCCGTCGATGTTGGGTGTCTCTTCTAAAAGCTTTGATATAGCTAGCTTTACTTTATTTAGATTGGGTGGGCGAAATTGCTGTTCTACTTCGCCCAGATAGAATGGATTATTCTGCCTGGCAGCGGAATTCGTTTCGTCATCGCCGTTATACAGTCTGCAGAAATGGTTTTTCCATATTCTCAGCATCGACTGCGATACCAGTACGATATTCCCTTAATTTTGCAAGCTTCAGTTCGAGCTCTGTAGCTTTGACAGCTTCTTTTTACCTTTTAGATTTTTGACGCCGTGTTTGGTTAATTAACTTTTCACTTAAAGTCTTTACGGATGTAAATGTGGTCGACGCACGATCTATCGCTGGGAAAATCGGCTAATAAATCCTCTTGAGTGTAGACTCCATTTTAGTCTTAATTTGCATGGAAAATAAGCCAATTCTAGTCTTAATTAGCTAGAGAATAAGGTTTTCCATCAACTTGGGGTAGATAGACAAAACAATGATACTCCGCCAGTTATTGCATCGCTTGAGTTCGCCTTTCTTGGGTATCTTGACGATTACTACTTCTTTTCACTCCATTGGTAAGCTTTCGTTTTTCCAAACAGCCTTAAGCATTGGAACCATGTCAATGTCCCTGGAAGACCTTTTTATATCCACGAGTTTGTGATTTGAATTTGTTCTCGCATCTAGGACACGGCGGCTGGTGCTTCTTTTCTAACCACCAATATCCATTAGTGATTTTGTACAGATTCGTGTGGTCCCATTTCTTATAGCTTCTTTCGAACTCCGCTTAATTGTCTGATCTGGCCCTTGTCTTACACTCGGCCGCACTGTTTATTAGTTTCACTGTTGACTCTTCTTTTATGTGCCTTGGGGTGTGTTATCTAAACGGTAGCAAGAGATAATCACTTCCTGTGTCCACACTTCCATCGTTTCTTACGTCGCAAAGTGATTTCCTCCAACCTTGTTGCCCAAAAAAGTGGTCGATATGGTTTTGGTTTCGACCCTGGTGACTGTGGCATATAAAGCAAGCCGACGGCCATTATAAAAATCAACGGGCATATCCCCATTGTTATTTCGCTGGCCCAAGTCTTGCTTACCCTAAATTCGTTCGAGGCCTTCGTTGTCCGGGCCAACTTTGTCAATGAATTCCCCCATGATGATTTTGATGTGATGATCCGCCATCAGTATTTCATGAATAACCAAGTTGCTCATTGACAGCTTAGGATCCAGGAATATTTTCATATACGGAACGATTAATCGTACTGCGTTTCTCCACATCAATCAGTTTGAAATGGGTCGTTCTAAGACAGATTCACGAAAGCTAGTTCTTAAGCTCCCTGCAAGGTCAAGACTTATCTCTGGGGAAGTTATTTCAAAAAATTCCATTGCTGACCAGGCCAATCCGATTAAAACTTCCATTAAGATCATTCGCCATTGAACAAAATTTGTTCTTTCAGTTCATATACTTAACTTAGCCATACGATCCTTAGTAAATCTTTGTAATTTTATTATAATTTTTGTTGCTTATTACAGAGGCATTGAACAGCAAACAAAAACATTCCTAGAGGGCTTCAACGAAGTAGTACCATTAGAATGGCTGAAATACTTTGACGAACGGGAATTAGAACTAATCCTCTGCGGTATGCAAGATGTTGATGTTGACGATTGGCAAAGAAATACCATCTACAGACACTACAATCGCAGCAGCAAACAAGTTGTATGGTTCTGGCAGGTAAATTAAAACAACATATCAAAAGAATCCTTATTTTTCTCATGAATCATCATTTTTCATTTTCAGTTTGTTCGAGATACAGACAACGAGAAACGAGCACGTCTTCTGCAATTCGTTACGGGGACGTGTCGCGTGCCAGTTGGTGGCTTTGCCGAACTCATGGGTTCGAATGGCCCACAACGTTTCTGCATTGAAAAAGTCGGCAAAGAAACATGGTTACCGCGTTCGCACACATGCTTTAACCGTTTAGATTTACCACCGTACAAGAGTTACGACCAACTAGTTGAGAAACTAACATTTGCAATCGAAGAGACTGAAGGTTTCTGTCAAGAATAGGTTACTTGGAAGACAGGAATGCAACTACGCCGTAACTTAATAAAAATCTATTTTACTTTTTATTATTATTATTGATCCTTTGAAGGGCTTGGGTAGAGAATCATACAAAATCTACAAATTCTAAGAAGTCGCATCAACTGGAGTTCTTTAATCATGGACTTGCTTAGAACTTGCCTATCTTTTCATGAGTAATACAAAATTATTGCGTTGATACTATTGTTAGTTATTATTCCATTAAAAAAAGATAACGGTCATTTATAGAAGGCATTTTTATCTGCCCTTATTATTACTAGTATATGTAAACAAAAATACCAGTATAAAAAAATTCTTGTTATTTGTTATTATTGTTTTATAATTTGCAAAATTTTTGGGTATAAAAACCTCTTCAAAAATAAGTAGTAAATTGTGCAGCGAACGCAAAAATATTAAAACACTCTATTACTATTTTATTACACCATATGTATAGTTATGTTTATGTATATCGAAGGAAGATATTTCAACTAAAAAAAAAAAACAAAGGCGTGTGTATAAAGAAAGGCAAAACATTATTTTAATTTTTTTCAATTTATTGTAAATATTTATTAAGAGAAATGATATAAAGGGATAGTAAAGAAAATCTTTAATTTATTTGTTACAAATTAAAAAAGAGCGATTTATGTAACAAATAAACATAAAAAAAATATAAAAAATTCGACAAAAACTGTGCATGATAGTCGGAAAAATTGTACACCAACATAAATATTTAAGAAAAATATTATATAGAAAATAAATATGTGTTAGAAAACAATAATTAAACAAAATTGCTATATTATAAAAGAACACGTATAATTGTTATGTATGTACAGATAGAAATGACGGAACATAATGGAGAACTATTGTTTAAAAATACAAATACATTTTAACTTACAAAAAAGTGGTTTTATTAAATCGTTTATGTGCTTTTGTTAGCTTCGCAATAAAGGGACGAAACAAAGCTATTGCTAATAAGTAATAAGTGTTGCAAATTAGTTTCTTAATTCTTGCTCTATTCAATTAACTACCTGTGTAATTACCTCGGTCGATACTTGTCAAAAAGAGCCCAGTGAAGGCGCAAAGCTATATCTTTTACTAATAGCGAGTTTCATTCAAATTTCAAAGATTTGATCTGAAAATCAAGATTTGCTCTTTTCAATGAAACTTGTTTCATCATTTAATCCTAGTATTGGTCATTCACTGACGAGCATACACAGTATTTGATATCACACACAAAAATACTATATATATTTAAAATACCATATTTGTATTTTCTCACTTCAAAAACACCTTTATTTGATATTTTGTATATTTAATGGATATTTGTTAATTTTTTGACTAAGCACGGGCTAGCACAAGTTCACAACAAATAACAAAAATAACAAAATATTTGACGTTTGACCGAAAGACTATTTACATGATGTGTACATTCAGATAAAATCTGCCAACCCATCAGAGATCAAATCTTTCGTTTTGAGATTTGATCTAGATTTGCTCTTTTTCTTGCAATGAAACTCTCGAAATTGAAAAAGATCAAATCTTTTGACAGAAAGAGCAAATCTTTTTTTGAATGAAACTCGTTATAAGTCTTTTCTCTTTCTTTCCTGAATGAAGCTCTCTTCTCGTTTTCCCATTTTCCGAAACACTATTCATCTGTGCCTAACCCTTTCACAGTGACATCAAGTACTCTACTAGACCTCGTCTTCGTAAGTTAAAATGATAGGGTTCTTTTTTATAATTAACTATCAACTCCTGTTTTCTCTAGGCATGACCTGATTTTTTTGATACATGACGTCATGTTCATGAGATTTCAAGAACATTGACAAGACAGCTCTACAACACTAAATTTGTTCGATTTCATGGGAAAATCAGCCCTATTCCCTCGTAGAAAATTTTCGAACGAAACGCTACGCCCCGAATACGAAAAAATTCAAATCACCCCGAACGGAATCAGCCATTATCCAAACTTCTTTTCGGACTTTCGGAATTAGTTATTTGTGTCAAAATGTGAAAAGCAAAACAAAATGTCACTTTTATTGTGTATATTTCAATTGTGTTTTGAAAAAGTTATCTGAAATGGATTCAACTGCGATTGCTATTATGAAATAAAACAAGAAAACGCGTAGACAAAACGCAAATTACAACGTAGGATTTTAATAGACGCCTTAAATCCACTCGACCACAATCCCTGGACAATTTATGGCTTCTCTTGGATCATATCAAAAAGCCTTTGCAATTGGGCTCTGTTCGTATTTACTTTTCACCTTTTGTTAAAATAATTGTTTAAAGTTTAATATTTGTTCTTCTTTACACTGAAAATACTTACAGTTTTCTATTAAATGCGTGTTAACAAACTGTTTCACATGACATCCGAGCAAAATTGTTCGTAAAAAATCAATAAAATTTCCTATTCGTTCGGGTTTAGTGATACCAATTTTCCCGAACTCCGAAATTCTTAAAAGAAATCTGTGTCAAAGCCATGATTTAGTGACAGAATTAAAAATCGTATAACTAAACGAGATCAAGTCTATCGACGCTGGATAATCTTTCGGGTAAGGGACCTTCATAGAGAGTAAATATATAAGCCAAGGCATAATTCTTTTCAAACCGACTTAATTTGAGTTCTGATGGTCGAAAGCTTTTTTTAAAAAAGATGTTGAAAGAAACGAGTTAAATCGTAAATTTTTGTCAAACCGAAATTGGATGTTGGCCAATCCAGGTTCAAGTGAAAATGTGCTTGTTGATAGTATGGCCTCGCCCTTACATGATATTTTTTCAAATTTCAGTTTTTGTGTCAGTAGTCTTGAAGTTTTAGAAAGTTTCCTTTCAATCAAATCAAATGCTGTAGGAGTTGAGGAAGTATATCCAATCTTTTGAAAAGCTATCCTGCCGATATTACAACCATACCTCACCCATATTTTCAACACAGTACTATACAGTAAAAAATGAATGCCGATTCCTTAAAACTCACTCTGTGAGGAATTTAGACCAATTTCAATTCTTCCATATATGTCAAAAGTTTGCGAACGCATTATGTAAAAACAGGTTAATGACTACATAACGCAGAACAATCTCCTATCATCAATACAGTCAGGCTTCCGTGCTTAACATAGCTGTACAACTGAACTTGTCAAAGTTATTGAGGATATAAGAGCTGAAATTGACAAGGATAACGTAACAGTTTTGGTTCATTTAGACTTCTCTAAAGCCTTTGGCACTGTAGTTCATTCCTTGCTGTTAAATAAGCTACAAGAAGGATTTAAGGTATCTCCAGATGCAATAAAATTGTTTCGTTTTTTTCTGAGCAATAGGCTACTACAAGCAGTGTATTTGGATAATAGTCTCTCATAGTTTCTTCCAATAGTTCGAGGTGTCCCTCAAGTTTCTATTTTAGTAAAAAATCTAGGTGTCATCTTCAATAGGACCCTAATATGGAACGACATTATAAATTCAATAATAGGAAAAACGTATGATAGAATGAGAACACTGGACTGCTCAAAATCTTACGCCTTTTAAAACAAGGATGGTACGACAAAAACTCTGGTTATACCAACACTAACCTACGGATGTGAAATCTATTATAATTGTGACTGTCAGCAAAAATAAATTTAAAGTGGCCTTCAATAGCACCATAAGATACATCCATGGGTCAAAAAGATATGACCATATTTCTCATTTGAGTAGTAGTTTACTAAAAATGTCCTTTGAAAATTTTATCAAATTACCTGCGAGAAAAACAACTAACTTCCTTGTAACAAGCACATCTTCTTTCCTGTTTTCTCTTATTTATTATTTATTTTTACTATTTATTTAATTTTTTCTATTTTTCATTTTATTATTATTATTGTCTATTAAAATCAGAATTTCAATGAATGAATTTATGTATTTTTTTTTTACTTCGAATTGAATTTAAAATTTTATTTTGTATTTATGGACTCACTACATTTATAAGATTTATCTTAAAGTGTTTGTACTATAAGCATTACAATAAACTATTTCGTTTTCTTAAATTAGTTCCTAATGATCGGTACAAGGTTTAGTGAATTTCTTGTTTTTTTACTTGCGATTATAAGGACTATAAGGCAAGTTTAGGATTCGTGAATAAAAAAAAAATTGAGATAACAATCCAACATGACATTAGATCATAGAGAAGCCTAAAAAGGTCATTGGCAAAAAATTCCGTCTGTCTGTCCAGGTGTATATCGAGCTGCAGCCTAAAGGGGTTAAGCGATCGAGTGTCGATCTTAAGTTCGTAAAGGCTGGACGTCGAGGTGCGCGTACAAATAATTTAACAAAAGTCAAAAAAAAAATTATTGCTGTTATCGCGAGTGTTTAAAGAAATTGGAAAAAAACCCCTCGCGTGTGCTGTAAAGAAAATAATAATATTCACTCGCGTCGTAGGATGAATGATAAAGATGCCCACTCGCGCTGAGGAAGAAAAAAAATAAATAAAACGCATTCGCATAGCAAATTATCCTCTTATCTGTCGCAAGACTTTTGTGCTTAACTGCCTCTTTCTTATCTTCTGTAGGCATGTATGACCATACAATGCTTGCGGTAAATAGATAAGGGCATCTGAATTTGTCCTATTGTGCTGAATGTTTAAATTTATTTTTTGTAAACAAGCTGTCTTATGGGCATAACACCTAAGACAGTTTGATTATTCGGAAGTTAATTTGGATTTTCACTGAGCTCGACTTAGTCAGAGTTGTGTTTTTGTATGTAAGTATTTTTTAGTGGTAAATGATTTTTGTGTCATGTATTCTAATGTTCGTGGTTTAAGAAAGAATTTCTTTCACGTGTACGTCTACACTGTTCAATACAGGCCAGCTGTTTTGGCATTAAGTGAAACTCAGGTTTCAGTAAATACTGATTTATCAGAATTTGCTCTACATGGGTATAGCTTGGTGCCATTACTCTTTTCCCATCATGGTCTCGTGGTCTATGTTAGGAACGATATTGCTTGCCAGAGCATTCCCCAATATGGGCAATGTTCCAACACGGATTTCGTGTGGCTCAAATTCACTGTCCGCAAGCATGTCATTCATTATTGTTTTATTTACAGGAGTCCAAATCTCGACAGTAATTCGACTTGTAACGAGTTTGATGTGCTGTCTGATTCCTTCTCGAAAATTGTTTCCCTTTGTCCTCGCACTGAAATCGTTATTGCGGGCGATTTTAATGTACACAATTCCAATTGGCTCCGCTATTCTGGTCAGACAACACCCGAAGGAAGGTATGTCTTTGCCGGGTTACATCACCTTACCCAACTGATCGATGTGCCAACGCGTATACCGGATGTTGCTGGGCAAGCCGCCCATACTCTTGACTTGCTTCTTACTTCTCACCCCGATAAATATACCATTAGTGTAACTTCTCCATTTGGCACTTCAGACCATTGTGTCATTTCAGCTAATTTCTCATCCTCCACCCATCCAGTTAAAGAAAAACTTCCCACCAGGACCGTTTGGCAATACGAGAAAGCCAACTGGGACGGCCTGAATATTTTTTTCCGAAACTTTAACTGGTCACTATGCTTCCTCGATAGTGACATTGATGGCAGTGCTGAAATGATCACAAATGTGATTCTTCTAGGGATGCGTGCTTTTATTCTTAACAGAGTAAAAAGCATCAAACCTAAAGAAAAGTCTTGGTTTAATTCTGAGTGTAAAGAATATATCAGGCTCAAAGAAGTAAGTTTCCGATCTTACAAAGCCAACCCTACAGAGGATAATCGGAAAAAGCACAAACAAGCAAGGAACTCATGCAACTCCGTTATTGAAAGAATCAAATTTTTGCATGACCAAAAATTACGGCAAAAAATTCTGTAGTGTCCCAAAGGCAGTAAAAATATTTGGTCATTCGTAAAACTCAATTCGTAAACTTTTCAACATCTTCGGTTCCAACGCTCATCGACAGTAAGAAAACACTTGTTTACTCTTCAGAGAAAGCAAACTTGCTCGCCGCCCATTTCGCTGCCAGCTCCACGCTGCCTTTAAGCAACGTTGCCCCTCCTGTACTTAAGAATATAAATTTTTCCATGGGACAAATTTTTTTCCGCACTCGTACAGTAACAAGAGTTCTCAAAGATCTCGATATACACAAATCCGCTGGCCCGGATGGTATACCCCCGATTCTTCTGAAGAGGTGTTCTTCCACACTGGCAAAGCCACTGCGTAAGCTTTTCCATCGCTCCTACTCTTCTGGAATCTTTCCTAGAAGATGGAAAACAGCATTTGTCCAGCCTATCCCTAAGAAAGGTGACCCATCCTCCTCCTCCTCCTACCAACCCATAGCACTGACATCCCTTCTTTCTAAGGTCATGGAAACACTGATTAACCGTCAGCTTAAGGAATATCTCGAAGATCGAAAGCTTCTCCATGACTGTCAGTATGGCTTCCGCAGCAACCGTTCCACTGGTGATCTGATGGCATATCTCACCGAACAGTGGAACAAATCTTTACATCGCTTTGGTGAAAGTAAGATTATTGATCTTGATATCTCCAAGGCATTTGATAGAGTTTGGCATGAAGCTCTCTTATCGAAAATGCGTGCTTTTGGGATCGATGATACTCTTGTTCGTTGGATTAGAAGCTATCTTCTGGACCGTTCAATACAAGTCGTATTGGACGGATTCAAGTCTAATTCCCACAAAATAAATCGCTGGTGTGCCCCAGGGCTCTGTTCTGTCTCCGACTCTTTTCCTCATTTTTATAAATGATCTTCTGTCTGTTACATCTAATCAACTTAACTATTTTGCTGACGACTCTACCCTAAGCTTTTCATATTCGTTCGATAATTCACGTCCTTCGCCTTCGGACGTACAATGACAACGGTACCATATGTCAAGCTCATTAAACCCCGAAAACTCAATTCTGTCTTCTGTCGTTAAAGCTAAACATACCCCCAATGCCATTGTCCATGAATGGCAATTACATCGAAGAAACCGAAAAGCTCTCAGTACTCGGTATGTGTGTCAACAACGACCTCCGTTGGAACGACCATATATTTGAGATCGCTAAGAATGCTGCTAAGTGCTTAGGTTTTCTGTATCGGTGTAAGAAGTATTTGTCCCCATCTGATCTGGCTACAATTTATAAAGCGTTTATACGCCCTAAACTCGAGTATAACTCCCACCTGTGGGCAGGTGCTTCACAAACATCGCTTCACCTGCTTGATAGAATACAAAATCGAGCGTTAAGATTGATAGGAAATAGAACTGCCGCTGAAACAATTGCCCCTCTCGAACACCGACGCAATGTTTCATGTCATTCCTTATTTTATCGTTTCTTTTACAAAAAATGTTCACTCGAAGTAGCCAGTTGCATTCCTCCCCTTAAAAGTTGCTCCCGTAATACTCGTCTCACAAGGAATACTCATCAGTTCACCATTTAGCCCAATTTCGGATGTACCGTGAAATATAGAGATTCTTTTTTTAGCCGAACGACACGAATTTGGAAAAGTTTACCTGGCGAGATTTTCCCTTGCCATTTTGATCTGCAAACATTCAAAACCAATGTTAATCGACACCTCCTAACTCTCCCCTTCCTATCTTTGTAATGCCCGCGCAGTGTGTTCGACATTAAAAGGGAAACACATAATACCTTGTGCGCGCGTTAATTATAAAAAAAAAAAGCGATTGCCTTCGAATTTGGTATGTGTGTATCTCTTGGCATTCCTCAGAGGGGAAATTGATATTTTATGTTTAGGGCTAAAAATAACGGTACTTGCCATACGACCGTTTAAGAGAAGCTTATTTTTCTCGAAAACGGCTCCAAAGATTTTGATGAAATTTTTTGGGAATTTTTTTTGGTATTGGCTATCATTTGATCAGAAATGTCTATTAACGGGACCTTTCCTATAACGTTTTTTTTAATTTTTGGATTTCTCGGTAACGGCTCTGGATTTCTGTCAAAATTTATATTTAAAAAGAATTAGATAGCCAAATTCATTCTGCATATCAAAATTTTGAATAACTTTTTTTTTTCTAATTAAAAAATATTTTTGAAATTTAGTTTTTTGAAAAATCAATATATTTAAAACTAATTATATTAAGCATTCTATTTTGCAATTTACTAAAGGAATTTGCAAACCATTTTAAAATTGTAAGACATTTTTAATGACTGCGTGTTGTTGTCCTACTGTTTTTTTTCTATCTCATATAAACTTCTGACCCTTTCAATTAGTTTTTAAAGAACCAGTGCGATATGTGCGCCATTTTCATTGTACCATACTAAATAACTAAGGTTATTGAACCAAAGCTTTTAGAATATAATTTAAATCCATCCAGTTGAAATGGTGCAGCTATAATTTTAAATTTATTGTAAAATTACTTTCACAATAGTTTGCGTACACGTCTAATGTAGGCTTTACATGCATCTTCATCTTCATCTGCAAAAAAGAGGACACACAATACACAAATCATACTTGTGCGATAGAGAGGGGAGTCCAAAATGCAGTTCAACTTCATGTATGAAGATTATAGGAAGTATGAATCTGAAAATGAACATGTTCATCTTTATTATAGCATTTCATCTGTATTATTGTTCTATTAGGGTGACTTTGTTTGTTAGTATTTTTCAATCAATGTTAAACAACGCATTTAAAAAAGAAATACTTAAACGAAACAAATTATCATTTTCGTTTGTTAAGTTTTTATTGTGATCCGCGCATTTTATTTATATATTTATTTTAAAATAACCATGCATTTCATATTGTTCCATTTGCGTTAAAAAATTGTCAGAATCGTATAGCATGCTTTGAAAATGGCACAATAAACTAATTGTATGCTTGCGGCCGTCACATTTATTTTTTTGAGTATACAGAAATTATTTGGGCGAAAAATATTACATACATATGTACATATGTATATTAACATATTACAATTTTTTTGCATCAGAATGTGTATTTACATATATCTTCGTTTTCTAGTAAATGGTACAGAATATTTGTTTTCCTTATTTTATTTATTTTATATATTGATAGCACCTACCCGTATATTTAACGTAGACAAAAACCAAAAGATACCAATTTTGGTTTTTGTCTACGTTAAATATACGGGTAGGTATAGAATTGGAGCACTTGAATGTGCTAAGCATGATACACAGAAATACAAGGTATGCTCACTTTGGCTGATTTTGCGTGTGACGTCACATTCTTCTGATTTTTGTTATTAGAGAGTGTAAATAGATGTATTAATTTGCCGATTTTGTTATTTTTTTATGTTTATTCTTATAATCATAAAAAAAACGTTTAAACCTTCAATTAAAGAAAATAATATTCACTTAATAAATAAAATAATAATAAAAGAAGAATGTGACGTCATAAAATATCAAGATGGCGAATTGTATGCCTTTACGGGCATACCTTGTATTTCTGTTTGTCATGTCAAAAAGTTATAGTATATTTATGGGAAGTCTGTAGTGTGTACTCTTTCTATCTTATATATTAGCGATTTATATTGGTCCTGTTCTACTTTTCTTCAAATTTGCAGATGCAGATGCATGTAAAGCCTCCTTAAAAGAAATAAAAAAAGTAAAAAAAAATTTTACTAAAAATAAATTGCACCTACCTTCGATATTAATATGTTGCGTGTATCCTTCATTCTTAGTACTGCATGGATGCAACCAAGTTTTCTGTAACAAAAAACGCTTATATTTCAAGAATAAGGTCCTTTTATATAGTCTTGGTCCGAGAATAACTTGCGCCAAAACTCATGAGGTTTATTTTCATATTCCTTCGAACAAGGTGCATGCATCCAGTTTCGTCGTCTAATAGTGTGCTCCTACACGTTGACAGTTAAGTCTTCACTCACATAAGTGCAAAAGAGATAGCAAATTCGAAAGTTGAGAAGAAAAAACATTCTACCCTGTCAGTCGAGGGTAATTTTTTCATTGACTTTGTTGGCGTTTTTCTTTTCTCTTCTTGTTTTTACCATTGTGTTGCTTCATTATGTTTTCGGTGCTTGTAGAGTCGTTTTCGCTGTAAGCGATTTCTCTCATATTTGTTAATGCTTTTTCTTATACAGGGTGGGCCAAAAGAAGTCATCCATCCGATGTTGTTTGGCTCTTTTTTCTTCTAAATGAAAAACTTTGATTCTGTTTTTTGATTATGTTTATTTGAACTTTTAGAATTGCATTAGTCAAGTCAAGAAGATGATATCGCCTTTAGAATATCGGTTCATGTCGGTTCCGTTCATGTATCGCTCTATGTCAAGTCAAGCGAAAAAGTCGACTGTGTGGAAGCGCGAGACTCACGGAAATAAAATAACAAAGAGAACTTCGAAAAAAGTCATGACTGGCCAGTCAACGTGTAGAAAGAAGCACACTGACGAAGTTTGTCAGACCAGCAGATTCTTAATATGTTTATTCGATGTTCCCTGCCCCAGTGCGCACTGGGGATGGTTAGTGCATTACGTCAAATTGCCATAAAAATACATAGGTGCTCCGGCGTTGATTTAACATCGAACGGCTCAGTGCAACATCTTTTTTTTGATATTTCTTTCATTTAAATTTGTTTTCTTTAAAAAGTGGCAAATAAATAAAAGTTAATAAAATGACCCACGAAAGCAATATATTGTCTATACACACATTAATACCCTAAAACCTACAAAATAATCTACGAAATATTTGATAAAAATATCACACCAAATTTGCAAATAAATTCCTCCCTTCGCTGAAAACGAACTTCTGCCAACAGCTGATTTGAATTTAATTTTTTAATTTTGACAGCTCCGATTTCTCATACCAAGAAAATACCTGGGGCGCATGAGGGCGCACTCAGTGCGTGCCCGGTGTTCACGTCGAACATAGTGCAAAAAACACTGGGGCGAAAAAAATGTCACATAGAACACTTCAGTGTGATTTCAGGGTACACCAATGCGCCCCAGTGCCGATATCGAACAAAACTAATGTAAATTTTCTAAGCTTTCATTTGATACCCCATTTGTTCGTTGACCCCATGAGGTAAGCCCACACCAAACCGGAAGTGGCCATTTTACCGCCAAAGCGACAAGAAAAAGTCTGTCCGACCAGCACTTTTTTATATTTTATGCAATTTTCTATTTATTTAGGTAAAATTTTCAATTTACTCGATGAGGTAGGGGTTCCTACGGCCGTCTGTCTCCCGGACTATAAATGTTGGTTGATTTTTAATATTGGAAGGAAACACTGGATTCTGGAAGGTATTCCACATTCGCGTGGAATTTGAGTGTACATCCGAACTCTGAAGTTGGCTTCAAGGGTGATAAGCATTCCTTTCCTTACAGAGCATTCCATTAAACAATGCTGTCAGGATCTGAATTAAATTAACTAGAAGAATATGTTCTTGAATCTAAAAACGAAAATGAAGGGCTGGGAGTGCTGTCGTCAGTTCGAGACAATACAGAGCCCTGGGGTACATAAGCATCTAATTTGTGAATATTATAACTGAATCCGCCTCAATACTACCTGCTGAAAATACATTGACGTGTAGTTCCAGTTCTAGTGGCGATAAGCTCCAACAATTCTAGGAATGCATAAGTTATGAAATGTTTCCAATATATGAAATACAAATTTCCATTATCATCCTTTAGAAAATAATTGTAAACAAATTTTAAGTACACTGTAGCGTTTGAGTAATTTTTGTTGGGTAATATTTTTGTGCCTGAAACAAAAAATTGTGTACAATTTGTCCATTATAAGTAATTGACGTGTAGTTGCAGATAGTATGTATTTAAATATCAGTTTGACATTGATACAGGGCAAGACTATGATCCGAGACTAAGAGTCTAACGAAGAATTGTTGGTGTCGTGGGCGAGGTAGGACTATCTCGGATAAGATACTGTTTTGACGGTGCAAACGTTTTCAATTTGAAAACACTCTAATAAAATCAAATTAATTAATTTACTATTGTGAACTAGACGCCTAATAAAACTGGTATAATTTTTAAAAATTGCGCTAATCCGGCCATATTTAATTTTCATTAAAAAAAAAATGTATAAAGAAAATACAGTATGAAATAAATCATGTCATTCAAGTTTAAAAATTGAAGCCGCATCTTAAAAACCACCACCAAAAGGAATCCATCCAACAGCACGCCGCCGCACCAGCCGTCGCATACATACATACGTCACAACTTGAACAAAAGGTTTGTTCGATGTTCCCCGCCCCAGTGCGTACTGGGGAATGTCAGTGCATTTCGTTTAGCTGTCAAAAAACTGTGTTTCTGCTCGGGGTTTGATTTAACATCGAACAGCTCAGTGCAACAGTTTTAATTTTTTGACATTTCATGTATGTATTAATTTTCTTTACAAAGTCTACAGTTTTTTCATTTCCATCAGATAGAGTATATCTCGGCATTTTATCTAAAATCACAAAAATAACTTAATAATTGCAAAATAACCTACAAAATATCTTATATTTATCAGATATTGCACTCCAAATTTGTAAAATAAAATTTCTTTTAAACTTCTACCACCAAGCACCAACAGCTGATTTGAATTTTGACTGCACTGATTTCTTACACCGACCAAAAACCTGGGGCGTGAGAGTGTGCACTCAGTGCGTGCTCGGGGTTGACATCGAACACAGTGCAAAAACACTGGGGCGAAAAAAGTGTCACATAAAACACCTCAGTGCGAATCCAGTGTACACCAGTGCGCCCTAGGGCAGACATCGAACAAAGCTAAAGACTCCCAGAACACCCCAATGCAAAATCACTGCATTCCAGAAAAGTGCAAGAAGACAGTAGATTCTAAGGATGAATCTGAGGTATCTACAAAAATTGAAAGTGCTTCTATTAATTAATTTAATTGCCAAATTAATTGCGGCATTTGTCCTTGATTGACATTGTACACTTTCAGTTTTGTCATATATTTGCAATTTTATTCATATATATGTATGAAACTTGTGAAACAAATAAAATAAAGTGTTCATATTTTTAAATTTTACACAATACATTTATTAAAAATTAAATGATCTACAATAAAAGTGGAATTAAAGCTAGTAATTCTTAAACATTAAAACTTTTAACAATAACATTTGTTTGTAATTTTCGCTGCGCCGCCGCCGCTGCCGTCACCGTCGTACATCGTCACTTCGTTGCTCGAACACACGTATGCATACGTAGATACAATCGAAACCTTTTTCAATTGATTAAATTCGCGATTTTTTAATTAACAATTTTATTTGCGATTATTAATCGTAATAATAAAAAAAAAAAAATTTTAATAAACAATACAAACTATCGAAACTAAAACTCGTGCAAATTGTTTTGTTTACGTTGAGCTGACATTGACAAATTGTTTTGACAGTTAAATTCCTGCTGTCACTAAAGTTGATGAATGAACTAATGCTGAAACAGGAGTAGGAGCAGCTATAGCTGCAGGTAATCATGAAGAAAAAGGAATTTGAGCACTTTTTGTTATTGCAGCAAAAGTTACTAAAATTCTAATAAATAATATTTCTTTATCATTTTTTATAAATTCTAAATAAAAAATATAATTTCATCTTCCATAATTTAATATTCAAGCAATTGCTAATAATAAAAATACATCTCCAACTCGATTTATCAAAGCAGTTAATATACCAGAATTATAAGATTTTACATTATTAAAATAAATTACTAAACAATAAGATACTTTCGTTAAGTTTTCATTTGTCAGGGGTGGTCGTGTGCAGTGACACAAAATAATTTTGACATTTTTTTTACGAAGAGTGTGTTCAGCAAACACTTTTTTTTTTAAATTACTTTTTGTATTTTCGTTTTAAATAATTTGATGTTTGAAAAATTGACAACTTTCGACAGCTTTATTTAAATTAATTTTCGTTTTCGTGGAATTTTCGTAAGAAAATAAATTAATTTTTCAACGACTTTCCAACAATTTTAAATAAAAAAGCTGAAGTAAATTGAATAGCTTTCTAGAAAAACTAGTTCTAGGAAATACATTTTGTTTTCTTTTTTTTCGAAAGTTTGTTAGAACATTAAATAAATAAATCATAATGACGGGCAAGAAACGGCAGGCTTCACCCAAACAAGACGCAGATCTTGAACAATTAAGGCATCAATGACAAGTAATAAAAAATAATATTATACGAATTAAAACGGGCTTAGAAGAAAAAACTTTGTCACTTAATCCAATTGAATTAGAATGTCGGTTAGACATTTTAGATTCATACATTGACCAACTTATGGCTTGTCAGTCTGCAATCGAATCAGCTGATCGGACTGATGACTTCCGCGGTGAATTGGAAGACATTTGCGTAAGTGCAAAGGCAATTCTTATTTCAATGGTTAATAAGAGACGCAAATCAAGTGCTGTTGATTATTCCTTCAGCAACCCGCATCATTCACGACTTCCAAAAATGTCTTTACCGAAATTTAGCGGGAAATATTCAGAATATAAAAAATTTATAAGCCTTTTTGAGAATTTAGTCGATAATGATCCGATGCTTCCAGACATAGAAAAGTTCAACCATCTCATTTCGTGTTTGTCGGGTGAAGCTTTAGGAACGGTTAAAGCCTTTCAAATTACCGAACAGAACTATCCGAAAGCACTAGCAAGTCTAAAGAAAGTTTACGACAACAATTGTTTAATATTTTTCGACAATGTATCTACACTTTTTGAATTAAAAGAAATTACTAAGCCATCTGCTTCTGCATTGCGCAGCATGATAGACACTGTTTCTGCAATTTATGATTCGCTTCTATCATTAGGTGATGAAAAGAATATCACAAACGCGATCATTATACATTTAGTAATGTCAAAGGTAGATGCGATTACTAAGTCTAAGTGGGAAGAACAATTAGATTTCAGTACACTTCCCTTATGGTGTGACTGTGAATCGGCTCTCAACAAAAGATATCAGCACCTTTCTGCTGAAGAAGCCTCATCTTCCATATTAAGGCAGTCTGATAGGCAATCGAAATCGAAACATGAATCGAGCCATAATAGAAATCAAAGAGGTTCATTCACTTGTTCTAACCCACAACCAAATAAATCGAAATGCATATATTGCAAATCAAATGATCATTACGTTACGACATGTCAAACGTTTGCTTCAATCCCAGTAATGCAAAGATTTGACTTTGCGAAAAGTGTGCCTGTGTGCATTAACTGCCTTCGCAAAGGACACACAATTTCGAAATGCAAACTAAGTCGGTGCAGTATTTGTAATCGATCTCACCATACATTGCTGCACCAGTACCAAACAACTTTCAATAGTTCACCGGCACAAGCTTCTACGAGCTTTCAAGCCATGCATGCCTCTGTTTCGACTGACCAGGTCATTCTTGCAACAGCTATGTGCAAATAAAAGGCATTACTGGTGAATACTCATTAGCTCGAGCATTACTTGATTCTGGATCTCAAGTAAACTTTATTACTGAAGAGCTCGCACAAAGATTAAAGCTTCGCAAAGAAGAAAAATCCTTAAATTTACTTGGCATAGGAAAGGCAAGTACTACTGTTAACAGAAAAGTACATGCAGTAGTAAAATCAAGATTTAATGATCATTCGTTTTCTGCTGATTATTGGGTTATGAATTCAATATCGTCGTATCAACCGGATCATGCAAATAAATACTTCGAATTGGACTATTCCTTCCAACATTCAATTAGCTGATCCGTTATTCCATAAGCCGCAAAAAATTGATTTACTGATAGGAGCAGAAACATTTTTTGAATTGTTGTCAGTTGGTCAAATTAAACAAGGTCCCGAATATCCAACTATTCAAAAGACACTTCTTGGTTGGATAATATCTGGAAAATATCCTAGAGGTACAAACTCAAATACCAAGCAGTGTAATTTCGTATGTCAGTCTGATGAATTATCAGACTTAGACAAAATTGTACAAAAATTTTGGTTATTGGAAGAAATTCCTGAAGAAATGAAAAAGTTTCTAACTCCAGAACAACAACTATGTGAAAAACACTTTGTTGAAAATACTCAACTTTTGCCAATAGGTCGCTTTGAGGTAAAGCTACCATTTAAATTGTCTTCAAACTCGCTTGGATCATCGTTTGAAACTGCCAAACGTCGGTTTCTCGCACTTGAGCGAAAACTATCCAAAAATAGTGAATTAAGAGCCATGTACATGGATTTCATGAATGAATATCTTTCATTGGGACACATGTCTCCAACAAATAACGAAATCCCGAATAGCCCGCACTATTTCATTCCACATCAATGTGTTTTGCGACCGCAAAGCACAAGTACAAAGCTGCGACTTGTTTTCGACGCTTCGAGTCGAACATCTTCTCAATTATCATTGAATGACATCTTGATGGTTGGGCCAACCATTCAAGAGGAGCTGTTTTCGACATTGCTCCGTTTTCGTACAAACAAATATGCCATTACGGCAGATATAACGAAAATGTACCGGCAAGTTCTTGTTGCTTGCGATTTACCAGCTCATAGTGTGGAGGCAGCATCCGTCTCAACCATTACAACATTTTCGCTTAAACACTGTGACGTATGGCACATCACCAGCGCCATTTTTAGCGATACGGTGTTTAAAGATGTTAGGCGATGCTAACCAAGGTTTATACCCCACGGGGTCTAATGTGATTAAAAGAGATTTTTACGTTGATGATCTCTTAACAGGTGCCAATGATCTTGAAACCCTAAAAGTAATAAAATTTGAAATACAAGAAGTTCTCAAAAAGGGAGGGTTTCAGTTAGCTAAGTGGTACTCAAACCATCCAGAGTTATACAATACCGAGAGTTCTGAAAAATCTATTAACTTCAATGATTCAGACTCAACGAAAACTCTGGGAATCTGTTGGCATCCAAAAGCAGACACATTTAGCTTCTACTTAGAAAATAGTTTCCATGATCTACGAGCTACTAAGCGAAACATCCTATCAGTTTCCGCTCGTCTTTTCGATCCTCTTGGGTTGTTATGCCCCATTGTAACCAAAGCAAAAATCTTACTTGAAGAACTTTGGATTGCAAAAATTGATTGGGATGAGTCGATTCCATTGCGCCTTGATACAAGTTGGCAAAACTTCAAAACCAATTTATCTCAACTTGGCGAGATAAAAATTCCAAGGTTTGTTGAAACTCATTCGAACGCCAAAATACAAGTTCATGGGTTTGCCGATGCATCGACTAGAGCTTACGGTTGTTGTATATACATCCGAAGCCAAAGCACGGCGGGTATCAAGTCGACGCTACTAACTGCAAAGTCTAAGGTGGCCCCTTTGAAAACGAAATCGCTTCCGCGATTAGAACTTTGTGCAGCGCATACACTTGCCAAGTTATGGAGAAGAGTAGAGGCAATCTTGAATTTAGACGTTGAACAAGTTGTTTTTTGGACCGATTCCGAAATAACTTTACATTGGATAAAAACACATCCAACTGCGCTTGCAAATTTCGTTGCAAACAGAGTGTCCGACATCCAAGAGTGGACACAAAAAGTATCATGGAAACATGTGCCAACAAAACAAAATCCAGCAGACATTGTGTCAAGAGGCTGCAATGTTGATGAGCTCAATGCGTCAATTTGGTTCAATGGTCCACAGTTCTTATTAGAAGAACCATCATCGTGGCCGGTCAATTCGCATTTTGAGTTGTCTCCAGAAGACGAAGCCTTGGAAAAAAGAAAAACAAACATGGCTCTGATAGCGGTTGAAAAACCTTAAAACAAACTTTTAGAATATATCGAAGAAGAAACTTCATATATCGACCTTGCGACTACATTCGCATATATAATGCGATTTTATAAAGGATCAAAAAATAAAACAGAAGTTTTCGAAGAATTACCAACGGCAAAAGAGTTGAATTTATCGTTTCTTAAAATAGTTGAAATAATTCAAAATCATGAATTTCCCGATGAAATTAAAAAACTGAAAAAGAAAGTTATTCTGCAAAACAGTATTCAAAGGCTCAATCCATTTATTCAAAATTATACTGAGAACGGTTCTTCATTCTCACTAATTCGTGTAGGTGGTCGTCTTTTAAACGCACCGATTGAGTACGATGCCAAATTCCCACTATTATTAACTAAAAATTCACCATTTGTAAAAACGTACTTAACGTACTTACATAGGAAAAATTATCATGCTGGACCTCAAGCTATGGTTGCATTGCTTCGAGAAAAAATTTGGTTAATGAATGCCAAAGAAGCATGCCAAAAGGTCGTGCTAAAATGCATACACTGTTTCAAATACAAACCGAAATTGCTGACACAAATAATGGGTAATCTCCCAGCCGATCGATTGCGAGCGCAACGACCCTTTTTGATATGCGGTGTAGATTTCTGTGGCCCGGTGTATACCACTCTTAAAATTCGTGGCCGGCCACCGAACAAAACGTATATTGTTGTTTTTGTTTGTTTCACATCAAAAGCTGTGCATTTTGAACTAGCTTCTAATCTGTCTTCTGAATGTTTTATTCTCGCCCTTAAAAGGTTTATCTGTCGCCGAGGAGTTCCCAAGACGATTCACTGCGACAACGGGACGAACTTCGTGGGAGCTCAGAGGATCCTGAGGGATGTTCAAGAGGAGTTCGAGCAAGGGAAAGAAGCAGTTCACCGGTACGCGGCAGAGGAAGGGTTCAGCTTCGCCTTCATACCACCGAGAGCGCCACACTTCGGAGGCCTATGGGAAGCGGCCGTGAAAGCGGCGAAAACGCTGTTACAACGTACCATGGGCAACGCTCTTCTCACATCCGAAGAACTCCTCACCGTTCTCATCGAGGTCGAGGCAATCCTCAATTCAAGGCCAATCGCCCCTCTAAGCGCCGACCCCAACGACGGAGAAGCATTAACGCCAGCGCATCTACTGATCGGCAGCAGCTTACGATCGCTCCCACCAGAAAAGGTGCTGGAACAGGCTTGCTTGAAAAGATGGCAGCTTATATGCTGGCTCAAGCAGCAGTTCTGGCAGAAGTGGTCCAGGGAGTATCTGCTTGGCCTTCAAGCTCGATCCAAGTGGGTACAAGAGCAACCCAATCTCGCCGTGGGCGAACTCGTTTTGATCCACGAGGACAACACTCCTCCACAGCAGTGGAAAATAGGACGAGTCGTGGCGGTCGTAGAAGAGCAGGACGGAAAGGTCAGGCTCGCCGACGTCAAAACGCCAACCGGGGTCCTGAGACGTCGTCCAATCGTTAAGCTGGCCGTTCTTCCTTATGAAATTTGAAGACTTGCAGCCATTCAACGTGGCCGGTGTTTTGTCGGTGCAAACGTTTTCAATTTGAAAACACTCTAATAAAATCAAATTAATTAATTTACTATTGTGAACTAGACGCCTAATAAAACTGGTATAATTTTTAAAAATTGCGCCAATCCGCCCATATTTAATTTTCATAAAAAAAAAAAAAAAAAATGTATAAAGAAAATACAGTATGAAATAAATCATGTCATTCAAGTTTAAAAATTGAAGCCGCACGGTGTTCTTGCTTCTGCCGATTTCTTTTTCGTTTATTTTTTTTTTAAGTAATTTTAAAGTTTAAAATAACTATTTTGTATAAATTAATACAAATTTTTCAGATACAATCTATGAAATTAACTTTAAGTAGATTTGGTAGCTGTGGTAACGGCACCTACATAGCTCATGAGTGAAGATAAACTAGCACGGAAAGTATTTTTCAGTCTTTGTAACGGCAGAAGGCAGCGTTGCAAACAATTAAATGTATGGAAGAACTGTTAGACTAGACACAGAACGGATCCCGATTGTTGCGTAGATGATGCTGACAAATACTTATTTTGTTTTTCCAAGTCATAGTAGGTACTTTTGAAAACAGGATTTTATTGTGATAAAGAGGAATTGACTTATTTTCTACAGAAAATTCCACGCAAATGTGGAATGCCTCCCAGAATTTTGTTTTTCCCCCCAATATTAAAAATCAACCAATATTTATAGTCCGGGAGACGGCCTTAGAAACACCTATGTACCTCATAGAGTCAATGAAAAATGTTGCTATTAATATATGGGAAATTTCATTAAATGTACAAAACCGCAGGTCGGACAGATTTTTTTCTTTTTCCTTTGGCGGTAAAATGGCCACTTCCGGTTTGGAGTTGGCTTACCTCATCATCGGGTAAACGAACAAATGGGGTATCAAATGAAAGCTTAGACCATCTACATTAAAAATCTGCTGGTCTGAAAAACTTAACATGGACCACATATACGTCCGATCTTTTTTTTCAATATTAATTTGTCTAAAAAAATGTCGATATTGACTTAAGAAAATTTGAAGATATGCACAGTAATTTTCTTTTTAGAAAAAAGTGGTCGGATGCATTTTAGGCCCATGTTAAGATTATCCGACCAGCAGATTCTTAATGTAGACGGCCTATACTTTCATTTGATACCCCATTTGTTCATTAACTCGATCTCAATGAGGTAAACCCGCACCAAAAACGCAACCGGAAGTGGATATTTTACCGTCAAAGGGACAAGAAAAAGTCTGTCCGAACAGCGGTTTTGTACATTTTATGTAATTTGCCATTTTTGTATAGAAACATTTTCCATTGATTCGATGAGGTAGGTGTTCCTACGGCCACCTCCCCTACTATAACCAAGTAATTGAGAAACAGGGCCCCATGGCCATAACAGCCCAAGCTACATCCCTGTAGTGTCTGCAAACAATTTTTTTGTATTTAACATTAATAACGTGTTCAAGAGGAAAGTGTCCCAGTTTTAAGAACCTCTGTTGTGTCGTATGTACATATGTGTCTGACAAAAAAAATTGTTGCCTTAACCATATAGGTATGTATATAATTTCTCTTTCTATGACCACCTTTTATGTCACTTCCAAAACAGAATTCTTTGAATTATTTTTAATGATGCCATGTCCAGTCCAGTGTCTTCATTGAAAATATAAAACAAAAAAAAAAAACAGCATAAAAACCCCCATATGTAACTCGTTCATGCATTTCCAATACACATGTTGACCTTATAAATCATAAATTCCTTCTAAGACGATTGTTCGCCATAAGAAGCTCTACTATTTACATTCTTATACTTGGAACAGAAACAACACAAGACATTTTTTTTCCTCCAAACTTTTGATTCCTTTTACTTTTCAACTGAATGTAAACAAGGAAAACAAAAAAACCGAAGAAAGTGATGTTCTAACGGCCAATACCGTCGACCCCTTCCTTTTCAACCCTTAGGCCACTTACTTTACATATGGTTCGTTTTAAAATCAATGAAATAAACTGAATCTAATTGGATTAAAATTCTAGAACGAAATGCAATCGAAGAAACAATTGCATTTTGTCAAATTACCAAATGAGGTCCCGTTTAGTGCGTTACAAGTTATTGTACAAATCGTGCCGCCGCTGTTGAGCGCCATTATGAATAGTGAGTACTTATCACAGTTAACTGACGACCAGAACAATTCCTGTGATAGTGATTACGAATTCGTCAGCCGCAACTCCTCGCGTGAAAATAGTGATTGTGAATTAGAGGGATATAGGAAAATTAAAAGTCAATCTAACATTTGTGCTTCAGCATCATGCTCGCCATCGAATCGAAGGCTAAGCAAACATTTTGATATAAATCATGAGGAAAAATTAAAGCTTTGTCTTTCGCCGGAGAAAATTTCTCTTTTAACGAATTCGCCCCGACGAAGTTCTCCGCGAGAATTGTATATTGAAAGTCAAGAGCAAAAGGCTAATAAGAAGTGCTGTGCGGTACCTTCATTCACAATAGTGCCGATTAATTTGGGTTCGGGAAAAGAGGATCGTCAAGGAAAGAAGGATTCTAATGTCAATTTGCCAGAAATCGTTTTGACGTCGTTTGAGGTAGCAGCTGCTGCTAAAAAGGCTTCGATTAGAAATAGTAATTCATTGCAAGGAAAAACCATAAAGAGTGCTACTGCTTCGTCGTCAGTTTTTTCAAATGGATGCAATCCGAAACCTTTGCGAGGTACACCTGTTCCGCCTCCGATAGTTTATCAGCGGGATGACCAGTCACCGTCACCAGAATCGGTTTTGGACGCTCAATTGAGTGGGACGTCGTCTACTTCGAATCGAAGCAGTGAAAATTCAAGTGATATGGCATCTTTTGGGGTAAAACAGTCCACATCTGCTGCAGGAGAAGTTGCAACATTGTTGCAACAACCTCAACAGCAGGCAAATTGCAATATCGATTGTGGTCAGTCAAGGTTAGTTTTGTTGTTTGGTCGCCAATCTGCTTGGATTTGTGTGCCGTTAATCTTTTAGTCATTTGAACTTTATAAATCGATATGTGTAAGACGCCTTACTAACGGTATTTTGGGTATTGAATTTGATGTTTACACAGCACGGAAACAGTGATGGTGAATAGGCAGCCAATTCCTGAGGAACTGCAGTGTGCAATATGTCATGATGCTTTTAAGGATCCAAGGACATTGTTTTGCTTGCATTCGTTTTGTTTTCAGTGCTTGGTCGATAAGAATTTTAAACTGGACTCGAGTATACCATTTTGGTCGCAACCAAATCAGAAGGACTACGATTGGAAATGTAAGTATACATGAACCTTTTTCTTGGCTTTTTAACAAGTTTACTTCATAAAAAACACTACCTATTTATTGAAAAGATGTGATACAAATGTATGACAAATGTGGTCTCAACTCTCAAGCTTTTATTATAATATTTTAACTATGTGTCTGTAAGGCACAATGCCTTTTTAGAATGCAACCGGATGTTGGACAACACTAGTTAGAAGAATTAGAGAGATAGGAACGAATTTTTTGGCGTAGTAGTTTAAGAACCTGGTGTCTATTTTCCCACTTAAAACCCACGGACGGCTCTAGCTTGCACTAGGAATTAGAAAAATTGCTTCTCAAACTGGGAGTCGAATTTAGGATATCTCGCTTAACAAGCAAACATCTTATCTATCATCATGAGAGGTCATCCGAAGCTATCAATTTTCTTGTAAATAGTGATGTAGGTATTTGAACATCTTGAATTTAAGGCAGATTTTGATTTTGGTTCATTGCTTTAGCCCCGATAAATTCATTACAGAGGTTTCATAAGTCCTAAAAACAGTCCTTTAAAAAATTTAAATTTATTATTAAATAATAGTTTACGAAAGAAATATTTAGAGATACCCCCATGGAAATAATAATTCGGGTGTCGGAAGAGAATGTTTCGTTCGGTTGAGGCTCTTTCCTTTAATGGATTTTGTTAAAAGAAAAATGGCAGTTAATGAACGAAAACTTATTGTATGTATATTCAAATATTAAACTTTGTAGAAATCCAATACAATAATAAAACCGTTATATGGAAGGAACTTCCTCTAAATTTATATTTGAGAAAAAGATATGCTGAACCTGATATATCTTATAAAAAATACCTCTAAAGTCGACGGTGGTCGGCATAGAAAAAAAGAAAAAAAAACTGCGCCCTTACCGACCATGCCCTGCAAACCCTAAAATTTTATTTTTTTTATGTGAATACGGGTTAGATTCGTTTGAGAAGCAGCCAATCAGCCATACTTTTCCTAGTCCCCAAAACGTAGTAGTAGTCCCAAAAGAAATATATAGACATACGTCGCTGACGGGGCATTTTTCCATTTGTTGGCGAAGAGAGAATTATCCTCTCAGTTGTCATTTTTGTTACTTTTTTCTATGGTGATCTATGGTGCTGTTTTTCGAGAAAGCTGTAACTTTCAAAAAAAACCTCGAGGTAAGCTTAATTTAAAAAAAAACGTACAAAATGTGAAGGATATCGGTTCTGCAGATCAGCAGTTTTGAGCGAGTTATAATTGTTTGCTCTTCTCTCAAAAAAATGGCATTCTGAATGTATCTGCTGTGCTTATGCTTACCTGAAGTGCGTTATTTTATTAACTACTATATGGTTGATTACATTGTTGTTACGTCAAAAAAATGTGTTGAATGGTCATTGAGGGCGTTCAACGCGTAAACTGACTTTTAGTCAAAGTGAATCCATTGAACGACAAACTGACACCAATACATTGTAAAGGGAAAACTTTTAGTTGGAAGTTAATCAAGAAATCTTCACTAACTTTTTGACTAAATGTCAACTAAAAGTCAACTAACTTTTAAGGCCAATTGACCAATCAGAGGCGCGTTGACTGACTTTTAGTGGATGCATTGTGAATTGATCGCACCAGCGATCACTTAATTAATTGCCTCAAACCTCAAAACAGTTAATAGAACATTCAACTTGCTTCGATGTTTAATATCCATATTCCCATCGCATTACATTTCATGATCAGCTATAGCAAAGCCAAAACACAAACAATACAACATTCATATTTCCGGTGGCACACTCAGTGCATTGTGCATATAGCTATAAATAAATGCTCATATAGTTCAACTGGCACCTTCAGTGCACGAGCTATATAATATGACACCAAATATACAACACTTTCAGTGATTGAAGAAAAACAAACATAATTAAGGGTCGCTGACTTATGGTAGTAAAATATGCATCATAAGTAAGCTAGCCCAAAACACTTGAAGTGCATGGCTATTATGCTGATGCTGCATTTTATGGGAATTCTTATTGAATATGGAAGTATTGTTGAATACCAATACAGGTATTATTTTATTGACAAATTTTGTTAAAAAGAGAAGAATAAAATTAAAACAACTTCATATTCTACATTCAAAGATTGTGTTTCACTTAACAAGCAACTCGCTGGAGTCAAACCAATTTTTGATGTAATTATAGTAATATAGACGCCCTAAAGAGCTACTCGCTTTTGGGTCAAGGTTTACTAGGCTACTCGCCGGACCACGTCTAAATTGCTAAGGAGTAAAAGTCATATTATATATATTCCAAGCGTTATCCAGCTACAGACTTTGCAGCATTGAACGCCACCATTGTTAGACTATGTTGGGATTGTTGCAATTTCATTATGGAATGATTTTTTTTAAGATACTGTTAATCAAAATCAATCAAACAACTGTTCAACAATTTATCGTACGTTGTTCTCAAAATTTATAACTAATTATAATTAAAAAAATAACACACACAATAGCACAAATTTTATTTGTACTGTAAACAAACTTCGACTTTGTCACATCAATAATCTCAATTCATATTAGGTTTGTTCGATGTTCCCCGCCCCAGTGCGCACTGGGGAATGTCAGTGCATCAAGTCAAACTGCCAAAAAACTGCATAGCTGCTCCGGTGTTGATTTAACATCGAACAGCTCAGTGCAACATCTCTATTTTTGGACATTTCTTTCATTTAAATTTGTTTCTTTAAACGGTGGCAAATAAATAGAAGTTGATAAAACGACCCACGAACGCAATATTTTGTCTATACACATTAATTACTTAAAACCTACAAAATAATCTACGAAATATTTCATATCATAAAATAGCACAACAAATTTCCAAATAAATTCCTCCATTCTCTGAAAACGAACTTCTGCCAACAGCTGGTTTGAATTTAAATTTTGAATTTTGACAGCTCTGATATCTTACACCAAGAAAATACCTGGGCGCATGAGGGTGCACTCAGTGCGTGCCCGGTGTTCACATCGAACACAGTGCAAAAACACTGGGGCGAAAAAAGTGTCACATAAAACACTTCAGTGCGATTTCAGGGTACACCAGTGCGCCCCAGTGCTGACATTGAACAAAGCTATTATAGACAATGGACATGAGTTGGATTTAGCTACAAATCGTAACAGTTTGACACTTCAACAATACATTTTAGAACGATGTTGTGAAGTCATTGTATAGTTACGATTCGTAACTATTTTAGTATTTTAAGAACGACAAAAGAACGCACCATTAGTAATTCTGTATTTCATATTAAAATACTGTCTGTGCTTTTCAGTCATACACCAATTCGAAATGATGAAACAAGTTTCATTGAAAAGAGCAAATCTGGATTTTTTAGAACAAATCTTTAAAATTTGAATGATACTCACTATTTGTTTAAAATCTAAACTTGGATGTCAAAAAATTAATTCTAAAACCTTTTTGATTCGCTTACACAATTGTATCGGGCAACCCTTATGCGTGAAACAGATTGAACCAGCAACAGCAACAGCGGCCGCCATTAATTTAGAACCAATGTATTTCAATGGCTCAAATTAGATTTGACCAGCACCAGCAACGTCACAAGCGTCGTTAGACCAAAGTCCTAAATTTGCTGTTGCTGTTCCATTGCTACCAACTTTGCGCAAGTGAAATTCGGGGGCACCATACTGCAAAAGAAAACTTCGAATACTTTTTTTATGACACAAACACAAAGTGTCAAACAGAAGTAAGAAGACGATGCTGGTGCTGGTGGCAATGTATTTCAATTTCTTTTGCTGGTCAGCGTGCTGTTTGCTGTTGACGGTGCTGGTGCTGTTGCTGGTTCAATCTGTTCCGCGCTTTAACAGGGTAAAACGGGAAAGAAGATATTTTTAAACTATCTACCTGAGTAATTCTGTTCAAATAAAAAAAGACAACAAATACATAGATATCAGTTCGTCTATATGTATAGCGATGATATGTGTGATTGTTTCGGCATTCTTCACAGGGGTTTTTGAAATTTGATTTTTAGAGCTGAAAATAATGGTAGCTGTCATATACACATTAATAGTTGCCGACTATGTTTTTCACGTATGGGGCTATCCGTTCTTGTAGGATAAATAAATAAATAAAATCTTATAGGATGATAATAACCCTATAATTGCTGCACTTTGTTATATCTCCCTTCAGGGCCACTAAGAGAATATTCGTAGTGTTGGCCCTCAATGTTTGAACGGCTCCAGACGCTAGTTTGCATTTGCGCGAGAATTTTTCATTTACGCCCGGCACACTATCTCCAGGACTTGGGGGTCACGCCATCAGGTAATACCTAGGGGTGGCTTTGTAAATATCTTTACGCGGGAGACCAATTTCATTGATTCCACCATTTGTATGACTCGTAGTCCCATTCCTTGGCCATCCCATTTCTTGTAGTGATTTTATGTCAGGGACTAGCACTTTCATAACCTAGCCAAACTTTTATTAGGAATAATACAAGTTTGTTGCCAGCGACTTGATTCGCAATTAAAAAATTATGCTTCATGATAGTACTATATGCATTGTGTACATACAAAGCCATTTTTAGAAGTGTTGATGTTTGCTCTCAAGAATGAAATCAAATTTTTCCAAAAATGTACACAAATAGTACCATATTTTTACAATTGTATTTTGCAGTTTCTGTATTTTTACATTT
This sequence comes from Platycheirus rosarum, assembly GCA_963971375.1. Taxonomy (NCBI): domain Eukaryota; kingdom Metazoa; phylum Arthropoda; class Insecta; order Diptera; family Syrphidae; genus Platycheirus; species Platycheirus rosarum. Next base: position 40,441,003 of record OZ020507.1, read on the forward strand.
TCGAAAATGGGGTATAACATTTTACAATAATATTGTCACAGTTTCAAATTGTTTTTAGAAGGAAAATCTACATGAAAAACCTTCATTTAATTAAAAAAAAAATTATTTTCTGAGGAGAGAGAAGTTGTTCCGTGTGATCACAAATTAAGATGTGATATACATATGTACATAATCGATTTAATAAATATTAAGGCAAAATAGATCAATGAATAAATATGTAGATAAATAAATAAATTAAAACTAAATTAACAATTAAAGAATAGATACACAAACATTACAAAAATATCACAGTAAATATATAAATAAATAAAGAAATTTATAATAAACAAAATAATAAATAAGAAAATAAATAAATAAATTAGTAAATAAATAATTATAAAAGTAAATATATATATAAATAAATTAAAAAAATAAATAGACAAACAAATAATATATCAACAATTACTAAACTAAGAAACAAATAATAAACAAGTAATTTTTTTATTTACAACACCTTGTTAAATTTTAAAATTAAGCTATTATCAAAACAACTGCACAAAACTTCATATCGATCATATAATTTTGAGATTAGAATTTCAAACTTTTCAATGTTTGCTTGAAGATCTACCGTAGAATAGTGCCACGGAAGATCAAGCACTATTTTTAAGATTTTATTTTGGATAATTTGCAGCCTGCGAATATGACTCTTAGCACATATTCCCCAAAAAAAGCAGCATTATGCTTTGGAATATAACTTTAAATAGTAACAATTTATTTCCAACACTTAATTTGGTCCTACGATTTATAACTCTATATAAGATTCTTATCGCCATATTAACTTTATTTAGTGTTTCTTGAATATGTAATCATAGTTTTATCCAGGTGTGTTCCAAGATAATTGGCACTCGATTTCCATTCAGTTTGAACCCCATTCAACTGAAGCTTATTGCTTGGAAGTTGGAAGGTAACAAGCTTTTCTCTTGATGATGCTATGATGATGATCTATCTCCATGTCCCTTTGTGAATGTTGAGCGTACTGATTACAGTATTTCGGCCCGCAGCAATGCCATTATCTTTTTCCTCTTGATTTGATTTAGCAAACAACAAACATCATGGACATATCAATGGACTGAATTTTTGGGCAATCTCTCATGTGACCATCTTGGGGTAGTGTTTGTAACAACAAAAGCTTCAAAGCGAGGGAAATAGCTGAACCTCAAAGAACTACATGAGTTAATATAGCACCTTTGTGACTCCTGCTTCTGTAAGTTTGTTTGCATCGAGAACAATAGTTCCACAGGTGTCTGCAATATCATCAACCAAAATAGCAATTTTACCTTTAACGCCTCCTACAATAACCATCGATGTAACTTCGTTTGCCTGTTTTCGTTCCTTGTGAATTAGAACGAAGTCAACATTTAGGCGGTCAGCAATTGCTGTGACACGCTTTGCACCACCAGCATCAGGAGAAACGATTACAGAATTTTTCCAATCTGGAATGTTTTCCTCTATCGATTTGACAATAGCTGGCTCGGCATATATGTTAATTATCGACTGATATGTGGAAAAATCCCTGAATTTGAGTCGCATGTAAGTCCATTGTGATAACTTGGTCAGCTCCAGGCACAGATAACATATTTGCAACCAATTTTGCTGAAATTGCAGCTCGGCTCTTGTCTATTTTGTCTTGACGGGCATAGAGAAAACATGGAATTACATCTGTAACCCGATATGCTGATGCAATTTTGCAGGCGTTAATCATCAGTAGTAATTCCATTAGATTATTGTTTATTTCGCCCGAGCCCGTCTGAATGATGTTTACATCTTCACCTGGAACAGATTCACAAATTTCGACACTTGTTTCTAACTTGCTGAATTTTTTAATCACCACTTTTCCCAAGCCAATGCCTAGTTTCTGGACAACGCGTTTAGCCATATCGGGATGAGAAGTACCCGAAAAAACTTCAATATTTGGCATTCTAGGATGTAACATCATCTTATTTCCACCAAAAATGCCTGCGATGAAACTGGCGGGATGGATTGGATTGGAAGGTCGAACGGGCATCCCACAATCTACGGGTAAACATTCTCGTTTGTCCAGCCCATTCAACAAAAACAAACACAGAAATATCAAATCCATTTAACCTGTAATAATAAATACAATACAAATTAATGATTTTTGATATTGCAAAACTGTTAGTTACCAAAACTTTGTCTCCGAAAATGTTCATTTTCTTTATATTCTTCCTTTCGATATTTCTTTGTATGGTCATGGTCAGCCACAGCAGTTATTGGCAAAACTTTTGAGCAAAATATATCGATCAAGTATCACAGTATCTGAAAAAAATATTTATGTATAAATATTTATTATATCTTGTTTACAACGAAGTGATTTGTAAATTTTCGCCTCCACGAACTGCAGCAAATGTTCGTAACTAATTTCTTTGCAAAATTTCGTGCCGCCACCGCCATTGGTTTGGAATATTTTTATTTATTTTAATTCTTCGGAGCACACAAATGAACTTCTGAATAAAACTTTTTTCACAATAAACTGATTAAATTAATTTTTTTTGACAGTTAGGTCGTTGAGTGATTTGCTCACTGAAAATTCAAATATCAAGTTCGTTTAAAACAAAATCAAATTTCATGTGTGACGTGTGAATAAAGTTCAAAAGGGTGTTGTATTTGAATTTGAGTAGGTATGTATTTATAAAAATAAATTACACTGATTCGGAACATAGATGTTCGTTATTTTTGGTTATAATATGATGAATTCGATAGCGGATGGTGCTAAGAGCCAGATATTCAATTATCAAGTATGAATTCAAAAAATTAAACAATTCCAACTTGAAATAATGTTTGCTTTGAATGCAGATACATATGTTGCGGTCCAAATATACGACAACTGCTAAATCAACAGGATCACTATTTTGTTAAATAATGTCTTTTGTGTCGAACATGACTTGAAATCGTGATTGGCATTCTAAGAGTCTTAAAAAGAGGTTTGCAAATGAATCAAATTTTGCTGAGCATTTTACGAATCCAGCTACTCTTGAACGCTAGTTTTCCGCCTGAAGTTTAAAAGTAAAGTTTTGATTTGATTAGCTAAGCTTATGAATGTAGAACCATCGATGGCTGGCTTGCATTTTACTAGGGATAACAAATACGTAGTGCTCCGTGGCTTAGTGGTTTAGTGTGTCGAACTGCTAAGCGAAGAGCCTGGTCGAGTCCCGCTCATAGCCACCTTGTTTCTTGCGAGGAACTGAGAAAATCTCCAAAAGTAAAAATTTATTTCGGAAAAGTGCATCTCATGTAGCCGTTCGGACTCGGCGATAAATTGTAGGCCCTTGCAGATTAAGAACACACACACAGGAATGGTTAAGAGAATAAGTCACTAGGCTTTGACTTCCTTAAGGAGCTGTCGGGCCAATAAATTTATTAAAGAAATAAATAGTTTGGAAAAATAAAGCCAAAAATGTCCAGCTTAGCTGGTACTACCAAGTAGAAAAAGATGCCCTAAGAACACAGTTTAAAAGACAATAGTACTGTCACGTTCAAAGTCTATCTGGGGCCCAACTATGTAATTCGATTCTATAATAAAAATGTTCGAATTCGTAACATCGAAACTATGTAATTCTTTAAGAACGTTTTAATATACGATTATTGAACAGATTGAGTGGTGCCACGCTTTCATTTGTATTTTCTTAATGTTCTGGGTACTACCTTTTTCAAAAATTAATGTCAGAACCGTTCGAAATTGCTCTAAATCATTCGATATCAAATGTGTTTGCAAGGAAGAGCTAAGAAAATTTGTCTGTATCAAAAATGTGAGTAAATATATACATACATTGATTGATTGCGCTTAAATTAATTACTCAACCATTAACTTTACTTTTTATGAATAGGCAATCAACAAAAATAGTAAACACCAAGCCATCACAATTTGAAATATTGGTAAATTACATGACAAATCATCGGGACTTATCAAATATTTTATTATCTACGTGAAGGCGTCTCTAATTCTTCTTCGTTCAATTTGCTCATTTCGTTCCTGCTGATTTTCTGGTAAATCAAACCAAATTGCAACGCTGTTCATTTTTGTAAATTTTGTTCATTACTTTTTTCCGTAAATTTAAAGTTTTGTTTGTTTTTTTTTAAGAATGAGTTGTCAAAAAGCACGAGTTTCGTTCGAAATTGGAAATATCTTGAAAAAGTTGGCATTACCGGCATCCGATTCTATTTTCACAGATAGTTCCATTTAAAAGTAGAATCGGAAATAACTTTCGAATAGAATGGAAAGTAGAATCGAATACCGTAGTAGGGCTCCTGAAGGCGCAGAAACACTTTGACATATACGACAAATATGGTTTTTTTATTAAAACTAAAACTTTTTCGTTCTTTACTAGAACACCAATAGAAGGTCCTATTGTAATTATATCGAAGCTAACATTCGTTTCATTCCAATGAAATAATCTTTACTTCTGAAATATTTTCCCTCTTTTAAGTTACTTTACACACTCCAGTTTCCCTTAATTTCATGTAGCAAATAAACGCTACATCTCTTTTTTATTGTCGCAAATTCTAAATAAGCAGTTTTCTTCCCTTTTTTAAAAAAGTTGCAGTCTTCTTTTATGGAATGAATTTGGTTCCATTAAATTATGGCTTAGTCTAGAATACTTTTAAATAATTAGTCCGTCCTCTTCAAACAAGATTAGTTTCGACAAAGAAAAACATAATTTTTAATCAGATCAATCTGAAAAGTCTCAGACTCAAACTCCCAAGGCTACAAGTTATCAGAGCTAAGAAGTATAGAAGCCGACAGTAAAGGGTGAAGAAAATTATCATCATCATCATCGCAGTAACAAAACAACCGGTGTAGAATCCGAGCCTCAAAGTTCTTTTATACATCCAGATTGCTGGGCGACGCCATCCAATTTCACATCCTAAGGCTTCAAACGTCCTGGTCTACACCATCCTTCCAACACAAGAAACGCTCAAGCGAGCTTAATGCCCAGCCCACCGAGTCTACCGAGGTTTATTTTTTCCACATCTGCTTCGAGGCAGATTTCATACAAAAGGGTTTTCGATATATTGAGCTGATCGATTTTCCATTATTCGGTTTCGAAACAACATGTTTACGACGTTTACAACGTTTTTACCAAGTTTACAACACAAATTAATGTGATAAAGCTTACCATTTGTTGTAAAAGATTTTCCATACAATTTTGGCGGGTAGTTTATGACATTTAACACATTTAAGACGGTTTTACGACGTTGCATTAACACCCCTAGTATTTTATCAAAATAATTTAAATTTTTTTCATAATTTCATTATTATTTAAGACGTATAATGGCGTACTCCATTTTTAGTAAGAACTGTTAAGTGTTGTGGTTTTGACACTTTATAAGTTTATACCGTGTTATTTTTGTACGTAAGCATTTTATGTTTCGGTCAAAGATATCTTGCCTTCCCATGTCATAAGAGTAAATACGTGCGACCCAATCTACATAATATAAGCTGCGTTGGTTCTTACCCTCCGATATCCTAAGTCTTGACATTTCAGTTAAGCATATATGTATGTATGCATGTCTCTTGTGAATTAAAAAAAAAAAATTAACATAATTAAAACCCAATACAAAGATTTAAAATAAACTTATCTTATTATTTAGTAAGTAAAATAGCTATTTTCTAATTATTGTAATACTGATTATAATACATAAAGTGTTTAATAATACATTTTTTTATTTTTTATATGTAGAATATTCTTCAACAATAAAATATTTTTTTTTAAAAGAAGTCTTTAAAACTGGAAATTGGATAGAATCACTTTCTACTGAAATGTTTTTTTTTTAGTGGATGAAATTTATATAAGATTAATAAATTAACAAATTGTATTATTTAACAATTCATAACAACTCGATTGTGATTGTTTTTTGGATTTCAAAAAGTTACCAACCCAATGGGCAGTTAATTCTAAATATTTTCTCGGTGTTCCTGGATTATAATCGAGAAAACCACTTCTAGGTAAAACTTCTTCAATTTGGCTGCCATCTTGCCAGTTATTGTAGCTGGCAATATTGATAAAACCAATGTGATTAATAATTGCCGTTCGCCAAGCTACTCCATAGTACTATAAGAATGTTATTATTTAGTTATTAATTTCTTTAGTATTTTGAAAAAAAAAAATAAATTCTTACCCTGCCATTACTGCGATGCCTTTGAATATCCCCATGACGGGGAAATTTGTTACGCTCCGCAAATCCAGGGCCAACTGTTGGTACAAATAGCATTTTGTACGTTAGTGCAAAGGACTTGAGGTATGACCAATTCTTCCATGTACTAGCAAAAGTCGCTCCATTGCTGGGTACCTTGCTGTAGAATCCATCGAAACAAAGTCGACGCATTGTCTCTGCGTGGCTTTTTAACCTGCAAATCGAAAATGGAGCTTTTTATTGATTAATATTAATTCAATTTGAAATCTCTTTTTAAATTTATACACAGCGCTGAAGTATCGTATACACCTTTGCATAGTCCAATAAGAAAATTATTTCTTCTCTATTAAAGCTGTACATTTTTGATATTTCTATTTTACTATACAATTTTAAAAATTAAAAACAAAATCACAAAATCGTAAATTAATTCTGAATTTTTGTTCAGTTCTTGCATTTTTTGTAACGGTTTTTTTTCGTAGGAATCCCAAGGAATGAAAATCATACTCCCTCACCAAAATTCTGACAATTGCAAATCGTCTGCCAAAAAATTAATGCAACTCACAACACATCTCATATCTTGCTGACGCTTATTTTGAGTCTTTTCTATTCACACATATATCAAGGTGGAGCTGACAGTTGTTGCCACCATTTGTAAAAAATTACAAAATCTTCCGCTAGGGTGATATTTGATGACGCCACTTTGTCCGGTACATAGAAATCCACAATATCAAAGTGCAGTGCAGGCAGATATTATGTCTGTGCTACTGGTAATTAAGGGCTAGTTAACCAGCTTTCGAAACCAGACCGGAAAGCAGGAAGAGAGGCTAGATAGTGTCCACGCATTCTTTCTGGGCAGGGTTGCAAAAGCTTCTTACTTAACTCGTTGTCATTAATTCACCATTGTATATAGACTGCTAGGCAGTTTATATACAATGATGTTTTCGCAAACACTTGTTGAACATATACAGTCGACAATTTTAAATAGTTGCGGTAACGGCATATATGAAAAATCAGTTTTTTGACATTTCCATGAATTGTTGTCATTTATGATAGATCATTTATTAATTTGGAATGAAAAAGAAGTTAAAAAGCTTGAGATATTTTTTCTTGCCTTATGTCCACTTTTCCATGGAATCACCTTGACACTGTTTGTAGCTCAAATTTTACAAATAATTTGATCCAATATTGATGCATTATTGATGTTGAAAAGCCTAGTACGTAATTCGCGCTAAAATTTTGCTCCCATACCAAATTCTTTCCTAAATTTAAACGAGCTAAAATTTAGCCAAGGATGTTAAATTCGCGTTGATGCGCGGGCCCCGAATACTCGGGCCCGTAATATTTGCTACTCTTACTTCGTGGCTAATCCGCCAATGTACCTGCCGTATAACCGTTAAAAAAACTTATTTTTTCTCGAAAACGGCAAATTTTCCACTTTTTCGGTAGATTTCTATCAAATTTTATATTTGAAAATATCTAGGTAGCTAAAATAATTTTGCATACTAAATTGAAGAATTTTTTTTCAATTTATATAATGTTTTTTTTTTTATATGTATATTTCAATGTGATTAGGCCATAAGAGCAAGTCAGTAAGTCATTTTAACTTGCGATTTATAGGGACTGTAAGGGAAGTTATGCATTCTTAAAAAAAAAATCTAACAATCAAACATGAATTTACGATGATAGAGATACATATTTGAGTTACTGACTGTGTATCTGTCTGTCTGTCTGTAAAGATGTATATTGAACTACAGCCTAAACGGTTTGGCCAATCTTCTTAAAATTTGGAACATAAGGTTATTTTGACATTCTATAGAGGACTTTTTGTTAATTTTTTTTAGCTCAACTATTAACGGTACCTGTCATATAACCGTTAAGTAAAACCTTATTTTTCTCGGAAACGGCTTCAAGAATTTTTATGAAAATAAATCAGTGTCTATTGTAGGTGTAGGTTGTTTTGGTGAAAAAAAATTCAAGGTGGTGGGCTAAAAACGGTACCTACCATAGAACCGTTGTTTTTCTTCGAATTTCTCGAAAACTGGTCATTTGATTTCAATCAAAATTGATAATCTGGAAGAGGTTGGTAGCCTAAGTAATTTTATTTTAAAATATTTTCGAAAACTTTTTTTTTGTATTTTTAATAATTTTCTTATTTTTTTTCAAAAATCAATATTTTGAAAACGGGTAGATGGATTTTTTTTTTAATTTTGTTTTTAAATGTAAATATTTTTTTTGTTTAACTTTGCATTCTTTCATATTTTTTTTTTAATTTTTAAAAAAAAGTGTTAAATAAAAACCGTTCCTACGATTTTTACACTTACACTTTACACTTTTTCAAAATTTCGAAGGAAATAAAATGGCGTATAAATTTTTCCGCTGAAAACTATTTTACGTACTTTTGTCAAACAATCAAAAGTCAGAAAAATCGAATGAAGACTTTGAAGTTCCTTTAATATTTTTTAAATTTTATTCAGAGCTGTGACCGCACATATACTTGCTCATGTGTGCAGTCATAGTGCGATCCAGTCGTGCAATTTATTTAATTCGCCTTGAGAAACTTAATAATAGATCAACACACAAGAACTTGATATTGAAGTGAAAATAAAAATAAAACATTAAAAATGAGGTGCCAAAGTTAATGCTGTTTTAACTAAACTTGAAACAATTTATTGTGCATATTACGGTATCGCGGCTAGAGCTTTTTGATAAGGGATGCGACCCAACTGAGATGCAAACGTCTTACCATTTTCGTACTGACAATCTATGCTGAACAGAGTTGTATTTAATTATGAGTTTTATTTTAAATCCACTGCCAAATGCTAGTTTTATCGTCTTAAATCTTAAATAAGAACTCATCCGCGTTCTTAAATTTGATTAAGTTTAGTAGTTAGAACTTTGTTAAGAAATCGGGCATGAAAGATATAAATTCACTCGAAATACGACATTGAAACACTTTTATTTTAAAATCAATTTTTGTATAAGGATCCTTTTTTTTGTTTGCACTTTGTTTAGGTAGCTACTGAATATAACACACTTTCAAGTTTCAACCCTTGACATCGTCGGCTTTTCTGGTCCTTTACTAAAGCACAAAATAACGTCTGAGTGCGTTCTCAACCCACATACTCAATTTCTCTTGTACCACATACAAAAATGGATCAGTATAGTCAAATCAAATTAAAATTACATTGCCTTCACTTCAATAATTAATAATAAAAAAAAAACAATCTTACCTTATATGGCCAATAAATAACGCGTCCAGCACATCTCGCGCATTTTCCAATTGACCACTACAAAACACCTTCTCAACCTCATTCAATTTGTACGCATTACTTACGTATATCAAAGGCACATATGCATTCTTTGCAATCGAAAGCACCCTATAAAAGGCTTCCCAAACACAATACTTCCGAATCAACTCCAGTTGACTTCTCAAAAAGTCCACACTCTGATTGGTAGCCAGACCAATCTCAAAAGTCACCGTTAAATTAAACCTCGGCGCTGTACTTATTATCAGCCGTATCAAGTCATCAGTAAGTTTGGGGTTCAACGTTAGAATAAGAACCCCAATTCCGGCGTTTTTGATATTTTCAAACTGCTTCCGTAGGACACCCGTTGTGGGTTTGTACAGCCCCAGAGCTGGATAAAATGCCGTATTTAGGACCTTTGGGGTTTTGTGTGGTATAACAATTGTGTCATTGTCGTCGATTGTCTCTTTAATCAGTTTGTGTGGCTTGCCTTTCTTATACCATGCCACCGGGGCGGTATAGAAGATGTGAACATTTGTCGTAACAGTGTCGAGCTTGGTGAATTCTTCATTATCCGTGTCACTGTCCCGTTCACGATTCTGGGTGAGATACCTGATTTTGTCTTTTATTAGGCGAGTTTTCACTTTGTGTTCATTGTATTTTTCTGGAACAATTACGGGATGCTCTTCGTGTAGTTCGGATTTCGAGTCGAAAGCATCGATAAAACCAACATCGATTATTTTCTCGTGTTCGTTGCCGGAATTAAATAGAACAATTGTGGCAACAATGAGTGCAATGACGGTAGCGAGCAAAAGAATTTTCAATTTTCTACGATTTTTTATATATTTCTTTAAAAACATTGTTAACTAAGACGGAATGCGATGCGAATTCACTGTTTGACATATCGGATGTAAATGAAATTTTTGTGTTGTACCGTAAGTGCGCATGCCATAATAATTGTATAGATGCATCTCTGCCGCAAAAATAAGGTGCTTAAATGGGTTGAATAAAGTTGCTTACATTATTAAAATTTGTGTCTGTCTGTCTTTCTGTCTGTTTGTTCCGGATAATCTCGTGAACGGCTGCACCGATTTTGACGGGACTTTCACTGGCAGATTGCTGATGTTCTAAGAAGTAACTTAGGCTATCTAAATTAACCATTAGGTGGCGCTGGAGTCGTTTTTTTGGCAAATTATTTTTTATTAACCGATTTTGACGGGATTTTCAGGCAGAAAGCTGATATTGTAAGGAGTAAGTAAGGCAAGGTGGCGCTGGAGGTGTTTTTGAAAATTCTTATTTATGTCCCAATGTTTACGGTACTTTCACAGGCAGATAGCTGATGTTGAGAGGTGTAACTAAGGCTATTTATATCACCCGTTGGTGCGACTGTGGTCGTTTCACAAGCAGATAGCTTATTTTGATTACTATGTGGTGCCACGCCGGGGTCGTTTCTTCGAAAACGTATGGTATACCCGGGCAACGCCAGGTGGGTTAGCTAGTTTTTAATATATAAATGCAATCACACCTGACTGGTTTTAATATTACAGTAAATATTCAACGTTGCCAAGCAAATCAAAGTATTCATTAAGGAAAGATAACATTTTTACAAAATTATAAAAGAAATCCATCGGAATATAATCGATGTCAATTTATTTTTGTCAGAAATAGAGTTCCGTCCTGGATTCGTAATGTTAAACGTTAATTTTTCATGAAATGCCTTGATCCAAAAACCCTATGGAAATCTTGAAAATTTTCAATGCTTCAAAATTATCTATCTAGTCCTAAAGTTATGGGTTTGGTTCCTATACTTTATTTAATACGGTGTCGTTTGATTTTGGAGAAACTTACTTCATTGTCTATTTTGAATTCAGGTGTGTTAAATATTTGGATGTTCAGATGGCAATTCGCTCTGTAAAATCTAATGCGACTTAACTCTATGAAATATCACAGAATTTCTTAAAGGCTAATTCTTCCGGTGCTTCTTACTTTTCCAGGACATATTTTTAACTATACTGTATTGAAAGTTGTCAGTTTGTTAAAAAATAAAGGTATCCCTCAAGGATCCATTTTAGGACCAGTCTTGTTTAGTGCTTACATAAATGACCTGCCAGATGTGATTTCTAATAGCAAAGTGCATATATAATTAGTAATTAATAACTTCTAACACTGCTCCTCCTTGGTATAATAAAACTTTAACTAATTTATAAAATCTTAAGAACAAAGCTCATCGCAAATTGAAAGCCTCCGGTAATTTTACCGATTATGAAATATTTTTAAGCTTCAACGACGACAAAATATGACAAAATATGCTATGACCGTTATCTATTTAAAACTGGTTCCATCATAAAGAAAAATCTCCGTTACTTTTACAAATTTGTTAATTACAAAAGCAAAGTAGATAATTTCCATTAAACAATGCATTTTGAAAATAGAGTTAGCTCTGATTCTAATGAAATATGTGAGTTATTTGCATCCTTTTATGAATTTGTGTATTCAAACCCAATCACATTTAATAATAAGGACTTTCATCATATTGTGTGAATGTGAATGTGAACATGATAGCTCATTGTCAATTTCAATGTCTGACATTGTGCGTAGCCTTAAAACTTTAGATATTAACAAAAATGGTGATAGATCAATTTTATCGGCTATACCGAAACTATTTGCAAAACTCGTCACTGACCAGTTAAGTACAATACTCAAGATAGTAATAAGTGAGCACCAGCATTGTTTCCTTAATGGTAGATCAACCACTAAAATATCTTGCTGATAACACCTCCTCAATTCTTTTGGAAATGGAGAAAAAGAGCCATGTTGATGCGATATACACTGATTTTAGTCTATAGACCATAGTCTGCTTGTATTTAAATTAGAAAAATATGGTATTCCTAGTAACTTATTGAAATGGATAGTCTTATTTGAATAATAGAACGCAGTATGTTAGGTTTTGTGACGTCAATTCGAGCCAAATAAATGTAACGTCTGGAGTGCCCCTATTTTTAGCATCCATAAATGATTTCCCTTTGTTATTTACAAGATGCAGATACCTTTTGTATGCCGATGACCTCAAGATTTACAAGTCTTGTCAGCTGGTGTAAAAGGAATGGCATGTTGCTAAATGGGGAGAAGTGCAATATTATTTAATTTTTGAGGGAAAAAAGTGCAATAAATGTTGACTATTTCCTTGACGCCGAAAAGCTAGTTAGAATTAACGCTGTTTAAGACTTAGGAGTTATAATTGACAAAGAACTTACTTTTAAACACCACATCGACAAAGTACATTCTGAAAGAGTTGGTATGCTAGTTTTTGTAAAACGAAGGTCAAAGGAATTTAACGACCCTTATATTACAAAGGCAATTTATTGTTCATTGGTGCGTTCGATATTAGAACATTGTAGTGTTATTTAGCTTCCGTTGTATAATATTGATTTGAAAAAAATTGAATCCGTCTAAAAGCGATTTCTGTTAGCTTTAAGATGTCTTGCATGGAGCACAGACTATTTTGTGTTCCGTCTTTATTCCCACCGTCTGAAGCTTGTCAATATGTGTAGTCTTGCTAATCTTAGAGACTTATCTGAGGTTTTATTTGCATTTGATCTATTGAAAGGTAATATAGAATCAGTTTATCTGTGTTCCAAAGTGTCAGTTAACCAATATGTTCGAGTCTCGAGACATACCAAATTTGTATATGAGAGAAATTCAAAGACTAATTATTCATCTCACGAATCTTTCAATCGGTGCTCGAGAGCACGTTTTATAAGTATTACGAATTGTTTGATATAACAATGAGTAGAAACTTTTTAAAGACCAAAATATTAGTCCGAATGATAGTTGATTTTTAAATTAACTTTTAAATGTTGTCTAATTTTGACAAAATCAATGAAACTAAAACTAAACTGGGTCAAACGAAATTTGGTTAAATCCAACTAAACCATTCGGTATAGTTTGTTTAAGACGGGATAATTTTTTTAGGGATGCATTGTCATCTGGTAAACTTCGTATGGGGTTGGTTTCGTCGTATGTACGTAAACACCGCAATGTATCCTAAAATGCATTTCGTTGATAAATATGATTTTTTGGCGAAAATGCTGGTCCCCTTTAAAACCGTACGATCTCCAGTCAGTTGTCGGTGAACAAATGAGAAATGATTGTCTGTGGTTATGAACTTTGATATTCTGGGTCAGCGTGGATCTTGTACGGGTGTAGGCTTACGTTTTCCCGACTTTTAATTCGTTAAGTCAAAAGTCTGCAGAAAACAGAGTTCTTGTAACGGCGATGTTCTCGGCCGATTTAGCGATCTTTTGACATACGAATGTTGGCTGATTGATTACGGAACTAAAATTTCAACACGAAAAATTAAAGAGTCGACTAATGTTAAACAGCCGCAACTCACGCAACGTTTAACGCAAAGGAAAACCCATTTTCAAAATAAAGTTTAAAGTTTTTGACGTGCTTTACAAATGCAACCAAACTTGTTGTTCTAACTCCTTACTAAATTTTTGTATTGCAAATTTGTGAATGGAAAAGATGCAGAAAATCTAATTCCCTTAAAAAATATATGCAAAAGTATTTATTTATCTTAGAAATGTCAAAACTTTTTATATAAAATACCAGAACTTTTGATATGTGTCAAAAGAGGTCCTCGTTTCTAACCACTCCCATCTGCTCGCTGCTGACTCCATGGAAGTAAAAGCACCGGTTACTGCCCGCTTGGTTCTCCCTATCACATCAATGTCGTCAGGAAACCTAAGTAGTTCCGTTGATTTTTTAAAGATAGTGCCTGATGTACTGTTACTATTAGGCGTTTTTCTTTTTAAGCTTAAATCAGGACAATGACCTGTCAAAAAAGATCTGTGCTTCTTTTTCAAATCGGAGCGCTCTGAGAGCTCAGCTTGTGTTTCTAGTTTCAATCGAAGCTAGCTCGGAGCGCGCTCTATGAGCTCAGAATATGTCCAAGCACATGGAGTAAAAGGCTGAGCGCTGCAAACTTCATATATTTTGTGTTTTAACAAATGACAGGGTCGAACAAAAAAACAAAAAAATCTAAATGGCGTCGTTCGAAGTTAAAAATAAAATGATTTTTTCTCAAGAAATAACATTAATTTAATTTTTGTATTTAAGGTACAAAGGGGACCATATGACAGCTCAGTCCTCAAGTGTGTTTCTTAATTAAATCGGAGAGCTCTGCTCAGAGCGTAATCGACTTGCTCTGCTCAGAGCTTAAAAAGAAAAACGCCTATTGTCGACTTTTTCGATCTTTCCTTAAGCAACCCTCCTCCTCTAACCCAGGATAACATATTTGTGTGAATTCGTTATAATATATTACACTTGGTGAGGGGACCTCTTTCGACTCATTTCAAAAGGAATTATTGCAAAACATATAGTTCTATGGTATTATATTCCTAAGTTTTGACATTTATACGTAACATTCCAATTCGATGGAACTTTCGACCTGTTGAAGATAAATTAATGCTTATGCATATACTTTTCAAGGGAATTAGATTTTCTACAACTTTTCCTTCACAAGTTTGGCGTTGTTTCTCCAAACAAAAGTTTCATTTTTTCAAAGAGTATATCTCAAAGGTGGTTCTTTGTTATCAAAAATAATGGTATAGCAAATTGTAGTACATTTTATCAGCAAAATTTTTTCTTCACGCGCCACTCCGAACAATGGGAAGTTTTTATTGCGCGTAAAGTTGTTGCGGAAAAAATTGGAACTACATGGATTTTTGCTTCTAGTTATTTTTATTATTTTGTCTGGTCTAGTTTGTTAATCAATATACTTATGTTCATATTGTTTAACGGTTATTTAAAAAACCAAATTATTGTTCAAGAATAATCCTTTTCAGGTTTTGAACCATTATACATGTAACTTTGGCCATTGACGAAGAACGTATGGATGTTTTGTCATTTCCTCGTAAGTGGCAGTACTCCAATGGTACTATTAAGATGGTAGTTCCATTTAAGAGTGCTATTGAAAATAATTCCTAGATTCCTAGCGGTGCAGACGTATTTAATAGTTTCAATTCATAGGTTGTTTTGTGTTATATCAGAAGAACTGTTAATTTGGAAGGATATCATCTATACTACGGCGTTATTCTTCTCTGCAAAGGATCGACTAAAAAGAAACTTCACATCATCAGCATCAAACAATGTTTAAGTTAACAACTTGTATTAGCTTTAAATTTATATAAAATAAAGTGTGTGTGAGATATCATCGAATTTTTTTTTATCGTTTGAATGGCCTATTGATGCCATTATGTGTGGAATATAACATCGTTTAAATGTCCGCCGCGACTTCTCTTGGTGGCGCGCATCCGAAGTGTCCAATTTTTCATGACTAGCACATAAATCAGGATGAATTTGACCGATGATGGCATTGGTTATATTGGCTTTGAGGGCCGTTGTGGTTTGTGGTCTATTCGCATAGACCGGCGACTTAAGAAAACACTACAAGATAAAGTGTAATGAGGTCAAATTACACGATCTCGGAGGCATGTTCACATCACCTGCACGTGAGATGACCATGTCCTCAAATCGTTCGTGCAGACTGTCCAATGTGGCATGAGCTGTGTGGCATGTGGAGCCGGCCGTCCTGTTGAAACCAGATGTTGGTGTCCACATCATGCAATTCAGGCCAAAAGAAGTTGGTAATCATCGACCTCGCCGTTGATGGTGATGACCTGACCGATATCGTTCTCAAAGAAATATGGACCGTGACTTTATCGAGATGCATTGGACGCTCTTGGATTGGTATCGTCCCAAATTCGACAATTTTGTTTTTTCACATACCCATTCATCCAGAAATGGGCCTCGTCGCTGAAGATGATTTTGCGATGAAAATTAGGATCAGTTTCCAACTGCTACAATTAGCGAACACTCGTCGTTGTTTATGGTCGTTTACATTGAGCTCCTGGGTTAGTTGAATTTTGTACGGGTGCAGGCTCAAGTCAAGACGCAAAATTCGCCAAGTTGTGGTCTGCGAAAGGCCGAGTTCTTGTGAACGACGCTAAATCGACTGCGTCGGATTCTCCTGCACACTTTCACCAACGGCGGCGATGTTTTCGGCAAATCTTTCTTTTCGTCGACGAAAGGGTTTTGGTTGATTGTTTACTGAAACAGTGGACTCAAATTTATCCACCACACTGCGAATAGTCCCTTCGGGAGGATGATTATGGCGACCGTACAATACGCAAAGCGCGCTGAACGTTGCCCGGACAGTAAACCCATTGTGATAAAATAATTTTATTATTTGCACGTTTTATTGAACGCTATATCCATCCATGTTGATTTGGCAAAACAGACTGAATAAATGACAGCTAATTTGACATATTTATATTCAACAATATGGCCGCTATCAACTGTCAAAGTTCGGAAGTCCCTATTGGAAGACCCTTTACATATATAGTGAAAAGAGGATAGGGCTGAGCATTGCAGAAAGGCAAGTGCTGTGATGCAAACCAACTTCGATTGGGACCTCTGCAGTGATTTAAGTGGAGCAATTTACCTTTTGTGTTGACATTTTTCGTATGTTCAAGGTTATCCGAAATTGATAATAATTCCTATTGACAAATTGGAACTTTATAACTTTAAAGAATTGCGTTGTATTTATGTATAGTTTAAAAAATAATAATAATAATAATTACCCTATTGAAAAATCTATTTAACTTTAGAATTTCTATGATGGATGCAATACTTGCCCCTTGTAGGTCATTAAGGGTACCGTAAAATGTGTAGTTAAATCAGGGTGGTTAATGTTTACTAAGACAAGACTTGGCCGCTTAAATGCGATGTATACTCTACAACTGAAAGAGCTGATGAGATGATGCGGCTATACTTATAGCAATTGCTGGGACTGGGATGTGTGCAATTCCTATGAATTATTAATCGGAAGTCTATTGAAAAGTAAAGCGCAGATATAACGGTACTATGGTTTTAAGGCTTTTAAATAGGGTTTTCGCTGCAAGGATGCTTATCGGATTCTATTTCAGGTCGAGTCAATGGAACAGTAGGACGTACGTACAAATTTATATCAAAAGCTAGTGCGCCAGGATATGAAGGAGTTTTTATGAGGGACCTTTTTAGAATATGTATGTATGTGTATGTCTATAAATATGTGTACATATATGTACTGTACACACTTTGTAATCTTGAATTAATTTGAAGTAGTTTTAGTAGCGTTTCGTTTTTTATTCTCAAGAAAGGCAGGAAAGCAAGCAAAGTAAAGCAAAGTGCTGATTGTTTTTAAACATGAATCAAAGGATTTTTTTATAACTGAGCAATGACAGACCAAAAGTTGCTGAGGTTGCACTTTTAATTATAATGGGGTTTGGTTGGATGAGGAGCAACATTTTGTTAAATTTAAATACCAGGAATATTGAATATGAAAATGAGAGAAGTAAATAATGCGTTAAACGCAAGAAAGGAGTTATTATTGTTGTTTTTATTTTTAAATAGCCTGTCGTCATTCAAATTCCATCGGTCTTTTCTAACCTGAACACCGTATCTTAAAACCCAACTGAGCTTTGAGGCCCTTAGTTTACTTTACTTTTAGTGCGTGATAATAATTATTTTAGGGAGAAACTTTCAACCTCAGATATGAGATTAATCTTTAAGGTTCGAACTGAAACCCTTGAACTTAATTATAGGCCACACAGAACAGATTTAGACGCTATATGTTCTCTATGCAACCTTAACCAAATTGAAGACGTACGCCACTTCATTGTAATATGTCCAATTCTTTAAGAAATAAGCAGGTTTTATTTTAGCAAAAGCTTCTTGTCTTTCGATGAGCTTATCAGTATTTTAAATGGTGAGAGGTTGGAAACTACTTGTGCGATTTGTTTCACACGCAAACAATTACAGGAATTCATATTTGAATTTGTTTTGACTTGACTATTCTTAGTTATTTTATATAACAAGACCATTTTTTAGCTAAACTAGAAGCCCAAGTATGCCATCTCTAACTTTTCATTTAAGTTTTCTTTTTTTTCTCGTCTTATTGTAGTTCTTTGACTTTTTGAATATAATCCGTAATATCTTGTGTAAATATTAAATAATTCGAAACTCCTACATAAAATAATCATTGTTTTTGCTTAAATATAAATATAAAAAATTGTGATTTATAAAGGTACTTATTTCTGTTAATCTATTTTTGTTAGTATATATTTGTACCATCAGATTTTAGTTGTATAAACTGTCTAACTTTATTCAATCTCTTAAAAAATAAAACTTAATCGATATCATATACGGCAGACAGCTTATATGCCATGCTTAAATTTTTATTTGAATTAAATATTATATGTTATAAATGTTACTTTATTTTTATTAATAAATTGAATTGAATTGAATTGTTGTTCCCTGTGTTTACGGTTGTGAGCGGTTTTTCTCGATGACAGCAGCCAGTCCTATTCTGCTTGCAGTTGACTCCGTGTAAGTGAAAGCAACGGTTACTGTCCACTTTGTTCTTCCTATCACATTAATGTCGTCAGCAAACCCAAGTAACTGCGTTGTTTTTTTAAAGATAGTGCCTGATGTGTTGGCTTGGGTGTTGCGTACTATCTTTTTAAGTACAATCCATAAACAGCGCTGCACTACAGTGCGTATAAGCAGACGGCTTATATGGCATGCTTAAATTTTTATTTGAATTAAATATTATATGTTATAAATGTTACTCTATTTTTATTAATAAATTGAATTGAATTGAATTGTTGTTCCCTGTATTTACAGCAGTGGCCAGGTATACAAATTCACTAACTAGCTCCAAGTTATATCTATCAATTAAAATGTTCTGACCAAGTCAGTTTTGGGATTCGGTTTTTTCGGATGACAGCAGCCAGTCCTTTTCTGCTTGCAGTTGACTCCGTGTAAATGAAAGCAACGGTTACTGTCCACTTCGTTCTTCCTATCACATCAATGTCGTCAGCAAACCCAAGTAACTGCGTTGTTTTTTTAAAGATAGTGCCTGATGTGCTGCTTGGGTGTTGCGTACTATCTTTTTAAGTACAATGTTGAAACAGCGCTGCACTACAGTGCGTCACCTTGTCGTAACCCTATGGTGGTGTCGAAGGTCTCCGTAGTATTTCTGCCAATTTTGACAGAGCAGCTTTCTCCATCGTCATCCTGATAAGACGTATCAGTTTAGCAGGAATTCCAAAACTAGATATGGCTCGGTACAGGTCGGACCTGCTAACAGTATCATTGGCTGCTTTAAAATCTATGAACAAATGGTGGGTCTCGATGTTAAATTCTTGGATTTTCTTCAGGATCTGGCGCAATGTGAAAATTTGGTCGATCGTAGGTTTTCCGCTTGGTAAGGACCTGTAAGGACAACCTCATCATTTGTCATGGGAATCAAGGCCAAGCCCAATTTCCCTAGCAATTAACATAAAACCTCCAAAACAGATACGATTACATCTTGGGAACCATTCTTATCAGTGCACCAATTTTAAACCATCGTAATATTATGTTTTATCAATGCCCAGCAATCACGTCTCTTTATTCAATAAGTAAAGTTAGTCAAATATCCACAATCAAAAAATATAAAGTGTATTATTTCAGACCTATAATTTCGTCAGCAAACGGTTTTAGACGTTCACATAAAACGCTAGACAGGATCTTATAAGCGATTTATAAAAAAGTTTAATTTCTTTAAAGTTGGTGCAGAGATGTCGATCTCCTTTTTTGTGGATCCGGCGATAGTACTGAGATTCCAATCATCGGGCATACTTTCCTCCGACCATCTCCAGTACGTCTAAAAAGTTCCGCTTTGTTAGTTTTTAGTCTTGCAAAAGCTACTTTGAACTCATTTTGGTCAGGCGGGTGTAGCTCTTGGTTATTGTCTAGGTTGATTGGTTCAGGTAGATCATTGGCGGGATATTGGACGTAATCAGCATTCAACAACTGGTTGAAGTAGTCTCTCCAGATGGTTAACATCGATTGCTTATCTACAATAACGTTTCCATCCGCATCCTTGCAGAGCCCAAGGCGGCTAGTGAAACCTGATGTTGACTCTCTCTCTAGAAGTTTCGCACCTCTTCCCTGTTTAAGCACCTCTGCATCTCGGCAATTTCTCGCTAGCTGAAGGGAAACGCGGTCAGTATAGGCAGGCTGTGGCATCCGATTTGAATCGTCCAATATTGAATTTCCTCTGTGTGGTTGTAGATCGCCTAACAGCTTCCATTGAAATCCGTACTTGAAATTTTGCACCAACTAGATAGTGATCCGAGTCAATGTTAGCTCTTTGGAACGTATGTATTAGAAACTTTTTTTTGGTAGCATGGTCTTCCTCTTCTGTAGGGCAGCTGTGCTTATAAGGCTAAAATGAAGGAATTCGGCCTTAATACGGAATATCGCAATTCTCACTGATTTCGTGAAACCTTAAGACCCTTTGACGGGACTTCTTCGGACAGCAAAATCTCATCCAAACAAGCGGAAATTCCATCAAGAAGGCTTTTCTCATAATAAAAATCCCAGTTTTCAGCTTTTTCAGTCCATTCCATTCCATCGCATTTCCTGGAGAGCTGTTTCATAAGCTTTGAAAATAAGGAAAGTGCCGAAAGTGCATACACACGTACATCATAGTCCGTTTTTCGTTTCTCCTCATATTTAGCCCCCAATCTGTCTATTTATTTATTTATTTATTTATTTTCATCAATTAGAGAGTCATAATCACTTACAGACTTATTAAACAGGAATATGTACATTTTTGTAGGTGGGTATGAATATTAAACAATAAATACACTTAAATTTATACGCAACTGTTCAATAAGAAAATAAATAAATAAATGCGTTACATATTTTAAATAATTTTTACTAAAATTAAATAACGTTAAGAACATAAGATTTAAAAGCATCTCTCGTACAATTCGTATTGAAATCAATTATAGAGCATACTGCATAAGCTTCTCTGACGCAACGGGAAATGGGCTCATTGCGCCCATAATTTCTGTGATGAAAATGTTCGTAAATAACAAATCGATGGCGTGTAATTCTCGAGAGTGCCTTACTTTCATAGAATAAATCTATAAGCGGAGGGCATGTAATGTGCCTAGTTATTATATCCCGGACTAACATTACTGAGAAATATTTCCGGCGAGTTTCCAGTGATTTCATACCAAATAATAAGCACCTAGTTTCATAGGAAGGTCTAGGGATTCTCCATCTCAATTTAAAGAAAGCATATCTCGTAAAATTTCTTTGAACATTTTCTATTCTTTTTGACGAATTTTAATAATATGGATTCCAAACTGTACAACAATACTCTAGCACGGATCTTACCAATGAATTATACAATGTTATAAGGGTGTAGGAATCATTAAACTCTCTGGTGTTTCTTTTAAGAAAACCCAGCATCTGATTAGCTTTGTTGATCATATAATCAAAATGAAGATGAAATGACAGATTAACGTCAAGAATAACACCCAAATCTTTTTTTGGCGCCACCCTTCCTAATTTAATATTATAGATGCCGTAATCAAACATAATTTGGTTATGGTTCATGTGACAAGATAAAACTTGACATTCAGCAATATTAAGGTCAAGGTAGTTGACCTTGCACCAAGTGGCCAATCTATCCAAGTCGGCTAACAGAAGGCTACAGTCTGAATTGCTGGATATCTTTCGCTAAAGTTTCAGATCATCCGCAAAAAGGAGACAGAGTGAATCATGAAAGATAGTGGGAATATCATTGGCAAAAAAAAGAAAAAGCAGTGGTCCCAAATGACTACCTTGGGGGACACCTGATGGGACATTTATATCCTCTGATTTATAGTTTTTAATTTTCACAACTTGAACTCTTCCAGTCAAATAAGATTTAATCCACAGTAATAGAGATGAATGAACACCAAAACAGAAAAGCTTATGAAGTAGAATTTTGTGATTCACTCTGTCGAAAGCTTTAGCAAAATCGGTAAAGATAATATCAGTTTGATATCCTTTTTCAATATAAGATATAATGGCATTAGTCATAATCATTAAATTTGTTGATGTTGATTTGCCCGCTACAAAACCATGTTGAAAGAATGATATTTTGTCTTATATAACTAATGTAATTCTATTATAAACTATTTTTTCAAATAGTTTTGGAATAGCAGAGATCTTGCAGATTGGCCTTTAATTTGTTATTTCGTGGTTAGACCCTGATTTAAAAATTGGAGACAAAAACGAAATTTTTCACGATTTCAAGTGTTTATAAAATTCCAAAAGCGCTTGCTATTACTTTTAAGTTCATTTTCAACAGAAAATATGTAGTTACGATATAAAAATTTATTCAAATAGTAAAATTTTTTTTGACAATCCAGATGGCTGTTTCGAAGATTAAGATCTTGCTTTTTGTTTTTGTATAACTTATATGCTTTGTTTTTTTTTTTTTTTGAGATTGCCTTACCTCCTATTAAACCAGACAGGGTTAGCATTCTGTTTTAAATGTTTTACTGGTACATATTTTTCAATAGCTCTTTGTAAAATCGACGTAAATGCCTTATAATCAATTTTTAAATCAGTACCGGTAAAAATATTCTGCCACGAAAAAGACAACAAATACTCAACCATTGCATCAAAGTTAGCTTTTAGATAATCATATACAATAGTATTACAAATATTTTCGTTTTTTTAAATAGTTATACAAAATTACATCTCCCTCAATTGCGAGGTGGTATTGTGTGTTGCCTGCAACGGGGAAATTTGACTTTTCTATAGAAATATGAAATTCCTTATCAACAAATACTAAATCGAGGATCCGATTGAGATCGTTATGTTCATTATTAATTTGGACTAAATCATATTGGCTTAAAAAATCAATAACAGAAGTTTCAATTTCAGTTGTTACTTCAAAAGGAATTTAATATTTGTCTTCTAAGTCAAATTCCCAATTAATATTACCAATATTAAAATCTCCAGCAAATATTACATGCTTTAAATTATTCATATTATCTAAAATTGGTTTTGAATTTAACAAATGTAAGTTGTAGAGTGAGCTCTTAGGTGGTATGTAACTTGCTACGACAAATAATTGTGATTCATTTATTTTTACACAAACAATAATCTGGTCAATATATTGGTTAGGAGCTGAGGAGTATTCTTTTTCAGGAGTCATGTTTAATTTTCTAATACTAACACCAGACAAGTTGGTTGAAGGCAACTTCTTAGCAATATAGCTGTATATCATGTTGTCGGTCGTTAAGGGCGAAAGACGAGATATGAATATGCTCTTTAAAGGCGGTAGTGCTACGAGTTCATCAGCATACGATAAGAAAACTTCTGCATCAATAGTTTTGTTCGATGTCTGCCCTGGGGCGCACTGGTGTACACTGGATTCGCACTGAGGTGTTTTATGTGACACTTTTTTCGCCCCAGTGTTTTTGCACTGTGTTCGATGTCAACATCGAGCACGCACTGAGTGCACACTCTCACGCCCCAGGTTTTTGGTCGGTGTAAGAAATCAGTGCTGTCAAAATTTAAATCAGCTGTTGGTGCTTGGTGGTAGAAGTTTAAAACAAATTTTATTTTACAAATTTGGAGTGCAATATCTGATAAATATAAGATATTTTGTAGGTTATTTTGCAATTATTAAGTTATTTTTGTGATTTTAGATAAAATGCCGAGATATACTCTATCTGATGGAAATGGAAAAACTGTAGACTTTGTAAAGAAAATTAATACATAAATGAAATGTCAAAAAACTAAAACTGTTGCACTGAGCTGTTCGATGTTAAATCAAACCCCGAGCAGAAACACAGTTTTTTGACATCTAAACGAAATGCACTGACATTCCCCAGTGCGCACTGGGCGGGGAACATCAAACAAACCTAATGATTAGAAATAAATGAACGAAACAAAGTGAAACCGAACTGAAATTTAAGTATTTATTTTACAAAGAGAGTGAGACTAGAGAGAGAGACATAAACAGATACATACACTCAACCTAATGATTTACTGACGAAACACGGATGTCGAAATAGATGTTGATGTCGGATAGATCCAAATGCAGAGATACATATCATATATGGAAACCATGCAAAATGTTTTATTCACAATCACATTCAAAAGTCACAACACAACATTTCGATGACCGGTATGGCATGGGTATAAATTGAAACGAGAGAAAGAGGGTAGATATGGGATTGATTGGTAAAATGATTGATTGAAAAGGCCGAATATTTAAAATGACCGAATCATGAACGATTGAATCTTTGAAAATGAACGATTGGCACAGCTCTATTGTATTAGAGGGATTTATGGAGTTTTTAGGCTTGCTGGTACCTAATCCACTTGTACTCGGTTGGGTAGAAGAGGTTCTTATAGAGCCAGAACGTAGCACTCGTAACTCAGAACTTAAATCTGGTTTAGATTGATTTTGCAGCTGTTGCTGTTTTTGTTGTTGTTGCTGTTGCTGCTCTGTTTTTTGTTGTTGCTGCACTTGTTGCTGTTGCTGTACTTGTTGTGGTTGTTGTTGTTGTTATTTTTGTTGCGGTTGATTTTGATGTTGTTGTTGGAGAAAGTTGTTGTTGTTGTTGCTGTTGTTGATGGTTTTGTTGTTGTTGATGTAGTTGGTGTTGTTTGTGTTGATTTTGCTGTTGTTGTTGCAGGGATGGTTGTTGTTTTTGTTGTTGTTGCTATTGTTTTTGTTGTTATTGTTGCTGCTGCTGTTAATTTTTTGTTTGTTGCATCGAAGAAGGCTGAGGTGAAGGTTAAAATAATGTCTTGTTCAATATTATTAAAGGCAGTTGATAACACATTAATGGAAGAAATATCGAAGTCAAAAAATTTTGTTAACTCCGAGAATATCGAGTTCGCACTATTAAAAAGCTTTTTCAATTTCACTACTTTCCAATATAATTTATCTACGGAAATGTTGCTATGTTCTTTGCAATAGTAATGCAGACCAAGGACAGATACGAATTTGTCTGCATCTTTGCATTTGATTCCAATGCATTTTGCGTGTACTTGTTGGAGGCAAACCTCGCAGGAGACCATAATTTCATTAGAATATTTTTTACGTACTAAGCAATTTAGTTCACTCATTTTACATATTTTTTTTTTTTTTTTTTTTTTACGTGAGAAACTGATAACTTGGCAACCCTTATCTGGGATTACAAGTAGTAATATATGCAAATATATCTTAAAATTGAGCTTTTATTTAAGTATTTATCGCACAGGCAAGTATAACCACTTTTTTAAAAGCTAAAATTTCACTCTATAAGCCTTTTTATAAATAAATTTGTGAAAAGGCAATAAGTTGAAAATCACTGATTATTAAAATTAACGATACTGTTAGTTTATTTCTTCACTTTAAGATATTGTTAAAATTAATTTATTAATTTATCAGTTCACACACTACCGCAATATAAATATCGCAACTAAATGTTTTTTTACGTAGACACTACTAAAAACGATCTAAAGATCACTGTAATATTAAATAAACGGCTTGAAATTAAGTAAAAAATTAAAACTCTGGAGCGCAAAAGCTAAATACTTGATAACAAGGCAGGGTTACCAGGTGATCTGATCTATGTTAATTAGACAGCTTGCATGTTGCATTTCAAAAGAAATCAGTTTTATTTTATTTTTGCTGGTAATCAAACATAAAAAAGATTATTTATCCTCTATTTTCAGCTACGACCAAATCAAGCTACAGCCTTAAATCCATGTCGGCGGAGTCTTCTCCCGAAATGTCATTCCGCAATGGATCTTCGGCTTCAACACGACCCGAAAGTCGATCATCGTTTACAAGTTTTCGAAGTAAGAAATCCACTAAAAATAAAATTGTGAGTTACCTATTTGAATACCAAAACATTTAAATGTTATTATAAATTTAAAATAAAAATTGTGACCTTTTAGACTAAAAATGGTGATGTACCATCTCCGCAAAATGAAAGATCTCGCATAATATTCTGTAAGGAATGCCAACAACCGACAGAGGTGCCGGTTGGTGGTATTCGGCAATTACCTCAAAATTTCGTGCTAATGCGAAAGATAGAATCAGCCAAACTAAAAATGGGAAACGACGTTATTTCCAGAATTTGGTGCAGTTTATGTTATGTTGAAACAAGTGTAAGTAAAAATGAAATGAATCCATTAAGTGTGCCCAAAAAAATTTACAACTATAAAAAATCTTATGATTTATACGCCTAGGCAACCTATCATTGTGTGACGTGCACTATTAACCTGTGTACATTTTGCAAGGAAGCTCATGAACGCCAGAAACACACTACAAGTCACAAAATTAAAAACATCCTCGAGCTTCGAAAGAATCGTAACTTAAAGAAGGCATTTATAAGTGATTCGAAGTTCTCACTAAAATGTTCCATGCATCCTGGTTTCGAGATGAAATCTTTTTGTAGTTCATGTCGACAGGTGGGAAAGCGTCTTACTTCTTGCTTTCAAGAGAATCAATGTTGTTTTTTTCATTTTTGATCAGGTTGCATGTGCAGACTGTTTGGTCTTACTGCACAAGGGCCACAGACATGAATCCGTCACAAAAGCGTTTGCAAATTATCACAAAGCCATTAAGGAATCAACTGACCAAGCCCGACCTCTCGGTGACTACGCGCATCATTCCATAAGTCGGTTAAACGAAATAGCCAAACAGATTAACAAAAAGTGTGACAATACACAAGCTGAGGTGGAGTCCTTTATGTTGGCCTATACCGAAGCAATAGAACTGCATGGAAGGACTTTGATTCAACAAATAGGTCGAGCTAGAGAGTCCAAAGTTCAAATGATCGTCGAACAGCAATTGGATATGGGTTAGAAAAATAACTTAAAAATCTCGAAAGAATGTTGAACACCTTTTTTTTTGCTATTTCAGAAAAGAGATCAGCTGAAGCAATGAACGTAGTAAGATTCAGTGAAGATCTCCTTCAAAGCGGTAGTGAAGCTGAGATCTTGTCATTTGTAAATATACTTCTAAACCGATTTGAGTTTTGCCAAAAGTTTAGGCCGCCTATCGACCCGAAAGTAATTTAAATTTTGTTAAAATTACGATTGAAAGGGTTTTCTTTTAAATGATTTCAAAGATTTCAGATACTCTTCACTTTTTACCTGAGGTTCGAGCCCCTTCATCGAAAAACCAAAGAAATATTCCTATTTTTGGCATAATTACGACACAAATAGTTGAACCGTCACTGTGTTCGTTAGAAACTGAAGGTAAGTCACCTATAATAGGCATGACCTACTGTTAGTGTCAGAACGTGTTAAAGAGCCAAAATAGAAAGTCAAATTGCACTGACATGTGAATTTGACAGCTGCCATTTTTTGTCGTATCAATTTATCAATTTACGTTGATTATCAATTTCTGAATTGATCTTCGATATCTGATTTGTTCGTATTTGTACCCAGGTGTCGAGAGATATCCACTATCCAGGAATCTGTCTCTCTTGTCTGCCTTGGTACAGTTTCAGTTCCGGCTTCCATAAAAGAGCTCTTAATTCGACCCCACATAGCATTTACCGGTAAAGGCTGACCTATAATGGTTGCAATGCAATTTAAAGTAATTCGTATCTTGTGCCCTAATTGGCGGATTGCTCCGTTTCGTCGAGTTTCGATGAGTTTTGCTTACGGAAGTAAACTGCGCTCGCGAGTGCATTTTACGTAAGAAAATTCGACAGTTGATGGTGTTTGTAATGAAATAAAGGTTTCGACACTAGCTTCCGACCATTATAGTTAAGGGTTAACTATAATGGTCTGAAACAAAGGGCTAAAGTCTGAACTATAGTGGTTTTAATGGGGCGGACGGGCCCGGAGCAGTACTCAGTTCAAGCTAAATTCTAAATGTCAAGCTAACGGCTAAGAAAAAGTCTCCACAAAGTTTATGGAGCGAAAGAATGTTATACATTCATTCACAAGATGAATTCTGGCAGTTGTCACTTTGGATGCGAATAATTGAAAAAAATCGAATTTCTTGATGAATATTTGTATTTGGAAAATTCAATTAAAGAAACCCAAAACAAAAACGCAAAAAAAAACACTTTTCCAACGCGAAAAAAAACGCCTTTAATAAGAATTATTTATAAAGTATATTTTTTCACAAACAGCTGTTTCTCTCCAACTTCAAAATTTAGCGCGCCTTTTTAGCAAGGGTGTGTAGAGATAAAATTTAGTTTAGCGCAATATGAGTACTAGGCTTAACGCTTTAAAGCCAAGTTTGGTAGTGAAGTTACGAGAAAAAAGACTAGAGCTACCCCAGCGATTCCACCGCACGTTTTTCTTCCAGGAGCTGAAACAAACAAACGAATCGCAAGCAAGTGTTAAAAGGTTTAAAAACAGTCTAAAACACTGCTAAAGTGCCATCTGTCTTTCAGATTTTTTTCATTTCTTGGCAATTGAAATTGTTGAATACTTTCATTTAATTAAGTTACAATGTGTTTGACAATACACTTCGGTTAATAACTTATTACCGTAACAAAAATAATAACAATAAAATTCAACATTAGGGTCCAATAAAATTCAACATTAGGGTCTTGTGACAGTTTCAGCAATCGAGTCAATCGTTATTTCAATACACAACAATGTGTGAGAATAAGAGCATAAGCCCTTCGTACTTCAATGGAGTTGTTGTATGATGCCTTGCCTAATGCTTAGTGCCGGAAATGTTGCTGAGGCATGCATAAAAGATGCGTTTTAATATCCAGCAAGATCTTTGTCGATAATAAACCGATTCAGATCATGATTTTTTTTCTGTTCAAATTATTATTACGCTCTGACCTCTCAACTGTGTTCCTTTTTTAGCTCGGAGCTCGATCGGGGCTCGCTCGATGTGCTCTGTTATTTTTTAGCGAGCTCATCGAGCGAGCGGCTGTGCGGCTGACTTCATTCGTTTTTTTGTGAAAAAATGACATGAGGGTTTTTTATTTTTAAGCTCTGAGCAGAGCACGGAGTAGAGCCTGAGCAAATCGATTACGCTCTGAGCAGAGTATGATCAGAGCTCTCCGATCTAAGAAAGAAACGCACTTGAGCACTGAATTGTCATATTTTGTTGAATGTCAAATGAAATTAATTTGCTTACTTGTTGTTGAAGTTTTAAGTGTTTTAAGAAAAGAAATTGAAAAAAAAATGGATAAAGCAATTATTTTACGAGAAGCTTACAATTTATTTTCTGTATCCGATGAGGAAGATGATGATTTTCAAGTAAATCATTGAAGACGTATCACCAAAAATTACGCCATTTTAATGTTTGCTGTTTGTTCTTTCTTTCGAACAAAACAAGTCTTTTGTCAAAATACAAACAACGAGTGAAGTTGGCCGCGCTCAGCCTTTTACGCCATGTGCTCGGTCATTTTATTCTGAGCTCATAGAGCACGCTCAGAATGCTCCGAGTTAAAAAACAAACACAGATCTTTTTTTGACAGCTCAGTGCCCTGCTCTGAGCTTAAAAATAAAAAAACCCCTTTGATGACAGAGCAGGGCACTGAGCTGTCAAAAAAGATCTTTGTTTATTTTTTAGCTGAGACACATCAGAGCGCTCAGCTTGTGTTTCTTTATCCAATCGGAGCTTACTCGGAGCGCGAATTAGATTTGTATTAAATTAAAAGATTTCGTTTATTCAGAATTTTCTTTGGGTAATGTATTTATATTGTAAGTATTTTACTGAACAGTTCTAAGAGAGGAGTATTCACCGACTGAATCTCCATTTTATTAATTTTATCTTTGGTTCCACATGAACATCTTTTGATACTTGGGTGGCCGATGCCCACGCAAAAGTTTCGAAATAACGATACAATCTGCATCGTTGCAAATTGATGTGGTCTAACAGAAAGATGATACTCTTGTTTAATCAAACAAAAGTGTATCAATTGCAATTTTAGTTTAGATAAATAAATAACTCGCGCTCTATGAGCTCAGAATAAAATGACCGAGCCAATGGAGTAAAAGGCTAAGCGCGGCCAACTTCATTTATTTTGTGTGTTTTGACAAATGACAGGGTTGGTAAAAAAAAAATGAAAATTGCGTCGGTCGAAGTAAAGTATTAAAATAATTGTGTATACTACCTTCAAGAGTGCATCTCACGTAGCCGTTTGAATTCGGCGGTTGATTGTGTTATTTATTAATTTTTTTTATTATTCATTGAATTAATTATTATTTTTATCCTCTATCTTTTAAGATTAAAACTTTTAGTTTTATTATGTTTACTTTAACTTATTAAAATAAATAATTAACGAAAAAAGCATTGTGGGTTTTTTTGTATTGTTTTCTACAGGCTATACGCAACTACGGGTGCATCGGAAAGTGGAGATGGTTGTTCTTAGCAGAGATGCAGATGGAATGCCGCTTTGTCATGGAGGTTTAAAGCTTAGCGCAACACTTAAATATAAAGAATCGTCTTCTAAATTTCTACCTATTGAGGTATTCAATTTGAACATTTTTTTATTAAAAAAAATCAAAAATTCATGTACTGATTCTAACATTTTTTGCGAGATAAAAAGATGAGAGTTTAAAGCCTGAACTCTTATCATTATCACAGACAGAATTGATGATTTTGTCAATTTGTAATTGGCTAACAATTTGATCAGCTAAATTGTTGGGCGTACTGTAATAGTTCGCTAAGATTCTCGATCCGCTGCGCTGTCTCAAGACACTATAAAGCAAAATTAAAATAATTTTACTTTTTTCAATAAGGTAAACGATCGTCGAGATGGAAGTTATGGAATTAACTTTGTCCCAGATTCTCAAGGTACAATGGTTCTCACAATAACCATAAATGACAAGAATATAAAAGTATATTTATTCAAATAAAAATTAAATAAAAATGTGTTTATATGGTTTTATTTCATTAGGAAAGTCCATTTACCTTTGCTGCACGGACTGTTCGACCTCACACCGGAATCTATCATTGTTGTGCATTTTGTTCCAGCAAAGGCTCAAAACAGGCTTCTTGTTCGTGTAATGGACGTATGCCAGGTTATAATGGTTGTGGACATGGACACAATGGACATCCAGGCAGAAGACATTGGTCGTGTTGTGGTAATGTTTTAGAAAATTCTGAATGTACTGCAGCAAATAAATTATTGAATCCTTAAAAGGTTTTTTCAAAGGTCATGGGATATTGTAATATATTGTTTGACAATAAAATTAAATAGATTAATGCAATCCTTTTGTAGTTTTTCTTAAGATGAACAATTGTATACACTTTTGTAGATGTCAAAATATTTATATCTATGTATATTTTTTTTATATAAACATATGCCTAATAATTATTGAAAGAGTAATGTTTCTTCACAACTTTTTCGACACACATTGCATGTTCTACACATATAAATGCAATCAGTGTCTGAAAAAACCATTTTTTTGTATTTTTGTTTGTCTGTCTTCCTGTCTGCATTGTATATAGGTAGGTACTATCATGACTGCAACTTAGCTTCTGGCTACCTTCAGGGTAAACCTCAATCTAACTCTTAATTGTGGAAAAGAGTACATTTGCGACATGTAATACACTTTTGTGTTTTGTTCTTATTCTATATATTCACCCCAAATGGCGATTTTAGCGCCACACATTACTACTCTTCAAAAAAGATGATTGGCCTTACCGTTCAGGCTACAGTACAAAATACACCCGTACAGACAGACAGACAGACGGACAGTTTTTTGCCTGTAACTCAAATATGTTTCTCTAACATCGTAATGTCATGTTTGATATGTTATGTGTGATGGGTAGCGCTGTTTTTGGGAACTAGAAAAATATATGTTATACCCGAGCAACGCCGGGTGGGTTTGCTAGTTTCCAACAAAACTATTGGGAGTACGATAACCCTGGCACCGCATTCTTATAGAGGGACTAAATACAAACAAACATATAGGAGGGTGGGGTCCATCTCCACCTGCTTAGGCGGGAGGGGCAATTTTCTAAAAAAAGCACTTGTATTGGAAAAAAATATTTTGAAAAACAACGGCAATTCTTAAAGTAATGTGCTATGCTTTTTTAAAGCCAAAAGTCTGTTTTGTTGTACAGTTTTTTAAATCTTTAAATATCTATAAAAACGTTTGAAAAAACTTATTTCAAACTCAATTTCAAAAAAAAATTAAAAAAAGATTTTTTCACAACTGAGATAATATGTTCTTAAATTGCTGAAAAAGTTTATTACTTCTATTAATTCTTAATTGAACACTGAAAACTAGATGATATTATAAATATATATGCATTCGTGGAAAAAAAATACGATGATAGATATTTGAGTTACTGGCAAAATTCTGTCCGTCTGTCTGTCTGTACGGATGTATTTTGGACTGTAGCCTAAACGGTTTGGCCAATCGTCTTCAAATTTAGAACTTAAGGGTATTTTGACATTCTACACAGGGGTTTTTTCAATTTTTTTTTAGCTCAAAAATTAACGGTACCTGTCATATAACCGTTGTGTAAAAGTTTATTGTTCTCGAAAACGGCTCCAAGATTTTTATGAAAAAAATCAGTGTACTACTGTAGGTAAGCATTACATTTTGGTGAACAAAAAATTAATATGGTAGGCTAAAAACGGTACCTCCCATAGGACCGGTTTTTTCTACGACTTTCTCGAAAACTGGTGATCCGATTACTATCAAAATTGATATTCAAGAAGATGAAGGCAGCCTTAGTAAATTCGCATTAATTTGTTTCGAAAACTTTTTTTGTATTTTAATAATTTAAATTTTTTTTTTTTTGAAAAATCAAAATTTTGAAAATGGGCAAGTGATTTTTTTTTTAAATTCTGTTTTTAAATGCATGTTATTTTTTACTGCTTAAAACTATATTCTTGAATTATATTTTTTTATTTTTTTAAAAAAAGTTGTTAAAAAACCGTTCCTACGATTTTGAAAAAAATCAGAAGTTTGCACAAAATTTAAGTTTAAGTTGAGATTTTAAAGTCATTTTTAAAAAAAATTTATTTCAAACTTGAAAAAAAACAAAAAAAAAACAACATGATCTCCTAAGCATTATGCAATTTTTTTTTAAATTTAAAGAATCTTTACAAAACCCAAACTCGCACTTATCCCGAATCCTATTGATGCCAAGCAGGAGGGTTGCAGGGAAGCAGCATGCCCCCCTTACCTACCTCACTTTTTTAGGGCGTAAAATTAGTAGTGTCGATCTTAAGCTCATAGCGGCCGGACGTCGGGTCGAGGTGCGCGCATAACAATTAAACAAAAGTCAAAAAAAAAAAAAAAAAAAAAATTATTGCGCATTGTTATCGCGAGTGTTAAAAAAAAAATTATATTACACACTCGTTTGAGAAATTGGCAAAACCCCCTCGCGTGTGCTGTAAAGATAATAACAATATCCACTTGCGTCGTTGGAAGACGATAAGATGCCCATTCGCGCTGTGAAAGAAAAAAAAAAAAAATAATTCACACTTGCATAACAAATTAATTTATCCTCCTATCTGTCCCAACCCTTTGTGCTTAGCTTAACTGCCTATCTTATCTACTGTAGGCATCGTATGCTTGCGGTAAATAGATAAGGGCATCTGAGTTTGTCCTATTGTGCTGAATATTTAAATTGATTTTTTGTATGCAAGCTGTCTTATGGGCATAACACCTAAGACAGTTTGATTATTACAGAGATTAATTTGGATTTTCACTGCATGGTTCGACTTATTCAGAATTGTGTTTTGTGTGTAAGTATTTTTAAATGGTAAGTGATTTTTGTGTCGTGTATTCCAATGTTCGTGGTATTAGAAAGAATTTCTTTCACCTGTACGTCTACACTGTTCAATACAGGCCAGCTGTTTTGGCATTAAGTGAAACCCAGGTTGGAGTAAATACTGATTTATCAGAATTTGCTCTACATGGGTATAGCTTGGTGCCATTACTCTTTTCCCATCATGGTCTCGTGGTCTATGTTAGAAATGATATTGCTTGCCAGAGCCTTCCCCAATATGGGCAATGTTCCAACACGGACTTTAACTTCTTGTGGCTCAAATTCACTGTCCGCAAGCATGTCATTCATTATTGTTTTATTTACAGGAGTCCAAATCTCGACAGCAATTCGACTTGTAACGAGTTTGATGCGCTGTCTGACTCTATCTCGAAAATTGTTTCCCTTTGTCCTCGCACTGAAATCGTTATTGCGGGCGATTTCAATGTACACAATTCCAATTGGCTCCGCTATTCTGGTCAGACAACACCCGAAGGAAGGTATGTCGAGCTCTTTGCCGGGTTACATCACCTTACCCAACTGATCGATGTGCCAACGCGTATACCGGATGTTGCTGGGCAAGCCACCCATACTCTTGACTTGTTTCTTACTTCTCACCCTGATAAATATACCATTAGTGTAACTTCTCCATTTGGCACTTCAGACCATTGTGTCATTTCAGCTAATTTCTCATCCTCCACCCATCCAGTTAAAGAAAAACTTCCCACCAGGACCGTTTGGCAATACGAGAAAGCCAACTGGGACGGCCTGAATATTTTTTTCCGAAACTTTAACTGGTCACTATGCTTCCTCGATAGTGACATTGATGCCAGTGCTGAAATGATCACAAATGTGATTCTTCTAGGGATGCGTGCTTTTATTCCCAACAGAGTAAAAAGCATCAAACCTAAAGAAAAGTCTTGGTTTAATTCTGAGTGTAAAGAAGCTATCAGGCTCAAAGAAGTAAGTTTCCGTTCTTACAAAGCCAACCCTACAGAGGAAAATCGGAAAAAGCACAAACAAGCAAGAAACTCATGCAACTCCGTTATTGAAAGAACCAAATTTTTGCATGACCAAAAATTACGGCAAAAAATTCTGCAGTGTCCCAAAGGCAGTAAAAATTTTTGGTCATTTGTAAAAAATATTAAAAACTCCTCAACATCTTCGGTTCCAACGCTCATCGACAATAACAAACCAATTGTTTACTCTTCAGAGAAGGCAAACTTGCTCGCCGCCCATTTCGCTGCCAGCTCCACGCTGCCGCATAGCAACGTTGCCCCTCCTGTACTTGAGAATGTAAATTTTTCCATGGGACAGATTTTTTTCCGCACTCGTACAGTAGCAAGAGTTCTCAAAGATCTCGATATACACAAATCCGCTGGCCCGGATGGTATACCCCCGATTATTCTGAAGAGGTGTTCTTCCACACTGGCAAAGCCACTGCGTAAGCTTTTCCATCGCTCCTACTCTTCTGGAATCTTTCCTAGAAGATGGAAAACAGCATTTGTCCAGCCTGTCCCTAAGAAAGGTGACCCATCCTCCCCCTCCTCCTACCGACCCATAGCACTGACATCCCTTCTTTCTAAGGTCATGGAAACACTGATTAACCGTCAGCTTAAGGAATATCTCGAAGATCGTAAGCTTCTCCATGACCGTCAGTATGGCTTCCGCAGCAACCGTTCCACTGGTGATCTGATGGCATATCTCACCGAACAGTAGAACAAATCTTTACATCGCTTTGGTGAAAGTAAGATTATTGCTCTTGATATCTCCAAGGCATTTGATAGAGTTTGGCATGAAGCTCTCTTATCGAAAATGCGTGCTTTTGGGATCGATGATACTCTTGTTCGTTGGATTAGAAGCTATCTTTTGGACCGTTCAATACAAGTTGTATTGGACGGATTCAAGTCTGATTCCCATAAAATAAATGCTGGTGTGCCCCAGGGCTCTGTTCTGTCTCCGACTCTTTTCCTCATTTTTATAAATGATCTTCTGTCTGTTACTTCTAATCCACTTAACTGTTTTGCTGACGACTCTACCCTCAGCTTTTCATATTCGTTCGATAATTCACGTCCTTCGCCTTCGGACGTACAATTGCAACGGTGCCGTATGTCAAGCTCATTAAACTCCGATTTATACAGCATTGTTAAATGGGGTAATAGGAATCGTGTGGAGTTTAATGCTTCGAAAACTCAATGCTGTCTTCTGTCGTTAAAGCTAAACATACCCCCAATGCCATTGTCCATGAATGGCACTTACATCGAAGAAACCGAAAAGCTCTCAGTACTCGGTATGTGTGTCAACGATGACCTCCGTTGGAACGACCATATATTTGAAATCGCTAAAAATGCTGCTAAGTGTTTAGGTTTTCTGTATCGGTGTAAGAAGTATTTTTCCCCATCTGATCTGGCTACAATTTATAAAGCGTTTATACGCCCTAAACTCGAGTATAACTCCCACCTCTGGGCAGGTGCTTCACAAACATCGCTTCACTTGCTTGATAGAATACAAAATAGAGCGTTAAGATTGATAGGAAATAGAACTGCCGCTGAAACAATTGCCCCTCTCGAACACCGACGCAATGTTTCATGTCTTTCCTTATTTTATCGGTTCTTTTATAAAAAATGTTCACTCGAGGTAGCCAGCTGCATTCCTCCCCTTAAAAGTTTCGCCCGTAATACTCGTCTTGCTAGGAATGCCCATCAGTTCACCCTTGAGCCCAATTTCGGACGTACCGTGAAATATAGAGATTCTTTTTTTAGCCGTACAACAAGACTTTGGAATGGTTTACCCGGCGAGATTTTCCCTTGCCATTTCAACTTGCAAACATTCAAAACCAATGTTAATCGACACCTCCTATCTCTCCCCTCCCTATCTTCCTAATGCCCGCGCAGTGTGTTACATTAAAAGGGAAACAAATAGTCCCTTGTGCGCGCGTTAATTATAAAAAAAAAAAAAAAAAAAAAAACCTATCTAATCACGTAAATACCAAACAAATTTTAAGAAAGTAAGTTTAGTAATTTCTAATTTTCTCAAAAACTTGCAGTTATAGAATCATCAAATGTTCAGTATTCGACAAAAATCAATAGAGGTAACAAATAATAAAAGGAAATTCAGTACATACATATTTTCCGCAAAAAAATCAAAATAAATTTCTTTTTAATTTTTTCCCAAAATGTCAATTTGAGATAATTGTTGTTTTTTTAAATTATTGATAAAAATAACTTATGTAATTTGAAATTTATCAGATAGAGCAGATATTTGGCTTTGAAAAATGGTATAGCATATTATTGTTTTGGCTTTATTTTTAATTAATTTTTTTTTCAAATTTAATTGCCTTTTTTGGAAAATTGTGGCGCCAAAGTTATAATACTCTTGTCAAATTTTGTTCTGGATCAACGAAATACATTCGTTTCTGAAATTTATGATGAACTAGCTATTTTCGATTCCTAATTCCGGTATTTCACAGTGCATCGTCTCTTTTTTAAATTCCTTTTTCATTTTTCATTCCGTGATGCAAGTATGATTTCACAATATCTCTTGAGTCATGACTCTAATTCAAAAAGTTTATATTCTCCTGGGGGTCCATTCCCGATCAGTCAAACTCTGAATTGATAATTTTCTTGACGTCTTCCGCTTAGTTCGATTCTAGATCTATGAAAAAAATGAAAACAAACATCAAACACTTTTCACAAAGATAAATTACTTTTTACAAACAATTCATCCCGTGAAGAGCACCGCAATTTTGAGCTCAAGCAACCATGTATAGGCAAGGGCAATGGGGGATTTCTGATTTTTTTTATTTATTTACTCAATTGTACTATTTTATTTTTATTATTTTACGACCTTTGTGAATGTTTAAATAATAAATATTAAGGGTATTTATGCAACTTCGTAAACTTTACGACGCGACGTGGTAAAATCGTTTCATGAACGCCTCTTTTTGCAAAAGTAGTAAGGTTTGTCGAACTCAAAAACTGTTTGTCATAAGTAATAAAACAAATTTGTGGAATTGTTTAAGAAAATTGTTTTAAATGATATGTTGGAAATATTGGGAATAAAAGTTAAATTGAACATTTGTCAACCTAAATTTAAAAAATTGATAAAATTGACAAACGTGGACAAAGAGGATGAGATCATAAAAGTCTTGGTTCATATGATGATGGTAGCTTAGGGTTCTCGTTATACTGAACTGATCGATTTTTCCATTATTCGGTTCCGAAACAACTACAATTTTGTTGTTGCAAAAGTTTTACGTTTTCAATCAAGTTTACAACACAAATTCATGTGGTAAGGTTTACCATTTGTTGTAAAAGATTTTCCATACAAATCTTGACAGCTGGACGTTTAACACGTTCACGACGGCTTTACAACGTTGCATGAATACCCTTATTGATTAATAAAACTTCCAATGCATCAAAAGCAAAAAATAAATCTGATAAAGCAATATTATTTTCATTTAGTACTCTTTAGTACACACTTCGACAACGAAACGATTTATCACAATGAGATCGGGAATCACATAAAGCGAGTTCATGTAATGATAAAATGAAAAGTCTATGTATGTATATGAAAACTGAAATGATAAGTTTTTTATCATTTTACGTTTTCACAGATCGCGAATTGACCCCTTGGCCTTGGTTTGTTTTGTTTCGTTGCCCTAGAAACACCATACATATATTCATGTAGGCTTTAAAAACAGAACGAAATTAAGGTATTTTGTAGAATAACAAACAAGAGGAGGAAAAACGTTTGAATAAAGGCATTCAAATTCATCACACTTAAACACTTTTTCCATCTTTTTCTTTTGATTGTTCTTCTCATTCGCACTTGATTGATGCATGCATCACGATGCCTGTGTACTTCCGGAGTAAAGTGAACATTTTGGTTTGTCGCCTTGTTCAATGCGAGTAAAAAACTTCTGAGGGAACGGGAGTAATTTTCTTTAGTCTAGTTGAGATCGGTTCAAAGGGTAGATATGTGTATGGGCACAAGCACCCGCAAATCACCCCTGTCTAGCAACTCCTACTCTCACCTCCATGTGGTGAACATCGTCCAACCTCTTTGGAAGGTTGTTGGTGGCAGCAAACGAGAGATTACGGGGGGGGGGGGGGGGGGGAGGAGTGTTACCACTAAGGCACTACTCCTTGCATCCAGGCGGCAGCGGAAGAATTCTCTAGATGGAATCAACGGTGGCGTCTACAGTTCCAGTCAGGTTGAACTACTTAGTGAACACCTTAGGTATATGGTCTACTACGACGTTTTCGGAGGCCCTTGACTGCTGTAAGGCAGACATAACCGCCATCCAAGAAATGCGATGGGACGGGCCGGGCAGAAAAAAGATGAAAAACTGCGATATCTAGGAGGCAGGCTCCGGCAAGAGGTTTTGAGTTACAAATCTGTGAACAAGCGCCTCATGACGATCCGCATCAAGGCTAAATTTGCCAATATTAGCCTTATATGCGCGCATGCCCCCACAGAGGAAAAAGATGATGACACCAAAGAAATGTTTTTTGAGCTCCTGGACAAAACATATGAGCAATGCCCTAGCTATGATATTAAAATTGTCCTAGGCCACTTTAACGCCAAGCTAGGGAGAGAAGATGTTTTTGGTGATACAATCGGAAAACATAGCTTGCACGGCACCACCTCCGATAGCGGATTCAGGCTAATTGACTTTGCTGCGGGGCGAAATATTGTAATAGCAAGTACCAAGTTCCCACACCTCAACATTCACATAGGGACATGGAGATCCCCTGATCAACCCACTGTCAACCAAATTGACCACATTGCGATCGATGCAAGGCACTACTCCAGTATGATGGATGTCCGAACTTTCCGAGGGGCAAACATTGATTCGGACCACTACCTCGTTGTAGCCAAGGTACGACTTAGGATATCACGACCCACGCCAAGAAGAGGTAATACTGTGAGGAAGTTTACCGTCGGACGGCTGCAATCGCAAGAAATCTCCAGATCCTTTTCTGATCGAGTCTCAAATAACCTCCAAAGGAGTCCTTTACCGCCAGCATCAAGTATTGAGAACCAGTGGCAACATTGCCAAAATGCCATCAGGGAAGCCGCGACTGAAGTGCTGGGTTTTAAACGGCCACCACAACGAAACCCCTGGTTTGATGATGAGTGTTGGCAAGCACACGCAGCTAAACAAGAAGCATACAAGGCGGCGCTGCAAAGAAGGACCAGAACTACCCGTGCACTCCACGAGCAGAAGAGGAAAGAGGAATACCGCCTTCTTATAAAGAAAAAGGTAACATGAGAAGCACGCGATCAAGGAAATTGAGAGCTGTTATTGCAGGAATGAAGTTCGAAAGTTTTACCAAAAGGTACAAAGAAACTGTCAAAAGTACAGAGCTCGAACTGAAGCTTGCAAAGACGACCAAGAGAACATCGCAGTGGAATCGCAGTCGATGCTGAGAATATGGAAAAACCATTTCTGCAGACTGTATAATGGCGACGAAATGAATTCCGCTGTCAGGCAGAATGGTCCACTTTATCTGGGCGGAGTAGACCAACAATTTCGACAACCACATCTGGATGAAATAAAGCTAGCTATATCTAAACTTAAGAGCAACAGGGCCGCCGGAGCCGATGGCTTAGCTGCCGAGCTCTTCAAAGCTGCAGACGATGACTTGGCTATAAGTATGCACCAACTCATAAGCAAGATATGGTTAGAAGAAAGCATGCCCGATGAATGGAATCTCAACATAATTTGCCCGATCCTTAAAAAAGGAGACCCTCTGAGCTGCACCAACTATAGGGGTATCAGTCTCCTCAACATCGCCTACAAGATCTTTTCTGCTGTATTGTGTGAACGCCTAAAGCCATTCGTCAACAACCTGAATACCTGATAGGTCCATATCAGTGTGGTTTTAGGCCAGGAAAGTCCACTAACGATCAAAGATGGGTTTAGCAGTCAATGAGGGCAAAACCATGTATATGCTGTCATCAAGAAGAGACACCCAACATCGACGTCTTGGACAAAACACCACCATAGACAGCTATAACTTGGATGTAGTTAGGGACTTTGTCTACCTGGGCTCCGCTATTAATTCAGACAACAACACCAGCGCTGAAATCAAACGAAGAATAACTCTAGCCAAGCCAAAGCCTTCTCTGGGGCAACTAAACTGTCCCTTTATAAGAACCTCATCATCCCAGTCCGGTTCTATGGTGCAGATAAATGGACGCTGTCAAAAGCGGATGAGGACACTTTAGGCTGTTTCGAGAGAAAGATTCTCCGGGTGATTTTTGGTCACGTATGCATAAACGGAGAGTGGAGAATAAGATACAATGAAGAACTTTACCGGCTGTACAGCGACACAGACCTAGCCAAGAGTCTCAGATGGCTGCTTCATATAGAGCGGATAGACATCAATGCTCCTGCCCCGAAAATCTTCGAATCCACCCGCAGTAGAGAAAGACCGATACCCAGGTGGCGCACACAAGGAAGAGGACCTCAACCGACTGCACGTGCGAAACTGGAGACAAATAGCTAGGGACCGAGCTGGCTGGAGAAGCTTTTTGGTTGAGGCCCAGGTTCACCCCGGTCTGTAGCGCCACCTAAGAAGAAGAAGTTAAAAAAAAAACACACAAAAAAAATTAAAAAAAGAAACTCTTAAAGTTAACCGTGCAGTCACATTGTTTAGAAGGACAACACGTATCCTTGCAGTACCAGCGTGACCGTACGGTCACAGCTTCACAAAAACCGGAAAAACATATATAGAAAATATTTTTTTCCAAAACACATAATAATATTAGAAAACAAGAACCTGTAAGCGTCGTTTTGATGTATGTATGATAATTTTGGCTTTCAAAATAAATACAAAATTAACAACTTACATTTGCTTGTTCGCCATAGTACACGTTTTCCTTAGCTGAAAAAACCTTATATTCAAAACCCATTACTCTGATAAAATATTTCACGCAACTACACCAAATGAAATATAATTTAAAGTATACATGTATCAAGTGGCAAACACGGCATAGTTTGATCGTTTTTTAACGGTTTGAATTTTTGAAATTTATTTTTTTTTCACAGTTCGGGTTTTAATCTGCAAAATTTAATATAAATCTCATGTGAACGAAAAAAGGGTACAAACTTATAAGTTTTTATAGAGTTTATAAGTTTCTTGGGCCGTTTGAGTGCTAATGCAATAACCGAAAGAGGATTCAATAAAACCATAATACGTTTTCCATTTCTGAATTAAAAAAAAATAATACAGACACATGACATATGTACAAACTACCTACTGTTCAAATACAAAAAAAAAAGAAAAAGAAAAATTAATATTGTGCACCGTTTGCCAAAGAAGAACATATAAAGCGGGCGGTGTTAAAAAAAATCATTTGTTCGCCCTATTTTACGCAAATCATGCAAATACAGCAGAAACACTTTTGTGGAAACGTCCAAACGCACACAATAGTCACATACCTAACACACACGCTATCAAATTCTGATGAATTTTAAGCGCATATCGAAAAATTTGCCGCACATAGGTATTTTAATGTTTTTATATATTAAAAAAAAAAACTAAAGATGTGTGCTATTGAAGTTTTTTTAAGAAATAAAATAAACAAAATTGATTAAATAAACTGAAAAAAGAGTCAAATTTCCATCTAATTTCAAAAATTGTACCTACCTACCTACCTATTGAACAATAACGGTGTGCATCCCCTTTCCACTAACGCAAGCGTTAGTCTTTCTCCTTATGTATTATATAGCTCAAATATAAGAAAACCAAATTCAATACAGCTGTTGATTTGACAAGTTTTACATGACGTTTGTCGTTTTAAGAAAAAAGCTGTAAGATCTCCCAGAAACATAATTTTTTTATCTTCTCTTAGAACATTTGTTTAATAAAAATAAAACATGGTAACCAAAAAACAAAATTAAAAAAACATTTAAGGCCATTTAAATAATAATACCCTATAGCATGGCAGACTAAAAGTACGCACATCAGCCGAAGAGGCCGCCCGCAAAAAGAAAGAACAAGATCTCAAAGCCAAAGCATATCGAGCTGGAATGTCCAAGATCCAATTAAAGCGCTCCAACAACGAATTAGATGCTGAAATGTTGACAATTTGCGGCCAGATATTGTCAAGAAACCCTGATGTCTATACCCTGTGGAATATTCGTAAAGAATGCATTCTAAAATTAAGTGAAAACATGGACGATGAGTGAGTCATTGAAAACTTCGAAGGAATTGACTTTTTCTTATCAATGCTTTGGTGGATTTTCAGCTCTAAGCAGGCAGTTTTCGATAAAGATCTAGGCTTTGCTGAACAATGTCTTTTGGCCAATCCAAAGTCGTATGGCGCATGGCATCATCGATGTTGGATTCTGGACAATTGTCCCAAACCAAACATGGACAGAGAAGTTGCACTGTGCAATAAGTACTTAAAGATGGACGAAAGAAATTGTAAGTAAATATTCATAATTAATCACTTTAACCATAAATTGTGGTTGTTCTAGTTCATACTTGGGATTATCGCCGATTTGTGGTTGCCAAAGCTGGCATTGAACCTGCCAAAGAGTTGGACTACTGCACGGAGAAGATCCGCAATAATTTCTCCAATTACTCCTCCTGGCACTATCGGAGCAAACTACTCCCAATCATCCATCCTCACAAGACTGATCCGATGAGGCCCATTTCCGAAGAAATACTCAAAGAGGAACTAGAAATGGTGCTAACGGCTGCATTCACCGACCCTAATGACAGCAGTGCATGGTTTTACCAACGTTGGCTCTTAGGTGAGTCTCTTAATATTTGAACTCAATTCCTAGCAGTGACGGATACACCTTACACCAAAAACTTTAAAACCAAAAGGATGCAAACCAGGTCATTCTCTTGTCGGATTCGGATTACAAATGTTGATTGGTCTGGACAGCAAACCGGCTACTTTTACCAGGCTTATAATGTTGGTGTCAGCAGTAC
Source organism: Platycheirus rosarum (assembly GCA_963971375.1). Classification (NCBI taxonomy): domain Eukaryota; kingdom Metazoa; phylum Arthropoda; class Insecta; order Diptera; family Syrphidae; genus Platycheirus; species Platycheirus rosarum. Next base: position 40,485,000 of record OZ020507.1, read on the forward strand.
TAATGACTTTGTTCTTAAGGCGTGACCATTTTTCATCTTCGGCCGGCATTCTGTCCCCCGGACTTAGTCTTCCCTCATCTAGTTCTTCGAGGCCGGGTCCCGAGTAGGTTATGTTTTTGTTGTCATGGCGAAGGGCAGCCGTGTTGATTCGAAATTGGGCGGCGGATGATATACTTCTTCGCAAAGCAATCCGCCTTCGGAACACCTCACCAACAGGATCACTATCACTATCAGACTCGAGTCGCCAAAAATAATAGAAGATGTTTTCTTCGAATATGCTATCTACACCTCTTGTTTAAGAAAGATGCTTCCTCTCGGCGATCCTCTTGCGAAGATAGATCAGTTGCCAGGGGTCAAATATCTTATTGTTCTCGCTTTAAGATAATCACAGCTACCACGATAATCCCACTAGGGGGCCTACCGCAATTTCAACAGGCAGCTACTACGGAAAATCTCACGTAATCAGCTGGGGATCCTGCTTACCCATGGTGGATATTTAAAGCCTGGGTCCGTCCTCCCCCGTTTCCGAACTTGTGAATATCCGACACCTTAAATTTGTACTTTTTTGTCTAGGTAAGTGTCGCGTACAGTTCTTCTTCTCTACTCTCCGTTAATGCACTCCGGACCAAAAATCACACGGAGTATCCATTTCTCGAAGCAGCCTAAAGCGTCCTCATCGGCTTTTGACAACTTCTATGCGTCTGCATTAGCACCATAGCGCAGGTATAAGGAATGATGAGGGTCTTATAAAGGAACTATTTAGTTGAACGAGAGAGGGCTGTGCTACTCAATTACCTTCTTAGCCCGAAGAAGCAGCGATTGGCAAGAGTTATCGTGATATTTAGTCCAAGAAGTCGATGTTATGTGTCTCTTCTTGATGGCGGCATATAAAGGGTTTTTTTAAGGACTTGACAACTTTTTTTTTAATTTTTAAATTAAAATCGATTGTAAGGTTTGCGTGTGGCTAGTGGCACCATCCTGTACAAACCACATGTCGTCCAAGTCCATATCTTTTAATTCGGGCCAAAAATAATCGGTAATCATGGCGCGATAACGCGGCCATTCATAGTAACGTGACAATCATTATCGTCGACGAAAAAATATGGCCCAATAACACCGCCGGCGTGCAAACCGCACCAAACAGTTATTTTTTGTGGATGAAGTGGTGATTCGTGAATCAAATGTGGATTTTCAACCGACCAATAACGCATAACCTATTGAGCCAAAAATGAGCTTCGTCACTGAAATTCAACAATTCAACGCTCTTTAAAGTTGCGGTCACCGACTCCGAATTTAGGTAGAATTTTTTTTATAATTAGCTTTGTTCGATGTCTGCCCTAGGGCGCACTGGTGTACACTGGATTCGCACTGAGGTGTTTTATGTGACACTTTTTTCGCCCCAGTGTTTTTGCACTGTGTTCGATGTCAACCCCGAGCACGCACTGAGTGCACACTCACGCCCCAGGTTTTTGGTCTGTGTAAGAAATCAGTGCTGTCAAAATTCAAATCAGCTGTTGGTGCTTGGTGGTAGAAGTTTAAAAGAAATTTTATTTTACAAATTTGGAGTGCAATATCTAGTAAATATAAGATATTTTGTAGATTATTTTGCAATTATTAAGTTATTTTTGTGATTTTAGATAAAATGCCGAGATATACTCTATTTAATGGAAATGGAAAACCTGTAGACTTTGTAAAGAAAATTAATACATACATGAAATGTCAAAAAATTAAAACTGTTGCACTGAGCTGTTCGATGTTAAATCAAACCCCGAGCAGAAACACAGTTTTTTGACAGCTAAACGAAATGCACTGACATTCCCCAGTGCGCACTGGGGCGGGGAACATCGAACAAACCTATTTACAGACGTTGCTCGCTCATGTACTTTATTTTTTTTTAATGGCGCGACAGCTCCTTAAGGAGCAAAGGCCTAGTGACTTATACTCTCAACCATTCCTGTATGTGTTGTTAATCTGCAAGAATGGAAGGGACCTACAGTTTACTGCCGAGTCCGAACGGCTACATAAGATGCACTTTTTCCAGACAAATTTTACTCTTGGAGGTTTTGTCAGTTCCTTGCAAGAGGCAGTACCCCGGAAAAGAAGATGGCTATGAGCTGGATTCGAACCAAGGCTCATTCGCTTAGCAGTCCGACACACTAACCACTAAACCACGGGCCTCATGTACTTTACCATGATAAAAATGTTGAGTTTACTGAATAAATTGATCGATGATTAGTGAAAGGGTGCGTCCACAAATTAAATTCAAAGTTGTCAAGTCCCTGTGGAAAACTCGATACTTGGTTTTTGTGGATGAGCTAACATTATATTTTGAAAAACTTCTGCTACCAGATCCAAACCAAAACTCAATAAGTTACTCACTCCCAAATATAAACATTCCTCAGTTAGATTCTGCTTTTACAACGGCTGAGCTACTAATATCACTGAACAAAATGAAGAATAATAAAGCTCCAGGAACAGATGGCATTCCAATTGAATTCTACAAGAATTCAACTCCTGAGTTTTTGAATTATATTCTAGATCTTCTGAATAAAATGTTTAAGGAGGAAACCATTCCGAGTAATTATCGCTTGGCCAGGATATTTGCTATTTCCAAAGAAGGCAACCCTAATGAACCTGAAAACTATAAGGCATTTCGATATTAAGTTCACTGCGGAAACTTTTCACTAATATCTTATACCTTAGACCACGGCTGTCCAAACCATATACGTTCCCTGGCCAGTTAAAAATTACTACATAGATTGTCGGGCCGCAAACTAAATAATCGAAGAAAAAACAGTATCTAAAGCCTTGAACACGAATTATAGAACCGAGAAAGGAAAATACAGAAAATGCGAGAAGTGCGCGGCGCGAGTTGAACGCTTTTTTGACGCCTTTACAATACTAGGTCCGTTCGTCTTCTTTTTGGGTTGTTTTAGGAAAGCTGTCAAATTTTAAAAAGTGGGGAAGAAAACTCAGAAAATAATAAAATCTCTCTCAAAAAAAAGAACGCTTTGTGCATCAAAAATAGGGAAACATTTTTAACCTCAAAAAAATAAAAATTTAACTAAACGAAATGGATCAATTTAGTGCAGATGAAATAGAAATTGTGATGGAAACCATTTTGTTAGGCCATTATATTATTTATTTTGGATTTAACTTTTAAAAAATTTATTAATTTAAAATTCTTCAAATAGTGGAATTGCAGTCGATGCTGAGAATATTGAAAAACCATTTCTGCAGACTGTATAACGGCGATGACGAAATGAATTCCGCTGTCAGGCGGAATGGTCCACTTTATCTGGGCGGAGTAGACCAACAATTCCGACCACCACATCTGGATGAAATAAAGCTAGCTATATCTAAACTTAAGAGCAACTGGGCCGCGGGAGCCGATGGCCTAGCTGCCGGGCTCTTCAAAGCTGCAGGCGATGACTTGGCTATAAGTATGCAAGATATGTTTAGAAGAAAGCATGCCCGATGAATGGAATCTCAGCATAATTTGCCCGATCCTTAAAAAAGTTGACCCTCTGAGCTGCACCAACTATAGAAGAAACTTCAAATCGATACCCACGACCTTTTCATCGATTTCAAAGCCGCGTACGACAGCATTTATAGAGACGAGTTATATAGAGTAATGTGCAGTTTAAACATCCCTGCCAAACTCGTCCGCCTGTGAAAATGACGATGGAAAACGCACGCTGTTCCGTCAAGGTCGGTAAAGACCTCACCGACACCTTTGAAGTCAAAAAAGGATTTAGACAGGGTGATGCGCTGTCATGCGACTTTTTCAACATCATTCTTGAAAGAATAGTGCAGAACTCTCACACCAACACCAGAGGCACGATCTTTCAAAAGTCCGTCCAATTACTCGCATACGCCGACGATATTGACATAATCGGAAGAACGCAGCGTGATGTCAGTAGCGCTTTTGTGAGTATCGAGACGGAAGCGGCAAAAATGGGTTTAGTAGTCAATGAGGGCAAAACCAAGTATGTGCTGTCATCAAGAAGAGATACCCAACATCGACGTCTTGGACAAAACATCACCATAGACAGCTATACCTTGGAGGTAGTTAGGGACTTTGTCTACCTGGACTCCGCTATTAATTCAGACAACAACACCAGCGCTCAAATCAAACGAAGAATAACTCTTGCCAATCGCTGCTTCTTCGGGCTTAGAAGCCAATTGAGTAGCAAAGCCCTCTCTCGGGCAACTAAACTGTCCCTTTAATAAGACCCTCATCATCCCAATCCTGCTCTATGGTGCAGACGCATGGACGCTGTCAAAAGCGGATGAGGAGACTTTAGGCTGTTTCGAGAGAAAAATTCTCCGGGTGACTTTTGGTCCCATATGCATAAACGGAGAGTGGAGAAGAAGATACAATGTAGAACTTTACCGGCTGTACAGCGACACAGATCTAGCCAAAAGAGTAAAAATTCAAACGTCTCAGATGGCTGGGTCATATAGAGCGGATGAACATCAATGCTCCGGCCCGGAAAATCTTCGAATCCACCCCAGAGGGACGGCGCAGTAGAGGAAGACCGAGACTCAGGTGGCGCACACAAGTGGAAGAGGACCTCAACCGACTCCACGTGCGAAACTAGAGACAGCTAGCTAGGGAGCGAGCTGGCTGGAGAAGCTTGTTGGTTGAGGCCCAGGTCCAACCCGGACTGTAGCGCCACCTAAGAAGAAGAAGAAGCTGGTGTGGATGGCATTTGATTTCTGACTCTGACATAACTTTACTGATTGCTATAAACACCCCTACGTAAAAAATTCCAGTTTTCAGACATTTAAACTTTTACTGATCGCTATAACTGGGCCATTACGAATTAATAAAAATGGTAAATTTATAATGTTTGTCGCGGGCCGGACAAATACACAGCGGGACTCACTTTGGACAGCCCTGCCTTAGACTAGACTGTCAAGACTTTACAAGATGGTTTTTAAGCTAACCTCTCGACGGTTGATCAAATTTGTGCACTTACTACGATAGCAAGGCTATTTACTGACAAAAACAATTTATATGCGTTGTTTGTAGATTTTCAGGCAGCATTTGACGCTATCAATAGAGGGTCACTATTATATAAACTCTCAGTAATTGGCGTGTCAACCAAGTTTATTAGAGTTTATGGACAGCAATACGTCTGCAGTAGTATGCAGCGGTAAAACTGAATCAAGTTCATTTAGATCAGAAACGGGTGTCCCACAAGGTTGTGTTTTAAGTCCATTAATGTTCGCTTTATTCATTAACGACATAGAGAACCATTTACCAAGAGGAGTTTCTATTGGGGATATATTTGTAAAACTTCTGTTATATGCAGATGACCTAGTTATTTTTGCTAATAACCTAACGACACTTCAACACCAAATAAACAAATTAAAAATATTCTGTGATTTATGGGACCTCAAAATCCAAGATCATGTTTTTTAAAGCTCAAAACCGTTCCCCAAGATCTTCTCACCCTGATAAATATACCTTTTTTTTTTATATAATTTACACGCGTGAAAGGGGTTTGTGTGTACCCTTAAAATATTTTAAACACCGCACGAGCATTAGGGAAATGAGGAGGGATAAAAGAGTAGATAACGATGCAATTATTTTTCAACCCATCCAGTTAAAGAAATACTTCCCACCAGGACCGTTTGGCAATACGAGAAAGCCAACTGGAACGGCCTGAATATTTTTTTCCGAAACTTTAACTGGTCACTATCCTTCACCGATAGTGACATTGATTCCAGTACTGAAACAATCACAAATGTGATTCTTCTAGAAATGCGTGCCTTTATTCCTAACAGAGTAAAAAGCATCAAGCCTAAAGAAAAGTCGTGCTTTAACTTTAACTGTAAAGAAGCTATCAGGCTCAAAGAAGTAAGTTTCCGATCTTACAAAGCGAACCCTACAGAAGAATACCGGAAAAAGCACAAACAAGCAATGAATTCTTGCAACTCCGTTATTGAAAGAACCAAAAATTCTGCAGTGTCCCAAAGGCAGTAAAAATTGTTGGTCATTTGTAAAAAAATATTAAAAAACTCCTCAACATTTTCGGTTCCAACGCTCATCGACAATAACAAACCAATTGTTTACTCTTCAGAGAAGGCAAAAACTTGCTCGCAGACCATTTCGCTGCCAGCTCTACGCTACCTCACAGCAACGTTGCCCCTCCTGTACTTGAGAATGCATGAATAAGTAGCAAAAGTTCTCAAAGATCTCGATATACGCAAATCCGCTGCCCGTATGGCCGATTCTTCTGAAGAGGTGTTCTTCCACACTGGCAAAGCCACTGCATAAGCCTTTCCATCGCTCCTACTCTTATGGAATCTTTTCTAGAAGATGGAAAACAGCATTTGTCCAGATTGTTCCTAAGAAAGGTGACCCATAGCACTAACATCCCTTCCTTCTAAGGTCATGGAAACGCTGATTAACCGTAAGCTTAAGAAATATCTCGAAGATCGAAAGCTTTTCCATGACCGTCAGTATTGCTTCCGCAGCATATCTCCCCGAACAGTGGAACAAATCTTTACATCGCTTTGGTGAAAGTAAGATTATTGCTCTTGATATCTCCAAGGCATTTGATAGTTTTTGCATGAAGCTCTCTTATCGAAAATGCATGCTTTTGGGATCGATGATACTCTTGTTCGTTGGATTAGAAGCTATCTTCTGGACTTCAATACAAGTTGTATTGGACGGATTCGAGTCTAATTCCTACAAAATAAATACTGGTTATTATCGTTCGATAATTCACGTCCTTCGCCTTCGGACGTACAATTGCAACGGTACCGTATGTCAAGCTCATTAAACTCCGATCTATACAGCATTGTCAAATGGGGTAATAGGAATCGTGTGGAGTTTAATCCTTCGAAAACTCAATGCTGTCTTCTGTCGTTAAAGGTGAACATACCCCAATGCCATTGTCCCTGAATGGCACTTGCATAGACGAAACCGATATAGGGATTCTTTTTCTAGCCGAACAAGCATTCATAACCTCCTATTCTTCGCCTCCCTATCTTCCTGATGCCCGCTCTACATTAAAAGGGAAACAACAAATAGTCCTTTGTGCGTTAATAAAAAAAAAAAAAACACAAAATGTGAGTTATGCGAAAACAATTACTTTAGGAGAGACCTTTCTGTCTTAGATATGTGTCTTATATTTAAAACCAGAACGGACATTTTTGAGCTTTATTTCAAACCGTATCGAACAGATATTAATCCTATTTGCCCAGTGTGCAATTTAAACTAAAACGAAGATGTCTACCATTTTTTAGCTACTCTAAACGTTAATTTAATAAAAAATTTGCATTTTTTTCTTTAAATTTTAGTGTTTTGATTATCCCATTTTTATATTTTATTGTATCTGAAATTTCACCACAAAAGTTCCAAATCACTCAATTTTTTTTTTTTTTAAATAACTTATTTTATTTGTTTTGTTGTTTTCTTAAAAATAACCTTTAAACTTGTTTTAGACTTTTAGTTAAGTAATTCAATTTTGTAATCTCTTCACGAAAAACTAAGATAAGCGGCAGACGGCTTAGTAGCCATGCTTTAAATCTTTAACTAAATTGTAATTATTTATTTATTCCAATCTGATCTAATCTCTATTATATTTGGTTTTACCCTCATCTTCGCTGCCCATTATTTCAATATAATCGGCGTATGTGAGTAACTGGAGGGACTTTTGAAAGATCGTGCCTCTGGTGTTGGAGTAAGAGTTCTGCACTATTCTTTCAAGTATGATGTTGAAGATTTCGCATGATAGCGTATCGTCTAGTCTAAATTTTTCTTGACTTCAAAGGTGTCGGTAAGGTCTTTACGGATGTTGACGGAACAGCGTTGGGTTTTCCATCGTCATTTTGCAAAGACGGACGAATTTGGCAGGGATGTCAAAACTGCACAATGCTCTATACAACTGGTCTCTATAAATGCTGTAGTACGCGGCTTTGAAGTCAATGAAAATGTGGTGGGTATCGATTTGAAGTTCTTAGATTTTTTCCCAAGATCTGCCGTTATGTGAATATTTGATCGATAGTGGACTTTACTGGCCTAAAATCGCACTGATACGTTGACGAGTGGCTTTAGGCGTTCACGCAATACAGCAGAAAAGATCTTGTAGGCGATATTGAGGAGACTTATACCACCCTGACGGCGGAAATCGTTTCGTGTTTCGTCATCGCCGTTATACATTCTGCAGAACTGGTTTTCCATATTTTCAGCATCGACTGCAATTCCACTACGATGTTTCCTTGATCGTCTTTGCAAGCTTCAGTTCGAGCTCTATAGCTTTGCATTTTCTTTTTACCTTTTGATAAGTTCATTTCCTCCTTCACACGTTTCTCATGATCCCTTTTTTCTTTCTGAGAAGCCGGATTTCCTCTTTCCTCTTCTGCTCGTAGAGCCTACGGGGTGTTCTGGTTCTTCTTTGCCACCTTGTATGTTTCTTGTTTAGTCGCGTGTGCTTGCCGACACTCATCTTCAAACCAGGACTTTCGTTGTGTGGCCGTGTAAAACCCAGCACTTCAAAGGCGGCTTCCATGATGGCATTTTGGCAATGTTGAAACTGGTTCTCAATACTTGACGCTGGCAGTAAAAGATTCTTTTGGAGGCTATTTGAGACTCGATCGAAAAGGACCTGGAGATTTCTTGCGAATGCAGCCGTCCGACGTTAAACTTCCTCACAGTGTTACCTCTTCTTGGCGTTGTTGGTCGGGATATCCTCAGTCGTAACTTGGCTACAACGAGGTAGTGTTCTGAGTCAATGTTTGTCCCTCGGAAAGCTCGGACATCCATCGTACTGGAGTAGTGCCATGCATCGATCGCATTGTGGTCAATCTGATTCACAGTTGATTGATCAGGTGATCCAATTTGCCCATTGAATGTTGAGGTACTGGCTATTACAATATTTCAAAATTAAATAAAATTAAAAACATTAAATATCCATTATTACTAGTTGATAGTATTCAAAACACATACAAAAAATCATTAGTCGGTTCTAAATTGGAAAATGTGTGGACAGAATGTGCGTTTCCTTACCTGCTCTATTATCGCACACTTGCGCATATGAGTTTAAAAACGCACACGCACGTGAGTTCAATATAAACAATAGGTGCTTATTGCTGGTTTGTTACCAGCGCCGCCACAATGTGGCTATGAAGGACTTGCGGCAGTCAGATGCCAACCACTTCTGTTTTTTACCGAAATAAAAAAACAATCGTATAAATATCCTTGTTCAAACAATATTTTTTTTATTTGCTTTATCGTGTTTTTTTTTATTTTCCAGGATACTCCATTCCCGAACTAGACATCGCTGCATTCCGCACCAATAAAAGCCAAGCTGTGATAGCCTTTACCAAACCCATCACTGCCAGTGATTTTCATATTCAAATAACTCCCGATCTTCAAAAAGTGCCCCTGGAATGGAAGTCTGCCAATGGCTTGTTGGCAGACAGTACTTGGATAGCCGAGGGTGATATGTTAATTGAAAAAGACATCAAAATGTCCGTAAAATGCATTCTACAGGGCAAAGAATGTTCTTTGGATTTGAATTCCTATACCGATGGGTTTTATGCTTTGAAATGTCCACGATTTGAATATGAATTTGGAGCTGCAATAATAGATGAATTAAAAAATCAACTGGACTCCTGTCAGCAACTGCTGGAACTCGAACCGGATAGCAAATGTATGTTGATCGGCAGGAGAATTTCAAGTAAAAAAAATAAATATTTTATTTTTTTTTATTCTTTTCATTTCAGGGACACTCTTGACAACAGCACTACTTATGAGGAGCATTGATCGATCCAAATACCATGAAAAGTCTTTAGAGTTTTTAAATAAGCTGCAAACCATCGATAAGCTCCGCAAGGGATACTACGAAGATCTGGCATCTAAGTGGAATATCGAAAAAAACCTTGAAGAGTGGCAGAGCTCTACGAAAATCCCCGAAGAGATTTGTTTGAAAAATCTTAGCTTAACAACAATTTATTATGAGCAATACTTAAGCATAGCCGATGCCATAGATCTGAGTGCAAATTGCCTTTGCAATAGAAGCATTCCAAAACTAAGCGCGTTCCGGTTTGCTAAGGTGAACTAACTTCTTATATTTCTTATCAAAAAAGAAAATAATGATTATTTTTTGGTTTAGAAAATATCTTTGGACAACAATAAACTGTCATCGGTTAAAGACCTTCCCACCCTGAAGAATTTAGATGAACTATCATTGAAGGATAATAAGGAACTACTGAAAAATATTTAATGAACTAAGAACTGGTTTAAGGGTGGATTAAACTTTATACATACCTTAGTATTTATTTTATTTAACATTTGTATATGGCTTTTGTGTATATCCGAATCGGTTTGTATTTTTTACACGAAATTAATAAATAGAGTTTGCAAGTTGAACTTGAGCTTAATAATCTAGAACTTATGTTTTCTGTTGATCTAAAACAAAAACTAATGCTAAGAGCTTTAAAAAAAAAGAAGATCAAGCAATCATCGACAGACGGTATAACTGACGACGAAACGAATTCCGTTGACCGGTAAACCATTCTATCCGGGCGAATAAGAACAATAATCCCGTCCATCCTATCCATCAAATAATCACAACCATGACTCTGGCCCATCAACAAGAGGGACTATTGTCACAAAGTCCAGCCAGATATTGGCTTACGCAGACGACATCGACAGAAGTCCACAAGTTATATAAAATTCCTTCATCCAGATCGAGCAGGCTCCACAAAACTTGGGGCTGTATATTAATGAAGGGAACACTAAATACATGGTGGCTACGTCTGCGAGAAGTGTTGGTCCAAATATCAGGGAAGTGGAGCATGAATTTGAAGTATTGCAATCCTTTGACTGCCATATGCCAAAAGTACATAGCCGCCGATAATATGTAAGAAGAAATACGCGGGCGGCTTATAAAATATCTCTTCTTCTGAAGAGGTGTTCTTTCACACTGGTAAAGCCACTGCGTAAGCTTTTCCATCGCTCCTGCTCTTCTGGACTCTTTCCTAGAAGATGGAAAACAGCATTTGTCCAGCCTGTTCCTAAGAAAGGTGACCCATCCTCCCCCTCCTCCTACCGGCCCATAGCACTAACATCCCTTCTTTCACAGGTTATGGAAACACTGATTAACCGTCAGCTTAAGGAATATCTCGAAGATCGAAAGCTTCTCGATGACCGTCAGTATGGCTTCCGCAGCAAACGTTCCACTGGTGTTTTGATGGCATATCTCACCGAACAGTGGAACAAATCTTTACATAGCTTTGGTAAAAGTAAAATTATTGCTCTTGATATCTCCAAGGCATTTGATAGAGTTTGGCATGAAGCTCTCTTACCGAAAATGCGTGCTTTTTGGATCGATGATACTCTTGTTCGTTGGATTAGAAGCTATCTTCTGGGCCTTTCAATACAAGTTGTATTGGACGGATTCAAGTCTGATTCCCACAAAATAAATACTGGTGCGCCCCAGGGCTCCGTTCTGTCTCCGACTCTTTTCTTCATTTTTATAAATGATCTTAACAGACAGACTTCTAATCCACTTAACTGTTTTGCTGCTCTACCCTCAGCTTTTCATATTCGTTCGGTAATTCACGTCCTTGCAACGGTACCGTATGTCAAGCTCATTAAACTCCGATTTATACAGCATTGTCAAATGCGGTAATAGGAATCGTGTGCAGTTTAATGCTTCGAAGACTCAATGCTATCTTCTCTCGTTAAAGCTAAACATACCCCCAATGCCATTGTCCATGAATGGCACTTACATCGAAGAAACCGAAAAGCTCTCAATACTCGGTATGTGTGTTAACGACGACCTCCGTTGGAACGATTATATATTTAAGATCGCTAGGAATGCTGCTTAGGTTTTCTGTATCGGTGTAAGAAGTATTTTTCCCCATCTGATCTGGCTACAATTTATAAAGCGTTTATACGCCCAAAACTTGAGTATAACTCACACCTCTGGGCAGGTGCTTCTCAAGCATCGCTTCAGCTGTCCGATAGAATACAAACAACGACGCAATGTTTCATGTCTCCTTATTTTATCGTTTCTTTTAAAAAAATGTTCACTCGAAGTAGCCAGCTGCATTCCTCCCATTAAAAGTTTCTCCCGTAATACTCGTCTCACCCTTGAGCCCAATTTCGGACGTACCGTGAAATATAGGGAATCTTTTTTTATCTGGTGTTGCATTCTTTTATCCATAAGTTTGTGCGCCTTCAAATAAAGTTGGACAAGCTTTACCTTTTGAGCTGTGTTCTTAAGGAATCTTTTATCTACTTGGCAGTACCATCTAAGTTGGACATTTTTGGTTTAGTTTTTTCAAACTATGTATTTGTTATCTATACTATTAACTTGTTATATTTGTTATCGGTGGATCTATGTACATATATTCATAAACTTAACTATTAAATCAAATTAAATCAAATCAAAACTTTACCTTTTAACTTCAGGTGGAAAACTAGCGTCCAAAGATAACCGGAATCTTAAAATGCTCACCAAAGTTTGTTTCATTTGCAAACCTCTCTTAAAATGCCAATCACGATTTCAATGTTCGACACAAAACACATTATTTAACAAAATTGTTATCCTGTTGATTTAGCAGTTGTCGTATATTTGGACCGCAACATATCTGCATTCAAAGCAAACATTATTTTAAGTTGGAATTGTTAATTTTTTTTAAATTCATATTTGATAATTGAATATCTGGCTCTTAGTACCATCCGCTATCGATTTCCTCATATTATAACCAAAAATAACGAACATCTATGTTCCGAATCACCCTGTAATTTGTTTTTATAAATACATATTCAAATTCAAATAGAACACCCTGTCAAAAACGTCACACATAAAATTTTAATTTTTTTTTTAAACTAAATTGACATTTGAATTTTCAGTGACAAAATCACTCAACTGGTTGTCAAAAAAAATATTAATTTAATCAGTTTATTGTGAAAAAAAATATTTTTCAGAAGTTCGTCTCTATGCTGCAAAGAAGAAAATAAATAAAAATACATATATGCACGCAATGGTCGCACGAAATTTTGCCAACAAATTTATTAAGAACCTTTGCTGCAGTTCATTGAAGAAAAAAATTACGGAACACTTCGTTGTAAACAAGACAAAGGGTAAGGTTATTTTCTAATATGTTAATATATGTAAATAAATATTAATATATATTTTTTTTCCAGATACTAGTGGCCCAAATATGTCTCGAGATATTATTCAAAAGCTTTTGCCAATAACTGCTGTGACAAACTATAATTGCTGCAGTTCATTGAATAGGATATTAACGGATAAGTTCGTTAACAAGGCAACAGGTAAGGATATTTTGTAATCTATATATGTATACCTATACCGCAAATGTATACAATTTAGGAATTATATACAATTCCTAGGAAATGTATAAAATGATTTGTGAATGATTTTTTTTTAAACACACATTTCCTAATGTGTTGGAGTATACCATAAAAATAGTGGAAAACAAAACACGTGAACTAAAAATGAAAAAGGAACATTACGAATAAGGTGCCACTTCGGTGGAAATAAAGTCGGTTGAGTCTGAATCGACCTTATTTCACGGCACCTTAATTTCCTAGGTTTTAAATATAATGACGCATTACATTTCCGATAATTATTGGAAATGTATGAAACCTAGGAATTTTATACAGTTCCCTCAGTTGCTGTTTAGGAAATGTGTATTGTATACCTTTCCTAGGAATTATATATAATGACAGACTACATACATCCCCGTACGTACTTAACGAAACTTCCAGATTTATTCATCAATTAGTATTCATTTGAAATTAATTATTTTAATTTTAAATATAAATGTGTACATGTATTCGAATTTCGAGCATGGGCGATTCTAGTAAATATACATTCCTGACACTAATGGCCCAAAGACGATGCCAAATATTTCTCAATATTTGTTTCAAAAGCTTTTGCGAATAACAGAGAGTGGCAGACTATAAAAACAAATATGAAGAGGAAGAAGACAATGAAAATACCTGGAGGCAAACGAAGTTATGGTAAGCCAACAGATTTGGAATATCAAAAATCATTAAGTACATTGTCTTTATTATGACAGGCTCAAACGATTTGATGTTCAGTTTTTGCTTTGGTGGCATGGGCTTGTACAAGCTGGAGAAACGAAAATGTTTACCCGCAGATTGTGGGATGCCCGTTCGACCTTCCAATTCAATCCACTCCTCCAGTTTCATCCCAGCCATTTTTGGTGGAAAAAACAAGATATTGCATCCTAGAATGCCAAATATAAAAGTTTTTTCGGGTACTTCTCATCCCGATCTGGCCAAACGCATTGTCCAGAAACTAGGCATTGGCTTGGAAAAAGTGGTGATTAAACAATTCAGCAACTTGGAAACAAGTGTTGAAATTTGTGAATCTGTTCGGGGTTAAGATGTATACATCATTCAGACGGGTTCGGGCAAAATAAATAAATCTAATTGAATTGCTACTGATGATTAACGCCTGCAAAACTGCATCAGCATACCGCATTACAGCAGTTATTCCATGTTTTCCCTATGCCCGTCAAGACAAAATTGATAAGACCCGAGCAGCTATTTCAGCAAAATTGGTTGCAAATATGTTATCCGTGGCTGGAGCTGACCAAGTTATAACAATGGACTTACATACGACTCAAATTCAAGCATTTTTCGACATACCAGTCGACAATTTATACGCTGAGCCAGCTGTTGTCAAATGGATAGAAGAAAACATTCCAGATTTGAAAAATTCTGTAATCGTTTCTCCTGATGCTGGTGGTACAATGCGTGTCACAGCAATTGCTGACCGCCTAAATGTTGACTTCGTTCTAATTCACAAGGAACGAAAACAGGCAAACGAAGTTGCATCGATGGTCCTTGTAGGAGACGTTAAAATAAAATTGCCATTTTGGTTGATAATATGGCAGACACCTGTGGAACTATTGTTCACGCTGCAGACAAACTTATAGAAGCAGGAGCCACAAAGGTGTTTGCTATATTAACTCATGGAGTTCTTTCAGGTTCAGCTATTTCCCGCATAAACAATGCTTGCTTTGAAGCTGTTGTTGTTACAAATACTTTACCCCAGGATGGCCACATCAGAGATTGTTCAAAAATTCAGTCCATTGATATGTCCATGATATTTGCTGAATCGATAAGAAGATCCCACAATGCAGAAAGAGAACCATAATTATTTTCAAAAATTTCATATTTTCTTTTGATTTTACATTATTTAACATTTTTTTATTTCATAATGCAATGAACATAGAACGGTTGTTTTCATTGCCCATTTGGATATGACTCGTGAGCGTGAAGAATCTTCACAACATAAATAAAGACTCATGGTAATTTCGTAAATATTTTCAATTGTAATTCGATCATTGTTTTCTCTTTAGGTAATCGTAAGCGAATTCAATTATAACAACTTTATCCCGAAAATAAACTCAACATCTTTCGTTTTTACTTTATAACAACGATCTATTGTTATTATTATTATTTTAGTATTTTTATATTTTTATTAATGTTATTTCGTTATCAATAAAACATAAAAATAACTTAAACAAGCATTGTTTGAGGAACAAAAATTGCATCTATCACTATCACAACTATCAGTAAAGCTTAAGCTTCTGCAGCGCAAAAAGATGCCTGTTCGCAAAAGGATATGTGTAAATAAAGGATCCTTTCCTTTAGGTAATAAGTATGCACCAACTCATAAGCAAGATATGGTTAGGTAAAAGCATCCATTGAATCAGCATAATTGGCCTGATCCTTGAAAAAGAGACCCTCTGAACTGCACCAACTAAAGAGGTATCATTCCCGTCAACATTGCCTTTAAGGCCAGGAAAATCGACTATTAAATAAAAAACGACACCTTTGAAGTTTTCGTGAGATGTAAGTCTATCCGTAATTGTCAACTATTTTTTAGATTCGATCATCATAAGAACACCTGTCCAAATATGGGGCTTCCCCTGTGGGTGCTGGAATGAAAAAATAGGCCCACGGTACGGATATGCCTGCAGTAAGAGTCTGCTAAAATATCCTCCCCTTAAGGTAGCGCCAGCAGTAAAAGCCTGCTTACAGCCCCTCCAATGTAGATTCGGTGATGACAGAATTGGCCTATGGTTGTGCGTGCCTGAGAATGGGTGTAAGAATTATTCTATGGCCGGGTTGCCGGCGATGTTTGCGATGCACCTGCACAGAGGTGGGAGTTATACTCGAGTTTAGGACGTATAAAGGCTTTATAAATTGTAGCCAGATCCGAAGGGGAAAAATACTTCTTACACAGATACAGAAAACCTAAGCACTTAGCAGCATTTTTAGCGATCTCAAATATATGGTCGTTCCAATGGAGGTCGTCGTTGACACACATATCGAATACTGAGTGAGAGTTTTTCGGTTTCTTCGATGTAATTGCCATTCATGGACAATGGAATAACGGGTATGCTTAGCTTTAACGACAGGAGACAGCATTGAGTTTTCGAAGCATTAAACTCCACACGTTGGTTGTGTAAGTCGGAGATTAATGAGCTTATTAAAAACAGTATCGTTGCGATTGTACGTTCGAAGGCGAGGGACGTGAATCGTCGAACGAATATGAAAAGCTGAGGGTAGAGTCGTCAGCAATACAGTTAAGTGGATTAGAAGTAACAGACAAAAGATCATTTATAAAAACGAGGAAGAGTCGTAGCCGCTGTTGCCGGTCCAATCTGTTTCGCGCATTAATGTTGGTAGCTTTGTTATTTGTTGTGAAACATCAAGTCAACATTTAGTGAATTTAGCTACAATTCAAAGGGAGTGTTCAACATTTTCAGAGCCATGTCATGTTTTCGGTTCTCATTAGAGTTGTGGAATACCGATTGTTACTCGACTCGACTGTGAGCTCTCGAGTGACATCCCACTCGACTCGTATTCAGGAATATGCCCCCAGGAGTGGTGAAAGAAAACCACAAAAAAAATCTTTCGATTTGAGAACTAATCTTTAAATGTAATTTGATAGTAAACTAATCAGTTTAAATCGTAAAAGTGCAAAAAAAATCAATATGATAAGTACAGATATGTTTTATAAAACCATTTTTGTATATTTGCTGCAAGTAATGGAGCACAAATTTAAACCAAAAAATATTTAAATTTTGTTTCAAACACTTCATTATTCATAACAAATAGCAATTAGAAAATTAGTCTTTTTTTTATGTTTACCTATATTTTTGCATCCATCACTGCTGCTCTCGAACACTTTTTAAACATGAATGATTTCTCACAGAAAAAAGCGTCACTTTCGAGTTCATGTATAGGTATGTATCATTCGAGTGTAATTTGACGTTCGACATTCGAGTTGGGGAATACCGATAATTAGTTAGTCGTGTTCGAGAATACCAATTTGTCGATCTTACATGAAAACTTACTCGACTCGTATTCAGGAATAGGGCCCCTGCATACAAAATTGCAGGGGACAACAAAAGGACAACGACCTTCGGATCTGCACGTGGAATGTTAGAACTCTTTAACAGACCACGTGCATCCAAACAACTAGCGGAGGCCCTAGACTGTTACAGAGCAGGAATTACTGCCATCCAGGAAGTGCGATGGAATGGGCCAGGCAAAAGGAGGATGAAAAACTGTGACGTGTACTGCGGTGATTGCGCAAGAAGACCACAGCGTTTATTTGGGTGCGGATTCGTCATAAGCGGTAGACTTAGGCAAGAAGTCTTGGGCTTTCGACACGTAAGTGAGCGACTTGTGACAATCCGTATCAAGGCTAAATTCGCCAACATTAGCCTAATATGCGCTCATGCACCCACAGAGGACAAAGATGACGCCACCAAGGATGACTTCTATGAGCTCCTCGACAAAACCTATGAGCAATGCCCTAAATACGACGTTAAGATCGTATTAGGCGATTTTAATGCCAATATATGTAAAGAGGAAATCTTTGGTAGGACTGTCGGAAAACATAGCCTACACGACACAACGTCTGAAAACGGACTTAGGCTAATTGACTTCGCAGCGGCACATAACGTCACCATTGCAAGCACACGGTTTCCTCATCTCGATATACACAAAGGGACTTGGCGACACCCAGATCAAAGAACCGTCAATCAGATTGATCACGTTGCGATCGATGCAAGACACGCCTCCAGTATCTTGGATGTTCGCACCTTCCGAGCAGCTAACATCGACTCGGATCACTACCTTGTTGCAGCAAAGGTAAGAATGCAAATAACCCGAACTCCACAACAACGGAGTAATACTGTGAGGAAGTATGACGTCGGAAAGCTGCAATCGCAAGAAACCGCCAGAACCTATGCCGATCGAATATCCCGTAACTTCTCAAGAAATCCAGTACCGCCAGCATCAAGTGCCGAAGATCAGTGGCAACACTGCCAACAAGCCATCAGAGATGCCGCAACTGATGTGCTAGGTTTCACCAGACCATCACCACGAAACCTCTGGTTTGATGACGAATGCAGGCAGGCCCATGCAGCCAAACAAGAGGCATATAAAGCGACGCTGCAAAGAAAGACGAGAGCTGCTCGCGAGCTTTACGAGCAGAAAAGACGGGAAGAACACCGGCTTCTCCAAAAGAAAAAGAGAGAGCATGAGAAGCGCGCGATCGAAGATATTGAGAGATGCTACTCCAGGAACAACGTGCGGAAGTTTTACCAACAGGTAAAAAGAACATGCCAAGGAAAAAAATCCCGCACAGAAGCCTGTAGAGATAGGAATGGAAACCTCGTAGTAGAGTCACAGTCGGTGCTGAGTACATGGAAGGACCATTTCTGCAGACTGTTAAACGGCGATGAAGGCCAAAATCCCGCTGTCAGGCAGAATGAACCATTCAACATGGATGATGACAGACAAAACTTCCGTCCACCTGACCAAAATGAAGTAAGGATAGCAATATCTAAACTCAAAAACAACAAAGCTGCTGGACCCGACGGACTACCCGCCGAACTTTTTAAAGCGGCCGGAGATGACATGGTGGAGTGCATACACCAACTCATCTCTAAAGTTTGGTCAGAAGAAAGTATGCCTGATGAATGGAACCTCAGCATCGTTTGCCCGATCCACAAGAAAGGACACCCTCTAAACTGCGCCAACTATAGAGGAATAAGTCTCCTGAATATCGCCTACAAGATCCTCTCTGCCGTACTATGTGAACGCCTGAAACCTTTCGTCAGCAACCTGATTGGCCCCTATCAGTGTGGTTTCAGAACAGAAAAGTCCACAATAGATCAAATGTTCACTCTACGGCAGATCCTGGAAACCACCCAAGAATTCCAAATCGATACCCACCACCTCTTTATCGATTTTAAGGCCGCGTACGAAAGCATTTATAGAGACGAGCTATACAGAGCCATGTCAGGTTTTGGCATTCCCACAAAACTCGTCCGACTGTGCAGGATGACGATGGAGAACTCTCGCTGCTCCGTCAAGGTTGGTTCTGACCTCACAGAAGCTTTTGACGTCAAAAACGGATTCCGACAAGGTGATGCGCTATCGTGCGATTTCTTCAACTTAATACTTGAAAAAATTATAAGAAACTCGCAAGTCAATTGTAGTGGGACAATTTTTTTTTCAAGTCTGTACAATTGCTAGCATACGCTGACGACATAGACATCATTGGCAGAACTCGGCGAGCTGTCAGTGGAACGTTTGCTAGCATTGAAGCTGAAGCGGCTAAGATGGGACTAGCAGTCAATGAGGCCAAAACGAAGTACCTGCTCCACAAAAAGGGACACACAACACCGGCGGATTGGACAAAACATCACAATAGACAGGTACAACTTTGAGGTAGTTAGGGACTTTGTGTACCTCGGATCCGCTATAACATCTGACAACAACATCTCGTCAGAAGTAAAGCAAAGAATTACTCTTGCCAATCGCTGTTTCTATGGGCTAGGAAGGCAATTGAGTATCAAAGCCCTCTCTCGAAAGACAAAGGAGACTCTGTATAAGACCTTAATCATATTCCAGTCCTGCTCTATGGCGTAGAGGCATGGACTCTATCTAAAGAGGATGAAGATATCCTTAGTCGTTTCGAGCGTAAGATTCTTCGGAAGATTTTTGGCCTTATCTGCGTTAACGGGCTTTACTGTACAGCGACATTGACCTGGTCAAAAATACGCATATCACGTTTAAGATGGCTTGGTCATGTAGAGCGAATGGACAACAATGCTCCGGCTCGCAGGATCTTCGATTCCATCCCAGAGGGTAGACGCAGTAAAGGAAGACCTCGCCTTAGGTGGCGCGCTCAAGTGGAGGACGACCTCAACCAACTTGGAGTGCAAAACTGGAGGCAGCTAGCCAAAGACCGAGTTGGCTGGAGAGGCATGTTGGTTGAGGCCCAGGTTCGTCCTGCACTGTAGCGCCACCTAAGTAAAGAAGTAAGCATACAAAATTGCATTTGTTTTTACTAGATGTGCACAAGAACATACATATATTTTTAGGAAATAAATTATATGTACATATCTGTATTTACATATGTATAATTTCAATGTTTTTTATTTGACGCTATTTATTGACGTTCTCTGGTTATTGCAAGGAGCGAGCAGTCTTTGGGTTGCAGTATTACAAGAGCGAGGAATATGTTTTAATTACAAACAAATCCCCAATGTCGCTTGGTAGATCCCTTTTCTCGGTTAGATAGGAAATCCATAACGTTAAAATTAAAATTCTTTGCTTAAATCTTCTGAATTGAAAATCAACCAGCAAGTTGAAATCGAAAGTTGAGCATCCAACTTTAATTGAAGAAAACTATTCGGCAAGTTGATAAAAAAATCCCAAAGTTAAAATCAACTTGAAGTGAAGGAAATGGGCCTTAGTTGGCTAACTTTGGGACAGTGAATCGTCACGACTCCAATCGTTCCAAGTAAAACGTGTCGCAATAAGGGTGAATGTAAAACGTATAGGTATTTCGTTATCTTCATGGAACAACCAAATTAGGGATAACGTATCAAGAGCAACCAAAACCTTGCAGTCTAGTGATGCTGACTCTGCGAGTGATTTAAAAACCAGAAGAAACTGGGGTAGTATCGATGTTTGCTGGTGGACCTGCCTTGAACGAGTCAACTTTTGTAATTTGTAATCATTAAGTTGGAAAGAAAGAGGTTTAAGTCCGGGGCCACAATAAGTTAATGAATTGAAGGACTTAAAGGCCGTAAAAAGCTATTTTGAATCAATAATTTAACAGTCTTCTACTCAGTTGTTTTTTAATTTTATTTTCTTACAACATAGTATATAGCGTTTGTATTAAAACCTTCAAAGAAGTTGTCTTAAAGAAACAAGAGGTCAAGGCTAGTGTAGCATCATATAACAATTCTAAGCAGGGAATCTGTTTTTATGATATAATGCCAATGAATCTTAACGGTCAGTCATTATTCAGGATATTGGAAGCAGTTGCATTAAATACAGAGATTTCTGACACTTCCAGAATGCCGGTTAAGGATAAATTCCAATTGGTTTGTCTCTACCTAGTCTCTACTTATTAACTTTGATTGTAGTTTTGTGACTTACCTTTGATAATAGACAAATTTTCGCTAGTCTTTCTTTTGGTCAAACCGGTCATAGACTACATTGCCAGACCATTGAATTTCATATGACAACTTTTCTAAACTTCAATATCAACTTCCACTTAGACTTTTTTGTCACAATTACGATCAGCCCATGTCAAATTGATAGAATATTCTTATTTTCAAGAGAAAGATCCACTTCGAAATAACAAATTGGTTTTAAAAAAAAATTTATTTTTCACATGTCTGTCTGTTGAGGACAGTTCCAGTCAACAATATTCCCTTAAAACGGACTTATCTCCTAGTAAAACCTAAACAAGCGAATAGCTTATTGTTCCTTGGTTTCACGAAGACGCCTCACGGCGGACCTGACAGAAGCAGCAGCAGTTGTTGAGTACACCCAAGCACCACCAGCCACAACACGCTTACAGCGCTTGCATGACCAAATGCCGACGCAGGCACGCTTCATGGCATCCTAAGAAAGAAATAAACCAAAAACCTCAATTTCCAAGAACATATTGCAATTGAAGGTTTTTCACAACTTACCTTGCCACAGAATGTGCAGGTATATTTGGAGTGTTGGGTGATTTCCATCTTCTTAACCATTTTACGTAGGGAAGCACCATAACGGGTACCATATTTACCTACGATTCCAACCTTCTTTGTACGCTTGGCCTGTTAACGGAGAAATTGTTGAAATTAACTTTTTCTTCACAGATATACTATAAGATAAAAATTCAAGAACAACTTGTAATCAGACAGTTTTGGTTAACAAAACTTTTATAAAAATATTTGCTAATTTATTAAAATTAATGTTGTTTAATTTATTTTTGGTAAGATATAGTGATTTAATTAATATTTTTAGATATTTCTTTTCTTACCATTTTTTAGCTGTTGTTCTGTCAAAATTTGAACCGGAAAGAGAAGGCATATGTTAATGAAGTTGGCGATGAATCAAATTCTCTGGAATGAAATGTTATTTTGAATACCTATCTTGCAACAGATGGCGCTATATAAAAATTTGAAGTGTTCATTAATGCAGTTTTCTTATGTCGAATTAGTTTTTAATATTCAGATTTGATCTCAGATTTAACTTATAAACAAACACGATCATGAAACGAAATTGTTATTTTTGTTGTAGTTGTGTGAGCGCTTTTTGACAACTTTCAGTCTTGTCTTTTGACAGTCTGAACGGAATTGTAAACCAACATAAAACAAGTTATAGGTACAAAAAAATTGTTTTCGATAGAAAATTTTATTAAAATAAAATAAAACATTGAAGCAAATTGTTTAATGAATATTGTGTAGTGCCAATGTGAGCGATGTGATCTTCATCATTAAAGCGGGGTTCACATGGGACAATGCAAAGGCCAAGACCATGGACGTATTATATATAGACTGCTAGTCTAATGTCATCTTCATACAACAATTGTCAAAAAAATGTCGCCAAAATTAAGAATGCGATGCTAGCTCTCCTTAACCCACTCCAGGAAAAAAAATAACTACTTAAAATGTTGGCATAGAAGCTCGCGACATCTATTGAGGTTTAATTTTTTTCCGCTATAGTTCTCAGAAGATCTAGTGTCGCCCAAAATAACTGAAACTAAAATGGAACCAACTTGAGGTAGGCAACTAGCAGTCCATATATAATATGTCCATGGCCAAGACAATAGGACAAGACAATCATTGTTCTATGTGAACAATTGTTTCCAGGACAAGACAATTGTCATTATATTGTCCTCCGAGCTAGCCTGCCGAGCTATCTCTGAGGACAATATCGACATCGTCCAACCCCTTTCAAGAAGCTCGGACAAGACAATTGATTATTGTCCCATTGTCTTGTCTGCGTGTGCACGCTGCTTAATACAACGAATGGCCAATGTCCAGTGGCAACGCTGCATTTGGCATTAATACAGCAAAACATAAATGTCAAAATATATACACAACTGTTTTAGGTGCGGTTCTGCACGCAGTTATGCGTTAGAACAACTGCATATCTGGACCTGTTCTGTAACTTTGTCGATAACTTTTCGCATCGATGAAATTTGAAACAAAAAACTCCATACTCCAACTCTGTAAGTCCTTGCGATTTGCTATAACCTTAAATTTGTGAATTTATTTTTATGTGACCAATTTTTAATTTATCTATAAGTTGTAGCGGCCAGGATAATACAACCATTTTACAGCTTCCACCCAAATTAAGGTTGAAAGAAGATAAAGCATTGGAATATAAATGCAAATTCGAGAGAAATATCCCAATTGATGCTCAATTTTCACTAGGAGAAATAGAATCAATTATTTTACTTTCATGTCCGAAATCGAGTAGAAGGCAAGGAAGAATTCTAAAACAGAAAGAAAAATGGTTTGATACGGAAAGTGAAAGAGCAGGACAAAAATCTTTTGGATGGTTGAAAGTCTTCAGAAAATTTTGCTGCAATTACTTCAAAAGAATGTATACAGAAGCAAACAGTGATTCAAAAAAAATGTGCAAGGCAAAAAAATCTAAGTTTTTTGAAACAGAGGCTTTAAAACTTCAAGGAATTCTGGACAGCGGTTAACCAATTTAATGGAATAAAATTAAGTACAAAACTAAACATTGATATAGTGCACGACCACTTTAAACTACTTTTTAGTCCGTAGAGCCTTACACCTCCTTTCCAATACGCAAAACCTGCTTACTCAAATGATATTTTGGATAGTATTATTACCTATGATGAAAAATATAATGTGCTGAAGAAAATGAAAGATGGAAAGGCACCAGGAGCTGATAGGATACCTATGGATTTTCTTAAATATGGAACGGAAAGGCTCACCTTAAAACTAACTTCGGCCTTTAAAATAATGTTGGATACTGGAGTACTACCAGAACAGCTAAAACAATCTTTAATTTTTCCCATACATAAGAAAGGTAACTTTGATGATCCATCCAATTATCGTGGGATCTCCTTCCTAAACGCTTACATTATTGAATGATCGATTGACTAGTTGGATACAAAATAAAAAGTTGCTTGGGGAATTTCAAGCAGGATTTCAAAGTGGTTACTCGACCATAGATAATATTTTCGTACTGCAAAAAGCATAGCAGCGACGTTTATAGAGAAAAAAAAGAAACTATACATTTTTTTGTCGACTTTAAAGCAGCCTTTGATACGATTGAAACTAGAACATTATTTTTCAAGCTATATAACTTTGGGATGTCAGAAAAATCTGGTCAAGTTCTTGAAAATATTTATGATGGAAATATGGTGGCTGTATATATTCAAATATATGTATATTTGAAAAATCCGAAACCCTACAGTTGATGGTTAATCGACTAAAAGTGTACTGCCGGTTATGGAATCTGAGGGTCAATTTGAGCAAATCAAAAGTGATGATATTCCGCAAAGGTTCTGGAAGAACAGCCAGAAATGAGAAATGGCACTTTAACAGAGAACCAATCGAGATAGTTGAATCTTACAAATATCTGGGATTCACCATAACCAGCAATCTTTATTGGAAACACATCTCAATGACAAGCTAGTGAAAGCCAAAAGTGCAATATCTTCTTCTTCTCAAACAAAAATATATCACATAGCGTAAAGTATAAGGCCTTTGTCGCAGTGGCTGAATTTATTATGGTGTACGCAGTACAGCTCTGGGGAGGTGAAAAGTATGAAACAGTCGAAAAACTTCAGAGGTTCTTCATTAAAAGATGCTTTCGTTTGCCGAAAAACACTCCGAACTACATGATCCCAATCGAAACAGGACTATCACCACTTTTCCTTAAAACGCTTATGTGTCATGTTGATTATATCACAACAGTACTTAATATGCCTGATGAAAGACTTCCCAAAATCTTAGCCCTACAAACAATAGAAAAGAAAAACCTATGGTATAAAAAGATCGAACAACATGCTGTCTACTGTCGAACTAACTTTCGAATATTAGATGAAAACGGATTATACTGTAAAGATGACCTTTTAAATCTTATCTCCAAAGTAGATGAACAACTTAGAATAGACTTCATAAATGAGGCTACATCTTCGGTACATAGATCAACTTACAACAGCCTTAATCACAATTTATGCGAACGTAATTATATCCATAACGAATATAAACAGGAGCTTATCTCAGCGATTTTTAAAATGAGAGGGGAGCTGATCTGTTTTAAATACATACTACATTGAGAGGATTTGCATATCTACTGCACCTTATGTAACTTAGGTGAAAGGGAAGATGTCATTCATTTCATAGGGAAGTGTCCAATTTTGTGTGAAATACGGAGAAATTCACTGGGAGCAATGTGAAATCACCAGACAAAGTAGTCGCCCTCCTCAACTGCGAAGGCAACATCAACCAACTTTTCAATTACTTTCGAACCGCGATGTCCTATAACAACCAAATTATTAACGAAACATTTTAAAAGAAACTAATTTATGTTTTTACTAAAAATTACTTTTACTTCTTTAATTAAAAACTTCAATAATTATAGATAATTTATTGTTATATCTGAAACAGATGTCAATCGGGCAGACGGCAAAAGCCAAGCCTAAACGATTTTGTTTAATACTTTTTGTAACAAATGTACCTGAATTAATTATAATTAATCGAACTATCTATCTATCTATTGGTAAATTTTCTTACAAATGCAAATAAAACAAGTTTATTTTATCTTATCCCAAGGTTTTGTCTATTTTTCACAACTTCTTCAGGGGTTTTTTATGATATGAAAATGTTGAATTTTACATTTGATTTTAAATTTAAGTTTTACTTTTATTTCACATGAAACACAGTAAACAAAAAGAAAAAAACTCACAAATTAAATAAATTTACAAAAATGATGAGACAAGAAAAAACCTAAATGGATTAGCAGTTTTTCAATAAAATAATAATCAATGTCCGTTTTTTCTTGTCTGATTATTTTTGCCAATTTATTTAATGTGTGAGTTTTGTTCTTTTTGTTAACTGTGTTTCATGTAAAATAAAAGTAAAATTTAAATTTACCATCATATGTAAAATTCAACATTTTCATATCATGAAAAAACAAATGAAGAAGTCGCGAAAAATCTACTAAACGTTGGGATAAGATGAAATAATTGAACAATCAACTTATAAACCTTTTTTTGAAAAAAAGCGAAAAATTACACAAACGGATGCCATCTAGTTGAAGTTCGTAGTGAATGTATTACAAAAACCTAAATTGCGTATCCAAGAATGGTATTTTGGCTTTGATACCCCTGAAACCTTTTTTTAATATTTGATTTTGTTTTCGTTTTATTTCAATATTTCCGTGACTTGTTCCGTAAAAAATGCTCAAAACCGATCTACAGACGTTACCCGTAAGTGAGATAGAGGCTAAAACCAGATAAACCATGTATCTCGTTTTAAAGGTAATGAACATATCTTTGAAACGCTCGGAAAAGATTTTTTGTTTTTCATATAATTTTTTTTTGAATAATCCGGCCTTGAAAATTTGTATTTTTTTTATTATTTTCTAATGGTTTTTTTCTGCTTTAAATACATTCCAATATGTAATATTTGTTTTCTTCAACGATTTGAAAAAAAAAATGTTTTAAAAAGTCACCTCTATTTTTTGTTTAAAATAACGTTTTTCGGAGATCATACCCATTTTTAGTTCACAAACTCACCAAAAAATGAACTAATTTCGATTTACAACAGAAAAAAAAACAATAGATACCTCCTTCAAAGGAAGAAAAATGAAGGCATTTGTAGGTGTATGTGTAGGTTGTGTGTTCTATTCTGATGCCCAATGAGCGTTTTCAATTTCCTGCTTTTCTGAGAAAGGAAGAAATTGGGTAAAGAAGTGATGAACCATGATGAAAGAGATGAAAGGTTAGATGGTTTGGTTAGGTATGCTGGCCGGTTGAAAGATGGAAACCAGTACTGCAGGTCTAGGGGTATATGTAGGCTGTAGACCCAATTTTGATGCCCAATGAGAGTTTTCAATTTCCGCTTTTTAGGAAAGAGGATGAAAGGGGTATTATATGTAGGGTTGTAGAAAAAAAGATGACCACACAGAATTTGAATTTTAGCTGGTGACAACAAATATTTTATTGGTTTTGCGTGTATGTCCCTATATACATACACATTATTGTATGATAGATAATCTAAGCAAATATCAAGTTTGACTTATAAATACGTTTTCTATGCTGAAAAATGTTTGCATCGCAATTATTAAACTTATTTTGGATGAAGCAACTATGGGTTAGCAAAGGCAAATGATGGGGGATCGATTCTCCGACAGTTCCCTGTATTTTTTTACTTATTAAATATAGGTATTACATTATTTTTTGAATGATTTTACGACCTATTTGAATGTGTAATTAATATTGATTGATACAAAAAAAAAAAAAAAAAAAAAAAATAAAGAAATAAATCTGAAAAAGCTACAGCATTTATTATTTACTTAGTACTGTTTACTATACACCGTGACACCAATTTATCACAATGATTTCGAAAATCGCATAAAACGAGATCATAAATTGATAAAATGAAAAGACTGTGAAAACTGAAATAATAATTTTTTTTAGGTATCCTTCATAGCTTCCAAAGATCTTTTTCCTTCATAAGTAGAAGGATAAACGCATACCTAAGTATGTGTTGATATTATGAACAAGATAATTTGTCCAACATGCTTTGCTTAAATTAAATTAAATTTATTGGCGCGACAGCTCCTTAAGGAGCTAAGGCCTAGTGACGACTTATATTCTCAACCATTACTGTGTTTGTGTTGTTAATCTGCAAGAATGGAGGGGACCTACAGTTTACCGCCGAGTCCGAACGGCTACATGAGATGCACTTTTTAGAGACAAATTTTACTCTTGGAGGTTTTGTCAGTACCTCGCAAGAAGCAGTACCCCGGAAAATAAGATGGCTATGAGCTGGATTTGAACCCAGGCTCATTCGACACACTAACCACTAAGCCACGGAGCATTATGAATATGCAAAAAAAAACACATACATCCAAATAACCAGTTTTGATATGGACTTGTTTTTGTTAGATAACTCTTGTTTTGTCCTCTATGAATAAGAAGAAATACTACACAAAATATCCAGGCCCTGTATAGCTAAGCAACTGTCACTCTTTAACCACCGCTTCAAAAGAAACAAGAGATGCATATGACACCAATGGAAATGTGTAGGTAGTTGTTTCGAACTTTGATGATGACCAAATTTTTTTTGGCTGGTTTCGAAATTGCTGGTCTTTGAATTTGAGTTCGGCTTTTTGTACGGAGGCCTCTTAAATTTCATTCTTAATTTGACTGGAATTTCCAATGGAAGACTTGTATATGAAATCTATAGTAGTATCATCAGGCAGCATCTAGGTTAGCGAGGTAGAGCCGCAACTTCGCTGCAAAAGCTTTTTCTGTGAACATGATATACATTTGTGTGGGTTTTGGAGAGTAGAAAGAAAGAAGTTAATGATAGAGTAGGTTGTATGGTTTATTTCCAAAAAGTCATTAGTTAGAATGAGTACAAAAAATGAAACAAAATTATTGGATTTCCATTTGATATTTCGTAAACAAACCAAGATAGTGTTTTCAATTATTTTTTGAATTTTGCATTTTTCGTAAAATTTTGTTATTTTTGTAGCTTATACCGAAATCTGATACCAATTTGCCATATCTGGGTTTGACTGTTTAAAGTTTTAATTTATATTGTTCAATTTCGTACGTAATACAGAATTGATTTTTTTTGTATTTAGACGTAGGTATGTTTAACATTTCTATTGAAGTAAAGAATAGTACAAGTTAATGTTAATTAAAAACGGCAGTTTACTGCTTATGATCGCAGTACGGTCTATGTTTCCGTGAATTAAAAAAAAAATAAAAACACCGATAATAATTTTTTATTTTTCAAATTTCTATTTAACGGCTCAAAAGCAATAACATAGGTTCAAAAATCTGCAAACAATGTGTATTATTTTTAAAATAAGTAACTAGACAGGTACTTCAACTCAAATTAAATTTAAAAAGACTAAAAAAAATTGATTTAATAATCAAACATGGTAGCCATACAAAATTGTACAAAAAAACCAAACCAATAATCAAATTTCAATAAAAAAAATCGTTAAAATCGTAAATTTCATCCTGTTACCGTATCTACCCACCCAAAAACAGTGTATTTTCAAGGCAGAAATGAAAACTCCTTCTCTCTAAATTTCTATCTTTCATTCTCTCATTATCGCTTAATCTAAAGAAAATGGAAATGAAATAACATGAAAAAGTGTTCATGGTTTGTTTCCTTCTGACTACTATTACTTTATTTACATCTTTGTCGTTTTGTCTTTATCTAAAATTGCATATGTGTTGAATACATTTCCCCCATTAAAAGTCTACATCGCGAAATAGCGAGATAGTGAAACTAGATGGCGGTAGGTGAAACATCCATCTTGATAGCACTATAGATAATATATACAATGCAGTATTTCATTCCGATACATTCAAACCGATAAAATTATAGCCTATCAATGTTAGTGCCTGTCCATACGGTGATTTTTGAGTGCACTCACGGCACAAAAACTTTGGCCATATTGTGTCGTGATAACTCATGTACTATTGCTTAAGTGTGACCATTGTATATACATTGCCTATAGTACTATCATGAGACGAGAAAAAATCTTTTTACCTAGAGCCGCTTGGAGTGCTAGTGTAGGGACATTTTATTTGAGTGAGAGAGAATTAAGAGCATGGTTTTTAGTGTTATGCTTTGTGCTTAGTTTCCTGCGCATGTGCAATGTGACAATGTGAGGCAAGAAAAAACCGAAGGAGAACATGAAATAATTCAGTATCTTGTTTTGTTCATTGTATATTTGTGTATAAACTGCTAGCAGTTTTGAAGTTTATATACAATGGTTTCGCTTAGCTGAGGCGAATAGTGTTTTGTAAGGATTTATACACGATCCAACATTTTCATTGTTTACGTTTTTTTTATATGGAATATGTAATATGAGAACTGGTTCTTACATAAGTATTTATACATGCGTACATCATTGACCAGACTTTTGATTCGAATTCTTTAGGATTTTCAATTTTTTTTACTTTTATGAAGGTTGTCGTCTTCATATAATGCACACATTCATTCTTGAAATTTAAACACAAACTTACTTCTTGCTGTATACAAAACGTCCTTGCAGTGGATGGATTTTTGTTTTGAATTTTGCTTATATATTATTGACTTATAGTAACAAAGATCTTTTGTTTGTTTGAGGTGTATATAAAAGGTACTAGTTGATCTACCCAGCTTAGCTCGCGGGAAAGAAATGTTTAGTTTAACCAAAATATTTCTTTGAACTAATCTTCTATAGAATTGTTAAAAATACCACGGTTTTTTTTACATTTGTAATACCTAATTGTTTAATTTTTACTTGCAATATTATAGGTAGGTACTAAGTACAAGTTATGCATTCGTGCAGAAAAAAAAAATTTGAGATAACAATCAAATATAACATTACGATGATAGAGAAACATATTTGAGTCACTGGCAAAATTCTGTCCGTCTACTAAACGGTTTGGCCAGTCGTCTTTAAATTTGGAATATAAGTTTATTTTGACATTCGACATAGGATTTTTTTAATTTCTTTTTTAGCTGAAATATTTACGGTACTTGCGATATAACCGTCAAGTAAAAGCTTATTTTTGTCAAAAACAGCTCCAAGAATTTTGTATGTAAAAAATCAATGTGCATTCAATTTTGGTTAAAAAAAATATGACGGTGGGCTAAAACTGGGATCACCCATAGGAGTTTTTTTTTGGTATCGACTTTACTAAGAACTGGTTAGGTGACCGATTTCAACCAAAATTGATATTCGTGATAATGTAAGTAGCCTAAGTAATCTTACACTAAAATATATTTATATATATTTAAAAATAACGGCAACATTTAAAATAATGTGCTATACCTTTTTTAAAGCCAAAAGTCTGTTCTTTTATATTATTATTTTATTAAACCTTTAAATATATACAGAAAAATTTGAAATAAATAAAAGGCACGACTACGTACTTGCTCCTGTGTGCTAATCCTTTTTAGGTACAGGCGTCATTTTGACAGAGATTTAATTTTAATATTTTTTTGACGTACAACTTCTTTAAAATCGACGATTTTGATAAAACTTTCTGAATAGTGTTTTCTATGCAAAATCTATCTTTTAGTTTTAATGGATTTTTCAGAAAAAGTTTTATAACGGTACCTCTTATATGACCGGTTTTTTTAAAATCTGTCTTTCTCGTTAACTAATTGACGGATTTTGATAAAATTTTCAAAATATGTAGTGTTTTATGATTTAAATAATATTGTTTATTAAAATTTTCAAAAACATTTTTTTTAATTTTTAATATTTTTTTAAAAAACTTATTTTGTTTTTTGAGTATTTTGAAAACGAATCTAAAGATTTTTTTAAATTTTTTCTGGTCGAACGATTATGAAATGGAAAATTTATAAAATAGAAAACAGCAAAAAAAATAAGATGGCTTACAACATTTTTTCTAAAAAACGTTATGAATAGTGTTTTTTTGATTTCATAAAAAAATTATTTGTTTTATATTTTCCCCCAAATTTTGTTTTATATTGCTCGCTTGAGCCCTAGCCACTAGTCTAATGAAAGCAAACTTCGTTATTTGTATTATTATTTATTTATCGTTATTTATTTTAAAGCATTTCATGATCGTAATACATACAGCATGCAGAATAAATAATAAGGACGCCTATGATAAACACATAAACATGCAAAAACAACTAACAAATAAAAAAAATACTCGATTACCTACTGAATGCAAAAATTTCAATCAAGAAAACAACGCAACTCAACGGTCATATGGCACTTCCTTTACTTTTAGGCCTACAATTTAAATTTCAATGTCCCCTCTGGTGAATGCCAAAATAATCACACACACCAAGTTTAAAGATAATCGCTTAAGCCAGTTAGCCTGCAGCTTGTTATACATACCTACTGACAGACAGACAGTCATTTTTTGTCGATCACTTTTTTAGACTTCTCTATTCTATGATCGTAATGTCATGTTTCATTGTTATCTAATTTTTTTTTATATTCACAAATTCTAAACTTGCCTTATAGTCCCTATAATCGCAAGTAAAAATTGAAAAAAACTCCTGTGTAAAATATCAAAATAACCTTAAGTTCTAATTTGAAGACGATTGGCTCATCGGCTTAGGCTATAGTCCAAAATACATCCGTACAGACAGACCTACAGACAGACGGACAGAATTTTGCCAGCAACTCAAATATGTTTCTCTATCATCGTAATGTAATGTTTGATTATTATCACAATTTTTTTATGTTCACGAATCCTAAACTTGACTTATAGTCCCTATAATCACAAAGCTACTTGTGCATAAAATTCAACATCAACGATAACGAAGCCAATGAAATGAAAATTCAAAAACTAAAATCATTGTCGATCCTCTTCGTTGTTCACCGTCACCGAGAACAGGATATACACAATACACATACACATGTGCTTATTAAGTTTTCCTTGTTAGTATCTCCCTCACCCTCGCACGCACCATCTACCACACCGACGACCGACCGATCGACCTGAATTTAGCTGAACATTTTATAAAAGATAATATAACAAGTATACCTACGTAAATACACACATTATGTAGGTATGTATGTAGGTACATACCTAAATATCTACCTACCCTCGAAAGTTTTATATGAAAAAAATATAAAACTCAAAATAAACTTATCAACCAGCTTAAACATATACCCACCCCACAGACACCATTCATTTACAAAAGTCATTTTTCTTCTTTTCTTGTCATTCCTTTTGTAAAACTAGCCATCTCGTCATCCTGCTTGTGTGAAGCAATCCAGTTGTGCAAAAAAAAACTATACTCGCATCATTGTATATATGTAAACTGCGAACTGCAAAGAGTAAAGTACATGTTCACAGAGTTTCTCTTAGAATTCTCTTTGTTCGCATCGGTCGCCTCTTTCAATTTACCAAGTTAATTTTACCTAGAGCCGCTTGGAGCGCCACGGTCCACATGTCACCATGATAGTACTATAGAAGTTCATATACAATGGATGATGCGATAAAATGAATTTTGTTCCTATTTTCAACGTTTCTCGATCAATTTTATCGATGCGATAGTTACAGAACAGGGGTCCTGTTCTGTTCCTGATCTTTTTTAAAAAACGAACATAAAATTGAGCTCAGATAAAAAAAAAAGATTTCAGATCAAAAAAGATTGATCTTTTTTAAAAACGAATCCAACATTAGTGCCTGGATACATTGATGTAAATGCGCATGAAACTTAAATCAGAATGTAAAAGAGATGGAAAGATTTTTTAGTAAGAGGGAACGAAATTGGTTGGAAAATTAAAAATCAACACGACCAAATTAAGTTCACTCGTGATATTGAGCTACTAGTAGCATGCGTGACACAAGCCGCTCATCCATTTCAAGCAGGCCGGACACAAAGCAACTGGTGAGACTCATGGTTTGATCGGGAACCGTTCAGCTTCAACTTAGCAGAACAACAAATGCAACGCGTTTCGGAATAAATTCCATCGTCAAACGTAGTCGAAATTTTGGGATGTACATCCCAAAATAAAAAAAAAAATAATTCAATAATAAACAAATTTCAAAATTATTTTTTTTTATTTTCTCCGTTTCGTTAGAATTTTTGTCACACACATTTTTAAAAAATGGTTACTAAGACACGGAGAAAAATTGAAAATAAACTTATTCAAAAGAAATTATATTTGTTTTACTTTCCAACTGTTCCTCTCTGTCAATTTTTCTGCATCAAGTAAGTAAGTTTATTTTTGTGCGTAGCCACGATATGTGCGTTGAGGCATTGCGACTTTCCGTCAATGTGCCCAGCCACTTATTCACACTCCAGAGAGGGGTCATGGACGTATTATATATGGACTGCTAGTCTAATGTCAGCTTCATACAACAATTGTCGAAAAAATGTCGCCAAAATTGAGAGTGCGATCCTGAACACACTTCAGGAAAAAAATAACTACTTAAAATGTTGACATAGAAGCTCGCGACATCTGTTTTTAAAAATTCAAAAAGTCGCATATACCTGTAAAACATAACTGACACTTTTGAATTCCATCATCATCTTTGGTATTTTGCCTCTTGTTTTTTTAGATCGTGGACAACTTTCTTTTTTATTGGTTTGTGCTTGGTATATCCTTTATAAACCTCGTGAATTTATATTCTCGTAAATGAACTTTCAAAATTTGTATTGCAGTTTATTTCTGCGAACATTGTACATTTATCTCATGATTTTGCCGTGAAAGTGAAAAAAATATTCTCGTTAAACTGAGGAGTTTTTTTTGTTGTCTTTGTTTTTTATGACAGGTGAAGGTGGTATAGATAAACTTGTTTACAAAACAACATTCTTGTGTACGTAGAATTTAGATTGGAAAACGACGTCATAAATGCGCGTAACTACTTGGTAGGGACCTTCCCAGTCCTGCTGAAGCTTGGGCGATTTCCCCTTTCTGCGATGTGGGTTGTAAAGCCATACCAGATCTCCCTCATTGAATTCAGGTGCTTGCCTTGGCTTTGGGTCCTTTACTAGCTTTGCACGTGGTGCACTTTCGACACCATCTCTCGACATCTTTTCTTACAGTTAACCAATAAAAACGTACCTGTACCTTTTTCCGTGTTTTGTTGATTCCTAAGTGCCCGCCGGATTCTTCATCGTGCATTTCCCTTAAAATCTCCTGCACTTTCGACCGTGGCACCACAAGCTGCATCTTAAAGGATCTTCCATTCGGCATTTCCCATTTTCTCCACAAAACACCATCTTTTACATGGAGAGAGTCCCACTGCGCCCAATATGTCTTTAAGGTAGGACTTCTGTCGGAGATGTCTCTTGCATTCGGCTTATCCATAGATTCCTTCCATACAAGAATCGGCTCGATGTCAGGATCTTCCTTTTGTGCATTACAAAGTTCTTCCGCAGTCCAACCCTTTACAGGTTCAGCCCTTAGTCTCTGAACAGAAATACTTTCGTCCTTCTTAACGTTCAAACACCTAGGATGCGCTCTTTCTGAAGATGGCTGTAGGATTTCATCACTGCTTATGATCGTCCGAAGATTTACAGCATTCTCGTTTCGGTACACCATTGGAATCTCGACGATTGAATACCTTAACACCTGCATTCGAAAGTCTAGGACTACCTCATGTGGCTTCATAAAATCCACACCTAGTATGCAGTCGTCGCATATGTCAGCTACCAAGAATGCATGTGTGAAGGTCAGCCCTGCCAGTTCTATCTTCAGAAGTACCTCTCCGTATACTTTTGCTACTTCTCCCGTAGCTGCCTTCAGATTGTTCCAGTTGGTGTTGTGTAGCCAGGACGTCTGGACAAGGCCTCTTCTAATTATGGAGGCCGTGGCACCCGTATCGATGGCTACCTTGCGAAGCTTGGTCTGCTGCTTCCATTGTCAGGGCAAATGCTAAAGCCTCAGGGAACGTTTTTTTACCTGCCATTCTAACAGCCATTTGTAGTTTTCCATCTGCAATGGCATTAGTGAACGCATCGGTCGTCAGTTCGTTTATGATTTCCCTGCTGGTATTAGGATAAGACAAATTCGCCAAGCGCTCAATGTCAGCTTGCAATTGTTGTAGCGTTTCACCTCTTGTCTGGACCCTTCGGCGCAACTGGACACGGTAAACTTGCTGCATGTGGTCGTCGCCTAACCTCATCTCGATTGCCTTGATCATGGCATTATAATCATGATGTTTGTCTTCAGGAATGGTCTGCAGCAATTCGGCAGCTGTTCCTCTGAGCGCAAGCGTAAGAGCAATTGATTTGTCTTCGTTGTTCCAGTTGTTCGTCAAGGCGGCAGCTTCGAACTGCCTCTTATAAATTGGCCATGATGTTTGACCATCGAAGACAGGGGGCTGCATTTCTTTTCGTCGTAGACTTTCGCTCGAATATTCCCGAAGTTTATGTTTCCTCAGAGAATCAACCTCCTTAGCCTTAGTTTTCTATTTTCTGGTCTACTATTTGGAGTCTTTTGTCGAAGAAAACATTCTGTACATCGAGCTTATTTTCGAGAGCATCCCTTTGTTCGCTTAGTTGCTTCTGGAGAACTTCTAAAGAATTCTTTTGCTCATTCTTTTGTTCATCGAATTACTTACTGTGCTTTCTCTCCCTTGTTCTTCAACATCGAACAACATGGTATCAGGGTTTTCATCATCCTGAGTGATAGCATTCTGAAGTCGGAGCAATAGTTCCTTTTTCAGCCCCGTAGTCTGAAGATTTCTTTTTCCTAATTCCTCTTTCAACACAGCTGTTGTCAATTGTTCTATTTTGCGACCCATTTTATATAACCGAAACACAATTTTCGCGACAAAGTCAAATTTATTTAAGTATCTCTCCTAGAACAATCTTTTTCA
Organism: Platycheirus rosarum; assembly: GCA_963971375.1. Lineage (NCBI taxonomy): Eukaryota > Metazoa > Arthropoda > Insecta > Diptera > Syrphidae > Platycheirus > Platycheirus rosarum. The sequence goes on from OZ020507.1 coordinate 40,521,893, forward strand.
AACACTATTTTTAACAAAAAAAATATTCGCTATTCACAGTTTTATAGCACAATCAATTCAATAGTTTCTGGAAAATTCCACTTACACAATTATATGAGTCACCGAAACTGTTTTAGAAAATGTCACTATGGAATTTTCTAGCACTTTTTTGAGTTTTATCCCCAATTTCTGACACCAATGTGATATTTTAGCCTGGGGTTCGACAAATAAAACTCAATCGAAATTCCAAAACAATATAACAAATCTCTTTATTCTATGAAACACAACGTCTTTCAGTTTAAATAACACCAAATATAACTTATTCCACTTATTCACAATTCAAATAAGTTTTTATAATTCAACACTTTTTATTTAATCTCAATTCAATCACTTTTTAATAACGCTTCCAGTAGTTAACAATTCGACTTTCGAAAACAAAATGAACTCTCAATGCAATCTACTCTTGTATTTATACAAGTTTACAAGCTTCTGGAAGCTTCTGTCTGGTTCTGGCACAATCTAAGCTTTCGGTACTAATTCGAGTCTCGAATTAGTACTTCAAGTTCGATTTAATACACAGTTCCGCTATGCACGTGCAGAAGACTTGGGAAAGTCAAGTGTCGATCTTCGTGTTCTGTCTTTTATTCCAAATTCCATCCCTTTATTATAAATTAAAAAAAATCATTCACGCGCAGACTAGAATAAATTTATTCAGTTTCCAAATCCAATATTCAGTGAAAATATTATAAATAAATTGTGCTTCGAAACGAAAAATCGCCCATAAATAAGTTTCCATCAATACCCACCAACGAGAAAAAAAACACACTACAGCGGGTAAGCTCCTTCACTTGTTTTTCTTTCCCTTTTTCATTCCTCACAGACGATTTAGTTTAACCATTGGGGTAAGTCCCTATGGTTAAGCTAGATCGTTATCGGATACATTAATTGATGTTCTCTGAGTAACCAGGGGCGGATCAACTCAATTATTATTAAGGCATAACACTAGTAATAATTGTTTTTGTGAAGCTCAAATTGGGACTTAGTGGATCATTAATTATAGTTAATTGTCCGTCTTTGTTTTTTAAGTTTTCTATTCTTTATGGGGGGTATTTTCAGAGTTGATTATTCCAACATTCGTGGGCTCAGGAAAAATTTCTGTGCTGCATACGTTTATACTTCTTTAAACAAGCCAGCTGTTTTGGCATTAAGTGAAACCAAGTAGGAGAAAATTCTGATCACTCGGAATTTAACCTTCATGGGTATAACTTAGTGCCATTATTCTTTGCCTATCACGGAATCGCCGTATATATTAGGAATGATGTTGCATACCAACTTCTACCACAATATGGTCTGTGTTCAAATACAGATTTTAACTTCATGTGGTTAAAATTCACGGTAAATACATACATACATACTTGTTTTATCTATAGAAGCCCTAATTTGGATAGAGTGTCAACTTCCAACGAATTTGATGCTTTGTCAGACTCCATACAAAGTATTGATGCCCATTATCCTCACACTGAAATCATTATTACGGGTGATTTCAATGTACACAATTCAAGTTGGCTTCGCTATTCTGGCCAGACAACACCCGAAGGAAGGTATGTTGAAATCTTTGCTGAGTTAAACCAACTAACTCAGCTTGTTCATGAGCCAACGCGAATTCCTGACATTACAGGCCAAGCCGCCAACACACTAGACTTGTTTCTTACCTCCGATCCTGATAAACACAAAATTCGTGTTTTTTCGCCTCTAGGCACATCAGACCATTGTGTCATTTCTGCAAATCTCTCGTGCCAACAAAACTCAGTTGAAGAGAAACCACCTAGGAGAACCGTTTGGCAATACGAGAAAGCCAACTGGGACGGTCTCAATAATTTCTTCAGGATCTTCAACTGGTCGCTCTGCTTCCTCGGTAGTGACATAAACTCCAGCGCAGTTATGGTAACAAATGTTATCCTCTTAGGTATGCGAAATTTTGTCCCGAATAGGTCAAAAAGTATCAAACCTAAAGATAACTCATGGTTTGATTCGAGCTGTAAGGAGATTATCAGGTTGAAAGAGGTAAGTTTCCGATGTTATAAAGCCAACAAAACCGAGGAAAACCGGAAAAAGTTTCAGCAATCTAGAAAGGCCTGTAATGTTCACATTCGCAAGACTAAATTTTTACATGAACAAAAAATCCGGCAAAAAATACTGCAATGTCCCAAAGGCAGTAAAAATTTTTGGTCATTTGTTAAAAACGTAAAGAACTCCTCGTCATCATCGGTTCCTACGCTTGTCTTCAATGATACTCCTGTTGTCAGTTCTCAAGAAAAAGCAGATCTGCTTGCAGCCCAATTCGCTGCTAACTCAACGCTGCCAGCAGGTGTTTGTACTCCTCCTGTACTCGAGAGCGTAAATGATTTCATGGGACCTATCTTCTTTCGCACTCGTACAGTCGCAAGAGTATTAAAAGATCTTAACATAAACAAATCCGCTGGCCCGGATAAAATCCCCGCTATTGTTCTGAAAAGGTGTTCTTCTACGCTGGCAAAACCATTGCGTAAGCTTTTCCATCTGTTCTATTCCTCTGGTCTTTTTCCGAGTGGATGGAAAACAGCATTTGTCCAGCCAATCCCTAAGAAAGGCGAATCTTCTTCTCCCTCAAACTATCGACCAATTGCACTTACGTCCCTTCTTTCCAAGGTCATGGAAACGTTGATTAATTTTCAGCTTAAGAAATATCTTGAGGATGGAAAGCTTCTTAATGACCGGTAGTACGGCTTTCGTAGCAACAGGTCCACTGGTGATTTGATGATATATCTCACCGAAAAGTGGAACCAATCTCTCCATCGTTTTGGGGAAAGCAAAATTATTGCACTTAATATTTCTAAGGCATTTGATAGAGTTTGGCATCAAGCTCTTTTATCGAAAAAGCGTGCATTTGGACTCGACAAATCTCTTCTTCGTTGGATTAGTAATTACCTTTCGAAACGCTCAATACAAGTTGTATTGGACGGATTCAAGTCTGATTCTCACAAAATAAACGCTGGCGTGCCCAAGGGCTCTGTTTTGTCTCCGACTCTCTTTCTTATTTTTATCAACGACGTATTATCTGAAACAACTAATCCTATCAATTGTTTCGCAGACGACAGTACTCTCAGCTTCTCATATTCGTTTCCAGATTCACATCCTCGTTCTTCAGATGTGGAACTGCAACGGCAGCGTATGATAAGTTCATTAAATTCTGATCTTGACAGCATTGTACAATGGGGAATAAGAAACCGCGTAGAATTTAATGCTTCGAAAACACAATGTTGTCTTTTGTCGTTAAAGCGAAATATACCCCTAATGCCACTATCCATGAGTGGCACTTGCATAGAGGAAACCAACCACCTCTCAGTTCTCGGTATGTGCATTACAGACCACCTTTTGTGGAATGACCACATATTTGACGTTGCCAAAAATGCTGCGAGATGTTTAGGTTTCCTTCGAAGATGCAAGAAGTTCTTCACCCCGTCTGATCTGGCTACAGTATACAAAGCATATATTCGCCCTAAACTTGAGTATAACTACCACATTTGGGCAGGTGCTCCTGTAACCCACTTGAGTTTTCTAGATAGAATACAAAAAAGAGCTTTAAAAATGATAGGCGATCGAACAATAACAGAAACATTTACATCTCTGGGGCACAGACGTAATGTTTCCTGCCTTTCATTATTCTATAGCTACTTCCATAAACAATGCTCTAGCGAAATAGCCAGTTGCATTCCTCCCCTGAAACGCTTTAACCGTAATACTCGCACTGCAAGGAATGCCCATCATTATACCCTTGAGCCCAACTTCGGACGTACTGTCAAGTACAGGGATTCTTTCTTTAGTCGTACCACGCGAATGTGGAATGCCTTGCCAGACTCTGTTTTTCCCTCCCACTTTGAAGTGCAGAACTTTAAAACAAATGTGCATCGTTACCTCCTTTCACATCCTTAGCTATTTTCCTAAAGCCCTCGCTGTGTTTAATTAACATTATAAGGGTAGTCAAAATCCCTTAAGTGCGGGATAATTATAAAAAAAAAAAAAAAAAAAAAAGTTAAAACATATTGCAAATATGTAGCATACTTTTAGGGGCATGGTTGTTGTACACAATGAATCCAACAGATGTCGTTAATTTACAAAATGTATTACCCGAATATCTAAACTTGGGCGCAGGGGCATAAGACCCAGGGAACTTAGCCCCAATTAAAAAAATTGGGCTTTAAGACCCACCAGAGTGGGTCATAAGGCCCACTCTGCAATTGGGCATTGTTACCCACTTTGGTGGGTCATAAAGCCCGTTTCTTTTTGCACGACCTGGGTCTCAAACCCCAATTTTTTGTAAAAGGGAGAAAAAACTTCTCGGAAAAAAATAAGACAACTTTAGATTTTTGAAATTTATTGAAAACAAGGAAACAAAACAAAAAGTCAAAACAGAAAAAATAAAAGGCACAACTGGGTCGCACGTACTTGCTCTTATGTGCTAATCCTTTTTAAGTGCAGGCGTCTTTTTGACAAAGATTTTATTTTAATATTTTTTGTATGACGTGCAACTTAGAATCGTTTTGGGGTGAAGCTCGAACGAACATGCGTCACGACAAAGGGATAAACACATAAATATATAGGATTGTTAGCTTTTGCATTTTTTTAGTGTAGTATTATCTTTCCACTTGCTGCTTACTGTTTATAATATAATTTGCTAATAGAAAGATACAAAGGACTTTTTTCAGTTAAATTTTCATTTTGGTATGGAAAAATTTGAACAACTGGCATAAAGATTCGTCGGAATCAGCAGTATGGCAATAATGCTAGGTAAAGGGACCTTTATACGTCCCAATATGGGACCAATGGAATTTATAAAGGATTTAGGTACCAATAATAAGGTTGGAAGGAAGGTAGGTACTAAAATTAAGATACGTGTTCCAACTACTGTTAAGCCAGTAGGTATAGAGACAATATGAAAAGTTAACACAGTGGTTTTGTTTATTTATAGGAAGGTGTAAACTTTTGTTTTCTCGATTGAAATTTTTGCATTCAGTAGTAATCGAATAGTTTTTTTTATTTGTTAGTTGTTTTTGCGTGTTTATCAAAGGCTTCCTTATTTATTCTATGCTTTTATGATGATGAAAAATACTTTAAAATACGTAAGTATGTATGTAATGTAGGTTGTCACTTTCTTTTTTTTGACTAATGGCTTGGCTAGGGCTTAGCCGAGCAATATGAAATAAAATGTTGGGGAAAAAAATTTATGAATTCAAAAAAACACTACTCATAACGTTTTTTGGAAAAAATGTTGTGAGCCATCTTATTTCTTTTGCTGTTTTCTATTTTATGAATTTTTCATTTCAAAATCGTTCGACCAGTTTTTTCAAAAAAATGTTTTTTTTTGAAAAACTTTTCGAAAACATATTTTAAAATTTTTTTTAGTATGTCAATTTTAAGAAATCTATAGTTTATACTAGGAGAAAAATTAAAAAAAAAATCTATAGATCCGTTTTCAAAATATTCAAAAAACTAAATATTTTTTTAAAAAAATTATTAAAATTAAAAAAAAAATGTTTTTGAAAATTTTGATAAGCAATATTATTTAAATCATAAAACACTACATATTTTGAAAATTTCATCAAAATCCGTCTATTAGTTAACGAGAAAGTCTGATTTTAAAAAACCGGTCATATGGGAGGTACCGTTATAAAACTTTTTCTGAAAAATCCATTAAAATTAAAAGATAGATTTTGCACAGAAAACATCATTCTGAAAGTTTAATCAAAATCGTAGGAGCCGTTTTCGAGAAAAATAAGTTTTTTAATAAAAGTTAGTTTTGGAGCTAGAATGCCAATTCCAAAAACTGTCGGGAAGAGCACTCTAAAAATACTATATACCAAGTTTGAATCAAATCGGCCCAACCGTTTAGGCTGTAGATATCGATACGGACAGACAGACAGACAGACAGACAGACAGACAGACAGACGGACGGAATTTCCGGACCCACTTTTTTTGACTTCTCTATCATCGTAATATCATGTTTGATTGTTAGAATTTTTTTTTTTTTTTACGAATGCATAACTTGCCTTATAGTCCCTATAATCTCAAGTAAAAATGGGTTCAATACAAATAAAACAATTAAATTCAAAGGTTAATCAACGCTTACAAGATGTTGCTGGACATATGTAATACTAGCAGTTTTAATTAAAGGTAAACAAGCATAGAGTCTTGAATTATTTGTCGACAAAATGAAATTTTTTTCTAGGATGGTGTGCCTATAAAATTGTTTTTGTTTGTCGTATTTCGACATTCCATAGTTTGAAAAAACATCGCTATTTGAAAACGCTGCTTTGACTTCCCCGAAATTCCATGGCTGTTTCGGTAAATGGGCACTTTTTATTTTGTTCATATTTCGCTTCATTGACGCGAAAGTTACCAAATGCGCGGAATCAGACATTTTTAATCGTTTTTGATCAAAAATTTCTTTTGCAGTTGTTTTCCTTTTGTTCGGAGCACTGCAATCATTTTTTACCGAATTCAAGAATGCCATTTTTTAATTGTGTCCGTTTGGTCGGGGTGGGGGTGGACGGCATCATTGCAAGTAATTATTTTATTTAGAACAGTGTCAAACTTTACTCTCGCCTTGCATGTTCTAACGTAACACGTATAGTGTTTAATATTTGCTTTAAACGAACTCTTCACAGCATATAATTGCTTTTCACTTTTTATATGTAAAAGTTGACTGTTTTTTCTAAAACCCGGCAAAAACTCGAAATCAATAATTCCTGCACTTGTGCTTGGTTCACTATTCATTCTTAAGCGATTGCGAATGACAACTGGCAAAAAGATCTGTAGGCTGTAGCAAAGCGAAGATAAGAAAAATAACGGCACTTTCAATGCTTTCATATTGTTAAAATTATAAAAAAAAAAAAATTGAGTTGCAATTTGGAATGGGAGCAAACGATACATAGAATCATAAAAAATTACAAGTAACGCGTTCGAAGAGTAGGTAAATAGGCTCATATAGACTTGATTGGTAGCCTACATAGAGAAATTTCCCCCAATTAGCACCAGCGGATCGAGTATTCGAATCGATTCGAATCGAAATTTTTCTTCTTGAAATGGTTTAAGATATATGTATCATGTCTTAATTTTAAAATAGTGGGACATAACCCCCAACATTTTTGTTTGGGCTTTATGACCCACCAGAGTGGGCCTTATGACCCACTCTGGTGGGTCTTAAAGCCCAATTTTTTTTAATTGGGGCTAAGTTCCCTGGGTCTTATGTCCCTGCGCCTTAAACTTGTTGCCACATCACAATATAAATGCTGACTAGTTTTTATATTCATATTTGAAATTATAATAGGCGTGTTATATTGGTAATTGCGGTATAACAATTAGACGTTTTTGGAAAGACACAAATAAGTGCAAAAGAGAGACATGGTGACTTTTAAATATTTTAAATCGTGTAAACTCGGAGAGTTGTGGCTAGAATTTGCATCGCTTGTTTTTGACATTCCTTTTGCTCGTCTTCTTTATTCCTCGGCATTGGCTGAGCTCACAGTTTTACTGAATTTGCATTTCGGATACCAAAAATCCATTTTTTCGTGAGCGTACAACCTACCTAACCAAATAGGTTACCTTAATTTTTTTGCTTCGAATTTAAGGTAACCTATTTGGTTAGGTTGCATAACATAGCTGTTCATCACATGTTCCTTTAAAAGAGAAAAGTATCTAACAAATTTTAAGATACCTTTGGATTTTGCCCCTGTTTCCATTTGTTTTTCAGTCAGCTGTGTATTATGGCTAAAACACAATCACGCATAATCAATACAATGTCGCTTTGGCTTTTCACGTTACGTTTGGTTCGTGTACAAGATAAGGTAACGTGACTCAAACTCAAAGCTGAAGTAGAAACTGGTTGAACTTTTGCTTTTGAAAATGTCACATAAAGCGAACACAAAGCGTATGAAAAGTAACGTGACGAAGCCAAAGCTGAAGCGTGATTAGCCATTAAGGAAGCTTTACATGGATCTGCATCTGCAAATTCTAAGAAAAGTAGAACAGGACCAATATAAATCACTAATACGTACTTGCTCTTATGTGCCTAATTACATTGGACGGCAAGATCTTTGACAAAAACAAATAACATTTACGTTGAAAATAACACAGTTTGAACTTATAAAAAACTATTAAAACCACAATACTTAACGGTTTTTATTAAAAATGAAGTACGCTATCACACGTCTTAAATAACAAAGAATTTATAAAAAAAGTATTTCGAAAATTGTAGGACGGATTTTGGCAAGTACCGTTATTTTTAGCCCTAAAACAAAATTTCAATTTCCCCTCTGGGGAATGCCAAAAGAATCACACATACCCAATTTGAAGACAATCGTTTAACCCGTTTAGGCTGCAGCTCGATATACAGCCGGACAGACAGACAGACAGACAGACAGACGGACATTTTTTAGGCTTCTCTATGAACGTAATGTCATGCTTGATTGTTATCTCAATTTTGTTTATATTCACGAATCCTAAACTTGCCTTATATTCCCTATAATAGCAAGTAAAAAGAGTACACACTAAAGGCTTTCCATAATTTTTTTACTTGCGATTATAGGTACTAAATACAAGTTATGCATTCCTGCAGATTAAAAATTTTGAGATAACAATCAAACATGACATTACGATGATAGAGAAACATATTTGAGTTACTGGCAAAATTCTGTCCGTCTGTCTGTCTGTGTGTCTGTCTGTCTGTCTTTACGGATGTATATTGGACTGCAGCCTAAACGGTTGGGCTAATCGGCTTCAAATTTTGAACTTTAGGTTATTTTGACCTTCTACAGAGGAGTTTTTTAAATTTTATTTTTAAATTCAAAAATTAACGGTACCTGTCATATAACCGTTATGTAAAAGCTTATGTTTCTCGAAAACGACTCCAAGAATTTTTATAAAAAAAAATCAGTGTATGCATTATATTTTAGTGAAAAAAAAATTTAATATGGTGGGCTAAAAACGGAACCTCCCATAGGACCGGTTTTTTTTTTTCGACTTTCTCGGAAACTGGAGATCCGATTACAATAAAAAATTGATATTCAAGAAGATATAGGTAGCCTGAGTAATTTTGCATTAATTTTTTTTCGAAAACTTTTTTTTTTATTTTAAATAATTTAAAAAAAAATTTTTTTTTGAAAAATCAATATTTTGAAAACGGGTAAGTGATTTTTTTTAGTTTTGTTTTTAAATGTACGTTATTTTTGTGTTTAAGTTTGTATTCTTAAATTTTTTTTTTTAATTTAAAAAAAAAGTTGTTAAAAAAACCGTTTTATTTAAAAACGGCTCCTACAATTTTGAAAAAAAACATTCACACTTTTTTACATTTCCTAAAGAAATAAAATGGCGTTTAAATTATTTCACCCAATACATTTTAACGTACGTTATTCGAAAAATCAAAAGTCACAAAAATCGAATAAATGCTTTGATATTTACTTTAATTTTTTTAAATTTTATTCTACAATGTGACCGCACATATGAGCAAGTACTTACGATCCAGTCGTGCAATTTATATTATTATATTACGGCAATTAATTTGGACCTTCAATGCACAGTTCGACATTGTCGGAGTTGTGTATGTAAGTATTTTTTAATGGTAAGTGATTTTTGTTCAAAGGGTAGACATGTGTGTACAAGCATAAATCCGCTGGCCCGGATGGTATACCCCCGATTCTTCTGAAGAGGTGTTCTTCCACACTGGCAAAGCCACTGCGTAAGCTTTTCCATCGCTCCTACTCTTCTGGAATCTTTCCTAGAAGATGGAAAACAGCATTTGTCCAGCCTGTGCCTAAGAAAGGTGACCCATCCTCCCCCTCCTCCTACCGACCATAGCACTGACATCCCTTCTTTCTAAGGTCATGGAAACACTGATTAACCGTCAGCTTAAGGAATATCTCGAAGATCGTAAGCTTCTCCATGACCGTCAGTATGGCTTCCGCAGCAACCGTTCCACTGGTGATCTGATGGCATATCTCACCGAACAGTGGAACAAATCTTTACATCGCTTTGGTGAAAGTAAGATTATTGCTCTTGATATCTCCAAGGCATTTGATAGAGTTTGGCATGAAGCTCTCTTATCGAAAATGCGTGCTTTTGGGATCGATAATACTCTTGTTCGTTGGATTAGAAGCTATCTTCTGGACCGTTCAATACAAGTTGTATTGGACGGATTCAAGTCTGATTCCCATAAAATAAATGCTGGTGTGCCCCAGGGCTCTGTTCTATCTCCGACTCTTTTCCTCATTTTTATAAATGATCTTCTGTCTGTTACTTCTAATCCACTTAACTGTTTTGCTGACGACTCTACCCTCAGCTTTTCATATTCGTTCGATAATTCACGTCCTTCGCCTTCGGACGTACAATTGCAACGGTGCCGTATGTCAAGTTCATTAAACTCCGATTTATACAGCATTGTCAAATGGGGTAATAGGAATCGTGTGGAGTTTAATGCTTCGAAAACTCAATGCTGTCTTCTGTCGTTGAAGCTTAACATACCCCTAACGCCATTGTCCATGAATGGCACTTACATCGAAGAAACCGAAAAGCTCTCAGTACTCGGTATGTGTGTCAACGACGACCTCCGTTGGAACGACCACATATTTGAAATCGCTAAGAATGCTGCTAAGTGCTTAGGTTTTCTGTATCGGTGTAAGAAGTATTTTTCCCCATCTGATCTGGCTACAATTTATAAAGCGTTTATACGCCCTAAACTCGAGTATAACTCCCACCTGTGGGCAGGTGCTTCACAAACATCGCTTCACCTGCTTGATAGAATACAAAATCGAGCGTTAAGATTGATAGGAAATAGAACTGCCGCTGAAACAATTGCCCCTCTCGAACACCGACGCAATGTTTCATGTCTTTCCTTATTTTATCGTTTCTTTTATAAAAAATGTTCACTCGAGGTAGCCAGCTGCATTCCTCCCCTTAAAAGTTTCGCCCGTAATACTCGTGTTGCTAGGAATGCCCATCAGTTCACCCTTGAGCCCAATTTCGGACGTACCGTGAAATATAGGGATTCTTTTTTTAGCCGTACAACACGACTTTGGAATGGTTTACCCGGCGAGATTTTCCCTTGCCATTTCAATTTGCAAACATTCAAAACCAATGTTAATCGACACCTCCTATCTCTCCCCTCCCTATCTTCCTAATGCCCGCGCAGTGTGTTACATTAAAAGGGAAACAAATAGTCCCTTGTGCGCGCGTTAATTATAAAAAAAAAAAAAAAAAAAAAAAGCACCCGCAAATCACCCATGTCTATCAACTCCTACTCTCACCTCCACGTGCACGTGGTGAACATCGGGTGCCTAGTACCACAACTGGAGATTGGGTTCCAACCCCTTTGGAAGGTTGTTGGTGGCAGCACTACTCCTTGCATTCAGGCGTCAGCGGAAGAATTCTCTAGATGGAATCAACGGTGCCGTCTACAGTTCCAGTCAGGTTGAACTACTTAATGAACACCTTATATGGAATACTACGACGTTTTCGGAGCTCAGGCCTATAAGGAGCGGTTTATTCTGCTCTTCGTCGTTGGAGTCACAATAAAGACCTGGTCCTTTAGGTTGGGGGTTGTGCCGTCGGGGTAACTTCCCGGCCACACCAAAAACAACTAGTTGCGAAGCAACAACAAGCCTCGGATACGGACGGATTCACTGATGACGAATTTCGGATATGTACGTGGTATGTTAGGTCCCTTAACAGACCACATGCAGCCGAACAACTAGCGGAGGCCTTTGACTGCTGTAAGGCATGCCCTAGCTATGACATTAAAATTGTCCTAGGTGACTTTAACGCCAAGCTAGGGAGAGAAGATGTTTTTGGTGATACAACACAGCTTGTACGATACCACCTCCAATAACGAATTCAGGCTAATTGACTTTGCTGCGGGGCGAATTATTGTAATAGCAAGTACCAAGTTCCCACACCTCAACATTCACAAAGGGACACGGAGATCCCCTGATCAATCTGTCAACCAAATTGACCACATTGCGATCGATGCAAGGCACTACTCCAGTATGATGGATGTCCGAACTTTACGAGGGGAAAACATTGACTCGGACCACTACCTCGTTGTAGCCAAGGTACGACTTAGGATATCACGACCCACGCCAAGAAGAGGTAATACTGTGAGGAAGTTTAACGTCGGACGGCTGCAATCGCAAGAAATCTCCAGATCCTTTTCCGATCGAGTTTCAAATAACCTCCAAAGGAGTCCTTTATCGCCAGCATCAAGTATTGAGAACCAGTGGCAATATTGCCAAAATGCCATCAGGGAAGCCGCGACTGAAGTGCTGGGTTTTACACGGCCACCACAACGAAACCCCTGTTTTGATGATGAGTGTCGGCAAGCACACGCAGCTAAACAAGAAGCATACAAGGCGGCGCTGCAAAGAAGGACCAGAACTACCCGTGCACTCCACGAGCAGAAGAGGAAAGAGGAATACCGCTTTCTCATAAAGAAAAAAGGGAACATGAGAAGCGCGCGATCGAGGCTGTTATTTCAGGAAAGAAGTTCGAAAGTTTTACCAAAAGGTACAAAGAAACTGTCAAAAGTACAGAGCTCGAACTGAAGCTTGCAAAGACGATCAAGGGAACATCGTAGTGGAATCGCAGTCGATGCTGAGAATATGTAAAAACCATTTCTGCAGACTGTATAACGGCGATGATGAAGCGAATTCCGCTGTCAGGCAGAATGGTCAACTTTATCTGGGCGGAGTAGACCAACAATTCCGACCACCACATCTGGATGAAATAAAGCTAGCTATATCTAAACTTAAGAGCAACAAAGCCGCCGGAGCCGATGGCCTAGCTGCCGAGCTCTTCAAAGCTGCAGGCGATGACTTGGCTATAAGTATGCACCAACTCATAAGCAAGATATGGTTAGAAGAAAGCATGCCCGATGAATGGAATCTCAGTATAATTTGCCCGATCCTTAAAAAAGGAGACCCTCTGAGCTGCACCAACTATAGGGGTATCAGTCTCCGCAACATCGCCTGCAAGATCTTTTCTGCTGTATTGTGTGAACGCCTAAAGCCATTCGTCAATAACCTGATAGGTCCATATCAGTGTGGTTTTAGGCCAGGAAAGTCCACTATCGATCAAATATTCACATTACGGCAGATCTTGGAAAAAACTCAAGAACTTCAAATCGATACCCACCACCTTTTCATCAATTTCAAAGCCGCTTACGACAGCATTTATAGAGACGTGTTATATAGAGTAATGTGCAGGTTTAACATCCCTGCCAAACTCGTCCGCCTGTGTAAAATGACGATGGAAAACGCACGCTGTTCCGTCAAGGTCGGTAAAGACCTCACCGACACCTTCGAAGTCAAAAAAGGATTTAGACAAGGCGATGCGCTGTCATGCGATTTTTTCAACATCATACTTGAAAGAATAGTGCAGAACTCTCACACCAACACCAGAGGCACGATCTTTCTAAAGTCCGTCCAATTACTCGAATACGCCGACGATATTGACATAATCGGAAGAACGCAGCGTGATGAGTATTGAGACGGAAGCGGCAAAGATGGGTTTAGCAGTCAATGAGGGCAAAACCAAGTATATGCTGTCATCAAGAAGAGACACCCAACATCGACGTCTTGGACAAAACATTACCATAGACAGCTATAACTTGGAGGTAGTTAAGGACTTTGTCTACCTGAGCTTCGCAATTAATTCAGACAACAATAATACAAACAGAATAACTCTTGCCAATTGCCGCTTCTTCGGGCTTAGAAGGCAATTGAGTAGCAAAGCCCTCTCTCGGGCTACTAAACTGTCCCTTTATAAGACCCTCATCATCCCAGTCATGCTCTATGGTGCAGACGAATGGACGCTGTCAAAAGCGGATGAGGACACTTTAGGCTGTTTCGAGAGAAAAATTCTCCGGATGATTTTTGGTCCCATATGCATAAACGGAGAGTGGAGAAGAAGATACAATGAAGAACTTTACCGGCTGTACAGCGACACAGACCTAGCCAAAAGAGTAAAAATTCAACGTCTCAGATGGCTGGGTCATATAGAGCGGATGGACATCAATGCTTCGGCCGGGAAAATCTTCGAATCCATCCCAGAAGGACGGCGCAGTAGAAGAAGACCGAGACTCAGGTGACGCACTCAAGTGGAAGAGGACCTCAACCGACTCCACGTGCGAAACTAGAGACAGCTAGCTAGGGACCGAGCTGGCTGGAGAAGTTTTTTGGTTGAGGCCCATGTCCACCCCGGACTGTAGCGCCACCTAAGAAGAAGAAGAAGAAGAAGAAGTGATTTTTGTGTCGTGTATTCTAATGCTCACGGTTTTAGAAAGAATTTCTTTCACGTGTACGTCTACACTGTTCAATAAAGGCGAGCTGTTTTGGTATTAAGTGAAACTCAGGTTGGAGTAAACTGTACTGTAAGTACTGATTTATCAGAATTTGCCATCACTCTTGTCCCATAATGGTCTCGTGGTCTATATTAGGAATAATATTGCTTGCCAGAGCCTTCCCCAACAAAGGCAATGTTCCAACACGGACTTTAACTTCTTGTGGCGCAAATTCACTGTCCGCAAGCATGTTATTCCATCTCGAAAATTGTTTCCCTTTGTCGTCGCAATTGGCTCCGCTATTATGGTCAGACAACACCCGAAGGAAGGTATGTCGAGCTCTTTTCCGGGTTATATCGCCTTACCCAACTGATCGATGTGCCAACGCATATACTGGATGTTGCTGTCCAAGCCGCCCATACTCTTGACTTGTTTCTTACTTCTCACCCTGATAAATATAATATTAGTGTAACTTCTCCATTTGGCACCTCAGACCATTGTGTCATTTCAGCTAATTTCTCATCCTGCACCCATCCAGTTAAAAAAAAATTTCCCACCAGGACCGTTTGGCAATACGAGAAAGCCAACTGGGATGGCCTAAATATTTTTTTCCGAAACTTTAACTGGTCCCTATGTTTCCTCAAGTGACATTGGTGCCAGTGCTGAAATGATCAAACATTTGATTCTTCTAAGGATGCGTGCTTTTATTCCTAACAGAATATAAAGCATCGAGCCAACCAAATTTTTGTATGACCACAAATTACAGCAAAAAATCCTGCAGTGTCCCAAAGGCAGTACAAATTTTTGGTCATTTGTAAAAAATAATAAAAACTCCTCAACATCTTCGGTTCCAACGCTCATTGAAAATAACAAACCAATTGTTTACTCTTCAGAGAAGGCAAACGTGCTCACCGCCCATTTCGCTGCCAGCTCCACGCTGCCTAACAGCAACTCCTGTACTTGAGAATGTAAATATAGGACAGATTTTTTTCCGCACTCATACAGTTGCAAAAGTTCTCAAAGATCTCGATATACACCCGCTGGCACACCACTGCTGGCAAAGCCACTGCGTAAGCTTTTCCATCACTCCTACCCTTTTGGAATCTTTTCTAGAAGATGAAAAATAGCATTTGTCCAGCTTGTTCCTAAGAAAGGTGACCCATTCTCCCCCTCCTCCGACCCATAGCACTTACATCCATTCCTTGTAAGGTCATGGAAACGCTGATTAACCGTAAGCTTAAGAAATATCTCGAAGATCGAAAGCTTCTACATGACTTCTTCTTCTTCCGCAGGAACCGTTCCACTGGTGATCTGATGGCATATCTCACCGAACAGTATAACAAATCCTTACATCGCTTTGGTGAAAGTAAGATTATTGCTCTTGATATGTCCAAGGCATTTTATCGAAAATGCGTGCTTTTGGGATCGATGATACTCTTGTTCGTTGGATTAGAAGCTATCTTCTGGACCGTTCCATACAAGTTGTATTGGACGGATTGAAGTCTGATTCCCACAAAATAAATGCTGGTGTGCCTCAGGGCTCTGTTCTGTCTCCGACACTTTTACTCATTCTTATAAATGATCTCTGTCTGTTACTTCTAATCCATTTAACTGCTTTGCTGACTCTACCCTCAGCTTTTAATATTCGTTCGAGAATTCACGTCCCTCGCATTCGGACGTACAATTGCAATGGTACCGTATGTCAAGCTCATTATACTCCAATTTATACAGCATTGTCAAATGGGGTAATAGGAATCGTGTGGAGTTTAATGCTTCGAAAACTCATTGTGTCTTCTGTCGTGAAAGCTAAACATACCCCCAATGCCATTGTCCATGAATGGCACTTACATTGAAGAAACCGAAAAGCTCTCAGTACACGGTATGTGTGTTAACGACGATCTCCGTTGGAACGACCATATATTTGAGATCGCTAAAAATTCTGCTAAGTGCTTAGATTTACTGTATCGTCCTAAAATCAAGTATAACTCCCACCTCTGGGCAAGTGCTTCGCAAACACCGCTTCACCTGCTTGATAGAATACAAAATCGAGCGTTAAAATTGATAGGAAATAGTACTGCCGCTGAAACAATTACCGCTCAGGAACACCGACGCAATGTTACATGGATTTCCTTATTTTATTGTTTCTTTTATAAAAAATGTTCACTCGAAGAAGCCAGCTGCATTCCTCCCCTTAAAAGTTTCTCCCGTAATACTCGTCTCGCAAGGAATGCTCATCATTTCACCCTTGAGCCCAATTTCGGATGTACCATGAAATATAGGGATTCTTTTTTTAGCCGCACAACACGAATTTGGAATAGTTTACCCGGCGGGACTTTCTCTTGCCATTTTGATCTGCAAGCATTCAAAACCAATGTTAATAATCGACACCTCCTATCTCTCCTCTCCTTATCTTCCTAATGCCCGCGCAGTGTGTTCTACATTAAAAGGGAAACAAATAGTCCCTTGTGCGCGCGTTAATTATATATATAAAAAATAATATTACCGTTATGTAAAAGTTTATTTTTCTCGAAAACGGCTCCAAGAATTTTTATGAAAAAAAATCAGTGTACTACTGTAGGTAAGCCTTATATTGTGGTGGAAAAAAAATTAATACGGTGGGTTAAAACGGTACCTCTAATAGGACCGGTTTTTTTCTTCGACTTTCTCGAAAACTGGTGATCTGATTATTATCAAAATTGATATTCAAGAAGTTGTAGGTAGCCCAATTAATTTCGCATTAATTTTTTTTAACTTTTTTTTCGTATTTTTAATAATTAAATTTTTTTTTTTTTTTGAAAAATCAATATTTTGAAAACGGGTAGATGAATTTGCTTTAAAATTTTGCCAACAACTGTCTAATCGCATTGGAATTGACTCGTCCCAACCTAATTTTCTCAACCAAAGCTCTTGCAATAATTTTTGTTTTGACTACAATTGGACTTAATAATCCGAGAGGATCAAACAATCGAGCTGAAACTGAAAGAATATTTCTTTTCATGGCGTACTTTATTCGAACTATCAAAATTCACAAAAATCGAATAAATGCTTTAATGTTCACTTTAATTTTCTTTAATTTTATACCATAATGTGACCGCACATATGAGCAAGTACGTGCGATCCAGTCGTGCAATTTATTTTTAATGGATTTAAATACATCAGCACAGCAACATCGACATCGACTTCGACGTTAGACCTAAGTCCTAAATTCGATGCCGCTGTGCAAATGCTACCAACTTTACGGCAACGTTTTTCAATGTTGTCAACACTCCAAAAAAACGCGAACTGGCATATTGTATATAACATAACGGCAGCATTTTTTTCCTGTCAAAAGTGCTGTTATGTGTTCACGTTGCTATCATTTTCAAACGACTTTTGATGTCAATGTTTTCTTTTCTGTTAATGTTGCTGTTGAAGTTACTGTACATAATATATCGTCATTTAATTTTTTAAACTTTTTGTTCAGACTAGGGGATAGAGAAATATCGTTAAACTAAAAAATCTCTGGTTTATAATCAAGTAGAGAGCAGTCCAGGAACTATGGATGTGAGACTTTTTTAAAACTGAGAAACGTGGGTAACATTGAGTCACGCCATGTGCAGGTTATCAAATAAATATAATTTAAATACATATAAAACGAAATAAAGCGTATTTTTATTAATTGAATAATTTAAAATCCCATTTCTATTTGTTTGTTTACATATTATGAAAGAACTTTTAAAATAATAATAACATTGAAAATATTAAACCATTTTTTATATTTCTACATCAATAAAAAAACAAAAAAGTAAACATATTTAATTGTTTTATTATATTTTCATACACCACAATATTCATGTATATTTTGGTAACATTTATAATTCTATTTCTATTATTTTTTTGTATATCTTCATAACATATTATAAAGGTATATTTTATGTTTCTAGTTTTTTTTTTTTCAAAAACAGTCATTTGTATTTCCTCTGAGCCTCTTAAAGTTATAATTTACTTTTTTTTTACATAAATAATATTTTGTTTTTTAATTTTCTAATTTGAGGGTATAGTTTTATGTTAAACACATCAATTATTATGTATTTAATAAGATTTTCTGTGAGCTGATATTATGTAACATATACTTAGTAAAACAAGTGCATTTTAGTTATGTTATATTTTATATATATTATTTAAAAAAAATGCAGAAGAATTATTTTAATACTAACATTCTTATTTTTAAGTTTGTTTTTTGTTTTCTGTTTTTAGTTGTGTATTCAAGTAATTATATGTAGTTGTGTTGAAAAATGCTTGTGTTATTCACGTAGACCCTGTATAGGTTTTTTGCTGCATAATTGATTTTATTTTCTTTATTTTAAATACTATATTGAAAATGTGTAAAAATGTTCAAAAATTACATTTTTGGATTACCGCTCTAATTCTGCAATATTTGAAAAAAAAACTATGGGGAAATATCATAGGTATTTACTGTGTTTAAAAGTATTTGTGAGATTTTGTAAGTTTTGCAAAGCGTTCAGGTGCAAAACTATCAGCTGCCATTGGTTCCCCTAAAAAGCGACCCGGTCCGAGAGACCTCTTTCTTTTTGAAACCATAAAACGCTTTGTTGGATATCCTGTAGATGAGTGACAATTACATTTTATTTATTAATTAAACGAAAGTACAACTTTTAAATGTTTTTTTTTTATAATAAAATATTGAAAACAAATAAAATAAATAAATAATTTCGTGCAGCAAAATAATTTACACAAGCTCTTATGGGATATTTCAATCCAAATACTGTCTGGGTTCCTTGTATATGAAATCTATAGTAGTATCATGAGGCAGCTTCTAGTTAAGCGAGGTAGAGCCACAACGTCGCTGCAATAGCTTTTTCTGTCAACACGATATACATTTGTATGGGTTTTGGAGAGTAGAAAGAAATATAATGATGACAGTAGGTTGTATGGTTTGTTTGAAAAAAGTCTTTAGTTAGAACGAGTACAAGAATAGGCAGAAATAATGAATAATAAGTACGAGTGAAAGGTTCAAAAAGTGACACTAGACCATATGGTATGGCAAAATAAGGGAAACAAAAATTAATGGATTTCCCTTTGATTTTTCGTAAACAAACTAAGATTGTGCGTCTTCAATTATTTTTTGGATTTAGCATTTTTCAAGAAATTGTGTTATTTCTGTAATTTCTGTATTTCTTATACCGAAATCAACTACCAATGTTGCCATATTCAGATTCGACTATTTAAAGTTTTAATATAAATATTGTTCAATCTCAAACGTTAGTTAAATATAAAACTGGTGCCAATTGGTACTATGTTGTTGGTACAATAGTATTTTGGTACTAGATTTTTAGTACTTAGTACTAGAATTTAGTACTATTGTAGTTTTGGTACTATATTTAGTACTAGATTTAGTACGTAGTAGTAGATGTAGTACTATATTTTGTAGTTAAAAGTAGATTAAGAACTACATTTTGTAGTTAGTAGTAGATTTAGTACTATATTTTGTAATTAGTAGTAGATTTTGTACTAGATATTTGACGTGATAAGTGAATATACTCTAAAGCAATAACATAGGTACAAATATCTGTAAACAAAGTGTTTTATTTGTAAAATAAATAACTAGGTAGGTACTTCCACTCATATTAAATTTTTGCAGATTAAAAAAAAATTTATAGAATAATCAAACATGGTAACCATTCAAAATTGTAAACAAAAATGAAAACTCCTCACATACCTGTCTAAATTTCTATCTTTCATTCTCTCATTATCGCTTATTCTAAAGAAAATGGTAATGAAATATAATGAAAAAGTGTTCATGGTTTGTTTCCTTCTGACTGCTTTTACTTTATATATATCTTTGTCGTTCTGTCTTTTTTCTTCAATTTACCGCCGAGTCTGAAGTGCTGCATGAGATGCACTTTTTCAAGACAAATTTTAACTTTGGAGGTTTGTCAGAGGCAGTACCCCGAAAAAAAACGGTGGCTCTGACGGGGAGTCGAAACCCGACCCCTCGCTCCTCACTTAGCAGTCCGACACTAACCACTAAGCCACGGGGTACTACTATAGTTATGGTCATGTTATGTTTTTCGTTCACTTACATGAATACGATATTAAAAAAATTAAATTTTTGCCGGATTTGTTGCAAGTTTTATTCTCTTAATTCAATATTCACAAAAATTTGTGCAACTTTTCAAAAATATCCTATGGTAACGCTGCATTTTGACATTAAAACAGCAATATATAAATGTCAAAATGTATGCACATCTATTTTAGGTGCGGCAAGCAGTTATGCATGCAGAACATCTTTACATTTGTTTTCGGCTTTAACAAATATCATTTCGCATCTCTGATTAGTTTTTACCAGTTGCTCCGTGTGCGTTGGGTCTAAATCTCTTGCGCACCATTTTTCTTATCTTGTATGCTCTCTCTCTGCGCAACTGACTAAAGAGCCCGACCCATAGAATCTGTTGCGGGTGTTGCGGCAACCAATACGGTGACATTGCCGCATGCGATGAAAAGAGCAAGAGGTGACCAAATGAATCCGTTGCGTTTTTTTTGACACAAAATGTAAAACAAACTAGCGATGGGTCGAGTGTGATTTGGTAACTGGTAAACAGGATACAAAATATTAAAATCTTACTTGTGCGATAGCGATATTAATACATGAAGATTATAGGAAATTGCAGAGAATATTTTTTTCGCTATTTTGGTAATTTTGCATTTTGATAGCAATTTTAATGTAGTAACTTAAAAAAGAACAATTTTTTTATCTAGATCACTTTAGAATTCTTGGCTTCTAGAAAGATTTACACCGGTTTGCACTTCAATATCTGACATTTCCTCAATATGACCGAAGTTTGCATTTCATTTGGATTTTGTTTCCTGTACTTGTTGTTACTTAGCGCAATTTTCGCTGCTTCTAAAATAACAATAAGTAGCAACAAGCGCAATTTTAGCTGCTACTTAAATAACAATAAGTAGCAGCCAAAATTGCGCTTAATAACAACCCATGACTATAAAACAATTGAAACTTTAAAAAATGCTTTCGACATTCAATGTCATCGATTTGCCGGAGACAAAAGTTAAAACTTGGCCTACTTGATGCGGTGCGTCCGGCACATGCGATTCCTATGGGTCACCTCCAATAAGAACACGTGTATTTAATCGAGCTGTCAGTTGTATGCGGCAACGCATTTGGTTCAAGCTATACTTAACTTTATAGACAGAAAAAACAATGAAATAGAACTGTCAAAAAACACGCAATGCAAAAATGAGCAAAACATCCAAGTGTAATAACGCGCGATTGACTTGATAAGTGTTCAAAAGAAAAACACGAGGACTACAGAAAGTCCAATTATTGTAATACCGCATGAATTTTTAAAGGTAAATATTTTATTATAGGGACAATATATCTATCTAGTAATAAAAAATGTCTGAAAACAAAAACAGTATCCACATCATATAGGATGTAGACGTCGAGGTATTTATCGAACTTCCATCCCCTTAAAAAAAATAATAAAAAGCTAATATTACAAATTACTTTCGAGTGAAAACTCGAGCACGGCATTATAACAAAAATAAATTCAGGTATTTAAGGCGTTTTATATGAATTTTCATACAAAAGTTTAATCTGTATTGGCATACCAAAAGCTATTACAAAATGGAGAAAAAACCATACAATTTCAAAATATTTTACTCAAATTTTGAAAATAATTATTTGCTATTAAGAATTCTTTAATGAACAGGATCTGATTAAGTTTCCACACAGAGAAAAATGGAATTGACAGGTTTTGATTTGAGTACAGTATGAAGTGTGAAAGTAAAATAACTCACTGGAACTATTTTATCAAAATTTCACTGATGCTGAGTTGTCAGTACGTGGGCCAGTGAAAAGTGAACTATGTATGTATGTGTCGGTTTAGTTTGATAGCCAGTATTTCCGGGCGTCAATTCACTGAAGGAACTGAATAAAACACTAGCAACGGGTGTAAGTCAGTTTTGGGACGCACTGATATACTGATACTGATGGTGAGATAAGCTCTTCTTTTCAACCAACCACCGTAGTAGAATTCCTTCACTGGCGTAAAAAACAAGAAAGTTTGTCTGATGTCAGTGCCTCACAGTAAGTGTTTGTGAAATTTATATATGTAGTTATTTTTATTCCGAAAATAAATATTAAGGGTTTAGATGCAATTGCGAAAAAACCTGGTAATCTAAATAAATAAATTTATTGGCGCGACAGCACCCTAAGGAGCCAAGGCCTAGTGACTTATACTCGCAACCATTCCTGTGTGTGTGTGTTTGTTGGTTATCTGCAACAATGGAAGGGACCTACAACAACAGCAAGAATGGAAGGGCTGAACACAATGCACAATCGGAACAAAATGCACGTACAGTACTTTGACATTTAAGTTTTAACATGATACACAGAAATACAAGGTATGCTCACTTTGGCTGATTATGCGTGTGACGTCACATTCTTCTGATTTTTGCTTCTTAGAGAGTGTAAAATAAATGTATTAATTTGCCGATTTTGTTATTGTTTTTTGTTTATTGTTCTTATAATCATAAAAAAATCGTTTAAGCCTTCAGTTTTAAAAAATAATCTTCACTTAACAAATAAAATAATAATACAAGAAGAATGTGACGTCATAAAATATCAAGATGGCGATTTGTATGCGTCTAGTGAGCATACCTTGTATTTCTGTGTATCATGAGTTTTAAAATGTATGGAAAACCAAAAAGAAATAAAAAAGAGAGAATAAACTTTTGTGCAACGAATTGAAATATCACCAAGAAGAATGGAATTTATTATGTGGGGTTGTTTCAGTTTTACTAAAAAAAGGGTTTTGGGAGCGACAGACGAAAAAAAGTTTGTTCTCTCATTCATAATTTCTCTCTGCATCAGATGAAATGTCAAATTTACTGCACGTAAAAGTTAAAAGTTAATTAACCTTTCCGTATGCAGTATGCAGTTCCGAATGCAGTAACGTACCATTGTGTTCGCAAAATTTCATGTGTATTCAATCTTTACAGTTCCGTATGCGTATTCCAGTTCCGTCGTAATTGTGTTCACCCAATCAACCCCGAGTCCGAACAGCTACATGAGATGCACTCTTTCGGGACAAATTTTTACTCTTGGAGATTTTGTCAGTTCCTAGCAAGGGGCAGTACCCCGGAAAAGAAGTAAAGAAAGGGGCAATGAGCGCGACTTGAACACAGTCTCTTCGCTTAGCAGTTGTTCACACTAAGCAACGGGGGACTGTAGTCAATCAGTGTTGCCATAATCTAAAATTTCATAATGCTATAGACAAAAATTCTAAAATAGCTATGAGTTTTAGAAAGACGCTTTCTTTTTGCAGTTTTGAACTCATAGAAAGGGTTAATATCTGTAAACGCAAATTGCCTTTAAGAGGCCCTTTCCCTTTCTCTCTTTTTTTAGACAAATGGATACGTGTAGAATGAAGTTCGTATTTAATGTATTACAAAAATTTAAATTGTGTATCCAAATATGGTATTTTGGATTTCGATCGCTCGAGGCCTTTTTTTAATTTTGTTTTCTTTTTATTTCAATATTTGGGTGACTCGTTTCGTAAAATTGTGCAAAACCGCCTCAAAAATGCTTTAAAGCCTTATCGACTTTTGACCAAGGAATTTTCAGAATAATATTTAACAAAAATCTATCTATAAAGGTTCACTGTTTTCCATAAAATTTTAATTATGTATACGAAAACATTTTATGTCAAATTTCAAACGAAAAACAAAGTCACTTCATGCTGCCAACCACTTTATCACGCATCACCTGTCAAAACTAAAAAGAAACACAAAATAATGTATTATAAAGATATTCAAATAAATGTAAATATTAAAAAAAAATATGTTAAAACTTAAATTAAAAAATAACCTTTCATGCAGTTCAATGTAAACATAAAGATATATCTAAATATATGTACGTACTAGAAATTTTTATAGCAAGTCACAACAAATTTATAAAACAAACCCTTTCAACTTACGATTAACTCCATATTTATGCTCCCGAGCAATTTCATACTTAGGCATGGCCTCTACGTTATATGGCACCCCATAGTAGTCGACAATCGAGGGATCAACCCACGAGCTGCTCATGTCATTATCATCGTTAGTTTGGTATTCATAGTTGTTGTTGGGGTTGCTGTTGGGATAATAGGATTTGGCTGCTGGATAATATGTATCAGGAATGTTGTAGGTGTCAGGTTCAGATTCCTGTCGAGAACGTTCACCAGCTTCGACAAGTGCTACCAAGGCCAGCATATCAGCGGGGGTGAGCTTCGATTCACGTTTTAAACTGAAAACAGAGTGCGAAACAAAAATTACTTAATCACGGAAAACGAGACAAACAAAAATTAATCTGCAGGAAATTGCTGTGTGTTCGTGTGTAATATATATAAATACAAACATTTTACATAGTTAATTATTATCCGAGATTTTTTACTAGGGTACCTTTTTGCCATGAATAATTTATTATATTTATTTTTCAAACGATAGATACGGTTGGTGCCAAGTTAAGATATATTGAAGAGAATGAAAATGAGATAAGAGGACACTTTTTTTCTATAACTAAGGTGACACTGGATGGCCCTGCTGTTGTACTCGAATTCTTTATCTATTATGGGTTGAGATGTTTATTTGTTTCGAGTTTTCTGTTTTGTAAACACTGATTGTAATTTGAATCTTATTGAAAGAAAAGTAAACAAATATTATGTGCGTCGCAAATATGAATTCAAATTCTTGAGTTATGGAAGGGTTTTATTCTTTAAAAGAGTGACAAACAAAATGTGGAATCCATTAGGGAAAGATTTGGTTTCAAGTCAACAGAAAATTCAAAGAATCATAATCGTTTCTAGGAAACGAGTAGCTCATGCGAGGGATCAGCCTCAGAAAAACTTAAGAATGAAAAGGTTTTGAAATTGTAGTGACCCAATAACATTCAATAAGACACTCCTACCTTAGAGCAGTTCTAGAAAAGTGTTTCCTATTCATTTTACCAAATTGCTTTTTTCTAGACACACTCACACTTATTTATTAGAATTCCCTTAGACTGTTTTTAAACCTTGACTGTTTTTAAACCTTGCGACTTTTGCTTGCGATTCGTTACTTTGCTTCAGCTTTTAGGAGAGAGACGTATGTGGTGGCCGGGGTAGACAGACTCGCACGAGTAGCTCGAGTCGCGCGACTATTGGTTTTTCTTCTTTGTGCTTATTCGGGAAATCATTCATTTTTGTCAATCCCTTTCATTGCTTGTTCGCCATGAACGAGTAATGTGATGTTTTTTCTAGCAGGTAGCACGTAGGCACAGTACAGCAGCTGAAAATGTTCACTCTGTAAACTTGAAATGAAAAGGAATTCAAGAAATGACATAGTAAAGAGTTGCAAATACAATCGCTACGTTTAAAAGTGTCTCTGCGACAAGGACAGGCAACAAAAGCGAATCAACGAAAGTCGTAGTGCTCTAGTCGCAAGGTTTAAAAACAGTCTTTTAAACCTTGCGACCTTTGCTTGCGATTCGTTACTTTGGTTCAGCTTTTAGGAGAGAGACGAATGTCATTTCTTGAATTCCTTTTCATTTCAAGTTTCCAGGGTGAACATTTTCAGCTGCTGCTACCTGCTACAAAAAACATCACATTACTCGTTCATGGCTACTCGTGCGGTTCTGTCTAACCCGGCCACCACATACGTCTCTCTCCTAAAAGCTGAAGCAAAGTAACGAGTCGCAAACAAAAGTCGCAAGGTTTAAAAACAGTCTTAACAGCAATAAACGGCTGAACAGTTATACAGTGCATATGGAGAATTGTGTCTATGCAACATTGCATAAATTCTTATTTAAAAAAAGTCCCGGTCTATACATGGTTTGTGTCTAAAAAACGGAATCTATTACATTTTTATAGCATTTATTTTTATGGCATTTATTTTTATGGCTTCAATTAAAATGGTGGGGATCAGGAATAAATGTATACAAGTCCTATTTAACCTCCAAGCGCGTTAACCTATACAATGGGGACGTTTGGTGTCCCATAGCTTTGCTGTGAAATACGTTCGTTGTTGTTGTAATACGTGTTAAATAACAGCTGATTAACAGCTGACGACCATAACAACGAACAACGTGTTGAAAAAAGTATCCAGCAAATTTTCGGATACCTTTGGATATTCTCTCTGTTTCCATATGTTCTTCAATCAGCTGGAAAAAAGCTGTTTTTAACCATGTTAATTACAACAAAAGCAAGGTAACCTATCCAAAAGTTATGTTCGTGAACGTACCCATTACGTACGTTTACGTTCCTTTTTTTGGATAGGTTACCTTGCCTTGCCTTGTAGAGGGGTTAAATACAAGTATTTTTTTTACCGTTTAGGAGGTAGGGGCAATTTTCGAAAAAATAAAAATTCTTTAATGGAAAAATTAATATTAAAAATCAACGGCAACACTTAAAAACCATTACTATGACGGTTTTAATAGGCAGAAATATGCTCTTTAATCCTACATTTAAATGAAATTGTTTGCGTCAACAGTTTTCAAAATATTCGCATTCAAACTCGAAATGTTGATAAAAAAAAACCTAAACAAATATCTTTGAACCAATTTTGTTCAATGTGGTCAATCCTCATATCAATTTTAAATGAAACGCAAAAAACCGAAGGCTTTTATGTCTACTACTTCTTGAGAAAATTGAAAATACGGCGCGGCGGCGTTTAAAAAGCGAACCCCCTGCTTGGGCTCATTATAGGATTTGGGGTATGTGATAGTTTTTATTTTTCCACTAAAGACATTTTTTTCGAAAATCACCCCTACCTCCTAAACGGGAGGAAATAGACCCCCCTCAATCAATATTTAAAAAAAAAAATTATTTAAAAAAAAAATTTTTTTTGAAAATTCAGTATTTTTAAAATTAATCAAAAAAACTTTTATAATATACATCATGTAGTATATTAAACTCTAAAAAACTGCATACCAACATTTCAAGCTTTTTTTTCAAAAAACTAAAAATATAAAACATGATTTTATCAAAATCCGTCCTTCAATTTTCGAAAAACATTTTTCATAAATTTGTTATTATAAATTTTCCATTGACCCGATGATGAATATAAGTATTGTTTAATTAAGAACGTAAAGAAGTCTGAAGTTGTGTTTTAAATATATTTAAAATAAGTTTTATATTGTATTAAAAAATTAAAACAATAAATTTGTTGGAAATAAAAGTGTACAACTTCAACAACATAAAATCATTCCCTATCTGTCAAATGACAGAGTGAAAATCAGGGGCGCAATCATTTTTATTGTTAATAGTAATGCGTTTTGATACGTTGATCGCCCATAGTATGAAGTTATGTGCATAAAAAAAACAATTTCTTAAAAATAATGTTATAGATTACTTAAATAAAAAACAAACTTAGTTTCCTTGTTTATATTTTCAGATTTTTTTTAACAGGCAACTTTCATTGATAAACTAAATCAAAATATATTTTAAAGTTTAAAATAACCATTTATTTTCATTGAACGCTTTAGAAGATTTGAGTTGGGTGGTTATAGCCCCAAAGAGTTTTCAGTCTTCTGCACTTCGTCCCAGTGTTAATACTTGTGTGGGCCATATTTATTTTCCAGAGCACGTATTCCTGTAGGCTGTAGCTCTATCCAATGGCGTTCACCGAAAGTCAATCAACGCGCCTCTGGTTGGTCTATTGGTCTTGAAGTTAGTTAACTTTTAGCTGATATTTTCAAGATTTGTTCACTAACTTTGCTTTTGCATTGTATTGGTGACATCTTGTCGTTCAATGGACTACAAGTAAGTGGACTAAAGGTCAGTGTATACGCATTTAAAGTGCCCAATTAAAGACCTAAGTATGGACTGCTGTTTTAAAACATCTGGATAATAACTCCCGAGCGTATTCAGTAGTATAATCATGCATTACACAATTTTGGACGCACACACACACACCCCAATATATACATCTATTTTCTATTTTAACAAAACTCCGCCTTTTTGAATTTGAGTGGAATTATTTTAAGAATTTAAAAAATAAATACATTTACTGGCGCGACAGCTCTTTAAGGAGCCAAGGCCTAGTGCCTTATACTCTCAACCATTCCTGTGTGTGTGTTGTTAATCTGCAAGAATGGAAGGGACCTACAGAGTACCGCCGAGTCCGAACGGCTAAATGAGATGCACTTTTTAGAGAGTGCAGGTTTTGTCAGTTCCTCGCAAGAGGCAGTACCCCGGAAAAGAAGGTGGCTATGAGCTGGATTCGAGCTCAGGCTCATTCGCTTAGCAGTCCGACACACTAACCCCTAAGCCACGGGGTCTGTTTTTTTTTCATGTTCGCCTGGTGCTTGAGATCGATTTTGGTTGAAAGAACCCCATTATCGCGGTTAACATCAGCATGAAGTCATCAACATGAGTCTTATCAGCATGAGTCATGATATTTCATACGTATAGCCTGTCATCGATTTATAAGACGTTATCACGTCAAAAAAATGGCGACACCATCAGGGACGGTAGGTTTGTGAATTTCAAGAGTATTCTAGTGTTTCGATAAATTGAGAATAAAGCGATAAAGCACCACTAAAGAAGACTGATGATCGGATCGGCCCCCATTTAAATAGCTATGATGTCATTTGGCTTGTGGCCATCTTCAGGGCCATGCAGTAACTAACTATTAATAGTGGAGACGAGAACATATACCGACCTTTAATACATTTTTGCCTTTTTTCCTATTCTATATTCACACCATTTGGTGATTTCAGTGCCGCTCTTGCGGGACGTACAGCAAAAATAAAAATGCTGCTTCATTTCATGAGAATACTAAGGAGATAGGTAGTGTATTTACAAAGGTAGCACACACAAGTTGTTGTTCGCCTTTTTCTTATGTATCAAATGAAAGAAATTATCACACAAAAAAAAATTTAAGTAAAATCCCACAAAAAATTGTTTAAAATGCACATTATATGTTTTCTGCTCCTCTCAAGGATTTTTCTTACTTAGTATTTGACCTTTTAGTAGCAACTTGATTTAACGTAAATAACCTACATAAATACATTTTCACTTGAGTGAATCATTCTTTTTTCTCCGAAATCATTTATTTCTACTTTGTGTAGAAAATTGAGTAAAAAAGACAAAAAATTATACCAAATTATGTCAAGCCAGAAATTATCTCAAATTTATATGAAACATCATTCCATTTGCACTTTCCGGGAATTCTAGAGTGTCTCTACCCTCTATCAAGCGCGTCGGTAGTCTGTTTGGAATGTATGAGCAATCCGTCCTTTTTTATTTATGCCATTGCATGCCTAGTTTAGTTCATTAATTTAATTGGACAAAGACGACATACTAATGTGTGCATATTTCCTCTGGCAATAAAAAGAAAAAAATCTTTAATGAAAATAAAAAGCAACAAAAAACATAGAAATCCTAGAAAGAGTTTCAGCAAATACGCGCGTGGGCTTCCCGTTTCTATTTATGTCCTTTAACTCCTCCAACGCTAAATCTACCGTCATCTACGTGAAGCAGTATATTGCTCTCGTGAAATGTAAGGAGGCAAAAAGGGTCTACTCTATGAAACATGTTCCCAAGCTGGATGAAATATTGAGTTCTTCATGTAAAAGGACAACAAAAAAAACAACAACAATTCCCCACAGAACCCTTACCGCATATCGTACTTGTTGAGTTTGTTGTTGGAGCGCTTCTTTCGGTCACCATAATAACGACTTGAGTACTGAAGGGGCATTGCAAAAGGTTCCAAGTACGCCTCCGAGTTGAGAATATTCTGAAGGTTGTCGTATCCTTTGTTGCTACCGCGATATTGGCCTGAAATTGAAAGAAAAAATGAAAAAAAATAACTTAACTATTTTTATCAAATTTGAAGACTAAATAAATATTGTTGTTGGGGGGTGAAAAGTGATGGGTATGGGGCATGGGGGTTATTTGACTAAACAAGCCATAAAACGTGCTTGGAATTTTAATTTCGTGGCATATTCTCTAGTCTGGAAAAATGTTTTCTTAAGAAAAATCACAATTTTGAATACAGAGTTTTGTAAAAGAACTATTTTCGAAAGATATTTCAAAAATTGAAGTACTTTGAACACTTGTATTCTGAAATATTTCATATTTTTTTTTCATCATCATACACTTTATAGTTAAGGGTTACAATATTTTAAAAGTTTAAATATAGAAAAGAGACTTTTGAGATAACAAATCTGGAATATATGTTTCATTTTTAAACTCATTCATTGTATGTCTAGGTACATATATTCATTCTCTATAGTACTCTCATGAATGCCATTTAGTTTCTGGCCATTTACACGGATAAGCAGTAACTAACTCTCAATAGTCGAGACGAGAACATTAACCGATATATAATAGACTTTTGTGCTTTGTTCTTATTCTTTATTTACACCAATTGGCGATTTCAGCACTCATTGCGGACCGTGCAGCAATTAAAAATTGATGCTACATGAGAGTACTATAGGCAGTCTTTACACAATGAACTCATTTTTAAATTAAAACTTATGTAACCAAATAACGACATAACTATGAACAATTTTAAGGGGATTGTGAGATATGTCAAAACAATCTACATCTGTCAGTTGTAGTTATTATACGACCTGTCAACCCTTTATGTAGACGAATAATAATATTGTTTCCACTAGCTTTGATATAAAGTCGTTAACCTTAAATTGTTATGCAAACGCTTTGTTGTGTAAACTTTTCAATATACAACATCTGAAGAAGATTTTTATAGCTGTGTACATAATGTATATTTTGTGATTTAAGTTAAAGGAATATTCACACAAAAGTATTTGGATTGTGGAGTTTAATGCTTCGAAAACTCAATGTTGTCTAAAAAAAAAAATTGATCTGCAACAACTAATAACAAAAAGCATTCCTCTCCTTTTCACACATCACAATTACGAAGCGGAATACTGTGCCGGTATATGTCCTTTTCGCACGACCATTAAACCGTGTCGACGACACTTTGTATTGATACAGTGTTCGGCTGCTTGTTGAAGGGATATTGTTAAGGCTGTGTCTCAATTGCGTTAAAATGCTGTCTAAATTTTATGTTTGCATCGGAATGGAATTTTAGCTTTTTACTGTGTCAGTTGGGTTAAAAGAGATATTTTTTAAACATTATTTCCCTCATAAATAGTAATTTTTTCCTAGAGAACAAAATTTATCTTGATCAAATTTATTACTTTTTTATACGAAAGACTTAAAGAATACCAAGTTAAAAATCAACTCACATACATAAGTTCAATTTTTACTTGTGTTTTTTAAAACAAGAATCCCAAATCTCTTTAAAATAGTTCCCATCATAGATAATTTACTTACTAGTCTATGAACACTAAATTTGACTCATGTATTGAAAAAAAAATTTCAACTCAAATTCATATACATATATCGTTTTCTCTTTTACACATACACAAACAAAGGACGACGTCAAAATTTGGCCGACTGGCTAATATTTAACCTGCTATGGAGTAGGTTAAATAATATCACAATTTAATCCGTCAAAATTTATCCATGGTATCAAATTTTGCAGCATTTTAACGAAATTAACACAGCCTACAGATCTAATCGTTTATTTCAGAAACAACATAAGTCAACTGTTTTAAATAGTAAAATTCCACAACGCTACATACAAATTAAGAGTATGTCAAGTAATAATATGAGCTTAAGATGCATTCAAAAACTGTTAAAATGTTAACCTTGTTTTAAGTCTTAACCGGTTTTTAAGCCTAAAAAGTCGCTTGACTTATGTCGTTTCAGAATGTAAACGAACGTGTTTTGGTAAAGCTTTTTTTTTTTTATTAATTAATACATTTTAAACAAGAAAAACTGTTAACAAAAATATAAAGAAAATACCATTGATCTTGATCGATTGGATTACAATCCTCTTTACAAGTTGGCCAAGCGAAAATTTCATCATAATACTCTTGAATTTTAATGTCTCCTGAAAGATACGATTTTAGTTGTTTTATATCATTCATCTTCTTAACATTGATTGGCACCTTTCCAGAGGGATAAGCAAGAGTTTCCGGCAAACTACCAGTTCATCTCTTTGAAGGTTTCCCAGGTTAAATGTTCGACTTGCAAAACAATAAATAAATTCTTTCGCAACAACAGTTTTATCAGAAAAATCCAAGTGGAAAAAATGAGAAAATTTACTTATAGTAAGCGCATACTTATTTTCTCTAGCCACATGTCTTGCCATAGACTCCATTAAAAGCATGTTTCTTTTACAAAATCGTGGCCACCAGCTTTTGTAGTCAATAATGTCTGTCTTTTTTGGTAAACTGACTACATTTTTTTGAGATTAAAGAAGATAGTATCAAATCGGCATATTCTACAGTGTAAATTCTATCACTATTTTTAATTTTGCGTTTTAAGACTGCGAAGTCTCTATCAAATGGTAAAAAAGAATGTGCTCGTATAGGAAAATACTCTTCGATAGTCTTGAAATTTTTTAATGATACTAAAGATGACAAAAACCTTATCATTGTGCGGTTTTTATTTTGACCACCACAGCCATCTGAAAAAATATGCAACTCCTGGGCGTCATTCACGTTACTTTACAAAATTGATTTTAAAAAAATAACACATCATTTGGGCCTTTTCCAGCGATCCCTTCATGGTAAACAAAAAAAGTTGCGGTATTGTCTCGAAGATCGTGTATACAAAATACGCTAACAGTAAGTTGCCTCAAGTAGAACGTTTCCTGTACAGGTATATTGGATTTGAAGATTTTGCATGTAGTCAATACATATTCTGCCAATAGTTTTTGTTTCATCCAACTTTAATTTTTCCTGAATTGACTTAATGGTCGAATAGAACTTATTAGCACATCTTAAATATAGTATTTTTCAACAACTGCCGTCCTCTTTACCACATCGTTCCAAAAAGTGCTTTTTATCATTATTTCTAGCTTCTCACACGTACAACATGTGTCCACCTGAGGACTTCCAAAGGAGGGTGAGAACTGTTCTTTAAATATTTTGTAATAAAAGTGGTACTTAACATCTGCTTAGCATCATCTTGAAATTTAATGTATAATGCCCCATTTTTGTTGGAAAAGATTTAATATGATTCTTTATTGCATTAATGACAAGGCCTGGAGTTGCGTTTCCAGAAACATTTTTTCCACGTTGGCCGTTAGGATTCTTACCATGTGCAAGAAGTGAAAAAAGTCTTCTGACGCGTCCAGCGGTTATTTCATGAGCTTTAATAAACCCAGATTTGCAAACTTTGAGTACGAGTAAGTAGATCCTCTTGATGGCCTTGGTGACTGATCCTCAGGCTTTCGACACCTCCTTTGAGTAAGAGGTTAAACAGAGATGAGACTCTGCAAATAACTGTCTTGTTCATTCTTCGAAATGAAGCTTATAAACTTGGAGAAAATTTCAAATTTTAAAGAATCATTCAAATTGTTGAGGCATTTATTCTTACATCTATAAAGGGTACAGGATTGGGATTATCCTACCATTAAAAGCTTCTTATTTTAAACTTAAATACATTCTACTCCGGGTGTCACAGCAGCTACCACGTTTCTCTTTCAGTTTGTATATTGACTGCCAGTTGCTCTCGTTTCAACACTTCGTGTCTGTATAAATTTAAGATTTTTCACGCCCCTTTTTCTTTTGGGGTTGGTGGTGGACATTTCTTCACATTCTTCCACATTTTTCACTTAACACGAAACTAAAATTACTTAAGTAATTGCGACGACCGATGCATTTTTAATATAAAAATCTTCTATCAGAGAAATAACTGACCGTTATGTGTAAAAAGTAAAAAAAATTTGTGGAGAAACAGCATAAGTCAATTACTTATGTCATATCTCTTCAAAACACTGAAAATAGTACTCTCAGTTTTTGTACTTTGAGGAATCCGACATGTTTAGTTTCTCTTCAAAAGATAAATAACTACACAAAATGAGAAATTTTCAAAAAAAAAAATTGTGAAAAGCTGACTTTTGTATGTTGTTTTTGAAATAAACAATTCTATTAGGCCGCGTCTCCATTAGAAATAATTATATCGCTCTTATGTCAGACATTATTTCTTAAATTTAAGTATATTTCTTGAGTTATTTTATGAAATTTCATTATTTGCAATGATCTCATCAAATAAACAACCTTGCCTGATTTTTATTTTTGTTGGGAAAATGGAAGGGATTGCGAAAATTTTTCAATTTATTATTTATTTATTTCTTTTATTTTGTTCCTAATAAATGCCTGCAAAAACATAAACAATAAAAAACATAGCAGGTACACATCTGATAGTAGAAGTAGAACATATGGAAACAGAGAGAAAATCCAAAGGGGTCCTGAAATTTGTTGGCTACTTTTCTTCCTGATTTGATATTTGAAGAACAGCTGGTGGGCATTTTTGCAAAAAAAAACTGCACAGCATCATTAGGTGTTTTTCTTTTTTATCTTCGAGCGGGGCACAGAGTGCGGCCTGAGCGAATAGAGCTCGCTTGTAACCGAGGGGCTATTAAAGAAACACAATTGAGCACTGAACTGTCATCATACCATTTTTTTAATAAACTATGAAAATTATCAGCTTTGTTTATGAAATTGGTGTTTTTCAAGTTCTTCACTTCTCTTCATCAATAAATAGTGTACAAAAAAAATGTATTATATATTTAATTAATTTGTCCTTACTTTCACTGGGAGAGCAACCAGATTCGGCCGCCATTTCAATTGTTTTGATTTGTTTTATTTTTTTTTTTTTTTACTGTCACAAAAAACGCACTCAGCTCTTCGCTCGATGTGCCCTGTTAAATTTTAGCGAGCTCATCGAGCGAGCTCCGAGCTTAAAAAGAAATACAAGTTGAGCGCTCAGAGTGCTCCAAGTCAAAAAAGAAACACAGTTTTTTTTTGATAGCTCAGTGCACCGGTTCGGAGCTATAAAAGAAAAACGCCTATTGTGGGCACTTGCAAGTTGAGACGAACATCCTCGTTTGACAGCTAATACAGATCCAGCTCCAGCTTCGTATTCCAGCTCCGTTTTTGCATTGTGTTCACCCAGTTAGTCACCTTTTTTCATCGAATCCGGCAACGTCACCGAAATCGTTGCCGCACCGGACGCAATGGATTTTATCAGTTGAGCCCTTAATGCTTAGAGAAAAAACAACCAGAATTCTTGATAGCCTTGACGTTTATAGTCGGAAGTATTTTGATAGAAACAATCACAAAAGAAAATCTGCCAAATACTTTATAACCAAAAATTTATTTTTATTAAATGTTTTTTTTTTATTTTTAAGAATAGTTCTATAAATAAAGTGTGTTTTTTAGACGTGTGGTTTTCAATCTATTAATATTTTTTTCCGAATTAGTCTTTTTTACAGCTGTTACTTGATTCATGCTCAGTTTTGTTTGCCATTTCATAGTAAATAGACTTATTTCTGAACAACGTTAGCAAATCGTGCAAATTTATTACCAAAATAATGATTCGGTGGAGCGGAGTATCGAAGAAGACCCGAATGACTCCATCCGCTATCGGCGCATCAATTGGAGCTATGCCCATCCACTTTATGGAAGATTTTGCGGAAAGATCTTGGTTTGCGAGCTTACAAAATCCAACTCGTGCAAGAATTGAAGCCGAACGACCATCAAGCACGTCACACGTTCGGTGAATGGGCCCAAAACGAGATGGCCACCGATCCCTATTTTCACAAAATTGGGCCTCTCGGCTGGAATTTATTCGAGCCAGCCACGGCGATCACTTGCCCAAAATCATTTTTAAAGCATAATGGTAAATTCGTATCTTTATAATTAAGCTAAATTCTTGGCCTTAACATTAAATTATATGCGTTTATTTCTTCTTGAAAATCACACGTCTAAAAAAAACACCCTTTACTATGTGGTAACTTTAATTCACATTAGGTACTGATGGAAATTGATGTTGTAGTTGTATTAATGACTGCACTATTTTCTTCTTTTGTTAGTTTTTCCCTGGGAGACAAATTAAGACATCAAATATATGTGAAAATATTTCTACTAAAGAAAATGCCACATAAAAATAAAGTGTGTTGGCATTTTTGAAAGAAAATATCCTAAACACGAAACAAGATAAGGTAAAAGAGGACATTAGAATCTAATCCGTTTTTAGTTTAGTTTATCTCACATATTCAAATATAAAATTTCCCTACTCTAAAGCTTTCCAAACATACATACAAACTAAAATCAATACTGCACATTCAAGAGACTTACCTCGAGGGTACTCATCCTGCAGCTCCTGCAAATCGGAATACATCAATGGTGGGTCAATCTCATCGCTCCATACACCACCGTTAGACAGGGCTGCCGATGGTAGAGGATTGTTATATAAGTCACCTCCACCATACATTAACTGTGGGTTTACACCGCGCTTTTGAAGGATGGGGGCTGACGCAACTCGTTGCTCGTGTTGTTGCTCTCCGATGTTTCGGCCCATAAGAGCAGCATTGAGCACATTGGCAGTATTCAGTGTGGGCGCTGATTGAGTTTCTGTGTTTGGAATTTTCTTATTTGTTGTGTACTCATTATAGTGTTCTAGATTACCAGCTGCTTGTTTTGACGGCCCTTTTTCATTAGACGATCGCTTAACTGCAACAAAAATGTCAAATCCATGATTAATAGACGAATTATTAAAGAGGAATAAAATTGATCAATTTAAGTTTTTTCAACATTAAAGAAATTTTTCCTAAGACAGGTTTTCCAATCCAAATTCAACGTATTACTATTTACTATGATCTCAGTTCTCACCAAAATGAAATCGTGTATTTCGGCAGAGATTGGAAGATTTCAATACTTCAAAATGATGTTCACCCACCAATAAGAATAATTCAAAATTCACATGTCAAAACTCAAAATGTGCAGTGAGCATGAAATAAAAACAGTCTGAGATGATATGAGATAAGTTAATTGTTCTTGTTACAACTACATATTATTGTATTCCCTAGCAAGATTGATTGCTGAATACTATAAATTATAAGATAAAAAACAGGAGCAAAAAAAGCATCACCTAAACCATAGGGTTTAATATTATATGTCACCTAGCTGTCACTTTATTTATATTTGATTTTCTGTTGGATGGCAATTTCAGACCTGTTTTTTTTCAAACAGGCTAGGCCTTATTCCTTGGACTAAGTGCATAATGTTATCAGCAAAGGAATAGTGGTTAAACCACACTTCAGCTTTGGCTTCGTCGCGCTACATTTCGCACGCTTTGTGTTCGTTTTAAATGACATTTTCCAAATTCCGGTTATTGTTTTTGCTTTTTTCTGTCAAAGCGTTTGAGTCATATTACACGAACCACATTTGATGCAAAGCAAAGGGATATTGTGATAAGATGTGTTGATTTCCTATGGTTGGACTTGTAAAAGTCAGGCGAAACCGAAGCTAAGCGTGATTCTGTTTTACCCATTAAATAAGAAGAACAGGAAGACGTGTTGTATATATATATATATATATAGTGTACGTGAGTGAAGCCAATCAGTTATATTAGTATTAAATTCCAGCTCTTCCTGTCATTTTGGCAAGGCGGTAAAAAAAAGTCATTCGAATTTAGATATTTGTTAATTCAGAGATATTACTCTTTATAAGTTTTATTAAACAAGTGATTTAGTGAGAAAATTTGCATAATTAAAAAAAAAAACAAGAATCAGGATGAGCTGCATTGTCAAAACATATAAAACCAGCGTTTTTAAGAAGAATGAACCCATTTCTTTTCACAGGTAAGTATTGTTTTATTTAGAACGTAAAGCGGTGTGGAGTGGTGTTTTGAATATATTTTAATCATTGTAGAACAATTTAGAATAGTTTTATGTGGTATTAAACAATGAAAATAATAAATTAGTTGCAAATAAAAATGTACTTCTTCAATGGATAAAATTCTATCTTTCTATCTGTCAAATGAGAGAGTTGAAGTCAGGGATGCATTTGTTTTCATTGTTTTTTTTTTGGTTAGGCGCTTTAATACGTTGAGTGCATGTAGAATGAATTTATGTTTGAAAAAAATTTACATTTGTGAATCGTGTATATTTTTTGATAAAAAAGTTTTTTTTAAGGTATTTGTCATTTTGTGAAAATGTTAGTATCGTCTTATATGTATTATATCTACATCCAGTCATGTAAATGTGCAGTTTATGTTTTTGAATGTGAAACGATTGAACAGAAATAACTTTTTTTAAGATTTCCGAGAGCCGAGTGGAGAAGATAAAAATGGTTAAAAATACTTCAATTGAATACAGATGAAGTCAACAACAACAAACAATACATTTCAGGGGAATGCTGCTAATAAAATTGATAAAAACTGTTATAAATTATTTAAATAAAACAAACTTAACTTTAAAATTAAAAAAAGAGGTGTCGCTATTTCACTTGTTTGTATTTTTTCAGATTTTTGTAACAGGTAAGTTTTATTAATAAAAAAAATCCAAATCTATTTTACAGTAACTATTTGTTTCCATTACACGCTTTATAACATTATAGTTGGCGCCCATCTTTTGCACTCTGCCCCAGCGTTAATACTTGTGTGTATGTGATAACTCACACTATTAAGAAAGAGGCTTCATTTATTTTCAAAAACACGTCTTCCTGCACTTCTCATTCAATGGTTTTACCCATAAGAACCAGACGTGTCAAATTTATTTTGAAATTAATTTTTAGGTGCGTTCAATTATGTGAGCTTTATTATTGTTTTTTTCATACAAAAAATCAAAGTTTGAGAAACTTAAACTTATTGTGGTTGATTTTTTTAAGGGATTTTTGGTGAACGTTATTTTGCTATTTCACCTACGCGTTTTTTTATTAATAGGACTATTACAGACAAATTAATAAACATATAATAGCGTAAAGTTAGGCCTTAGGACTTGGAGCAAAACCACAGAAGAAGGTGCATTAGCAAAGGAATAAGAATCAGATACTCAAGTTTATTCTGAAATGAATTATTAGGTGAGTTCAATAATGTTAACTTAATTATTGTTTTTTTTTTTTTTTTTTTTTTTTTTGAAACAACAAATTCCAAGTTTGAGAAATTTGGTGAAAATTTCTATTTCATGAACAGGCATTTTACTTATTGTAATAGATTTTTTTAAGGGATATTTGGTAAACATCACTTTATTGTTTCACGTACATTGGAATAAGAGTTTTTTTATATTAATAGGATTGCTGAAGTATGAGCATGAGCATTCCTCATTCCAGATGAAAATGAAATAGGTCGCTTAACATGTTCATACACATATACATTATACAAATATCATCATACACAAAAAAAACAAGGTATCTAATATATTCCGGAATATTTTTTTGATTTTTTCTGCCCATTTATTTCATGTGTAGTGTGCGCATTTTGTTTCAGCTGTCAAAACAATACAAAATTATACTTCAATTCGTACGCTTGAAAGCGTGCATTACGTACGAAAAGAAAAGCGAACTCTAAACTTATCAAAGTCATTTCGGGTTAAGGATACAAATCACATGTATTCGCACTGCTTCGTAAGGCAACATATTTACCAATTCTTCAATTAAGTTTGGGTCTTTAGACCTTAGTCCAGTATTTCAAAGTGCAGTGTGAGGCATGCATCAATGAAGTGCGAAAAATCTATAGAAAAAAGAAACAAGAACGGCAACTGAAAAGATAATTCTCTTTTCGCCTACAAACGGAAAAATTTCCCGTCAGTGACACATATGTGTACCGGTCCCTGTATATTTCTTATGGGACTACTAATACGTCTTCATTTTTGGAGAGTAGAAAACGTATGGCTGCTTCTCACATGTATTCATATACACAAAATAAAATGTCAGGGTTTGCAGGGCATGATCGGTACGAGTCGCAGTATTTTTCTTTTTTCTGTAGAAAAAAACAAATTTGAAGAAATAAGACATAAAACTAATTTCCCGGTGAGATACGTGCTGAGTTTTGACGTTTTTCTTTTTACTTGTTCCATAGTTTGTTATTGCGTACGTTCACAAACGCAACTTTTGGGTAGGTTATCTTGCTTATGTTTGGGTTTTTTTGTGAAACAAATCCAACCAGAAAGGGTTACCTCTCAAAATTCGAAGCAAAAGAGAAAGACAGTCGGCTGTTCACGTGTTGAGAAAAGTATCCAGCAAATTTTAGGATACCTTTGGATTTTCTCTCTGTTTCCATATGTTCTTCAATCAGCTGGAAAACAGCTGCTCTTTCTCTCTCTTGGCTTTGCGAAGCAACAAACATCAAAGACTTTATGGCTAAAACACAATCACGCTTTAGCTTCGGTTTCGCCTGACGCTTACAAGTCAAATCAATACATCTTATCACAATGTCGCTTTGATTTTGACGTTACTTTTGGTTCGTGTATAAGATAAGGTAACTTGACTCAAACTCAAAGTTGAAGTAGAAACTGGTTGAACTTTTGCTCGCTTTGACAGAAAAAAGCAAAAAACAATAACCGAAATTTGGAAAATGTCACTTAAAGCGAACACAAAGCCTGTTAAATATGACGTCACGAAGCCAAAGCTGAAGCCTGATTGTGTTTTAGTCATTATCAAATTAGAATCATGACTCAAGAAACTTGTGTAATTATTCCAGCTCCAACATCACGGAATGGACATTGAAAAGGAAATTTAAAAAAGAGACATGCCTCAAGCTACACTGTGATTTACCGGACTTACCTTACTTTATCTTAGGCGGTGCTACAGTCCATGTGGACCTGAACCTCAACCAACAAGTTTCTCCTGCTGGTTCGGTCCATGGCCAGCTGCCTCCAGTTTTGCACTTGATTTCAGTCGAGTTCTTCTTTTATTTGCATGCAACACCTAAGTATTGGTCTTTTTTCACTGAGCCTTTCCTTCGCTCCGGGGTGAAATCGAGGATTTTCCGGGCCGAAGCATTGATGACTTTTGGAATCCCAAAACTGCACACTGGCCTATATATGTATTTATGTATAACTCGTTTTTATATATGCTGTCATACGCCGTTCGATGGTGGACTTTTCTAGCCTACTAGATACTAACTGATACCTCTGTATTCTCTGTATTCTCTGTATTCATTCATTTCACTCACTGGCAATGCTTTCACCTAACCATTTTTTGGCTTATGATTTGGTGCATACTTGTAGCAAAACCATCGCTTAGCTTTGTTGTCTTTGGCAGCTAGGTCATTGGCGGCGGCTTAATTTCTCTTAATCTAAGATATAGATAGATTCATTTCATGATATGGTGGGCGAAATCGTCATTCTGCTTCGTCTAGATATAAAGTTTTATTCTAACTGACTGCGGAATTCGTTGAATTTGTTTCAATGACGAAACATTCTACAAAAATGTTTTTTTGTATGTTCTCAGCATTTAATGTTATTCTGCTACGATGTTTCCCTGATAGTCTATTCAATTCTCAGTAAAAAATGCTGGTAGTTTTTAATGAGAGGAAACGAAACTCGATGACCTCTTACAATCGATAAACTAATTAATAAAAATCTTGAAATTCGGAAGCTCTTCTACACTAGTGTTTAATATATATTTTTTTCCACATAAAAAGCTTTATTAAAATTCAATTAAAACTCAGCCATCCGAGAAATTGAATAAATCAAAGAAATCGCATTAAAATCAAAACCCTTATGTAATATTTATGCAACCCTTCATAATAAATCATTCCCCTTTGGTATGATGGAAGTAATGATGACAGATGAATTATATCATTCCCGAGCTAATTAAAAAAATGTCCATAGCTTTAAATATAGTTTTCATAGTCGTTTAAAAAATATGTTTTCCTTCGTCCACGTTTTCTGTGATTGAAGGTGCAGGGACTTGGATTTTCATTCGCTGGCTTAGCCGTTATCAAGAATAAATGCAATTATTCTGTGTCCTTATGTTATCGGACTATCCATAAAGCGTAAAAGATGCATAGAACTCGATGATATTGGAAAGAAATAAATGTTTTCAACTTTTAAAACACTAGATGAAAATAATAAATTGTGCTTAAGTTAACTTACAACTTAATAAAATATGACAACCCTTTTCATTAAACACAATCAGAAATAAATGAATAGACGAATATGTAATATCCAAATGAATACTTTAAATTCTTAGATTTTGGTTATAGTATTAAATTTCGTAATTAAAAAATAATAAGATTCCCTCAAAGTGTCACATACTTATGTACATACTCTTTCATCTTATGTAACTGAAACTTCATTGTCTTTATGACTAACAGTGTATAAAACACAAAAAAACAAAGTGTTTTCATTAAAGTTCATTAACTACTCTGTCGCCGTCACAAACAACCTACGCACAAATCAATATTATGTACATGTGTGCGCATACCTTCCTCCTGAACCCTATTATTCAATTTGTTTTTCGTCCGTCTGTATTTTCGGACCCTATCCAGACTATCATCTATCAAAGCACTTAATAATAATACCTGCTTGTTTTTCAAATACATGTATCGTTATTCCTGAAAGAAACAAAAAATTAACGAGCACACACGTAACAAACCATTCCAAAAAAAAAGGTTACGTATACGCCATAGTGAACCATGCGAAGAAAAACTTGCTAAATGCGTACATACTTTAAGGCGTTTATACTTCTAGGGAGTAGGGAGTTGATCTTAGGATATACAGCAAGTGTTGCTACCAAGAAAAAAAACAACCTTCCTTTCAATTTATCGTTCCATCGAAAGGCCAGAGAATCACAATGGAAACTCGAAGATGAGCGGAAATTAAGTATTTATCTGCGATAAACTTTAAGTGTATTTGGAAAAAAAAACTATAACTCATATAATGTCATGAAACAGTGAGAAAAAGGAATAAACTTGATAGTATTTCGTTAAATATACATTTTGGTATGTGTAAATGTTTTTAACATAGAAATCGTCGTTTTTTTTCAGCGAATGTACATCACAAATGAAGTTTAATTTCGAATTACTTTGAAATGAAACTTAAGGTGCACTTATTTTTTGTTTGTAAAGAATTTGCAATAAATTCACTGAGATCAAAAAGAGTTTGGTGAGTGTTTTTGAAACGAATCAGAACTTGAACTACAAACAGCACATTTTCAAAAACGAATCTATAGCTAGTTAAGGAGGTAAACAATTATTGGTTTCTTCTTTCGGAACCATTTTGGAAGCTAAGTTCTCCAATAAGAAACGAAAAGCATGTCTTTTCTGTTAATTCTTCTCACTGACTTTATTTCTTTTTAAATCGAAAGATGATATATTTGGAGGTTGTTAGATCATGTTGGAAAAATTAAAATCCACTTCAAAATACAGGGAAATCGGCATTAACCTACAAAAGATAGCTGCCATCAAAAATCACCAGAAGGGATAAATGATCATTCATAAGGAAACCTTAATCATACCCAATTCCATCATCCAAAGATTTGCAACAATAAACATGCAGTTTCAGAAGGATTCTTATTTTGCTAGAGAATGCAGATTTTACGCTCGGGATCGGCAGGAAAAGTTCCGTTGCTACTTACTTTGAGATTTTTTTATTATCATCATTCAAAGAGAGGGTGTATGACTTAGGTTCTTTTCGAATGCCTTCTACCAAGTACCTGAGTTTTACCACAGTTCCTGTCATTTCCAGAAGCTGTAATTAAATTAAAGGTCAGCTACATTTCAACCATCTTATAAGCTT
This sequence comes from Platycheirus rosarum, assembly GCA_963971375.1. Lineage (NCBI taxonomy): Eukaryota > Metazoa > Arthropoda > Insecta > Diptera > Syrphidae > Platycheirus > Platycheirus rosarum. The sequence goes on from OZ020507.1 coordinate 40,565,844, forward strand.
GCGCTCACCTCAATGTGGCTTCCTGGTAAATCGCTTTTAAGCACGTCGTCGGTCTCATTATATACAGAGTCCATGAATTCATTTGAAATGGTTCTTTTGTTTGGAAAGTAATATTTGCATCAGACTATTTGCGAACGATTAGCATTAAGAGGTGAGGTCCGTACGTGAAGCCAAGATACCCCTTATTCCGGTGAGCTAGACCGTACCCGCGAGCATGCCACTGCTCCCACACCGGACAACTATCACTTCCTGTCCCCTCTTACATCTTTCCTGTACCCATTTTTACTCCTGCAACAGTATCCGGTTCCACAAAGTGGCAAAAGTCACTGACTACGTCACAGAAAAAAAAATCCCAACTTTCATTTGACAGCACGGCGTAATCTTGTTTATATCATTCTTGGTTCAGATTTTAAAAGTTGCATTTCTTTTTTCGTTCAGAGAATAATCAGAGCGTGCTCTGAGAATGCTGTTCAGGATAAATCGACGGAGCATTCTGAGAAAATGCTGAAAGCAATTAATGTCACTTTAGAGTTGTAGGCTATTTCGCTTTGTCCCATGCACATTGCCTACACCACTCTTCGAAAAATAAATGCCAAAGTGAAAGAGATACATATATATATCAAAAAGTTCAATTTGTGACAGCCAAGTGCTCAAACGTATTTCAAAAATATATCTGAGCGCTCAGACGATTCTCGGTTCAGATAATTATCAGAGTATGCTTAGAATACTCAGGCTCTGTTCAGAGACCTTACCTTTTATGAGTAACGACTTGAGGAGTGATGACGGCGAAAATGGAATGTCATTTCTGCAGCAACTGTGGTTCTCAAACTTAATCAGGGTTCTTACTTTGTTTTTAATTGTAATGCCGTTTGCCAAAATAGTAGTAAAGTAGAAACAATTAGGAAAGTAGAATTGTTAAAAATTAGAATTTTGTCACATATTAAGTAATAAGAATTTATTTCTACGTTAATCAATTTGAGATAATTTTTTTTATATGAGACCTTCGTTACTGAAGATAAGCTAAGCAATTATGGAAGAGTTTTTGTATATTATGTTTATGAATGTTATTTTGGGTTCAAAAATAATCTTAAAAATAATTGAATCTATTGTGTGCTGCAAAATGTTAACGATCTTTTGGTTTTTAGTATACAAATAGAAAATTCGAGATATATCCAGTATATTTAAACTGCAATAATTGGGAATCCGACTTTATACATTCAAAAGAATCAATGAAATTTTGAAACAATTCTAAAATGATGATTATAGGATACCTAAACGCTAGAGTTGGGAGTGAAGAGGGGACGAGTAATATAATGGAGGGTATTCCTATGTGATCAAAGGACTCAATATCTCATGCAACGTTATTGAAAGTACCAAGTTTTTGCATGACCAACAATTACGGCAAAAAATTCTGCAATCTCCAAAGGCAGTACAAATTTTTGGTCAGTTGTAAAAAATATTAAAAACTCCTCATTATCTTCGGTTCCAACGGTCATCGACAATAACAAACCAATTGTTTACTCTTTAGAGAAGGCAAACTTGCTCGCCGCCCATTTTGCTGCCAGCTCCAAACTGCCTCACAGCAACGTTGCCCCTTCTGTACTTGAGAATTAAAATTTTTTTCATGGGACAATATTTTTCCGCATCCCGCATTTGATAGAATTTGGCATGAAACTCTCTTATCAAAAATGCGTGCTTTTGGGATCGATGATACTCTTGTTCGTTGGATTAGAAGCTATCTTCTGGGCCATTCAAAACAAGTTATATTGAACGGTTTCAAGTCTGATTCCCACAAAATGCTGGTGTACCCCAGGGCTGTGTTCTGTCTCCGACTCTTTCTTCATTTTTATAAATTATCTTCTGTCTGTTACTTCTAACCCACTTAACTGTTTTGCTGACGACTCTACCCTCAGCTTTTTATATTCGTTCGGACGTACAATTGTAACGGTACCGTATGTCAAGCTCACTAAATCCGATTTATACAGCATTATCAAATGGGGTTATAGGAATCGTGTGGAGTTTAATGCTTGGAAAACTCAATGCTGTCTTCTGTTGTTAAAGCTTAACATGATCCCAATACTCAATGCCATTGTCCATGAATGGCACTTACATCGAAGAAACCGAAAAGCTCTCAGTGTGTGTCAACGACGAACTCCGTTGGAACGACCATATATTTAAGATCGCTAAAAATGCGGCTAATTGCTTACGTTTACTGTATCGATGTAAGAAGTATTTTTCTCCTTCTGATCTGGCTACAATTTATAAAGCGTTTATACGCCCTAACTCGAGTATAACTCTCACCTCTGGGCAGGTGCTTCACAAACATCGCTTCACCTGCTTGATAGAATACAAAATCGAGCATTAAAATTGGTAGGAAATAGAACTGCCGCTGAAACAATTGCCCCTCTCGAACACCGACGCAATGTCTTATGTCTTTCCTTATTTTATTGTTTCTTTTATAAAAAAATGTTCACTCGAAGTAGCCAGCTGCATTCCTCCCCTTAAAAGTTTCTCCCGTAATAACCGTCTCGCAAGGAATGCTCATCAATTCACTTTTGAGCCCAATTTCCACGTACCATGAAATATAGAGATTCTTTTTTTAGTCGAACAACACGAATTTCGAATAGTTTACCCGGCGGGGTTTTTCCTTGCCATTTTAATTTGGAAACATTCAAGACCAATGTTAATCGACACCTTCTGTTCCTCTTTTCCTAACCTTCCTATGCTCGCGCAGTGTTTTCAACATTAGAAGGGAAGCACAAATTCCTTGTGCGCGTGCACCATTACAAAAAAAAATACCGGCAGTACCGTTTTTGTAACAATAGGTCCACTGGTGATCTGATAGTACATCTCATAAAATAGTGGAACCAATCTCTCCATCGTTTTGGTGAAAGTAAGAATCTTGGACACATAAATGCTTTAATTTAACCGTGTGTCGCAATTAATAGCCATCCGAGCAACGAGCGATGGTTGCTGCATCGGACGATCAAAATATCAGTATCCAACGCCAATAATCCTATTATGAGTCCTTATTAAAATAAAAACGCGGTGAAGCTATAGCCTTATCACAGTCGCACATGTTTGTTTCAAAACGCTCAAACTACATCACAAAAGCTTATCTTGGAATACACCTTAATAAGTCTCATTTGGATTGCACATTGAAGAAATTGTTAAAAAAATTGGAACAACAATTAAAGTTCTTTACCCATTTATTAACCGTAAATCAAAACATAGCAATGAAAATAAAATATTGATATATAAAAAGGTCTTTCAAGGAATTGTGTTTTATGGGTCGCCGGCTTGGGGGAAAATGTGCAGTAAGTTATATTCGAAAGCTTCAAATAGTCCAAAATAAAGTTTGGAAAATGATTTCTAAACTTCCACGTATTTCTCAACTGAACAACATCACCAGATTTCAAATATTAAATTAGTCTCAACAAGGATTTCTAGGCTCTATTAGCGATTTAATTCTTTTTGCATTTATTTGGATAAACCTAGCTACTTAATCCTAAAAACATATTTCTTTACTATATTCATTTAAAACTTATTATTTACTAGCTTCTACCTGCGACTTCGTCTGCGTGGACTTAAGATAAAGCATTTTGGTTAAATTAGGTTCTCTAATCTTTACAACTCCTTTTCCCTATATCTCTATATCTATTAATGTAAATCTTGTAACTCTTTCATTTACCAAACTTCAAAAATTCATGCTGTCGTTAAGGCACAGAAGTATATCAAACAAGTCACCAGGAATGCAGTATTTCACCTTAAAACCTCTTTCCCAGGAACCGTCCGTGCGTTTTTCCTGGATAAAAAGTAGCCTTTGTTTCAATCCAGCACAATATCAATTTACCTACCAAATTTCATCCAAATCTGTTAAACCGTTGAGGCGTGATTGGGGAACAAAATTTGGCTTTCTAGATCTTCTTAAATATAAAATTTTATAGAAATCCAAAGAGCCGTAAAGAGATCTAAAAATTTAAAAAAAAACCGTTATATGAAAGGTCCCGTTAATAGACTTTTCCCGTATATGTGGTTCTAATCAAATGATAGTCAATACCAACAAAAAAATTATCAAAAATTTTCATTAAAATCGTTGCAGCCGATTTCGAGAAAAAAAAGATTTTCCTAAACGGTCATATGGCAGGTACCGTTATTTTTAGGGCTAAAAATAAAATTTCAATTTCCCCTCTGGGGAATGCCAAACGAATCACACAAACCAAGTTTGAAGAAATCGCTTGAACCGTTTAGGCTGCAGCTCGTTATACATACTGACAGACAGACAGCCAGACATACAGACATTTTTTTCGATCACTTTTTTAGACTTCTCTATTATCGTAATGTCATGTTTGATTGTTATCTCAATTTTTTTAATATTCACGAATCCTAAACTTGCCTTATAGTCCCTATAATCGCAAGTAAAAATCACACTTTTGTACCTTTTTCAAAGAAATAAAATGGATTTTAAATTATTCCGCTGAAAACTATTTTACGCACTTTTTTTCGAACAATCAAATGTCACAAAAATCGAATGGGGTTTGTTAACGATAAGTTTTATTTCATATTTTTTGTTTTTAGAGTTGATATTATTGGGCATAATGATCAATTGGTAAATTATGCAATTCATTAATAAAACTAATTCATATTTTCACCCTACGGTTCGCTCAGTTGCTTTCTGGCTTTTTCAGGGGTTGTTTATTAATAAATAGTCTTGTAAATACAAAATACAACAGTTATATGTGAGAATAATTTAAATAGTATCAAGTGACTTACTTTAATTATATAGTGTGATGGTATTTTAGTATTGTGAATTTCAAAAAAAAAATTTGTTGTTTTAATTTTTTTTTGTTCCGGTAATGGTTCTATAAAAGTAGCCAAATAAAATTTGCATACCAAAATTTTGAATTATTGTTTTTCCGTATATTTTAATTTTTTTTTTTCAATTTGCAATGTTTTCAATGCTTATTTTTTTAATTTATTAATCAGCTGTACACAAATAAACTCTTAATAAACTGCAGGCGCTGCGAAATAAGGCCGCAGACAAAAAGGCCCCAAAACCAAAAGTATATTAAGAATACAACAACAACAAAAAATCTTTATTTTGGGGAGTAATTTCACTTTTTGGGGCCTAATTTCATTTTTAGAATTGGGGTTATATTTCATTATGAAAAAAGCCCCTAATATCAAAGAATGAAATAAGACCCCACAAAAATATTATGTCAAATACAAAATTTGGCAATAAAAGCCACTTAGGCCAGCCCAAACCCAAACAAGCAAACAACAAATTTGTCCCACTTTGGTAAATTTTAGTATGAAGAAAGTATGGAGGCATGCTGCTTCCCTGAAACCCCCCTGCTTGGGCTCACTATAGGATTTGGAGAAGGTGCAAGGTTAGGTATGTGCAACGTTTCTTTTTGATTTAAGGTACTGTTGCATAAACCCAATCTCGCACATACTCCATATCCTACAGTGAGCCCAAGCAACGGGTTTGCATGGGGCCAGCATGGCTCCCCATACCTAGCTGATACTGATTGGGAGATAAAATCTCAAGAAATTTCTTTGCACACTGATTCGGTAATAACGCCGAAATTCTGATCCACATTATTACCATTTTTGTTGGAAATAGAGTCGACTTGAAATTAAACCGAAGTTCACCTTTATTTCGCTTTTATTAGGGAAATAAGATTGAATCGACCTTATTATCGTTCACCTTATTTCATGGCCATGTTCATCCTTTTGCCTAGGCAAAACTAGTTTAGACTAAGTGTGTTAGGTTTTTTATTTTTCTAAAAAAATTTGGGTCTTCTTTCATTTCGTTTTTGGTGTCTTTTTTCATTTTTTGGGGCGTAATTTCATAAAGAAAAATATGGTTTTATTTTGATTATGAAAAAGTACTCCATTTTTGGGGCCTTTTTGCCTTTTTTGTTTTTTGGGTCTTTTTGTATAAATAGGATTTTATTAAAATCGGTCCTACAACTTTCGATACACAGTGAAAGCTCTTAAAAGCAGAAACTCATGGTGTTCCAATTTTTTTTCGGTTATGAGAACTGTCCGGTTAAGGAAAAGAAATAGAAAACATTATTTTTTAGCTTCGTATTAAATATTAATTATTAAAAAATAACATCAATCAAAATATTTTAATCTGAGAGTAATGGATACACTCTCTATCTCTCTGAAAAAGAAGTTTGTTCCTGAAAATGTTTCCACAGTACTTTTTCATAAATTTATTTGTATCTAAAACGTGTTATGGTTTACTTCGTTTTTACTAGAAACCGTTATGTGTAGTGATTTAGGCACATTTTATAAGTTCAAACCGTATTATCTTTTTAAGGAAATATTACTTGTTTCTATCAAAAATCCTCTCTTCCGATGTGACTAAGATTTAGGCTATGAACTTTTTAGACTGTTTTTGTATTCAATACAACCGTTTGAATCAATTTAATGTTTTTGCTGATTAATTATTCCATATTGTTGTCCTTTAAAAGTTCGAACAACCACACCCCTTCAAATCCATAAGATACAAGCAATTGTAATTTTTCTATTTGAAGTTTGAACCTTCCCCCATTGTTTTTTGGATTTGCAGGACTATTGGTTTTTTAACTCAATGTGATTCTCAGACAAGGCGCACAAAAAAAAATTGATTTATTTTCGCTCTGCTGGACAACAACACTGCGAATCCAATCAAGTGCTTTAATGAAGTCCTTGTTAATGTCAGTAAAGAACAAAGCACAATCGTGCAAATAAAACAAATGCGTATCTTCTAATTGACTTTAGAAAATAAACTCCACAACTGCTTCCCGTTCTCCCATATTGCTCCAAGGATTGCAGCTCGTAGGTAATCACTTTTTTCTTACTTTTCCTACAACCTGTTGAGGAAGTTTTACTTAGCTAACTTCGCTTTTGTGTAGATACACAAAAAACCAACCATCCAAGGATTCACGATTTTTTTAGAACCATTCCCCTCAGGATATTAAATCTAATAAAAGAACGGAAGTTTTTTCTAATTTCTATTGTTTTTTAAGCTACTATCACAATTTGTCCTGGAAAGAGGAAGTCTTTCCAAAAAAAAGGACTAACTTCAAAGCGTAGGTGTATAGGTTTCTTTAAGGATACATACATGAAGTCCGCCTTTGCATGTTTTAAATATAAATTACTTTCATCAACCTACTCACCTTTGCTGTTCAATTCGGAGTTTTTGGCCAAAACCGATGTTGGGACGCACATTCCGCCCACAATCATGGCCAGCAGGACCAAAGCAACGGTAAAACTTATAACAAACTGCATTTTAAAGCTTTAACCTCTTGAACTTTGACAATGTCCTTTTGGTCAATAATTTACAATCACGAATTCACTAGGTTTTATATATTTATTATTACACAATATTGTTCCAAAGTATCTTATACCAAAAAAAAAAAAAAGATTGATATAGATATGTGTTAGGCCTTAAGGATAGGTTGATACTCAGACTTGCAAGGAGTGCTCTAAACGACTAACAGCAAACGACTATTGCCAGAGCAAGTGGTAGCAACAGTTTTTAAATACCTAGCCTTGTTCTTCTTGGTTACTCTTTCATTATTAATTTTTTTTATTTAACTTACTATTTTTGGCCATGAACGCAAAGTGCACATATGGTTTTGTGAAATTGGTGGATTCGGCGCAAAGGATATGGAAAGCTCAAGCTGATAAGGGAACACAGAGTAGTACAGTTTTTTCCTTCAGCCCAGAAAGGTTGTGACGATGATCCACCTAGAGTATCGGGTGGGCATTATGATTATGATGGTGAGGATTATTACGAACATAGAAATTCATGAAAGCAGCGGAGTTCTTGGAATATTGCGCTGCAACGCAGAAAAAGGCTTTTTTCAAAGTTCGTTTTATATTAAACTGAGCCGCCCACCTATCCGCGTCATACTATGCCACTTGTTGAAATCGGAATGTAAACTTGTAGCACTTTGAGCTTGGTGTTTTGGAGTGTTTGCTTTTTTTTTTTTTGGTAAACTTTTTTACTTTTTCCGCTCATTTAAATGTTTTTAATTGGCATCTGTTACTTACACAAGCACTTATGCACATAAATGCTTACATAAAGATAGATTTTTTTTCATGTATTTATTTACATACTTATGAATCTCTTAGTTTTAATAAAAAAGAAATATATTTAGATAAGAAGAAGCGAAGGGGAATTTATGAAATGCCTACGTAAGCAGGAAGGGATGTACTGTAAAGGATACATAATATAAACATTCTTAAAGTACTTATGGCTGAATAGAGTTCGCTTACTTTGTTCTTTCAAAAGGCTTTAGATTTTGATTTACTTTCAAATATATGTTCATACTAGCTTCTACACGCGGCTTCGCCTAGGTGGACTTAAGATTAAGACTAAGCATTTTGGTTAAATTAGGTTTTTCGTCCAATTATAATTAATTTTTTTTGAGATAGTGAATACCGTTTTTTCTAATCGAAGTGGTATTCCGGTATAACTGTATATTTCTAAATTTTTTATATCTCTATATATCTACATCTCTATATCTTCACATCTCCGTATCCTTATATATATCTATATCTCTGTCTCTTGGTTTCTATGTCTATATCTCTATGTCTCTATATCTCTATGTACCTATATCTCAATATTTCTATATCTTAAAATAACTATATCTCTGTATCTCTGTGTCTCTATATCTCATTATCTTCTTATATATATCTCTAATTCTCTATATCTCTATATCTCTATATCTCTTTATCTCTATATCTCTTTATCTCTATATCTTTATATCCCTATGTATCCTTATCTCTAAATCTCTATTTCTCTTTATCTCTATACCTCCATATATATATCTATGTCTCTAATTCTCTATATCTCTATACCTCTATATCTCTATGTCTCTATATCTTTATATCTCTTTATCTCACTATCTCTATATGTCTTTATCTCTATATCTCTACATTTCTATATCTTCATGTCTCCGTATCCTTATATATATCTTTATCTCTGTATCTTGGTCTCCATGTCTATATCTTTATGTCTCTATATCTCTATATCTCTATGTCTATAACTCTTTATCTTTATATCTCTATATCTCTGTATCTCTCTATCTCTATGTCTCTATATATCTATATCTCAATATCTCTCAGTCTCTATATCTCCATATTTCTATATCTCTATATCTCTATATCTCTATATCTCTATATCTCTATATCTCTAACTCTATATTTCTATATCTCTATATCTCTATATGTCCATATATATATATTTATATATCTCTGTATTTTTGTCTCAATAGCTCTATATCTGTATATCTCTATATCTTAATATCTTCATATCTCTATATTTTTTTATCTCTATATCTATATATTTAATCGGAGCTAGCCCGGAGTGCGCTCTATTAGCTCATAATAAAACGACCGAGCCAACTTCATATATTTTGTGTGTTTTGACAAATGACAGGGTTGGAAAAAAAAACAAAAATCAAAATGGCGTCGGTCGAAGTAAAATATTAAAATTAATTTTCCTATTGAAATAACATTAATTTAATTTAATTTTTGGATTTAAGGTGCAAAGTAGACCAAAGTGGCGGATTTCTCTGTGAAAAAGTATTGCATCCAACGCTCTGGTTCGGATCAACACAGTTACCCTACGCGATGAAAACAAAACGTAAAGTCGTGTGATTAGTTTCGCTCTTGGAGAGCGCGATGAGGAAAGAGTAAGTCCTGGAGAAAGATTGCCAGGCTTAGATGAAAAATGGTCACACTGTAATAAACAAACTCATAAGTACTGCTGGCTCATACCATTTATGAATATAAAGAGCTCAGAAGAATAAAGAAACGACTTCATAGACAAAATAATGTAGACTGGGAAAAAAATTGCTTGTGAAATGGAATGAAATAGAGAGCGAGGTCCGAACTAGGCCCGGAAGTTCTACCAATCTGTCAGAAACATGTCGCAATATACACTACGAAATTGAGGACGTTCAAATTTCTTCGAAGGACACAAATAAAAAGCATCATTCCCTTCTATGGAAAAATACTGGAAAAACCGATTTCCAAGCAAAAATAGATAGAGCGATACAGGCAAAAGGATCAAATCTGTGCTTAAACTACTTTCCATTACCCGAACTAGAGCAACTAATTACGGGTTCTTCTAGTTTCATGCAGCAATCAACGTCTCTAAGAAAAAAAGAATAAATGGTATGACATTAGCTGTGAAAAATTAAGAAAAAAGTCTTTAGCTCTACTTAAATTATTAAGAAAATTCAACATACGAAATATTGCACTGTTGCAGAGATAAAAAACGAGAATATGAGGAAAACTTAGCTATATCTTTGAGCCAATGTAGAGATTTTAAAGAGTTTTGGACTTTAACAAAAAAGATAAATGGCGATGAAGGATTGAGGTCCGGACTTAGTATCAATCTAGATGTTTTTATGCTAGACCATATTTGCAAAATGAGTTGTTAGACTCGGAAATATCAAAAGAAGAAGTAGAAATCGTTCTGAATGGCCTCCAAGATGGAAAAGCAGCGGGATCCAATGGTATTCCATGTGAATTTTATAAGTACAACTCTAGCAACTTTAAGGACAAATTTACTGATGCACTGAACATTATCTACAATTTTGGCATTCCGCCCGAAAACTTCTATGAAGCCCTTATTTTACTTATCTTTAAAAAAGGTGATGATCAGGATCCCAGCAATTATAGAGGCATTTCATTCCTTAATGCAGGTTTAAAAATTTAAACTTCGCTTCTCTGTCGGAGACTAACAAGATGGGTTGAATTAAATAACAAGTTGAGTGAGTTTCAAGCTGGATTCAGAAGTGGATATTCTACTGCAGATAATATTTTTGTTTTATGGAGTTTGGCACGGTTGAAGCTCAGCCAAAATAAAAACACTATCAACAGAAATGCCCTTTTTTATATGCTGTACAACCTGGGAATATCTTCAAAATTTGTTAAAGCGTTGGTAAAACTTTATCAACAGACGACGGCATTGGTCTTTGATGGAAAAGATGTTTCTAAGAAACTAAGAATAAATCGGGGAGTAAGACAAGGATGCAATTTAAGTCCCTTGCTCTTCGCCTTATTTCTCGATGATCTGGTTGACTGTTTACCTTGTGGTGTAAGGATTGGCGCCATTCATATAAAAGTCATTATGTATGCGGATGATATTGTGATATTAGCCGAGTCTCCCAATCCCTACAGTTGATGATTAACCGGCTGGTAAGCTATTGTAAAACATGGAACTTGGAAGTTAACTTAGAAAAGTCTAAAGTAATTTTCCAAAACGGTTGTGGTAGACTATCAAGGGATGAGCCTTGGAAATTTGGAGATAACCCCATTGAAGTAGTTAAAACATATAAGTACCTGGGCATAGAGTTGACCTTCAATCTAAATTTGACAAACCATCTCAAGCAAAAAACCGACATAGCCAGAGCTGCGATATGCATAAATTGGAACAAAATATTTTCTAACAAACATGTTTCAATGACTGCAAAATACAGAGTTTTTAATGCGACTGCCAAGTCAATTAATTCTTTTATATGGTGCACAAGTTTGGGGTTTGAAAAAGTATGATGTAGTAGAAAGTCTTTTACGTTTCTTTCTGAGAAAGTCGTTCTTCCTCCCAAAAAATACGCCCACGTATAAGTATGTATTACCTGGAAACTGGACTACCAACTCTCTTCATAACATCCTTGAAAATGAATGCAGACTACATTATAAAAATAACAAGTATGGCCAACTCTAGGCCCGATGGTATACCTGCAATTTTACTTAAAAAATGTTGCTCGAGTTTGGTCCTTCCTATTACAAACTTGTTCCAACTGTCCCTTTCCACCGGATCTTTTCCCGATTTGTGGAAAATATCCACTATCACACCAATTCATAAAAAAGGTCCCAAAAACGAAGTTTGTAATTATCGGCTCATCGCCAAACTTTCTCATATCCCCAAACTCTTCGAAAGCATTCTGTATGACTCACTTTCTTTCCAATGCAAATCTCTAATATCCTCAACTCAACATGGTTTTTGTAAGGGAAGATCTACCACAACTAATCTTGTTGAGTTCGTTACATTTTCACTCTCTGCCATGGAAAAGGGCTACGAAGTAGACGTCATCACTACAGATTTCAGCAAGGCTTTCGACAAAATCTCTCACAGTTTAATTCTTTTTAAGCTTTCCTTTCTTGGATTCAGTCCTAACCTTCTTAAATGGATATCCTCGTATCTTGACAACCGCCAATACAGAGTCCGTTTTCGTTCTGTTCTTTCAGTTCCATTTGTGGCCACCTCTGGGGTACCCCAAGGTAGCCATCTTGGACCTCTTTTATTTATCCTTGCCATTAATGATGTTGAAAAGATAATCCAATCATCTTCTATCTCCCTTTATGCTGATGATGCTAAAATTTTCAAAGTAATCTCCTCTGGTCATGATTCTCTCCTGCTTCAAAATGACCTCAATTCATTTGTCAATTGGTGCAGTAAGAATTTTCTCGAACTCAACATTGCCAAATGTGAGCTAATTACGTTCTCTCGAAAAAGTAAAAGGCCTTCCCTTAGATCTTATTATCTTCAAACCCTTTCCATTAACCGCGTACAGGTTATCCGCGATTTAGGCGTCCTCTGTGATTGCGAATTAAATTTTCGCTCCCATATCTATAATGCTATATCAAGAGCTAACTCCGCCCTTGGTTTTATCGAAAGGCGGTCCAAAGAGTTTCGGAACCCATTTGTAACCAAATCCCTCTATATTTCCTATGTTCGTCCTCTCCTTGAGTATGCATCGCAAGTATGGGCCCCCTATCACGCGGTTCATATCTCCAGAATTGAGAGCGTTCAACGCCGTCTTCTACTCTTTGCTCTCCGAAGTCTTTATGACCCTAATAACTTCTCATCTCTGCCACCCTACCTTGACCGACTCAAAATTATAAATCTACACCCCCTTGAAGTCCGTAGGAATGTGTTTGACATCATTTTCATTCATCGAATTCTTACAGGTGCCACTGACGGTTCCTCACTTTTTGATCTCATCTTCTTTAACACTAACCCACGCAACTTAAGATCATCACGTCTTTTTTACCTTCCTCCCCATCGTATTTCCTATGGTCTCAATGAACCTTTAACCCGCATGTTGAGTAAAATCAATTCGATCTCTCCTCTTTTCGATTTCAACATTCCAAGTCCTTGTCTGAAAGCCCAGCTCTTACATCATCTTTCCTCCTTATAAGTTAATTTAGTTTAATTAGTTTTTAAGTTTAGTTGTTTAAGTTAAGCTTGTATTAAGCTAATAAATGGGGCGTTAGCCCCACCAAAATTAAATTAAAATTAGGCTGCCAAAACAACTATAGACGCATGCAATACAGTATAAAAAATATCGTTCGAAAATTGGCGCAAACTGTCTGCAGATTGTGGTTTCCCCTTGATTTACTGGCTGAACACAATGCAAAAACGGAACTGCATTACGGAGACGGAGTACGGAACAGCTGTCCAATTTGTCATACGTACCAATTTCAATCGGAACACAATGCACGTACAGTAACTAAGCCATTTAAATTAAAAAATGGATGGAATACCAAAAACAAATGATAAAAAAGAGAAGAAACTCTTATACAACGAATTGAAGTATCATTAGGAAGAATCATCTGGTGTTATTTCAGGTATACTAAATAAAAGGGTTTGGGAGGGACAGACGTACGAAAGATTGTTCTCTCTTTCATAATTTCTCTCTGCATCAGATAAAATGTCAAATTTACTGTATGTAAAAGTTAAAAGTTAACCAACCTTTCCGTATGCGTATTGCAGTAACGTACCATTGTGTTCGCAAAATACAGTTCGAGTGTATTCAATGTTTGCAGTTCCTCGAAAAATATAGCACCGATGCTTTTTCATATCGCCTACAAATAATAAATGAAAGTTTTTAGGTCCAAATCAGATTGTTTTAGCTAAAATAATAAAAAAGAAAAAAAGATTAAATGATTTAAATGTTTAAATTAAAAAAAAAACAGAGCTCAAAATTTGTTGTGCAAGACAGTAACCACTCGGGCAGACGGCATTAAAGCCATGCCCTATGTAATATTCGATATAAGCATAAAATTGTTAAAAACTGAATTTTCTTTTATGTGAATAAAAATCTAATCTAATCTAATCTACACTACGATGCACATACTGTAAGGAAAAAAGAGAAATCCGATCAACGATTGTGAATGCATTCTTGGAAGTATGCTTTAAGAGGCCTCCACTTTTTTTTTTTTTTTTTTAAAGGGCAACTAATCCCTCTTAATCACAAAAGTATATATCAAAAAATATAAAATAATAAACGATAACTAAGGTTTACTTGTGCCATTTCACATATCCCCACAGAAAATAGTCAAGCCTTAAATCGCACGATCTTGAAGGCCAATTTAAGGGTCCATAACGTGAAAATATGCGGTTACAAAATGTTTCCTTCAATAAAGCACGTCTTGTTGAAAGCAGAGCTCCTGCACATCATGGTTGTTCAATTGATGAACGAAAAAGTCAGTAATCAACCAACCCATAAAGCCCACCAAACAGTCAGCTTTTGTGGATGTAACGATGTCTCAACATACACTTGAGGATTATCATCACTCCAAATATGGCAGTTTTGTTTATTGAGTATCTATTCAACCAAAAGTCAGGACAATTATGATGTCCGTAAAATGAACGCAGTTCGCGATACGTATTTCGAACAGAACCATGATTTTCAAAATAAATTTGCACAATTTGAAAGCGTTGTTCAGACATCAGGCTATTCATGTTGAAATGCCAAACTAAACTAAAAATGAATCCCTTGACAGCTGACAAAATGGCCGCCATTTAAATAGTGTTGCCAACTTAAAGTCCTATACCTATAAGAAAAACACCCTTTACATATTATTCAATTTCAAACTTTTGCAAAGAAAATCAATTCATAGTGAACTGCAGCTACACCTCCTTGCTCATACCCATATTCTAAAGACGCTTATTGAAAATGCAGTATTTCGTAGTTAAATATTTCACACCTGCTTCGTTTCAGGTGTTAGTGTGGGGCGACACATTTTTCTAAAATATTGTATGCCAATGACAACCAACTAGCAGTCCATATTTAATAGGTCCATGGTTGAGTACAAGAACGAATAACCCGAAAAGAGAAAACTATAATCGACAACTATTGATGTACCAGGCAAATCAACAATTGATCACATCTTCACATCTTTTTATAAACTTTAAAGCCGCCTATATGATAGAATAACCAGGGTAGAACTTTATAAAGCAATCGATGACAAGTCAAACACTATGTCGCACTATTTTTTGACATGTTGGTTGGTGAACAATGACTGGAACGCAACACACCAAAATAATCTTCCAAGCAAAAATCTGTGTTCGTGTTATAATTTCTGTCACTTTGTGTTTGTGTGCAAAACTTTTTCGTTGTATTCTTCAATTCTTTTCGTTGTCAACTTTCATTGAGATGTGTATGTTCTGTGTACATACATTTTGTGGGCACATTCAAAAAGACGACAGATGCTTATTAAATTAGTTTTGTGATAAAGCTTAAAGTTTACTTTCATTAACGGTAGTTTGGTAGGCAAAGTAGTTGAAATGAACGTGCCTTATTTATGCAAGTCTTTTTTTAAAGAAAATTTAACTCCATAATATAATATCTTATCTTAAAACTTATGAATCGGTAAGTACTTAAAGATCAAGAACCAGTTCTATACAGTTTTTGCTTCTATCCTTGTCTATCGTTTGAATGTTTGAGTGTTTTCTTACATCTATATAACGCGTCGCCGTTTAAAAGACGATTTATCAGAAAAAAACTCAACTTTGCTGTCAAAAAATTAGTCTAAAATTTTAGATTCCCAACCATTTGAGGTTGGTTGTTAAAGAGAACTTTCTTAGACCTTGTTTACATGATTCTTCTTTTCGGTTGTTTCTTCATTCTTCTTTTTTTTATTTAAATTGATTTGTATTATACCGACATTTTCCAAAAATGTATTAAAAACTCTACTACTACTAAAAAACATCATTGGCAATTGTTTTCAATTTTAAAAGATGTTATTTTTAGTTCGTTGTATAGCATTTTCCTTCTCAAACGAGAAACTTCGGAGCTTAACCTTAAAAAAATTAATTCTTCTATTCGTTACTTCATTTCCCATAGCGAAAATAGGAATCATGTAAGCGAGGTCAATATCTTTTTTTGCCGTTTGCAGTCTGAGTTCTCAAAAAAAGTTATATTTCTTTTCATTGCGTACGTTCACGAACGTAACTTTCGGATAGGTTTCCTTGCTTTTGTTGTAATTAGCATGGTTAAAAACAGCTGTTTACCAGCTGATTGAAGAACATATGGAAACAGAGAGAAAATCCAAAGGTATCCTAAAATTTGCTGGATAGTTTTCTCAACACGTGAACAGCTGATGAACAGCTGATTGTGTTTCTCTTTTGTTTCGAATGTCGATAGGTAACCTATCTAGTTGCATTTGTTCGTTCACACAAAAAACCAAACACAAGCAAGGTAACCTATCCAAAAGATACGTACGTGAACGATGAACGTACGCATTTAGCGCTAGCTTGGTTTTGATTTGGAAATCTGGGCGCAAAATTCTAGACAACCTACTTAAAATGTTTAGTTCTGCACTAAGTTTTTCTGATTTATAAACAAAAAACGCCCCTGCACTAGTTAAAATCAAATATTAAAGTTTGAGAACCTTAGGGAATTTTGTTTTTATTGGATTTTGGCAGGGTTTGTGTGTATTTTTATTTTCAAAATGGCGTTTTAGGAGAGCCAGCCTCCATTCTCTCTGAGAGTTTTTAGTTTCACATTAAAAAATATTGCAGAGGATTACTCTTATTAAAAAAATAGTTTCACACTAAGAGAAAATCAATTTTTGAGTCGTCTATAACTGAAGAACTACACTTTTAATGTTAGTGCCAAATTTTATTTGTATTAGTTTGGTATTAAAGTGTCTAATTTTGCGCCCATGTGTTTTGTCCGTTGTTATGGTCGTCGTTAGCTGTTAATCAGCTGTTATTTAATACGTATTACAACAACAACGAACGCATTGCACAGCATAGCTATGAGACAACGAACGAGCAGAGCCCTTACCTGTCAAAAAAAAGATCTGTTTCATTTTTAACTTGGAGCGCTGTGAGCCCTCAGCGTGTGTTTCTTTTGTCAATCGGAGCAATTTCCTTAAATACAGCTCAGTGTGTTTGTGAATTAAATCGGAGAGCTCTGATTATACTCTGCTCAGAGTAATCGACCTGCTATGCGCCTTGTATGCGCTTAGAACAGAGAAGAGATTTAAACCGATTTGCACACACACTTCTTTATATGACAATTCGCAAATGTCACTGAAGTTTGCATTTCATTTGGATTTTGTTATTGATTTTAAAGTTTTGTGTTGATAAAACTGAAAAAAGGATCAAGAATTGACAAAACATTAAATAATTTTGTAGTATTCTCATCAGGCACGATATCTACATCGTCGTCGACTCCCGATTGTGATATTTTGTTTGTTTTTCAAGCAAATTGGTGGAAGAAAATATTTCATTGAGGATGTTAAGTCTTTTTTACAAAATTAGACTGCTCGTTCGTTTTATTAATGATGAAGATCACATCGTTCTCATTGCCACTACATAATAATAATTAATAAATTTGCTTCAATGTTCATATTGTAATATTTTAATAAAATGTTCTATGGAAAACAATTTTTATACATATAACTTGTTTTCTGTTTGTTTACAATTCCGTTTAGACTGTCAAAAGACACAACAGAAAGTTGTCAAAAAGCGCTCACACAACTACAAAAAAAGATCAATCTCGTTTCATGTTCGTTTTTACAAGAAAAATCTGAGATCAAATCTGAAAATTAAAAACGAATTCAACATTAGAATTCTGAGTAAAATGCTAAATGCAATCAATGTTACTTTAGCCAAATATAAAATAAACGATAAACTGATAGTCTTAGAACTTACACTGCAATTTTTTGTGAAGAAATCCCTGAATTCTTTGAAAGCATTTTATAAATTGTGATTCATTCAATTGACTTTGTTGATGACAAAGAATTCAGCATCAAAATTTCTCATTCTTTTTGAAGTCTTGGCTGGATCAGTCTTTACGACAACTGTTATGATTGAAGTCAATTGAATTCAAGTCTTTAAAATTGCACTGCATTCATTGAAGTCACTTTAATATCTTTACCATTCACTTGAAGCCACCTGCACTCAGTTGAAGACTTTGGGACTTCAAACATGTTTGAGGAAGACTTTGGGACTTCAAACGTTTTCGTTTATATAAGTCTTTGGAATTTCAGCATTTGAGCAAGTTTGAACAAGTGTCAAAAAATGACAAATTGCATTTTTATATACCTTAAAGCCCATTATACTCAGTATAAAAGGATGACGTTGGGATGAGGCGGTAAATTGTAGGCCTCTTCCACTCTTGCAAGATTCACAACACACACACACAGGAATGGTTGAGAGTATAGAAGGCTTTACACGCATCTGCATCTGCAAATTTAAAGGACCAATATAAATCAATAATATATAAGATAGAAAGAGTACACACTAAATGCTTCCCTTAAATTTACTATAACTTTTTTGACATTGTTATTGAGCACATTCGAGTGCTCCATTCAATACCCTTATGTATACTTAGAAAATAAATGTGACGGCCGCAAAAATACAATTAGTTAGTTGTGCCATTCTAAGCACGCTTTACGATTCACACAAATTGTCAGCGCAATGAAAAAAATTGAGATGCATTTAAATTGATGGTTCAACATTGATTGAAAAATACAAAATAATAAACAAAGTCACCGGAATAAATAAAACAATGTTGCAGATCAAATGCTGTAATAAAGATGAACATGTTCATCTTCACTATAATCTGCAATCTTCAGATTCATACATCCTATGATCTTCATGTCGTTAAAGCTAAACATACCCCCAATGCCATTGTCCATGAATGGCACTTACCTACATCGAATGAACCAAAAAGCTCTCAGTACTCGGTATGTGTATCAACGACCATTATTTGAGATCGCTAAAATGCTGCCAACTGA
The DNA here is from genome assembly GCA_963971375.1 of Platycheirus rosarum. Lineage (NCBI taxonomy): Eukaryota > Metazoa > Arthropoda > Insecta > Diptera > Syrphidae > Platycheirus > Platycheirus rosarum. The sequence continues at coordinate 40,584,894 of OZ020507.1, forward strand.
TTAGGTTATCTGTATCTGTGTTAGAAGGATTTTTCCCCTACAATTAAAAAAGTGTTTATACGCCCTAAACCTGAGTATAACTCCAACTTCTGGGCAGGTGTTTCACAAACATCGCTTCACCTGCTTGATAGAATACAAAATTGAGCGTTAAGATTAATAGGAAACAGAACTGCCGCTGAAAAAATTGCCCACTCGAACACCGACGCAATATTTCATGTCTTTCATTATTTTATCGGTTCTTTTATAAAAAAAATGTTCACTCGAAGTAGCCTGCGTTCCTCCCCTTAAAAGTTTCTCGCGTAATACCCGTCTCGCAAGGAATGCTCATCAGTTCACCCTTGAGCCAATTTTGAACGTACCGTGAAACATATGGATTCTTTTTTACATTACATTACATTACATTTTAATCTACTCCGTAGATAAATCTACGAAGTAGACACATTTACGAGCACGGAAAACAGAAAACACATAACACATGTCAACAGCACGCAGTTGGTTTTCAGACGGTCCCCCATCTTTCTACTAACCACGCGCAACGATGCTTGATTTCGCTGATCTCACGGGAAGCGATGCTTTATCGGAGCCAAGGCCGTTGACCATATGGATTCTTTTTTAGGCCAAACAGCACGAATTTGGAAAAGTTTACCCGGCGAAATATTAATTTTCAATTTTGATTTGCAAGCATTCAAAACCAATGTTAATCGACACCTTCTGTCCTTCCCCTCCCTTTTATTCTAATGCTCGCGTAGTGTACTTACTTAAATACAATAAAAGGGAAACAAATAGTCCCTTGTGCGCATGTTAAATATAAAACAAACAAAAAACAGGAAGATGATCTGCATTTTGGTTTCCTTTCTCTATCCCACAAGTAAGATTTGTGTGTATTTTGTGCCTTCTTTTTGCGCAGATGTCGATGCAGATGAAGACAAAGATGCATGTAAAGCCTACTCTAACATAACCGAATTAAATCACATGATTTAGTGCTTAAAGGAGGCTGTACTCATGCCTTCACATTCATCTGCATCGACCACTGCAAAAAAGGAGGAAAATCATACTTGTCGATAGAGAGGGGGTGTGCAACAGAAAGGATTGTACATTTCCAAAAGGTATTTTGGATTTAAATTAATCTCAAGTGTTACACTTTTAAATTCTGTTCTAATGATAATGTCCATTTTCAGTTAACCCTTAGATCATAATTCTGAATACGATTCTGATTCGAATTAAACAACAAACAAAAATAAATTGCACGACTGGATCGCACGTACTTGCTCATATGTGCGGTCACATCATCGAATAAAATTTAAATATACCATTAGTGTAACTTCTTCAATTTGGCACTTCAGACCATTGTATCATTTCAGCTAATTTCTCATCCTCCACCCATCCAGTTAAAGAAAAACTTCCCACCAGGACCGTTTGGCAATACGAGAAAGCCAACTGGGACGGCCTGAAAATTTTTTTCCGAAACTTTAACTGGTCACTATGCTTCCTCGATAGTGACATTGATGCCAGTGCTGAAATGATCACAAATGTGATTCTTCGAGGGGTGCGTGCTTTTATTCCTAACAGAGTAAAAAGCATCAAGCCTAAGAAAAGTCCTGGTTTAATTCTGAGTGTTAAGAAGCTATCAGGCTCAAAGAAGTAAGTTTCCGATCCTAAAAAGCCAACCCTACAAAAGAAAATCGGAAAAAGCACAAACAAGCAAGGAACTCATGCAACTCCGTTATAGAAAGAACCAAATTTTTGCATGACCAAAAATTACGGCAAGAAATTCTGCAGTGTCCCAAAGGCAGTAAAAATTTTTGGTCATTTGTAAAAAATATTAAAAACTCCTCAACATCTTCGGTTCCAACGCTCATCGATAATAACAAATCAATTTTTTTACTCTTCAGAAACCGCAAACTTGCCCACCGCCCATTTTGCTGCCAGCGCTTACAGCAACGTTGCCCCTCCTGTACTTGAGAATGTAATTTTTTCCATGGGACAGATTTTTTTCCGCACTCGTACAGTAGCAAGAGTTCTCAAAGATCTCGATATACACAAATCCGCTGGCCCGGATGGTATACCCCCGATTCTTCTTAAGAGGTGTTCTTCCACACTGGCAAAGCCACTGCGTAAGCTTTTCCATCGCTCCTACTCTTCTGGAATCTTTACTAGAAGATGGAAAACAACATTTATCCAGCCTGTCCCTAAGAAAGTTGACCCATCCTCCCCCTCATCCTACCGATCCATAGCACTGACATCCCTTCTTACTAAGGTCATGGAAACACTGATTAACCGTCAGCTTAAGGAATATCTCGAAGATCGAAAGCTTCTCCATGGCTTCCGCAGCGACCGTTCCACTAGTGATCTGATGGCATATCTCACCGAACAGTGGAACAAATCTTAACATCGCTTTGATGAAAGTAAGATTATTTTTCTTGATATCTCCAAGGCATTTGATAGAGTTTGGCATGAAGCTCTCTTATCGAAAATGCGTGCTTTTGGGATCGATAATACTCTTGTTCGCTGGATTAGAAGCTATCTTCTGGACCGTTCAATACAAGTTGTATTGGACGGATTCAAGTCTGATTCCAACAAAATAAATGCTGGTGTGCCCCAGGGCTCTGTTCTGTCTCCGACTCTTTTCCTTATTTTAATAAATGATCTTCTGTCTGTTACTTCTAATCCACTTAACTGTTTTGCTGACGACTCTACCCTCAGCTTTTCATATTCGTTCGATAATTCACGTCCTTCGCCTTCGGACGTACAATTGCAACGGTGCCGTATGTCAAGCTCATTAAACTCCGATTTATACAGCATTGTCAAATAGGGTAATAGGAATCGTGTGGAGTTTAATGCTTCGAAAACTCAATGCTGTCTTCTGTCGTTAAAGCTAAACATACCCCCAATTCCATTGTCCATGAATGGCACTTACATCGAAGAAACCGAAAAGCTCTCAGTTCTCGGTATGTGTGTCAACGACGACCTCCGTTGGAACGACCATATATTTGAGATCGCTAAGAATTCAGCTAGGTGCTTAGGTTTTCTGTATCGGTGTAAGAAGTATTTTTCCCCATCTGATCTGGCTACAATCTATAAAGCGTTTATACGCCCTAAACTCGAGTATAACTCCCACCTCTGGGCAGGTGCTTCGCAAACATCGCTACACCTGCTAGAATACAAAATCGAGCGTTAAAATTGATAGGAAATAGAACTGCCCTTGAAACAATTGCCCCTCTCGAACACGGACGCAATGTTTCATGTCTTTCCTTATTTTATCTTTTCTTTTATAAAAAATGTTCACTCGAAGTAACCAGTTGCATTCCTCCCCTTAAAAGTTTCTCCCGTAATACTCGTCTTGCAAGGAATGCTCATCAGTTCACCCTTGAGACCAATTTCGGATGTACCGTGAAATATAGGGATTCTTTTTTTAGCCGAACGACACGAATTTGGAAAAGAAGAACGCATATAGTTTAATGTTATGGCCAAGAATCTAGCTTTATTATAAAGATAAGGGTTTGCATTATGTTCTAAAAATGATTTCGGCAAAGTGGCCGCCGTGGCTGGCTCGAATAAATTCCAGCCAAGCCTAATTTTCCCAATTTTGTGAAAATCGGGATCGGTGGCCATTTCCTTTTGGGCCCATTCTCCGAACGTGTGACGCGCTTGATGGGCGTTCGGCTTCAATTCTTGAACGAGTTGGATTTTGTAAGCGTGAAACCAAGATCCTTCCGCGAGCGATGGCGGATGGACTCATTTGGGTCTTCTTCGATACTCTGCTCCACCGAAACGAACCATTATTTTGGTAATAAGTTTGCACAATTTGCAAACTTTGTTCAGGAGTAAGTCTATTCATAAATCAGGAGACAGCTGAAGACCAAATTCGAAAAAAGTATTGCCAGATTGAAAACCACACGTCTATTAAAATAAAAAAATATTTTTTTTTTTAGAAAATTCTTTCTTTTTTTAATTAGTTTCAGAATTTTCTTGGAAAAACTAAGTATGCAATAAAATTTGAAAACTAAATGTCTATCGAAGAAAAAAAATTTGAAAATCGTTCGACCAGTTTTTTGAAAAAGTCGTTTTTTTTTTAAACTTTTTGAAAAAAAATATTTTTTTTCTAGTATGTCATTATAAGGCAATCTGTAGTTTACATCTGGGAAAATTGTTTAAACAAATTCAATCTACCCATTTTCAAAATATTTTGAAAACCAAATTTAAAAAAAAAAATTTTTAAATGGAAAAAAAAGTTTTTGAAAATTTTGAAATGCGATATTAATTGAATGACTTCCTGTGTGCAAAATTTTATTGAAATCAGGATAATAGAGCAAAAATGATAAACACCCATACTAGAGATACTACCAAATAAATACTAAATACCAAGTTTGAAGCAAATCGGCCATCCGCTTAGGCTGCAGAGGTGCGAACAGACAGACAGACGGAAGGAATTTCCGGAATCATTTTTTAAATCTTCTCTATTATCGTAATATCATGTTTGATAGTTAGATTTTTTTTTTGCGCGAATCCATAACTTGCATTCTAATACCTAAATCGCAAGTAAAAAAGAAAACGTCTTGTTTACTTATAAAATATATATGAAACGTCAAATGGTTCGTGTATTTATATTTGCTATATTACACTAGAGAGTGCTGAAAGCAATTTGCACATAGCTCTTTTCTTTCTCTGTTTTTTTCTTTGGGATTAAGCTTCAGAATTCTTCAATTCACATTTCTTAATTCTGCCAGGAAAAGCATGCATTTATATATTTTTTAAATATCTTAAAGAAACAAGAACCAGGTTTATTTTTTAATAAACACAATTCTTTCTTTTCTTTTGTCATCAACAGCGGTAAATAGGTTTCCATTACTGTGTTGTATGTTTCTTCTCTTGCCCGCTACGTTAATTTAATGGCGGCTTACTCGTTAGCTAGATTCAAAGGTATGTGTCACTTTGATTATGACACTTGGCAAAGTTCTGTCAATCGACCATAAAAGAAAAATATTTTTCCAAATTTTTACTTCTTTTCTTTTCTGCAAAAGTTAAATTTATAATTAAAGAAACATCAACCATCTAATACTTCCACAGAAAATCTAATAGTTAAAAGAATTATGTAAACATTCAAGCAAAAGTGGTCACAAACAAAAAACAAACAATAGATTCTTGAATCTAATTTTTTATCACCCAACAGATCTATCAAACAACAACTATGGACGATAATTTGTGGTAAAAAAGACTGAAAAACTAAAATTAGCTTCTATAATTTCTTTTTTATTGTTTATTTAGTTATTGTTTTAATGTTTCTGTTTTAAGAAATACTTCGTTTCATAAGAAACAGTTGAACAAATAATCACCCAACAAAATGTTTAATCTTATCTATTATTTTCTGATAAAAAAGATAAATAATAGACAACTCATTGTCTGTTTTTATAGGTTAATTGAATTAGAATCAGCCTTGTTGGATGATTGCAATGTGAACGATATCTATGCTATCTGTGGCGGCAAAGCCATTCCGGAATCCTTGCGTCCGGACGTCTGGCAGGTCTGTCTAGATGTGAGACACAAATCCGACCAGATGTCATTGTTCAACGAGATCTACGATCTGCCATTTCAAAATAAATTACGCGAGGACTGCAACACAATGGTAGAACGCCTCGGCAACGATGACGAGGATAAGGTTTCCGTGATATCTGACTTGGAATCCATCCTCACCTTCTATTGCAAAAACAGGAACCTTCAATACGAGAGTACCAATGGATGGATTGAGCTATTGCTGCCCTTGCTGTCGTTGAAGCTGAAGCGATCCGACACTTATAATCTCTTCGAAGCCATCAGAGACACCTACATACCGAAAGGATGTATCGCCAAGGGCAATGTGTTCCATGTTTTCCGTCTGCTAATTCAGTATCACGATCCAGAGCTCTGCTCGATGCTAGATACCAAGAAAATCTCGCCCGACTTGTACTCCATGCAATGGTTCCGATGTCTGTTTGCCTCCTCATGCGGCCTCAATGTAATCCTATCAATGTGGGATTTGTACTTCCAGCACAGCGATCCATTCTTGGTATTCTTTCTCAGTCTGATTATTCTGATTAATGGCAGAGATCAGATACTGGCAATGAAGAATGCACCCAAGGAGGAAATTCTCACATTTCTGGCCAATATGCCGTGTGCTCTAGAAACCGACGACGTTGTGGACTTCTGTTCGTTGGCACAATACTATGGATCAAAGACTCCATCTTCATTTAAGACGGATTTCCTCAAAGCGCTCTATGGGAATCAAACTAGTGTGAAAGAGGAGAGTTGCAGTGTTTCGCAAGCTCTCTGCTTGCCAGTCTCAGTATATGAACTCGTGGAAAACTCGTCAATAGAATTGACTGCCAATGAAGCTGTCCGATTCTTTCTGGTGGACTGTAGACCCGCAGAGCAGTATAATGCCGGCCATTTGTCGACTGCTTTCCACTTGGACTGCAATTTAATGCTGCAAGAACCAGTGGCGTTCGCCACTGCCGTCCAGGGTCTATTACGAGCACAACGCCAGTCAATCGAAGCGAACTCTCATGCGGGAGGTGAGCACTTGTGTTTCATGGGCAGCGGACGACTAGATGAGGATCAATACACCCACATGGTGGTGGCCTCATTTCTACAAAAGAACACCCAATTTGTATCTCTGCTCTCCGGAGGATACATCTCCATCCACGATTACTTTGGCGAACACATGGCCGACTGTCTAGAAGACCACGAGCCGAGGAAATGCATTGTCTGTTTGAAAAACTCATCCACACAGCTAAACTCTGCCCCAAAGTTAACACGCCAAGTGCCCGAGTCAAAGTCAACCAGTGATTTGTTTAGTAAACTCTCGGCAGCCATGAAAATGAAGTCGGCCGAGGTCAAAGAGAAACTAATGGACATAATTGTTAATCCGAATGCAGCTCAAGCGCCAAATAGCAATTCAAATAATTTCCCAGACAAACACGTTTCACCGAACGAAAAGAATGGCAAGCGATACAGGAATGTCGCCCCAGTCTTCAGCATCGATGATGAAAACGACGATCAATACGCCGAAACAGAACAGCTCGATTCACCCACCAATTCGGCTGGTGGCGGTGGACAAGCAGGATTAGGCCCAGATGGCAAGGAGATTGTCTCCATAAACCAGTACTTAAAATCGCCGGACATAATCAACGCATTTAAGTGCCAGGAAGTGCACATGAATGGGTATATGTATGACAGTCATCTAATCATAACGAGTTCCCACTTGGTGGTGTTGCGAGAAATGAATCGTGGACAAGCACAGGTTATAGTTCGCCGACCGCTCGCTAGCATTGTGAAGATAACAGCCAAGAAGCGCCATCGCGATTTGATCACCTTCAAGTACGGGTTCCCCGATGGAGATGGTCTGCTCATCACTGATATGGATCGCTTTCTTATACCAAATGCCAGCGAAGCTACGGCGGTTGTATCGAAACACATTGTCCAGACTCTGGATGGAGCCAAACTGACGTAATTCAAGGAAGTGAATTGATTTATTTTTGTTGTCGTTTATTGGAAAATGTAAATAACTTTAAGGTCCTTATGAGTAGTAGACACGTTGATTTTTGTTTTTTTATTAGTATAATAAGTTTTTACATGTCGTCGTCGCATCACAACGGGCTTTTACTTTGTGTCTAGAACTTCATCGTGATGGCTTAGCAGAGCCTTGCTTTTTATTGTAGTTGGAGTAGTTGTTGTTTTAAATCATGGCCACCTTAAAGGCGTGCAATTAGTATGAAATACAACAATATTTGGTTTAATTTAAAGAAGAAAAAATAAAATAACTATATTTAATAAATTATTAGTAAAACAAAAGCTGAATGACTTATATAAATTATGTAAATAACTTAATAACAAAGAACTTAGAGAAAATATATACATACTTACATAAAATATAAACTAAACGTAGGAACACAAGAATATGTTGTTCGTTTTGTTTTTCCATTTGTTGTATATAAGTGCAGACTGATAGAAGTTATGTAAGCAGTTCATGAATTCGGGAATTTGGTACACTTCTTCTGCCAATCAACATGTACATCGCTAAAGAAAAGATTGACTTTTTATCCCGATTCTATGATAACATGGGTCGGTTAAATAAAAAACGATTTTACCAAATAAAAAAAATTGTTTTAAATAAAGTGTTTTTTTTTAACAAAATATAATGCTTACCTACAGTAAGCAATACACTGATGCAAGTTATGGATTCATGCAAAAAAAAATTTCTATCAAACAACATTACGATGATAGAAGTCAATAAAAATATATTGTAACAACAACAACTATTGCTAGTTTGTTGTTTGTTGTTTTTTTGTGGAGTTTTGTTGAATATAATTCACCTTTGCTTATTGCAATGGGTTTTATTAAGAATCGGTAAACATCGACCTTTTTTGTGCGTCTTAGAAGAGCATGAATGGTCTAACTGATCAGCCCACCGTTCATGTTTGGGCGAAACGCACTTATTGGAGTAAAGGACACTAAACCTTTGAAGATGATAGAAGTCGTAAAAAGTGGGTCCGGAAATTCCGTCCGTCTGCCTGTCTGTTCGCACTTTACAACCTAAGCGGATGGGCCGATTTGCTTCAAACATGGTATTTAGTATTTATTAATTATTAGGTAGTATCTCAGGAGGATTTTTTAATTTTTGCTCTAGGTCGAAAAATAACGTTACCTGCCATATATTTTTTAACAAAAAGTTCGATTTTTTTGAAAACGGGTCTAACGTTTTTGATAAAACTTTCAGGGTGCTATTTTTTTTTTTACAAAAGTGCATCTTTTGATTAGAATGGATTTTTCGAAAGTTATTCTATAACGGTACCTCTCATAGAACCGGTTTTTTCAAATGCATTTTTATCGTAAACTATTATCCCGATTTCAAAAGAACTCATTTATAATTCAATTAATATCGCATTCAAAAACTTTTTTTTTCGATTTTTTTTAAATTTTAAAAAAATTGGTTTTCGAATTATTTTGAAAATGGGTGGATCGATTTTTTTTAAATAATTTTCCCAGATGAAAACTACAGATTTCCCTACAATGACACACTAGAAAAAAAAATAAATATTTTTTCGAAAAGTTTTTCAAAAAAACGAATTGAAAAAAACTGGTCGAACGATTTTATTTTTTTTGCTCGATAGACATTTACTTTTCAAATTTTATTTGCATACTTAGTTTTTCCGAGAACATTCTTAAACTAACTTAAAAAAAATTAAAGAATTTTCGAAAAAAAAAATAATTTTTTTTATTTTAATAAAGGGTGTTTTTTTAGACGTGTGATTTTCAATGTGGCGATACTTTTTTCAGAGTTGGTCTTTTTGACAGCTGTCAGTTTCAGTTTGATTTTTCATTTCATAATGAATAGACCTACTCCTGGAAAATGGTGCTACGTTCGAAAATGGTGCAAATTTATTACCAAAATAATGGTTCGGTTTGGGGGAGCAGAGTATCAAAGAAGACCTGAATGAGTCCATCCGCCATCGCGCGCAACAATATTAGCTATGCCGTAGAGTACCTATACTATAATAAATATATAATAATTTACTGACAGTTATTGTCAACAAGAACAAAATAAAATGTCAAAATTAACAAAACTCACCACATCGTTTTTTTGTTTTTATTTTACGCCGACAATGAATGATATAGAAAAGAGAACACGAAACACAATGCAATACTTTGGTAGCGCTTCTATGAGATACCGAACGGGGCCAATGATATACCAAAGCAACAACGAAAATTGAGGGTGTTGAGGCGTGGAACGTACGAAAGATTTTCCTCTATATAATATATTTACTCTATGGCTATGCCCATCCACTTTATGGAAGATTTTGCGGGAGGATCTTGGTTTGCCTGCTTACAAAATTCAACTCGTGCAAGAATTGAAGCCGAACGACCATCAAGCGCGTGGCACGTTCGGTGAATGGGCCCAAAACGAGTTGGCCACCGATACCGATTTCCAAAAAATTGGGAAAATTGGGCCTGTCGGCTGGAATTTTAATAATAAAAGTAAAGTAAAAATGTCCTTCAAGTTTTTTTTTTAACATAGTGCCTGTCCATACGGTGATTGTTGAGTTTGTGGACAGGAAGGGTGAAGTGGTGAAGGGAGCAGATACTCATGAACCGAATTGAACACTATAATGCTCTGCTTCAATGACTGTTCTGATCGATTCGCAGAAGTCTTGCACGAGTCCCTCAGAAAGAGGACGTACGGCGGATGAGCCCAACCAATTGGACCAACGGTGACGTCAACAGTCAGCGAAGCAGATGCCCTAATGAGCTACTTCGACGTATTTGGAGATAAGGTCATTGGGACAATTCAATGCAAGTCAGGGCATTGAAATAGAGATGGTGGTGGATGAACCCTTAATGGGCCAACGGCAGCGCTCATATCCCCGAAGTGGGTTACTGACTCCGGATTCTCCGGTTCCTTTTGTCCAAAGAATCTAACAAAGGACCTGGCCCTCCAGGTTGGGGGTTGTGCGTGGGGTTAACAACCCTGCCACGGAAAAAAGAAAAAGTTGCTATGCGACCAATAGCCTCGGAAAAGGACGGATTTACTGTTGACGACCCGGAAAAACGAATCAAGGACAACGACCTTCGGATCTGCACGTGGAATGTTAGAACTCTTAACAGATCACGTGCATCCAAACAACTAGCGGAGGCCCTAGACTGCTACAGAGCAGGAATTACTGCCATCCAGGAAGTGCGATGGAATGGGCCGGGCAAAAGGAGGATGAAAAACTGTGACGTCTACTACGGTGATTGTGCAAGAAGACCACAGCGTTTATTTGGATGCGGATTCGTCATAAGCGGTAGACTTAGGCAAGAAGTCTTGGGCTTTCGACACGTAAGTGAGCGACTTGTGACAATCCGTATCAAGGTTAAATTCGCCAACATTAGCCTAATATGCGCTCATGCCCCCACAGAGGACAAAGATGACGCCACCAAGGATGACTTCTATGAGCTCCTCGACAAAACCTATGAGCAATGCCCTAAATACGACGTAAAGATCGTACTAGGCGATTTTAATGCCAAAATAGTTAAAGAGGAAATCTTTGGTAGGACTGTCGGAAAACATAGCCTACACGACACAACGTCTGAAAACGGACTTAGGCTAATTGACTTCGCAGCGGCACATAACGTCACCATTGCAAACAAATGGTTTCCTCATCTCGATATACACAAAGTGACTTGGCGACACCCAGATCAAAGAACCGTCAATCAGATTGATCACGTTGCGATCGATGCAAGACACGCCTCCAGTATCTTAGATGTTCGCACCTTCCGAGGAGCTAACATCGACTCGGATCACTACCTTGTTGCAGCAAAGGTAAGAATGCGAATAACCCGAACTCCACAACAACGGAGTAATACTGTGAGGAAGTATGACGTCGGAAAGCTGCAATCGCAAGAAACCGCTAGAACCTATGCCGATCGAATATCCCGTAACATCTCTAGAAATCCAGTACCACCAGCATCAAGTGCCGAAGACCAGTGGCAACACTGCCAACAAGCCATCAGAGATGCCGCAACTGATGTGCTAGGTTTCACCAGACCACCACCACGAAACCTCTGGTTCGATGACGAATGCAGGCAGGCCCATGCAGCCAAACAACAGGCATATATGAGAGAGAGAGCTGCTCGTGAGCTCTACGAGCAGAAAAGACGGGAAGAACACCGGCTTCTCCAAAAAAAAAAGAGAGAGCATGAGAAGCGCGCGATCGAGGATATTGAGAGATGCTACTCCAGGAACAACGTGCGGAAGTTTTACCAACAGGTAAAAAGAACATGCCAAGGAAAAAAAACCCGCACAGAAGCCTGTAGAGATAGGAATGGAAACCTCGAAGTAGAGTCACAGTCGGTGCTGAGTACATGGAAGGACCATTTCTGCAGGCTGTTAAACGGCGATGAAGACCAAAATCCCGCTGTCAGGCAGAATGAACCATTCAAAATGGATGATGACAGACAAAACTTCCGTCCACCTGACCAAAATGAAGTAAGGATAGCAATATCTAAACTAAAAAAACAACAAAGCTGCTGGACCCGACGGACTACCCGCCGAACTTTTTAAAGCGGCCGGAGATGACCTGGTGGAGTGCATACACCAACTCATCTCTACAGTTTGGTCAGAAGAAAGTATGCCTGATGAATGGAACCTCAGCATCGTTTGCCCGATCCACAAGAAAGGAGACCCTCTAAACTGCGCCAACTATAGAGGAATTAGTCTCCTGAATATCGCCTACAAGATCCTTTCTGCCGTACTATGTGAACGCCTGAAACCTTTCGTCAGCAACCTGATTGGCCCCTATCAGTGTGGTTTCAGACCAGGAAAGTCCACAATCGATCAAATGTTCACGCTACGGCAGATCCTGGAAACGACCCAAGAATTCCAAATCAATACCCACCACCTCTTTATCGATTTTAAGGCTGCGTACGATAGCATACAGAGCCATGTCAGGTTTTGGCATCCCCACAAAACTCGTCCGACTGTGCAGGATGACGATGGAGAACTCTCGCTGCTCCGTCAAGGTTGGTACTGACCTCACAGAAGCTTTTGACGTCGAAAAAGGATTCCGACAAGGTGATGCGCTATCGTGCGATTTCTTCAACTTAATACTTGAAAAAATTATAAGAAACTCGCATGTCAATTGTAGTGGGACAATTTTTTTCAAGTCTGTGCAATTGCTAGCATACGCTGACGACATAGACATCATTTGCAGAATTCGGCGAGCTGTCACTGGAGCGTTTTCCAGCATTGAAGCTGAAGCGGCTAAGATGGGACTAGCAGTCAATGAGGCCAACACGAAGAACCTGCTACAAAAAGGGATACACAACAACGTCGGATTGGACAAAACATAACAATAGGCAGGTACAACTCTGAGGTAGTTAGAGACTTTGTTTATCTCGGATCCGCTATAACATCTGACAACAACATCTCGTCAGAAATAAAGCGAAGAATTAGACTTTCCAATCGCTGTTTCTATGGGCTAGGAAGGCAATTGAGTAGCAAAGCCCTCTCTCGAAAGACAAAGAAGACTCTGTATAAGACATTAATCATCCCAGTCCTGCTCTATGGTGCCGAGGCATGTACTCTATCTAAAGCGGATGAAGATATCCTTAGTCGCTTCGAGCGTAAGATTCTTCGGATGAGTTTTGGCCCTATCTGCGTTAACCAAGAACTATACGAGCTGTACAGCGACATTGACCTGGTCAAAAAATACGCATATCACGTTTAAGATGGCTAGGTCATGTAGAGCGAATGGACAACAATGCTCCGGCTCGCAGGATCTTCGATTCCACCCCAGAGGGTAGACGCAGTCAAGGAAGACCTCGCCTTAGGTGGCGCGCTCAAGTGGAGGACGACCTGAACCAACTTGGACTGCAAAACTGGAGGCAGCTAGCCAAAGACCGAGCTGGCTGGAGAGGCATGTTGGTTGAGGCCCAGGTTCGTCCCGAACTGTAGCGCCACCTAAGTAAGTAAGTAAGTACAGTTCCATTTCTATACTGTTCCGTTTTTCTATTATTGAGTTTGTAGGTGTGAAAGAGCCAAGAATATTTTATTATTATTTTTCCTTGTCACACTTAAGCAATAGTACATGGGTTATCACAACAAAATATGGACACAGCTGTTGTGCCGTGAGTGCACTCAAAAATCACCGTATGGACAGGCAAATAAATCTGTGAAACCTGAACTTATTAATAATTTAACATATCATGCAACACACCTATTCCGCCCTGAATGAATTCAGCAGCGACAATTTTAAAACCAACGGCAGTTGTCAGTAACATTGTATGCCAATCAAAATCAAAACAAATAAATAAATACAAACAAAAAACAACAACAAAATGCACGCGCAATTTTAGATTTTCAACTTCTTTTTTTTTTTTTTTTAATTTTGCTTAAGCGCAACTCGAACTCTGCGAAACATTAAACTTCTAGAACTCACGCACCCAAAAAAAATTGGTTTTAGGTCTCGTCTGACGTGCATAGATTGCGTTGTGTTTGTGTCCCATATCTGTGGTCATTAACGTTTGAGTTGAAGGTTTTTCTTTTAATTTCTTCAGAAAGAATTTAAGAATTAACTTTGTAGGCTGATACGTTAAAGAAAATCTTGTGGCAATATTCCCTTTGATTTGGTTTACCTAAGTTTTTTCTTATACTCTAACCACATTCCGTCCGTCGTCGTCGTCGGGTTGAATTCCTTAAAAAAGAGGCTATTACGGGTTTCTTTGTTAATCGATAGTTCAGTTTTCACTTACAAATTTTAGATTATTATTTTGTTTTTTAAAGAAATAATAGGAAACAATTCGACAAAGAGGTAAGCAACCAATTCATCTATATTCCACTGAATTATATTGTATTTTTAAGTTTTTCTTTTATGATTTGCAAAAAATGCAAATATGCTTACCACACAAAAATAAATAAGTGCTCTTTCTTCTTTTTTGCTCAGAGATTTTCTTGTTGCCTCAGTCCAAGGTCCACACAGCGCAAGCTTAGTACTCTGTTGCATTTGGTGATTTTGTTCGGCATGATTAGCCTAGGTAGATGTAGTATTCGCAGTTTTGCAATGCCCCAGGTCGGGCTCGGACGCCTGCAAAACAACTTTCGTTGTCCGACTTATTTAATGTTCACAGCAAACAGTTCAATGACACCGAGTTGTTTGAGACTTTGGTTTGGTTGGCTGGAATTGCCATATGTAATAAATTAGTTATATGTATAGGTATTTCTACTATGCTGTCAGTTAGATGATTGTTTACTAAATAAATGAAAGAAATAAGTTCATTCTAATTCATGGTCACAAGTATTTTGGATTTCATTTTAAGACCTCCACACGCCTGTGCCTAGCTCACCTTGTTAAGTAAGAAAGAAAGACTTAACCTGAAATCCTACAACCTTAAAACAAGGCTCCTGGTGATTCTTTAAAAAAGGAGTAGATAGAACAAAAAACTGGTCTTATATATGAATATCTTCTTTTCTTTGTCTCTTCATTATAATTGGTTTGGTTTTTTTTTATAATAAGCGGTGAAATATTGTTTGCGTTTTTCATGGAAACGTAAACACTCAGCGTTCTCGGCCGTCGTCGTCGTCGTCGAATATGTTAGTATTCGACAGAAGGTGGTCTCTAATGCACATTAATTAAACTGAGTGTAAAATTGGCCTCAAGCGCTTACCGATGATGATGATGGGAAAAAATCTGGAATTTAATAGATCAACATACCATCTTCTTTTAGACTTTAAAACCGCCCAAATAAATTGACACGACTATGTAGTCGCTATGTGGTCAGCCATGACCAACAATGCAAGCCAATAATACAAGGGCTTGCATGCTCTTCAACCTGGCTTTGGAAAAAGGAATCCGTGATTCTAGCAGTTCAACAAGAGGCACTATCGTCACCAAGTCCAGCCAGAGATTTGCTTACACAGATGACATCGATATGACATCGGTAGAAGCCAATAAACTGTACAAGACTCCTTTACCCAGATCAAGCAGGCCGCACAAAACCTGAGTCTGCACATTAATGAAGGGAAGACTAAGTACATGGTGGCTACGTCTGAACGTCTGAGAAGTATTGGTCCAACTGTCAGGGTAGCCGAGCATGAATTTGAAGTAGTGCAGTCCTTTAACCCATTACCTGCCACTGTACTCAATTGATTACAGTATTTTTGAACATTTCAATGTCCTTTAATTGAAAACAAGCATATACATGTGTTTTGTCATTGGAAAAAATTTCCTTGAGGTTGAAAGTTATTTTCAAGTTGTTTGTTACCTTTTGCGTCGTGCATTTCTTTTTCAAGCTATTTCGTGACTGCGAAAGTAAAAGGTTAGTTAAAATTTAAACTATTGGCTAACGTGTGACTAATCAGTTTTGTTCATTAGGTTATTTATCTAAATAGATCTCATACAAAGTTTTGCCTCTAGTTCATGGTAAATCGTACACAAAAGTGGTGTGCTCATTTCAGTACACTGGCCAAAACCGTGTTAAATTTTTTTTCTCGCTAGAATTGTAGAGAAATGGCTTTTTCAACAATCAATTGTAAAAGCTTTAATGGAAAGCGCTATTCAAATCTCAACATGCCTATTGATGATATCCCAGAAGATGGAAATTAATTATATCCACTGGTTATTCCACCGGATGTTGATATCCAAACAGACGAGGAGGATATATGTGAGGATGACTTGCTTGATCCCCATATTCCTGTTGATATCCCAGGAGCATTAGAAGTCGAAATCAATGATAGATTTCAAAGCGAAGACGATATCCCACTTTCTAATCTAAGGAAAGAAAACTTAGCCAGAGGTGAGTCTCAGAATACCGTTCCAAAATGGTCAAATCATGTGGTTTATTCTACTGAAATGGCTGAAACATTTCATTATTTGGAAAATCTATCCAAAGTTGGAATTGGAAGACGAACATTTTTGCGACGACGATGTGATGAATTTAATTGTGGAGGAAAGCCGGATATACGCACTGGACCAAACTTGTCACACATTATTATTTACAAAAGAGGATCTGAAAAAGTTTGTTTGCATAATGCTTTTTTCCGGATATCACACTTTACCCCAAGAGTCATTGTATTGGTGCTTAGACGAAGATACGAGGATTCCCTTGGTACCTAACGCAATGTCCTGCAATCAATTCAAGGAAATCAGACCACAGCGTTTTTTCAACAATTATTTCATGAGCCATGACCTTATGGCCACTACACAAAAAAGGGTTTCGTGCTACAGGTATAGCAGGAGGAAGAAACAGGCGGACTGATGAAATCTAACAGAATACTATAGTCTTTCAAGGTTCTTAAACTTCACAAACCTTACCATACAACCAAACTGCTGCTGTACAAGACTGGTTTTACCAGTACTCACATTGGATCGGAGACGTGGGTGCTTACAAAATGGCACTCTGATCTTTTAAGCTAGTACTAGACGGTCCTTGTAATTTGTCACTGCAGTTACAATGTGACGTCACAACAAAATAGGTCCTAACACCGTCACTGCCGTGACAAAGCTAATTGTGTCACGGCTAGCTACAGTGACTATCACACGAATGATACATTTCTGTCATTGTTCTCCCAAAATACAATGAACGTCAAAGTGTGTCACGGTTATCCCTGTGTGTCGGTGTCACTGCAAGGACATGCAAAACAAAGACAATCACACGACGTCACAACTCTCAAGCAGCTGATCGTTGGCGGTGAGCCTAAACTGCAATGACATTTATCATTTTCAGCAGTGACGATCACACGGCGTCATTCAAATGAGTCACTGTGTCTTGGTTGTTTTGGTTAAATATAGACGTGAGTTTCTGAAGTGTTTCAATTACCTAAATTAATTTAATTAAAAAAAAGAATAAATAATACATTTCCAATTACAGTGATTAAAGGCAAAAGTGAAAAGTCACATTAAGTATGTCCACACGTAAAATGGTAGATATGGCGATTTTTGAGGCCTACATCTTCAAAAGCAGCCAGTAACGACAACAACCAAAGGCCACCGAAAAGAATTCGTTCCTTGTGGTCCAAAAATTGGTCGTTGCGACATGAGAATGAAGGTTTCTGCGCAAAACTAATGCGAGAATTATGAGCTGAGGAGCCAGAGCTCTATCGTCTCGTCAAACAGCCGCGTTTTAGCGCCAAGTTTCAACGTCGCGTTGTAATATACCGCAATACATATCATGTCACATGTGACGCCACGTTAGAAAAGATGATTTTTTTGAGAATTAAAGGCTTTGTCAAACAGAACGCGTTTTTAACGCGGCGTTGAGATTATTTTACGCGGCGTTGAGATTACTTTGACGCGGCGTTATAAATGCGGTGTTAGAAAACGTCAAACAGAGAACGCCTTTCATATTTGAATCTTGGTTTTCATTTTTTCACCAAATGCCAATCAGGTTATTTTTTTCCATTCTGAACAATATTAAATGACCCAAATTAGGTAAAAAAATGTCTACTACAAATCAGAATAACTTAATTCACCAAGCACAAAGTAATTTAAAAAAAATCTTTCTAACGCGGCGTCAAAAAAAAAATAATTTGTAATCAATCACTACGCGGCGTATTATAAAATATAATATTGGCCCAGTGTGCGTGGAAGGACAATTCCGGAGAAGAGACAATCATGAATTGTATGAAATCTACCTCGAAGCAGATGTGGAAAAAAATAAAGCTGACACCGAGACACAACTGACACACTTTGACGGTCACTGCATTTTGGGATCACAATGCAGGCTTAAGTCATTCCTGTGATAGTCACTGTGGGTAGCCATGACACGATTACCAATGTCAGGGCACTGACGGTGTAAGGACCTATTTTATTGTGACGTCAGAGTGTCGAGGCAATGACACATTACAAGGATTGTCTAATACTAGCTTAAGACTTGGACTTCGTGAGCATCGCTAACAGTGATGGTGAAGAAATGTAATAACTTGTCGTACCAGAGCTAGGACCTGGTCCAGCTAGACCGTGTACTAGACTGGCTTAGTACTTTTATGAAGAAATCGGTCAAAAGAGTGTTTTAAAGTAGATTTACAAAGTTGGCATCACTATGAACTCCGCTATCAAGTTTACTTTGCAGTGAAATGATGGTTGATGGACATAGTAATTCAGTTTTTAGTTTTAAAAAATTAAGTTTGTTATTGCAGTGAAGAAACAAATAAAATAAAATAAAAGAAGAATCGACATGATATATGTACATTTAAGAACTTATGTGCGTAGTAAGGTTCCACAGTAAGGTATCTTAAGAACAAATTTGAACGAAATAGAAAAAAAAAATTAAATCTGTTTCCATAAGTCATGCAATTATGGCAGCAGTTCGCCCAAGTTTTTTTTTATATTGTCTCCATATTTTGTCAAAACGCCTTTAAGATTTTCATTGGTATTTGTGTGCTTCGCAACTATATTTTTGAACATGGAATTCGATTTTTTATAAGAAAAATGCAGCTAAAAACACAGTTTTATCTTTTCAATTCACAGATCAACTCATATATTGTTTCAATGTTATGCATTGAGGACGGACGTTCTCATTGGCTTCTTTTTTCTTGTTGGCTTTTAAGTTCATTATCCACTAACATTACCAACTCGGCACCCACGCATTATCTTAACACGTCAAAAAACTTTCAAATTGTTATTGTAAACCATTCCGTATGTTTTTCGTCCAAAGTTCACCTATAATACCAATGAGCAATGGCCAGAATGGCCTTCTGTATGAGGCTAAGTGCATGAGGCATTTCATTTCGAATCGCTCTGACACATGCAAATATGGTGTATGACAGTAGAAAAATGACAGATAGCAAGATTCGTTATAATTATTCACCACGTTTCTTGGTTTTTAGAAACACGAAGAAACAGTTCGTTAAGTTTTGATAAAAGGCTATGCTTTGTCATGGCTTTTATAGTTCGGTCTTAGGGGCTAACTATAATGGTCAAAAGCAAAATAGTGTCAAAACCGACAGAAACGTTGCAATCTATTTGTCAAATGAACACGTAAAGCCATAATGTATGGAATGCCGCGGAAGTATCTGTCAAATATTCATCATAAGAAACTCCATCTGAAGCCAACTGTCAAGTTTTCGTCCACAAAATGCGCTCGGTGGAACAGTTTGCAAAACTCATCGAAACTTGACGAAACGGAGCAATCCGCCATTTCAGGCACAAGATACGAATCAATTGTTAATTGTTCTCGCTCATTTACGGACGGGCCCGTCCGCGTCATTACAACCATTATAGTTTAGCCTTTAGGGCATGATCAAGAATGGGTGTAAAAAGATGGTTCAACTTGATTTACGGATCGAAATCTCATTCAGGGTACCATATATTTGTGTATATTTTGAACGATCAGCATTCATATATTTACGTACGATACAAATTTGTATCCAATGTACAGCCAGCATAAAAATTAGTTCCTTAATTTAAATAAAATCGTAAACAATCTAAAGTCTCAATATATCTCTTTAAAAACCTAATAACTTGCAACGAATTTTTATTAAAAAATCAATGCCCTATATTTTACAGATGAAAAACCGTCCTGGAGGCAACAATATCGTCACAGAATGGGAGGATAACATTCTATTTGACGCAGATGACCCTGATTTTTGTAATCAAGCACAAAACCCTCCATCTGTTGTCGTCAATGCTGGTCATTTACCATCATTCTCCTTAAAGGGTAAGTAATATATTTAGTCAACTAAAATATCTATCTGTGTAAAATATAAAAAAAACTTATTCGTTGTTAACAAAGACCACCTGGGAATTTAGCTCGTGGCTGTTTATGATTAAGGTTGTATTAAAGATATCTAAATGACGGTTTTCCCATCATTTTCGTGGAAAAGCCCTTAGTGCAGTGGATTTGAACAAAATCAACAGTAGTTTAAAAAAAAACTGCAGATTTCCTAGAGCTCACAGCGGCAACATCCATTAACGATTTCTTCTGTGCGTTAAAATGTTTTCTATCAAGATTAGTACACCCTATGCTAAGGCCTTTCATTATTGTAAAACATTATGTTAAGACATTTATAAATTCGAATGCATTAAAATGCAGACACAAATCCATGAATGAATATTAATTATTCAATAGACTGGCGCGGGACTTTTCCATTGTTCGAAATTGTTGTTTAATGAACCTTCTGGGACTGTAGATATTGACCGGCGATAATGCCGGCCGGTAAACATGAGGAACGAATTCATATGGTTCTTGGGGTTGAATAGTATCTTAATTTATATAAACATGTTTCCTTTTCAAGTATCTTGCAAATTTACTTGTTTTATATTTTGTAATACACAGACTTATATATGTAAATAATTAAATAATTTTTTTATTATTGTTGAAGCTCGTGGACAGCATATTTCCGTTAAACGCATTTTCTAGTCAAAAAAAAAAAATTAAAAGTAGATTTCCTGGAATATTTTGTATACATTTAAGCAGCATTCACACGCAGATAAGACAATGGGACAATAATGAATTGTCTTGTCCGAACTTCTTGAACGGGGTTGGATGATGTCGATATTGTCCTCAGAGATACTTCGGCAGGCTAGCTCGGAGGACAATATAATGACAATTGTCTTGTCCTGGAAACAATTGTTCACATGGAACAATGATTGTATTGTCCCATTATATTGGCCTCTGCATTGTCCCATGTGAACCCCGCTTTAGTCAGGTTTTAGCACATGTTAATTGGGGCGTTCAATGCGTACACTGACTTTTAAGCTAGCATTAGACGGTCCTTGCAATTGGTCACTGCAGGGACACAGTCCCGTCACTATAACGTAGTTTTCTGTCCTAAAAGTATCACGTCGTGTAATAGTCATTGTTTTGCATGTCCTTGCAGTGACCAAAACAGTGACAGGCACAGTGACACGTCACTTTTATGTCCCTGCAGTGACAAATTACAAGGACCGTATAATAGCCCTGTCAATGTTGGTGGGACACAGTGACACTTAGCTTGTCCCTGCAGAGACTGTGTCCCAACAGTGACCTGGCAGGTATTTCTGCCAGGTCACTGTTGGCACTGTTGGTCTCGGTTGAGCTTTGATGGTGCTATCAGATTTGCAATTTCGTATACCCAAAATACGAGTTGACGGCAATATGATGAAAAAAACATTTTATTTCAAAGAAATTTGCAAAATTTAAACAAAATGAAGAAAAAAATATGCATTACCACTAAAAAAACATGTTTTCGAATTGTTTTCAATTTTAAAAAATATTTTAAGGTCGTTCCTAGAATTTTTATTCTTAACAACGACATTCTTACCTCAAAGTTTAAAGACCTCGTTAAACAGAGCGCGTTTTTACACCGCGTTTCAACGCCACGTTGTAGTATACAGCAGTACATATCCCATATCATAAGAAGCGCGTTTTCAATGCCGCGTCGAGTTCAACGCGGCGGCAATACGCATCGTCTAAGCGCGGCGGTGAAATAAATTACAAATTATTATTTTGACGCCGCGTTAGAACAGATTATTTTTTTAATGGTTTTGAGAATTAAAGGCTTTGTTAAACAAAGCGCGTTTCTTACGCGGTGTTGAGATTATTTAACGCGACGTTGAGATTATTTTGACGCGGCGTTTTAACGCAACGTTGGAGAAATAGTTCATTTCCGATTTTTGCCATATCTCGTTTTTCATTACTTATATATGTAAATAATTAAATAATTTTTTTATTATTGTTGAAGCTCGTGGACAGCATATTTCCGTTAAACGCATTTTCTAGTCAAAAAAAAAAAATTAAAAGTAGATTTCCTGGAATATTTTGTATACATTTAAGCAGCATTCACACGCAGATAAGACAATGGGACAATAATGAATTGTCTTGTCCGAACTTCTTGAACGGGGTTGGATGATGTCGATATTGTCCTCAGAGATACTTCGGCAGGCTAGCTCGGAGGACAATATAATGACAATTGTCTTGTCCTGGAAACAATTGTTCACATGGAACAATGATTGTATTGTCCCATTATATTGGCCTCTGCATTGTCCCATGTGAACCCCGCTTTAGTCAGGTTTTAGCACATGTTAATTGGGGCGTTCAATGCGTACACTGACTTTTAAGCTAGCATTAGACGGTCCTTGCAATTGGTCACTGCAGGGACACAGTCCCGTCACTATAACGTAGTTTTCTGTCCTAAAAGTATCACGTCGTGTAATAGTCATTGTTTTGCATGTCCTTGCAGTGACCAAAACAGTGACAGGCACAGTGACACGTCACTTTTATGTCCCTGCAGTGACAAATTACAAGGACCGTATAATAGCCCTGTCAATGTTGGTGGGACACAGTGACACTTAGCTTGTCCCTGCAGAGACTGTGTCCCAACAGTGACCTGGCAGGTATTTCTGCCAGGTCACTGTTGGCACTGTTGGTCTCGGTTGAGCTTTGATGGTGCTATCAGATTTGCAATTTCGTATACCCAAAATACGAGTTGACGGCAATATGATGAAAAAAACATTTTATTTCAAAGAAATTTGCAAAATTTAAACAAAATGAAGAAAAAAATATGCATTACCACTAAAAAAACATGTTTTCGAATTGTTTTCAATTTTAAAAAATATTTTAAGGTCGTTCCTAGAATTTTTATTCTTAACAACGACATTCTTACCTCAAAGTTTAAAGACCTCGTTAAACAGAGCGCGTTTTTACACCGCGTTTCAACGCCACGTTGTAGTATACAGCAGTACATATCCCATATCATAAGAAGCGCGTTTTCAATGCCGCGTCGAGTTCAACGCGGCGGCAATACGCATCGTCTAAGCGCGGCGGTGAAATAAATTACAAATTATTATTTTGACGCCGCGTTAGAACAGATTATTTTTTTAATGGTTTTGAGAATTAAAGGCTTTGTTAAACAAAGCGCGTTTCTTACGCGGTGTTGAGATTATTTAACGCGACGTTGAGATTATTTTGACGCGGCGTTTTAACGCAACGTTGGAGAAATAGTTCATTTCCGATTTTTGCCATATCTCGTTTTTCAGAACTAGATATATTTTAACATGTTTTCCTTTTTACTAACACATTCTATCAGTTTTTCCATGACAAGCAATATTAAAAATGAAAATGAAACAACAAAATAAGTGACTAGGCCTTGTCAAACAGGGCGCGTTTTGAGGCCGCGTTTTAACTCCGCCTTTCAACGCCGCGTTTTAATATACAGTAATACATTTACATATCCCGTGTCACATAGATCGCGTTTTCAACGCCGCGTCAAATTCCACACCGCTTCAAAACGCGGCGTTAAAACGCCACGTTGTGATTGATTACAAATTATTATGACGCCGAGTTATATAGATTTTTTAAAATTATTTTGTGCTTGGTGAATTAAGTTAATCTGAATTTGTTGTAGACATTTTTTGACTTATTTTGTGTCATTTAATATTGTTTTAATTGGAAAAAATAACCTGATTGGCATTTGGTGAAAAAATG
Organism: Platycheirus rosarum; assembly: GCA_963971375.1. Lineage (NCBI taxonomy): Eukaryota > Metazoa > Arthropoda > Insecta > Diptera > Syrphidae > Platycheirus > Platycheirus rosarum. The sequence continues at coordinate 40,608,807 of OZ020507.1, forward strand.
AGAATCAAATTCAAATATGAAACGCGCTGCGGATAGCTCTCTGTTTGACGTTCTCTAACACCGCACTTATAACGCCGCGTCAAAATAATCTCAACGCCGAGTAAAATAATCTCAACGCCGCGTTAAAAACGCGTTCTGTTTGACGAAGCCTTTAATTGAGGGTTACTAATATATTTATTGAAAATATCTCAATTTGTACACATAGATAATCTATATACATTTATATATATATAATATATATATAATATATATATATAATATATACATATATATATGTAATATATACATATTTAAATATACAATGTATACATATATATATATATATATATATATGCTCAAAAAAATAATCTTTTCTAACGTGGTGTAAAAAAAATTATTTGTTATTTATTTCAACCCCGCGTCTTGACCCAGCGTATTGACGCCGCGTTGAACTCGACGTGGCGTTGAAAACGCGCTCTTTGCGACATGGGATATATGTTGCGGTATATTACAACGCGGCGTTGAAAATTGGCGCTAAAACGCGGCGTCAAAACGCTACTGTTTGACGAGACGATAGAGCTCTGGCTCCTCAGCTCATAATTCTTGCATTAGTTTTGCGCAGAAAACTTCATTATCACGTCGCAACAACCAATTTTTGGACCACAATGAACGAATTCTTTGCGGTGGCCTTTGGTTGTTGTCGGAGCCATTGTCACTGCTGCTTTCCAATATGTAGGCCGCAAGAATCGCCACTTCTACCATATTTCGTGTGGGCATACTTTATTTGACTTTTCACCTTTGCCTTTAATCACTGTATTTGGAAATGTATTATTTATTCTTTTTTTTTAATTAAAATAATTTAGGTAATTGAAACACTTCAGAAACTCGCGTCTATATTTAACCAAAACAACCAAGCCACAGGGACTCATTTGAGTGACGCCGTGTAATCGTCACTGCTGAAAATGATAAATGTCATAGCAGTTTAGGCTCACCGCCAACGATTTGCTGTTTGAGAGTTGTCACGTCGTGTAATGGTCACTGTTTTGCATGTCCTTGCAGTGAAACCGAGATACAGGGACAACAGGGACACACTTTGACGTTCATTGTATTTTGGGACAACAAGGACAGACATGGGTCATTCGTGTGATAGTCACTGTAGCTAGCTGTGACATGATGACCTTTGTCACGGCAGTGACGGTGGTAGGACCTATTTTGTTGTGACGTCACAGTGTCACTGCAGTGACCAATTACAAGGACCGTCTAATGCTAGCTTTAGTCAATTAACTTTTAGTCAACTAATAGCGAGTTTCATTCAAATTTTAAAGATTTGATCTCAAAATCGAGATTTGATCTTTTCAATGAAACTTCTTTCATGATTAAATTGTAGTATTGGTTAATGACTGTCACTCTTCCTTTGTCATTTGCATTTAGGGATGCAACATCGTTCATATAAACATCGATGTTTGAAAATCGATATTATGATGATGGTATCGATATTTTCGTGGTGTTTAAGAAAAAAGGTTTATGAACTGATTTTCGTTCTCAATAAACGGTTACTTCTTGAGTTAAAATACGAATAGCAATAAAATAAAAGAAACAATAACTAGCCAGCCATTTTTAATTCTTAAGTTTGTGTTTCATTGCATTTGTAAAACATCAAATGCGATTATAGTTAGCAAAACTAAAAAAAAATCGGAAAACCGTTTTTTGCCGATAATTATCTCATAAGATTTGAGGTTATGTTTAACCCTTAACTAAAGTCGTGAACATTTCTTTCGCTTCTACACTCGTGGGTCTACTGGACCCAGGCTTTTTGATATGCCAATAAAAAGAAAAGTATAATATATTTTATATATTTTTTTTTACTAAAATTTATGTTTAAACAATAACAAAACTATTTTTTTTAATAACAACAGGGACTTTAATTTTTTTATTAAAAATGTGCACTTTTGTCAAGCAGTCATAATTTATATAACTAAAATTTATTGTTTTTAAATAAAAAAAAAAATAAATTAAATTTATTGGCGCGACAGCTCTTTAAGGAGCCAAGGCCTAGTGACTTATACTCTCAACCATTCCTGTGTGTGTGTTGTTAATCTGCAAGAATGGAAGGGACCTACAGTTTACCGCCGAGTCTGAACGGCTACATGAGATGCAATTTTTCGAGACAAATTTTACTCTTGGATGTTTTGTCAGTTCCTCGAACCCAGGCTCATAAGCTTAGCAGTCCGACACGGTAACCCCTAAGCCACGGGTACTACTTTTTCTTTTAATATAAAATTAAATACTAGATAACAAAAATTAATCCATCTATACATTTTTTTTTTACAATTTAAAAACGTACTCTTTAAAACTAAAAAAAAACTAAAAAATAAAAAAATTAAATCAAGAACACAAACTTAAGCACAAAAATATAATACATTTAAAAACAAAATTAAAAAAAAAATCACTTACCCGTTTTGAAAATATTGATTTTTCAAAAAAAAAAAAATTAAACAAATTATTTAAAATACAAAAAAAAAAAATTCGAAAAAAATAATGCGAAATTACTTAGGCTACCTACATCTTCTTGAATATCAATTTTGATATTATTCGGATCACCAGTTTTCGAAAAAGTCGAAGAAATGAAAACCGGGCCTATGGGAGGTACCGTTTTTAGCCCACCATATTAATTTTTTTTTCACCATAAAAATTGAAGCCGTTTTCAAAAAAAACAAGCTTTTACATAACGGTTATATGTTGGTGCAGGGGACCCATGCACCTGCAGATACGCATCTTAGGAGACTCGAGCGAAATGCGTCCTTCTCACTGGACGCACATTGGTTTCATGCAGGAAGGTACTTAGAAGTTGAGAGAGCTAAGGTGACTGTGTCGTTTTTTTCACACATTTTTTTTTTTTATAATTAACGCGCGCACAAGGGGACTATTTGTTTCCCTTTTAATGTAGAACACACTGCGCGGGCATTAGGAAGATAGGGAGGTCCATTGGACCCACGACTTTAGTTAAGGGTTAAAGATACCCTGAAGTAAAATTGAAGGTTTTTTTTAATTATCTACAACTTTTCTGTAGACCATTTTTCGATCAGAAGTTGAACTTCGCCGGAAATCAGAAAAGAACATTTTCAACCCTTAAACCCCACCCAAAAAACCTCGCCATTCGAATCGACTTGCATTTATATTTCCCCTTTTCTAATCCCTTTCACCTATGATTCCGACTATTTGCCAACCTTTAGCTAATTTTTTTTTTAAAGAAAAAAAACTGCGTCCACGTGCGTGCTTCTGGTCTCGATTCTTTGAGAAAGGAATCGATTTTCTCTTCTTTTCAGACAAAAAACTGTCATCAATTGCCCTCAAAAAACTTGTGTTGCATGAAATTTCACTAACAAACATTGATTTTGAAATCACTACGTTTTCCTTTTTAGAGATAAAGGTTTTTTTGACACACATGTCTCTATTATTAAATATTGTTTACTAAGAACGATCTATCGATGTTTAAATGAGTTTCAACATCGATATTTATGAACAATACATCGATTTTTAAAACATCGATGTATCCCTTCCATCCCTATATGTATTTCATTTCATTTGGTTATTGGCTGTTGTCATTGACAGAAAAGATTATTTACATGTATTTGTGCATTCAGATCAAATCGTCCACCGCACCAGAGATCAAATCTTTCGTTTTGAGATTTGATCTAGATCTTGCAATGAAACTCTCAAAATTCAAAAAGATCAAATCTTTTGACAGAAAGAGCAAATTTGTTCTTGAATGAAACTTGATATAACTTTTAGTCAAAGTGAACGACAAACTTACACCAATACATTGTAAAGGGAAATTGTCAGTTGAAAGTAAGTCAACTAATGTCGAATTCGTTTTTAAAAAAGATCTGTCTTTTTTTTGATCTGAGATCAATTTTTTTATTCTAAGATCAAATTTTATGTTCGTTTTTTAAGAAAAGATCTTTTTTTTTATCAATCTGAAATCGGAGATCAAATCTGGAAATTAAAAACAAATTCGACATTAGTTAAGATGGCATTAAGTTATTGCAAAGCCTTTCCTTCTAAATGCTTGACACTTCGGATTTATCATTAAAAACTAAATTTATTGATAATTTTTTATTTAATAAATTGTCAATATATAATTAATACATATACATACATAAAGACTGTCTGAGGATATCAAACAATTATAAAAAAAAAATAAAACACCACCTGGATGTCGGAAGAATGACGCGACAACTGTTTTCAGAAAGTTGTCGCCTCTTGTCATCTCGACACTTCCATTTTTTCTTGACATCAGAATAAAATGCTTCATTACTTTATTATTCAGTAAATTATTTTTCTTTTCCAGAATCGAATTGATATTCATTGCATTATGCATAACGGGGAGAATTTTCAATAAAATAAAAAACCATAAAAAATCCAATAACCAAGGAGTCAACTTCCAAATGACGTACAAACTATAGGAATAGAATATCCCTGTCACCTGAATTGCATCCAAGATTTGTTTTTATAATGATAGTGTATGTTCTTTGCAACGACAAAAGGGTGGTGATTTATTTTAGTTTTGTATAAATTAATTGTTTTTCTTTTTTTTCTTCTTTTTATATGAAAAACTATGCAACTCAACAACGACGCAGAATAAAATGCAGTTGACGTTAGCTTAGCATGCTGACTTAATTATTGATTATTTTGCATAGAAAATATCCTTCAAATGAATTTTTATTGAATTGTTCACTCTGTAATTGTAAATAATTGATTTTAGATTAAATGCAGTTAATTTAATTACAGAGGAATTACAAATTCAACTAACCAACGGTTTTTTTATTTACTTTGGGGATAATTACCTTGAAAAATCTTAGTATTGTTCATTTCTTATGCATTTTTATAGTATTTAAATGGTTTGCATTTGTTTTCCGGGGAAAATGCTGCGCCACACTTTTATAGTCGGAAGACTATTGAAAGTACGACAGCAAATGTTCTAACGAGGTGTTCTTCAATGCTAAAGCTAGTACACCGTCTCGAAATGGGTCATCGCAATGATTCTCTGACGTCACAATAAAAAAAGGTCATTGCACCAACAGTGCACTGCCATGGTTGGCCACGGTGTCAATGCTACCTACTTTGACGATCAGACGAATGACGCAAGTCTGTCATTGTTGTCCTACATTTACGATGTGCCATTGTGGGTTTTCTGATTCGATGCCATCACGATGACATGCAAAACGATGACGATATAACGACTTGGCCACTTTCAAAATGCGAATCGTTTAGTTTGATCTAAAGCCGCTTGTCATTTTTCCCGGTGACAACTACACGGCAAAATAACGATGGAAACCACACGCTGTTCCTTCAAGGTCAGTAAAGACCTCCCCGGCATCTTTGAAGTCAGAAAAGAATTTAGACAAGGTGATGAAAAAATAGTGCAGAACTCTCACACCAACACCAAAGGCACGCTCTTTTAAAGTCCATTTAATTACTCGCATACGCCGACGATATTGACATAATCGGATGAACACAGTTTGATATCCTTTGTGAGACGGTAGCAGCGAAGAATGGCTTTGCAGTCAATGAGAGTAAAACAAAGTATACGCTGTCATCAAGAACAGACACCCAAAATCGAAGCCTTGGACGAAATATTACCATAGACAGGCTATAACTTTGAGGCAGTTAGGGACTTTATCTACCTGGGCTCCGTTTTCAACTTGGAGATCTATAGCAGCGCTGAGATCAAAGTAAGAATAACTTGCCAATCGCTGCTTCTTCGGACTAATTAGGGAATTGACTAGCAAAGCCTTCTCTGTGGCAACTAAAGTGTCCCTTTATAAGACCCTCACTATCCCATTCCTGCTCTATTGTGCAGAGGTATGGTTAGGTTAGGTTGGATGGGGTGATGATTCGATAATCGAATCTTCTTACTCGGATCTCAAGGATCCATTGCGGTGGCTTTTTTGAAACGTCGTCCAGTTCGTCGAAGAAGTATTCTCTGAGGGCTGTTTTCATAGTCTGAGCTAGGCTGGGGCATTCACAAAGGAAGTGAAATGGCATCATCTTCTGCATCAACGTGTTGACACCCTCTGCATAAGTCTGATGTGCTAATGCCCATTCTACTCATGTAGGCCCCCATTGAGGACAACAACCAAAAGGAACATTTGAGGTCTATCTAACTTTTGAATGATTCCGTGTTTTTCTTTGATATGTTTGACCTAATCAATCAAAAAATCAGTTCACAAACATTTTTCTTAAACATCGCGAAAATATCGATATCATCATCATAATATCGATGTTTTTATGAACGATGTTACATCCCTAAATGCAAATGACAAAGGAAGAGTGACAGTCCTTCACCAATACTACAATTTAATCATAAAAGAAGTTTCATTGAAAAGATCAAATCTTTATTTTGAGATAAAATCCTTAAAATTTGAAAGAAACTCGCTATCATGCTAATTGATGACATATCAATTAAAATAATTTATTTTGACAAAAAACAAACCCGGGAAACAGCATTATTTATTAAAAAAAAATTTATTTATTTCAGTGATGAAAATTAATTTTACTAAACAGCTGATTGTCATTTGACAGAATCCAGTGTTTGTGGTCCATTTTTACTTGCAATTTATAGGGACTTAAGGCAAGTTATACATTCGTAAAAAAAAAATTCTAACAATCAAACACGACATTACGATGATAGAGAAGTCAAAAAAAGTGGGTTATAACGGTACCTCCCATATGACCGGTTTTTTTAAAATCAGACTTTCTCGTTAACTAATTGACGAATTTTGATGAAATTTTCAAAATATGTAGTGTTTTATGAATTTAATAATATTGTTTATTAAAATTTTCAAAAACATTTTTTTTAATTTTTAATAATTTAAAAAAAAAAATATTTTGTTTTTTGAATATTTTGAAAACGGATCTATATTTTTTTTTTTAGTTTTTCTCCTAGTATAAACTATAGATTTCTTAAAATTGACATACTCAAAAAAATTTTAAAATATGTTTTCGAAAAGTTTTTCAAAAAAAAAACATTTTTTTTTTGGAAAAACTTGTCGAAAGATTTTGAAATGAAAAATTCATAAAATAGAAAACAGCAAAAGAAATAAGATGGCTTACAACATTTTTTTCCAAAAAACGATATTGAATAGTGTTTTTTTGATTTCATAAAAAAATTTCCCCAACATTTTATTTCATATTGCTCGGCTAAGCCGAAGGTGACAAACCTACATACATACCAACGTATTTTAAAGCATTTTATCATCATAAAAGCACACAGAATAAATAAAGAAGCCTATTTTTAACACACAAAAACAATTAACAACTAAAAAAACTCTTCGATTACTACTGAATGCAAAAATTTCAATCGAGTAAAACAAAAGTTTACACCGGCCCTAAATAAACAAAACCACTGTGTTAACTTTTAATATTGTCTCTATACCCACTCGCCTAACAGTATTTGGAATGTGTATCTTAAATTTAGTACCTACCTTCCTTCCAACCTTATTATAGGTACCTAATATCCTTGATAAATTCCATTAATACCAACACACACCACACGTTTATCGATCCATCAAACATAATTAAGCTATTTTAATTAATTTGATTTCAAAATAAAAAAAACCTAGAATCATTGCCCTACTGCTGATTCCCACGAATTTTTATGCCAGTTGTTCAAATTTGTCCATACCAAAATGAAAATTAAACTGAAAAAAGTCCTTAATATCTTTTTATTAGAAAATTATATTATAAACAATAAACAACAAGTGGAAAGATGATACACTAAAAACTGCAAAAGCTAACAATCCTACATATTTATGTGTTTATCCCTTTATCGTGACGCATGTTCGTACGAGCTTCAAATAATTATTAAAATAAATTTATTTTATTTATAAAACAACTGTATAACTGACCCCTTAGGATTGTATATACACTGTCTGGAAGATGGCCAGACGAAAAACTACCACCATGAGAGTACTATAGAAAATGTATATACAATGCCCTTAGCAGAGATGTTTGCGTTTGAGAACCGTTTTGCGCAAGATTTGCGTTTAGGAACTCGCCCAATATTTATAAGTTTTTAATAGACTTGAGAAGGGCTCTCAATATGACGTCGTGTATACTGACTTTTCTTAAGCTTTTAATCGAGTTTTTAGTCACCTGAGGCAGTTTAATGGAGGGTTTTATTTTGCGCAACTCCAAAGAGTTCTCTGATCCAGCGACTGTAAAAAGTCTATTTTTTGCTTTTGTAAGATCTAATTTCGAGTATTGCAGTGTTATCTGGAATTATTCGTATAATGTACATTCATTAAAATAGTAAAAAGACTTTATTGGGACGTATATGCCCTCTTATGATACGAGATGTAAATAACTTGGTATTTTGCCCTTAACCATTCAAAGAAAGTCCACCGCGGTTATGTTCATTCATTCAAGATCGTCCGATTTTACCGTTTCAGACTTTTTTTTGTGGAGTTTTTTGAAGTCCCGTGTTAACGTGAACAAGCCCGAGACTCTGGCAGCCCTCAAAGACAACATTCGACACGAGTGCGAGAATCTGTCACCCGAAGTTCTCGCTGAAGTGATGAAAAATGCCATAAAATGAGCCCGCATCATGGCAATCAATTCTGACGGCGCCTATTTGGCCGATATCATCTTCTCAATTTGACCAATACAATTCTAGAGGCTCAAATAAACATTATCAAAAAACAGAATTGAAGTTTTTCATTTAGATAAAAAAGAGAGCCAAACAACATCGGATGGATGACTTCTTTTGGCCCACCCTGTATTCAACTCGTTTCGCTTTCAATATTCCAATTTATGTTTTCAGTCAACTTAAGTTCAATTAATCCCAATTAAAAGCAAATTATGATTCAGATTTCTTATCAAAGTGACAATGTCGCGTACCACACACTGTCATGATAATGGCACACGACCAAATCACGCCATCAGCCCACACCACAGGTCCAGGCATCTCGCCTTTTTGTTGGTTATCTCTCCAAAGCGTCCAATCTGCCTCATGCAAGCGAAGCTTCTTATCTCCGTTAAACATGAATAATAATATGTATGTTTGGAAAACAAACTATTGAATTACGTTTTTTTCCTTCGCACGAAGCTGCGTCTCACATTTCGCTTAGTAAGATCTTCAAAATGGTATATTTGCATTTAAGTCATTGGATTTCATCATTCAAGGTTATAATTCTGCATTTTGTTTAGTTTAAATAATCCTGCCAACTCGAATGTCGCATATGCATTTTTGAATCATGAAGATTTAAATCGTATCAACTGCGCTCTAATATTTGGTTATATATATCTGGAAATCACAAGCTTGCAACCCTTAAGAACTTTGTATAGTGGTCACAGTTCTAATATGTGAATAGTTATTGAACCATTGATTTATATTCTTGATGGGTTTACTTACTTTATACACATGGCTATGGCCCATTCATGAAATCGTCTTTATACATGGTCATGGTAAGTCATTTTCTCACCTGCCCACCATCCAGGTGATTTTAATGGATTTATTTTGCCACGTGTACTAATCGAATCATCTGCTGACGCTTCTAGGGATGGAAATGCTGCTAGTGTGACCATTTGATTTTTTGACCTTTACGCTTACATTTTAACGGAGCAAAGTAATGAACGAATAGATTTTACAAATTTAACAAGCCTATTGAATACTAACTGTTAAGTATTAGTTTGAACAGGTGCTTCAGGAATGGCCTTTAACTTTCTCCAAAAAATGTTGTGGCCTAAAAAAATTAAAGACGGTTCCAGGAATTTTCATTTTTGCAAAAAAATGCGGAAATTATGCAATGCAAGCTTGCGAAGAACTTGAAATAAAGCTTCCTTACATTCGTTAACTGATGGAGCTCCAACCAAAATGTCATCAACATAACACTTAACTCTTTTTATGTCCAGCAAAATCCTTTCCATAATTGACTGGAAAAGCCTGGCGCTCTAATTACAAGACAAAGACGAGTGTATGTAAATAGACCTAAAAATGTGTTGACTAGTATCAATTATTCTTTAGACGAGTCACTGACTTTCACTTCCCAGGTGAAATCAATCACATAGAAATATGAACAACCTGAAATCTTGGCAACAATTTCCTGAATTTTTGGAAACGGATAGTGCATAGTCATAGTGTATATGCATTTATTTATAGCGAGTTTCATTCAAATTCCAAAGGTCTGCTCTAAAAAACAGAGATTTGATCTTTTCAATGAAACTTGTTTCAGGATTTAATTGTAGTATTGGTGAATGACTGACACACTTCCTCTGTCACTTGTATTTAGGGATGACACATATCGTTCATAAAAACATCGATGTTTTAACATCGAAATCGATTTATAACGATGATATCGGGATGTTTAAGAAAAATGTTTGTGAACTGATTTTTTAATACATAATAAATGATTCACATTTCATTTGTTCCTTAGAATTGAACTTTAAAACAATAAATTGGACAGACAACTAACCAGCCATTTTTAATTCTGAAGTTTGTGTTTCATTGCATTTGTAATGAAATGCGATTCAAATTAATTTGTTTTAAATTTCATTAATTTTTAAAGATGGCGAAAACAAATTTTAAGGATACTATCCTCTTTACAATGAAAAAGGAGACTTTAATTGCAACGGTAGTAAAATAATAATTAGTTGTAGTAGCTTAAGTAATATTCCACTATCAATTCTATTTCAAATATATTTTCTTTCACTTTGTTTTCTTTCTTTCTTAGAATATTTGTGTTTATTTTGTTACTATCTCCTTCAAATGAACAAACACAATTTCATTAATTTAATAAAGAAATGACATTTCACGATTTTGAATTTTAAACTGTGTCTATGTGCGTGTTTCTGGTTTTGATTCTAACAACGAGAAAAGAACCGATTCAGGACAAAAACTGTCATTTATTGCTTTACGAACACTTAAATCAATCGGAACACTGGACGACCAAATAAAAATAATATAATCCACAATGTAATTATTAGTAAATAAATTGCACGACTGGATCGCACGTACTTGCTCATATGTGCAGTCACTTCGTCGAATAAATTTAAAAAAGTGCACGACTGGGTTGCACGAATTTGTTCTTATGTTAGATAATTGCTTAGTGGCTGCATATGTATGTATATAAAGGCTGTTTTTTTAGACGTGTGGTTTTCAAGAAGAAATAAGACGCATATAGTTTAAAGTTATGGCCAAGAATTTAGCTTGATTATAAAGATAAGGGTTTGCATTATGTTTTAAAAATGATTTCGGGGAAGCTGGCTCGAATAAATTCCAGCCGATGCAAAATTTTGTGAAAATTGGCATCGGTGGCCATCGCTTGATTGTCGTTCGTTTTCAGTTCTTGCACGAGTTGGATTTTGTAAGCCTGCAAACCAAGATCCTTCAGCAAAATCTTCCATAAAGTGGATGGGCAGATCTCCAATTGTTGCGCGCGATTGCGGATGGACTCATTCCGGTCTTTTTCGATACTTTGCTCAATTTGCACAATTTGCAAACTTGTTTAGGAGTTCGTCTATTCATTATGAAATGGCAAACCAAACTGAGCATAAATCAAGTGACAGCTGTCAAAAAGATCAATTCAGAAAAAAGTATTGCCAGATTGAAAACCACACGTCTATTAAAATATAAAAATATTTTTTTTGTAGAAGATTCTTTCATTTTTTTTAATAAGTTTAAGAGCTTTCTCGGAAAAACAAAGTATGCAATAAAATTTGAAAACTAAATGTCTATCGAAGAAAAAAAATTTGAAAATCGTTCGACCAGTTTTTTTTAAAAAGTCGTTTTTTTGAAAAACTTTTTGAAAAAATATTTAAATTTTTTTTCTAGTATGTCATTATAAGGAAATCTGTAGTTTTCATCGGGGAAAATTATTTAAAAAAATTCAATCCACCCATTTTCGTAAACCAAATTAAAAAAAAAAAAAATTTTAAAATCGAAAAAAAGTTTTTGAAAATTTTGAAATGCGATATTTATTGAACTATAAATGACTTCCTGTGTGCAAAATTTTATTGAAATCGAGCTAATAGTTTACGATAAAACCGCATTTGAAAAAACCGGTTATATGAGAGGTACCGTTTTCAAAAAAATCGTTCTAACTGAAATATGTATTGTTGTAAAAAAATAGCACCCTGATTATCAAAATCGTTAGAGCCGTTTTTGAGAAAATCAAACTTTTTGTTAAAAATTGTATGGCATTATTTTTCGACCTAGAGCAAAAATGAAAAACAACCCCGAGATACTACCTAATAAATACTAAATTCCAAATTTGAAGCAAATCGGCCCATCCGTTTAGGCTGTAGATGCGCGAACAGACAGACACTTTTTTTTTTTGTACGAATCCATAACTTGCATTTTAGTACCTAAATCGCAAGTAAAAACTACACAGAAAATATCACATTTGCCTGTTCACAAAATAACACATTCAAATACAATACCAAGTTGTTATCGATACGCATAAGCAATACCTTTACCTTAGGAACCAGCAGAATTTTTACTTGATAACACAAAACTGGCACGAAATTTCCCTAACTAAATTTTTGATCCTTACGTTTTTCTTTTCATAGCCCGGACCTTTCAACACACACGACACTATTACCGTTCACCAAGAACAATATTTCGATGTTTAAGTAGGTTTCATCGATGTTCCGACATCGATGTTTATGATACATCGATTTTTGAAAACAACGATGTATTGCTTGCCCTTGCATTGTTGCATCCCTATTGACATTGGCAGACAAGATTATTTACATGTATGTGCGCATTCAGATCAAATCTTCCAATCCATCAGAGATCAAATCTTTTGTTTTGAGATTTGATCTAGATTTGCTCTTTTTCTTGCAATGAAAATCCCAAAATTCAAAAAGATCAAATCTTTTGACAGAAAGAGCAAATCTTTTCTTGAATGAAACTCGCTATTAGTGTGATTTTGCAGTGTACACAAATTTGAATTGATTGTGCCATCCTTTTAATTTGGACTAGCCCAACGAATACCCGAGACTTTGAATAAAATTCCTTCACTAATCAGACGATACATTTCAGCTACAACTTTTTTCTATAAGTTCGAAAGGATTGCTATGCGGCTATATCTGCTTCTCAAGGCGTCTTTAAAATTGAATTCAAGACACAAGACACCTGGTAACCAAGATTTTATTTCCAGGACAATATTTACATCATTTTTGACTTGACTTTCCATTAAAACATCTATTTTGTTGATTGAGACGACGCATTGCTGAGGCTGACTGACAGCATTGATACGACGACTTTAGATGTGACCTTTTCTATTACAGGTGAAAAATTCCTAATTGACTGTTGAACAATTTCAATATGCAGGTCTTCCACATCGTGTACATTTGCTGTTCTGATTGTTGGACTTATGCCAGCCAGGTGATGGCACTGATGACGCAGCTTTTTTGGACGCCTCTATGAAGAAGACCTTATCATTCTAAGTAGCATACAGGAAAGCCATGTCGTAAAACCCGTCATTCGCGTCTTATCCCTGCAACCTGTGATATGGCTTTTATTTGGTAACTTGTAACTCATCTTTTAATATTTTTAAGCGAATGTTTTAGTAGTCTAGTGAAGGTCATACATTTTTTTTTACTGAAAGGTAAAGAAATAGGAATTGTATCATGACAATAACATATAGCTTATTTAAAAAAAAAAATTGGAACATCAGCTCTATGAGTCTAGTGACTAATTTATTTATTTATTAGCTTATACCGGCGATTTCGTTAAAGAATATTATTTAAACTTCTGCCGCAGGAAACGTTAATTTTTTCGGAATAAACATAAGCCTATATTTCAATCCAGCAGCTAATCCACCTACATACCAAATTTAATATAAATCCCTTAAGCCGTTGAGGCGTAATTGAGGAACAAACATCCAAACATTTACATTTATAATAACTAAAAGTAGGATTTAGCTTTGTTTAAGTTTTAACTTAAGAGCCCAATAACCTATCTATTTTTTTCTTTTATTTTGCTTGTTATTTTTTTAATTAATTTAAATAAATAAGAATGAGCACGTACTTCCTCATATGTGCGGTCACATCGTCGAATAATTAAAAAAATGCACGACTGGGTCGCACGAACTTGTTCTTATGTTAGATAAGTGGCTGCTTAGTGGCTGCATTTGTATGTATATAAAGGGTTGTTTTGTTTAGACGTATGGTTTTCAAGAAGAAATAAAACGTATAGTTTAATGTTATGTTTTAAAAATGATTCGGGCTCGAATAAATTCCAGCCAAAATCTTCCATAAAATGGATGGGCACACCTCCAATTGTTGCACGCGATGGCGGATAGACTCATTCGGGTCTTTTTTGATATTTTGCTTCACCGAAACCAACCATTATTTTGGTAATAAATGTGCACAATTTGCAAACTTGTTGAGGAGTAAGTCTATTCATTATGAAATGCAGAAATGGCAAACCAAACTGAGCATATATCAAGCGACAGCTGTCAAAAAGACCAACTCTAAAAAAAGTATTGCCAGATTGCCATACGTCTATTAAAATAAAAAAATGTTTTTTTTTTTAGAAAATTCTTTCATTTTTTAATTGGTTTAAGAGTTTTTTTAAAACCTTTTCGAAAAAATATCTTAATTTTTTTTTTTCTAGTATGTCATTATAAGGAAATCTGTAGTTTTCATCTGGGAAAATTATTTTAAAAAAAATCAATCAACAACAACAATCAGCAATATTAATTGAATTATTAATGACTTTCTGTGTGCAAATTTTTATTGAAATCGGGACGGAATTTCCGGACCCACTTTTTTCGACTTCTCTATCATCGTAATGTCATGTTTGATTGTCAGATTTTTTTTGCACGAATCCATAACTTGCATTATAGTACCTATAATCGCAAGTAAACAAATCATAAAGCTAGTATTAGACGGTCCTTGTAATGTGTCATTGCCGTGACACTCTGACGTCACTATGACGAAGTTGTCTGTCCTATATCACGTCGTGTGATAGTCATTGTTTTGCATGTCATCGCCCTGGCAGCAACAATGACAGGCACACTTACCCGTCATTTTTAAGTCATTGCAGTGACTATGAGTGTGATGAGATACCGCACCGTGGCACGTAGCCTGTCGCTGCAATGACTGTGTCGCAACCCTAACACGGCAGGAATTTCTACCATGTCATTCTTGGGCGTTCGGAGTTGAACACAGTTCTATTCAATAAGGTGGTGCTATCGGATTTGCAATTTCATATACCCAAAATAAGTGTTGACGACCGTTTCTCCTCCGTTTCTTTAAGTTTTGACGAGTTTTGAATACGGACGTAAAGTGCGCTCGAGAACGCATTTCATGAATGAAAAATGACAGATACTTCCGCGGCATTCCGTCCATTATGGGTAGACATGCTCATTTGACAAACGGATTGGAATGTTTCGGTCTGTTTTGACACTAGCTTCCACTTGCTTCCGATCATTAAACCTAGCTGGTGCAGAATTTCTGATATATTTTACCTGGTTTACATAATTCCTCTTCTCGTATGTTTCTCCTTTTGGACAGACACATACGTTGATGTACATTGATCTTAATTATCCTGAAAATATCCATTCCTTTCATACGTGATTACGTGACAAGTGGGAATGCACTGCAGGGATATTCTACCCCGTCCCTATTCAAAGAAATCCATGTAGGTGTCTATCATTAAAAATATTCTAGAAATAATAATGTATAACTTCCGACTAAATTTTTGAGAAAACTTCTTTTATACTCTATTGAGCGCGTGCACCTAATTTTGAAAGTATGTTCCTTAATTAACAACAACACGCGACATTGTTTTCTCTAACAATTGTACAAAAATATTTGATTTGCGCTCATTCGGTAATACATTGCGTTAAATTCAAACACAAAAGTTACGATACTAACAATCAATTAAGTTCCTGCCGAAACGAACAACTGTTAATACACAAATGTTGGTAATCCCACGCCATCGATCACGTGAACAAAAAATATTGGTCTCACGTGGCACCCCAATAAACTTATACCGCACTTGTACAATTATGTACCGCTAATTTCGTTTGATTAATTCACAACCGTGAATATTTAACGTGAACTTGACAGTGAGAAGTTTACGATAACAATAAGATCAATACATTCGTGTGTGTAAACTTAATTAGAACTTCTCTAATCTGGCCCCCAAATTAATTATAAGAAAAAATAATTTATAAAGCATATAATTTATTTGATCACACTGCTACATCACCTTGTGGCATGCAACAAATTAAAAACAAAAAAGAAAACCATTTGAGTGAGATCGCTTTACGTGATGAGGTTTTCAAACAACAACAGGTGGATGGATGCCGGGCGCCTTCATGGGTGGTGCATTTAATGACTTTACCCGCGCTGCTTCATGCATGTTAATTAATTGTTGAAAAGATGATAAATTAGCCAATAGAATTAGATAATTAAAATCTCTGTAGTCATGGTTAGAAGACTTAATGTCCTGTCAATAAATGTGCCAAATTGAATAAAAGAAAATAAATTTGCCTAATTTTTTGTTAATAAACAATAAAATGTCGGATTTTATTAAAAT
Organism: Platycheirus rosarum; assembly: GCA_963971375.1. Lineage (NCBI taxonomy): Eukaryota > Metazoa > Arthropoda > Insecta > Diptera > Syrphidae > Platycheirus > Platycheirus rosarum. Next base: position 40,625,341 of record OZ020507.1, read on the forward strand.
CTAAATTAATTCTGGGCAGTATGCCAAATCTTTTGCTAATATTATAATATTCTGTAAATAATTTGATTGAAATGCTAATGAGAGGCTCGTCTTACTTTGTCTGACTGCAAAGTGCAAATAAGCAGGCGACAAGTCTTAAATAACGTTGCCTTTTGTGTGTTCGAAAAAGGCGAAAGACGCGACAGAATGCATTACTATTAGGGTAATGTTATGCTTGTTAATTTATGCGTTTTAGAGCCTTACGTTACGTACATACATACATACGTGTTGTATTTTAATAGGCGCGTTGCATAACGAGTCGTTTTAATTTTCGCACTTCCTATCAAATTAGCTTATTTTAATTGAAAACTTCCTCTTGTTTGATAGAAGCTTGTAAAATGCCAGATAATAGCTTCCCTTTCCTTACCTTAGGTGGCGCTAGCTGCCTCCAGTTTCGCACGTGGAGTCAGTTGAGGTCCTCTTCCATTTGTGTGCGCCACCTGATTCTCGGTTTTCCTCTACTGTGCCGTGCCTCTCGGGTCGATTCAAAGATTTTCCGGGCCGGAGCATTGATATCAATCCGCTCTATACATTGTATCTTCTTCTGCCTTCCCCGTTAATGCAAACCGGGCCAAAAACCGGGCGTGTGGTCGGGATATCCTCAATCGTACCTTGGCTACAACGAGGTAGTGGTCCGAGTCAATGTTTGCCCCTAGAAAAGTTCGGACATCCATCATACTGGAGTAGTGCCTTGCATCGATCGCAATGTGGTCAATCTGGTTGACAGTGGATTGATCAAGGGATCTCCATGTCACTTTGTGAATGTTGAGGTGTGGGAACTTGGTACTAGCTATTACAATATTTAGCCCCGCAGCAAAGTCAATTAGCCTGAATCCGTTATCGGAGGTGGTGTTGTGCAAGCTGAGTTTTCCGATTGTACCACCAAAGACATCTTCTTTCCCTACCTTGGCGTTAAATTCGCCTAGGACAATCTTAATAGCACTGTTTTTGTTGTGTAAAGCAGTTGCCATAGTAAATATCGCCGTTTTTCATTTTTCTTTTGCCCGGCCCGTCACATCGCATTTCTTGGACGGCGGTTATGTCTGCCTTACAGCAGTCAAGGGTCTCCGCTAGCTGTTTGGCTGCACATGGTCTGTTAGGGACCTAACATTGCACGTACATATCCGAAATTCGTTGTCCTTATTTCGTTTGCAGGGTTTCGCCATCAGTGAATCCGTTCGTATCCTAGACTTGTGGTTGCTTCGAAACTAGTAGTTTATGACATGGCCGGGAAGTTATCCCGACGGCACAACCCCCAGCCTGGAGGACCAGGTCCTTATTGTGATTCCAAGAACGAAGAGCCGGATAAACCGCTCCTTATAGGCCTGAGCTCCGAAAACGTCGTAGTAGCCCATATAAGGTATTAACTATGACTGACGCCACAGTTGATTCCATCTAGAGAATTATTCCGCTGCCGCCTGGATGCAAGGAGTAGTTCATTAGTGGTAACACTCCTCCCCCCTCTCGTTTGCTGCCCCCAGTTGAGGTACTATGCACCCGATGTTCACCACGTGGAGGTGAGAGTAGGAGTTGATAGACAGGGGTGATTTGTGGGTATCTACCCTTCGAACTCAGCACACCCTGACGTATAAAGCTGAACGACAGTTACCGCCCAGTTAGTACATATTATCAAAAAAATAACTTATCACACTTTGGAATTTGTGAGACGACGACACTTAATATTATTGTTTGTCATGGACCTTCCACAACTTCGCTTGTCATCATAGTCATAGGTAACAACAAAACAATTTATGGAGTCGTAAAAAATTTAGCCTTAAAGCTCCGATTTTCTCTGTCCTGTTACTTACTTATAAACCATAAGAGCAACTACGGGCGACCCACTTCGTACACCTTGCTACATCATTCATTATTTCAAATGATTGTCCAAAAAAAATCAATAACATAAGAAGTGATAAGGTAATTTCTATAGTTAAAGCAGCAGATAATAAAATTATCAAACTTATTTAGCCATTTTTTCCAAATCGCTTGACGATTAGACTGGATCTCAAGTGATTTTTGTATTCATCAAGATTAAAGTGTCTATAAATACAACATCGGAATCACCTCGCCACAAAACAAATATTAGTTTAACTCGAGGCGACACGAAGTTCAGTCATTGGTTATCATCATGGCTGGAAGTTACAAATACGTGGCTTTACTTGGCCTTTTGGCCGCCTTCATTGGAACAGGTGAACCAGCAAATATTCTTGGTGTCTTTACCAGCACCAGTCCATCACATAATATTATTCACATGTCGTACATCAAGGCCATGGTTGAGCGTGGTCATAATGTGACAGTCGTGACAGCACTTCCGATCAAAGATAAAAATCCCAAATTCCATCACATCCATATTCCTCAAACCGAGCAAAGGCGCAAAGAAATAGCCGAGGCCAAACTGAAGAAAACAAAACCCCGTGGAGTTATTGAATCGATCATAGATGGACTTGCCGATGTATTTTCATTTGCGCCAGCACAATCTGATCCGTTGAAAGATCAACGCTTCCAAGACTTCATGCATAACCCGGATAATAAATTCGATTTAGTTATCATTGGATATTTCTTTAATGATTTTCATCTGGGACTTGCTGCACATTTTAAATGTCCCATTGTCATAAGTTTCATGAGTGGAACAAACAATTTGCTAGATCGATACGTTGGCAATCCACCGGAAGTAGCTTATGTTCCAGCATCACCTTTGTTTGCGGCACCAGATCCTTTGAAATTCACCGGCAGACTAAATAACTTCATCACGAACTTCTTCTTGAGGATATTCACCTATTTCCTGGACAGACAAGCAACAGAGTTATATAAGTAAGTTTGAATGAAATATGTATATTGAAGACTGGTTTTACAGAGTAACTTATGATTTCTATATTTGCAGTGAAATCTTTCCATCCACTAACTATCCATCTTTTGAAGAAACAAAAAAGAAGGTATCACTCGTCTTGTGTAACTACCACTTTACTGATGGAATCATACGTCCCAATGTGCCTGCTCTCGTCGATGTCGGTGGAATTCAAATCAAACAAAAGCCGGATCCCTTGCCAGAAGTAAGAAGTAGAACCTGAAACTTTATTCAATCTAATAAATAATTATTTGTTCGTTCAGAATCTTCAGAAAATCTTTAATTCTTCCTCCGAACACGGCATTATTTACCTCAGTTTCGGATCGAATATCAAAAGCACAGACATGAATCCCAAATTGTATGAAATCATTTTCAAAGCATTGGCTGGCCTTAAACATACTGTCCTCTGGAAATGGGATGCTGTTGAAAAACCAGGCAATGCTCCTAATATTTTCTATGAAAAATGGTTGCCCCAAGATGATCTCCTCACAAGTCCAAGTGTGAAGCTCTTCATTACTCATGCTGGCAAAGGAAGTGTGACCGAGTCGCAATACCATGGGGTTCCGATGGTAGCCATACCATTTGGTGCTGATCAAGTGTCAAATGCTGCTGCAGTTGAAGGGGATGGATTTGGATTAATGCTCGACCAAAAAACAATGACAGCAGACGACTTGAGGGCTGCTGTTTTGGAAGTTCTGGAAAGTCCGAATTATGTGGCGAATGTTAAACGTTTTTCGACTCTCTACAGAGACAGACCAATGCATGCCAAGGATACCGCTGTATTTTGGTTGGAATATGTGCTAAGACACAAGGGAGCCTACCACATGCAGAGTCCGTTGGTGCATTTAAATGGATTCCAGTATGTTAATGCGGATGTTGTTGGTTTTCTGTTGTTAGTTCTATTTGTACTTTATAAGGCAATCACTGTTCCAGTAAAGTTCTTATACAGAATTATCTTCACAAAGAAATCTAAATCAAAGCAACAATAAATAACGCTAATCTGCAGAAGAAGAAGTTATCTTATATTGATATGATAAATATTAAGGCATCATTACAAAAGAATTCATCATGTATGTCCTCCCGAACAACCTCTCAGCGAAACACTTAACAATCAACATTCTAGTCAATGCCCATTGCCAATAATTACACTCAGCACACGCCATTCTTTGAATTGAATACATCTAGTGACGTAAAAGCAGACTATTTATACCCTCGAACCTAAGTTAACCAAACATGTCACAACAATATACATAGAAAGCGATTGCGATTCAATTCGATTGTGACGAACTCGCCACTTCAATTTAGAGCCATAATTTTAGGTAACAATTTTATAAATAAGCTTTTGATTTCAACCGCACTATACCCAACGGAAATTACTCAATTGCCACTGATGTGATGTGATGTGGTGTGATGTGATGCCTGGTTCAAGTGTAGAAGCACAATCGAGATAAAACTAGTAAATCACACAATTCCAATGCGCAATATTGTTATTATAAATGTTAAATAATATTAAAAAAACAATTTTCAAGTTTTCCAATGCAATTACAACAAAAAAGCTCTTCAGATCAATTACTATACTAAAATTAATACAATTAACAGTTTGTCTTCCGAAGGCGAAGTGAGTGAACATTCACTCAGAGGTAACTGACCCAAGTTAATGTGTATTTTGTCAATATAGAAGGTGCCAAGTGCCAAATCATAGAAGCCGTTAAAATCCGTTCAGTAGGTCATGGCCATTTGAATGCCAAACAAATATAAACGTTTTTCAAACGGCAGTTCAATGTCGCGCTTATGTGCGCTTCCGGGATTTGGTGATGGAAGTGAGAATAAACTAATGTGGGTCGACGCACTAGTCAGCCTTGTCAAAAGCTGACATTTGGACATATTTGTATTTGACTTAAGGTTTGATTGTCAGAGGTAGTTGAACTGGAGAAAGGCGAATTTGGAGGCTGGGAAAATATTTGTTTTTTTGTTTTAGATGTCCAACGGAGGACAACAATCAGGTTGAAGGTGTCATCGAGTGTGATATATGGTGAAGGTTGATATGCCTTTCCCTCCAAGCCAATTTCGAATCTGAAACACTTCGACAAGAGTTAGATTTGGTTAGAATAAGAAAACACCATTTTATACTAGTTTCATAAAAAAGGCAGCTAAAGAGAAAAAAGAGAAAGTTGTTGCTCTCTTTTTTTATATAATTAATTCATTCTTATTCATCAGTTGGTAAATAACAAGGAAAGTAGACTTTTTAAATTTTCTATCTCCTCTTTGCCAGCCTGGGTGTCACTCAACACCCAGGTATATTAAAGGTTATCCCCTAGGAATAGCCATGTAGTTTTCCCTATTAACTATTTACCTTACTTATGTTAAGTTCAATGTCATTCAATCATGCGGAAAGCGTTATTTTTTGTATCTAAATCCTTTGACAATTAACAATAAATAGATTATGGTCTGTTGCACTCCCTTCAATTATATTAGTTACCGTATTATCTATTTAATAATACATTGATTGACGGACAGCGGCGCCTGTAACCGCCGTAACCGCCCAGAGTTAATATAAACATTGTACTTTTAAGCTTAAACTAGTTCGAAGCAGAGTGTTTTGCTTTTATTTTGCGCAGTGCTATAAATTTTAATTTAAGTGCTTAACTGGAAATTTATGATTGCCTGCTACTTGACCCATAGGCGATTTTAATTTTTTCAAACACTTTACGTCGTGCTTGAGGTTCTTAAATATATAGACTCTCTTGATATAATATTGATGAGTGATGCAATTTGAATGAACTTTTGTTATTTGGAGGAAATTATTTGAATACGCAAGTTATACTATTTACGTTTTTTTTTTTATAATAAGAGCAACAAAGATTTTTTTTAGAAAGATACTTGCGTCTCAAGCCTTCGGGTGTTCTGTTCTACGTCATCTTTCTTACGTAAGCAAAGTTTACCCTGTTGCCTTCTAACATAAAAAGAACTGCAAAAGACTACGAGCTGGTTCCACCGGAGTCCAACGAGAACGTGACAAGGGGCCAACAATTCTCCGTTAGACTTTCCTCTAGAACGCGGTTAAAAGGTCAGAGTGCCTTTTAGAAAGCAACCAAGTATAGAATCCTTATGTGAGTACTAGTAAGACCATAGTCTTGTACGATAGCGGTTAAGATTTTATGGTAAAATATCTGGATTTAAAGAGCCTCTAAAAAGTTGAAGGTTCTGATGGATTTAAGCCGCCACCCACGTATTTCTTCTTCAATATTGTTATCGACTGCTGCTTTTGACTCAATGTAGTTAAAGGATTGCACTATTTCAAATTTATGGTCCACTTTAAAGTCTCTAATATGATGGTGGATGGCAAGTCGGAATGTTAAATTCCAGAATTGTTTCCTTCACCTGTCTAAGGATGAGGACATGATCGATATTTGGTTTGCTTGGTTTGAAACCACATTGATAATGACTGATTATGGTTTTCGCGTATGGGGCTATACGTTGATATAGAATAGAGGAAATTATCTTATATGTCGTAGTGGTGTTTGAGCAGATCGGTGTTTAATCAGGCCTTGTTATTTTTGAGCTGATAAATCACCTTTTGTATCTCCTCAATGCTTGTGGCTGCAGTATTAGGTCTTTCTCTTAATTTTATTTTATTTGTATAATTAGGCCACGCAAAAGGGCTACCCTTATAATGTTGTTAAACACAACAGGAGCCTTAGGAAAATGGGGAAGGTTGAAAACGGAGATATCGATGCACATTTGTTTTAGAATTCTGCAAGTCATAATGGGCGGGGAGTGTCGGGAGAGTCTGGCAAGGCATTCCTCCAGATAGGGCTACAAGAATCCCTTACATCCGAAGATGGGCTCAAGGGTACATTTATGGGCAGTGCAAGTATTACGGTTGAATCGTTTCAGGGGAGGGATGCAGCTGGCTATTTCGCTAGAGCATTGTTTGTAGAAATAACGATAAAATATCGAAAAGCATGAAATATTACGGTGGAGCTCTGTTTATTGTTTATTATTTCTGTTATTGTTCGGTGGCCTATCATTTTACAAGCTCTTTTGTAAATTCTATCTAGAAAACCCACTTGTTATGGGAGCACCTGCCCAAATGTGCGAATTATACTCAAGTTTAGGTCGAATATATGCTTTATATACTGTAGCCAGATTAGACGGGGTGAAGAACTTTTGTATCTTCGAAGGAAACCTAAGCACCTCGCAGCATTCTTGGCGACGTAAAATATCGGGCTTTCCAATACGGACTTGACCACTTTGAATTTAATTTGTGAACGTTCCCTTTCACTAATTATCGAACTGTCATTGTCAATTTATTCAGTAAACTCAACATTTTCATCATGGTAAAGTACACGAGCGGACAATGTCTGCAAATTATAAAAAATTTCTACCGAAATTCGTAGTCGGTGACCGCAACTTTAAGAGCGTTATTTCCAATTTTCAGTCATAATTCTAGCCCTAGTAGACAGGCAATAACAAGTTTAGTGCAAAAAATTTGAGTGTACATATTCATTCTGTGATGTTGCCGTGTCAGTGAGACAACGGGTTGGTCGAAGTTTCGAAAATATCGCTGCCGTTCAGGCGTCCGTAGCGAAGGATCCAAATCAGTCAATTCCACGGCGTTCTCAAGAATTGGGCATCGATCACATTATGTCGTATTTTGCGTAAGGATCTTGGTTTAAACCCATACAAGATCAAGCTGACTCAAGAATTTAAGCCGATGGACCAATTGAAGCAACGTAGGTTGTCCGATTGGGCTCTGAGAAAGATGCGCCAAGATGATGAATTTCATTGCAAAATCATCTTCAGTGACGAAGCACATTTTTGGCTCAATGGGTTCGTTAGTAATAGTCCAGGCAAAATAATTTAAATACAAAAACAAATCCATGTGGTTCCAATTTTTTCAGGAATGTGTAGGAAGGGGTCCCCTTTACCCGCAAAAAAAAAACGAGAAAATGTTTTCAATGTAAAACTGCACGATAGAGCTTGTTGTGGTGGCGTTTACAGTCTCATGGGCTTAAATACACTATTGCGGGAGAATTTTTTAAGGGGAGGAATGCAACTGGCTACTTCGAGTGAACATTTTTTGTAAGAGAAACGATAAAATAAGGAAAGACATTGCGTCGGTGTTCGCAATTATTTCAGTGGCAGTTCTATTTCCTATTAATTTTAAAACCCTTTTTTGTAATCTATCAAGCTTGCGAAGCACCTGCCCAGAGGCGTATAAACGCTTTATAAATTTAGAAAACCTAAGAACTTAGCAGCATTTTTAGCGATCTCAAATATATAGTCGTTGGAACGAAGGTCGTCGTTGACACACATACCTAGAACTGAGAACTTTTCGGTTTCTTCGATGCAAGTGCCATCAATAGACAATGGCTTTGGAGGTATGTTTAGCTTTAACGACAGGAGACAGCATTGAGTTTTCGAAGCATTAAACTCCACACGATTCCTATTACCCCATTTGACAATACTGTATAAATCGGAGTTTAATGAGCTTGACATGCGGCACCGTTGCAATTGTACGTCCGAAGGCGAAGGACGTGAATCGTCGAAGGAATATGAAAAGCTGAGGGTATAGTTGTCAGCAAAACAGTTAAGTGGATTAGAAGTAACAGACAGAAGATTATTTATAAATGAGGAAAAGAGTCATACACAGAACGGAGCCCTGTGGCACACCAGCATTTATTTTGTTGGAATCAGACTTGAATCCGTCCAATACGACTTGTATTAAACGGTCCAGAAGATAGCTTCTAATCCAACGAACAAGAGTATCATCGATCCCCAAAGCACGCATTTTCGATAAGAGAGCTTCATGCCAAACTCTATCAAATGCCTTGGAGATATCAAGAGCAATAATCTTACTTTCACCAAAGCGATGTAAAGATTTGTTCCACTGTTCGGTGAGATATGCCATCAGATCACCAGTGGAACAGTTGCTGCGGAAGCAATACTGACGGTCATGGAAAAGCTTTCGATCTTCGAGATATTCCTTAAGCTGACGGTTAATCAGTGTTTAAATGACCTTAGGAAGAAGGGATGTTAGTGCTATGGCTCGGTTGGAGGAGGGGGAGGTTGGGTCACCTTTCTTAGGGAATACTTTTTAAAAATAGTCAAACTCGGGCAGACGACTTTAAGTCATGCCTTAAATTTAAGGTATTGTACTCATTGTCAATTAATTTAAAATTGAAACAATTAAACTACTACTACTACTACTACTACTACTACTACTACTACTACTACTACTACTACTACTACTACTACTACTACTACTACTACTACTACTACTACTACTACTACTACTACTTATACTACTACTACTACTACTACTACTACTACTTATACTACTACTACTACTACTACTACTACTACTACTACTACTACTACTACTACTACTACTACTACTACTACTACTATTACTACTACTACTACTACTACTACTACTACTACTACTACTACTACTACTACTACTACTACTACTACTACTACTACTACTACTACTACTACTACTACTACTACTACTACTACTACTACTACTATTACTACTACTACTACGACTACTACTACTACTGTTTAATAATAGGCGATGAATGAAATCGCGTAAACGTTCCTTAACCTTGTAGTGGAAAATCTGTATTTTTATCGTTACAAAATAATTATACCTTATCTGCTTATGGTTGTTCAAATGCTAAAATACTGATTGACTGCGCACTTGATCTCAACAAATTTTCTTCAATCTCGAAAAATTAAGCTGACCTCACCGCGGTTTTTGAGTTCCGTTCACATGCAACCCTGAACACTGTCACAATGCAAACACAATATAAGCTACATTTAAGTATAATACAACAAAAATTTCACACCAATTAGTCGTGTTCTTTAATCGTGTCGATTGTGTTAAATACAAACCACCCCAACAATCTAAATACTTTTCGTAAAATTCAGTGACCGGTATTTTCTAGGTAATTCCATTCTTAAAAACCTAATTCTGACTTAAACCAGTTTCACTTGGCTGTGTCCATGGAAAAAAAAAAATACATACAATGCATAAAAACGCATTAAAACTTGGTTAATGGCGTTAATTACTCCAACAAACACCAGTTCTTGTAAGTTTTAGCTGAATAAAAGAACAATCAGACTAAAATGTAGCGATCGGAATCATGTTTCCATTATTTTTTTTTTGGTTTTTGGAAAATACACACGATTTCTACTAAAAACGAGTTGCGCGTGCTGGCAACTGAATTTTGATATATGTCTTTTTTTTTATTCATTATAGTTTTGTTTATTTAATTATAGTAAGATTTGTCACTTCCCCGCCAATGTTATAATACAAAAAAAATGCTTCAGACGGAGTCGGCTGAATTTGAACCAGACTTATGTACGGAGTGATAGTCCAAAACACTCGGAGTACGATTTTTTTATTGATTTGTTATGAAATAAGGCGAATCGACAAGTCTGCTGGTTTCAGTTAGCTTCTTATTTGAACTTTAATGGGAACTTAGTTCAAATCCTCGTGTAGAGTCTGTCTGCTGAAACAGATAAGTTGTGGGTTGAATTGTTAGCAAGACACTGATCGATCTCAGACATGCTCAATCGCTTGATTTAGTAACTATCTGATCTAAAATACCTATACTGTACTAAACGAAAGTATACCAGTAATGTTGCGATAGTTTGGGTTTGACAGCATATGCATGGTGAGCTATTCATCTTTTTTTATTAGAGATTAAAACAACAAAATATGAAACTTATAACAAGTTTCATTTAATTTTTAAAGATTTGATCTCAAAATCGAGATACTCTTTTCTTTCATAATAAAATTGTAATATTAGTGAAGGACTGTCACTCTTTTTTTGTCATTTGCATTTAGGGATGCAAAATCGTTCATAAAAACGTTGTGATGATATCAATATTTTCGCAATGTTTAAGAAAAATGTTTATGAACTGATTTTTTGATGCTCAATAAGTGGGTACTTCTTGAGTTCAAATACGAATAGTAATAATAAAAATAAAAAAACATAATAATAAAATAAAAAAAAAAACAATAGCCAGCCAGTTATTTTTAGTTCGAAGGTTGTGTTTCATTATTTTTTTATTTTTTATTTTATTTTTTTTTAACTACGTGTCTTTTGAATGCAAGATGACGTTGAACGACACTAGTTAGAAGAATTAGAAAGATAGTAAAGAATTTTTTTCAGTGCAGTAGGTCGAGAATTAGGTGAACATTTTCTCACTTAAAACTCACGGACGGCTCTAGCTCGCACTAGGAGTAAGAAAAATGTCTTATCAACCTGAATATCGAACTGACGACCACCGGGCCAGAAGCAAACATCTTATCTATTGCACCAATGCCGTCGCGAAAAACTAACGCCAAGGACTCATGGTCGACGGTGTACTGGCATTCATGCCAACATTTGCAGGAACAAAGTGTGGTAGGATTCGTTTGGTGGTGGTAAATGTTTGAATGTTGTGGAGGTTTATGTTGTTTTGTATTTTGGCATGATTTGTGTTTTGTTGTGAGGTCTCCTTCAGTCTTTGGGACAAGATCCTCCCCTAGTCCGGCGAACTGAGTCGTGCCTCGCAAGCGTGCCAGGTCCCAATGGCAGATGTCCCTAACTTTTTCACGTGTTCAGGAGGAAATGGGCTCCTTAGGTTCGCTTGGTATCCACCTAAGTCGTCCCTTTTCGACTTTGTTTTTTTTTTTTAAATTTGGTTTGAATATTTTCTCTTCTGTTTTTATTCTTTTTAAATCCCTGATCCTAACTTCCATTTTCAGCTTCCTTTTCCTTTTCTGTACAAGTTTCCTTCTTTCCTTTCCTAATTTGTATCATACCAAGCAACCAAAAACATGAACGGTTTCCTTTCCTAACCGCCATCTTTCCTTTTTCCTGCCCGTCCCTTAAATTCAAAATTCAAATTCCTTCTTCTCCCCATCCAGCGCTCTTATTAAACATGGCGTAAAACGTCATTTCCATATCCTATCCTATTCATATCCTAACCTATCGTTTTCTTTTCTAGCCAAATCCTACTGTATCCCTTTCCTGTCATACCCATTTCCTAACCAAATTACTCCCTTTTCCCAACCTACAAATCAAATTCTTTACAACAAATGTCGTTTGTAAAACATCAAATGCGGTTTTAGTTAACAAAACTAAAAAATCAGAAGACGGTTTTTTGCCGATATCTCATAAGATTTGAGGTTATGTTGAAAAATAACCTTAAGTAAAATTATAGGTTTTTTTAATTACTTTTAAAAGAAAAAAGTTTTCAACCTCTAAACACCACCTTCACACAACTCGCCTTTCGAATCGACTTGCATTTATTTTTCCCCTTTTCCGATTACGACTATGGCCATTTTGAATCGAATTTTATCTTCTTTTCAGACAAAAAACTGTCATCAATTGCCCAACACAAAACTAGTTTTGCATGAAATTTCAGTAACAAACATTGAATTTGAGATCACTAAGTTTTCCTTTTCAGACATCTGTTCATTTTACATGGCACTATTATTAAATATCGTTCACCAAGAGCGATGTATCGATGTTTATGGACGATACATCGATTTTTCAAACATCGATGTATCGCTTGCATCCCTATATTTCATTTTGATGTTTCTGTTGTCAGTGACAGAAAAGATTATTTACATGTGTGTATTCAGATCAAATCTTCCATCGCAGCAGAGGTCAAATCTTTCGTGTTGAGATTTGATCTAGATTTGCTCTTTTTCTTGCGATAAAACTCTCAAAATTCAAAAAGATCAATTCTTTTGACAGAAAGAGCAAATTTTTTCTTGAATGAAATTCGCTATTAATCTTGCCTTAAATCTGTAGGATTTGGGGGATGCGGAGGTGGTGACTGCTGAGGTTAAAGCCGAAACAGTTTTCATTGGTATTAACCCTCTCCAGCATACAAGTAACTGATTCGCTGAAGCCATAAAAGGTACGGTTGTAACTTGTAGCGAGTTTTACAGTCGAAGGAACCTAAAAGGATTTTCACTTGCGATTATAGGGAGTATAAAGGTGAGTTTAGGATTCGTGAATATAAAAAAAAATTGACAAACCAATCAAACATGACATTACGATCATATAGTCTAAAAAAGTTAGTGGCAAAAAATGTTTGCCTGTCTGTCTGTCAGTATGTATCGGGTTTTTCGATAAGAGCGCCACAAAAGTTTTTTTTGAATAAAACAAAAACGGTTTTGGATATCAATTAAATTCTTTATTCTTGTGAAAGTACATTCGATGCCATTATGTATAAAACTCAATTTCTTTCATTTCAATGACCACCACGGGCACGCTTGCAGAAGTCCAGACGCTGAACCCAATTTTCGACGGTTTTCAAACATAAATCGGCCAATACTGCTGCAATTTCACGTTCGATATTTGTACGAAGTTCATCAATCGTCGCTGGCTTGTTGGCATAGACCATAGACTTGACGTAGCCCCACAGGAAATAGTCTAACGGCGTCAAATCGCACGACCGAGGCGGCCAAGCGACTGGGCCATTTCGTGAGATAACACCTTCTCCAAACTTGGTTTCCAATAAATTGATTGTGACATTCGCTGTGTGGCTTGTGGTGCCGTCCTGTTAGAACCACATGCCCTCCAAGTCCATATCATCCAATTGGGGCCAAAAATATTCGGTTATCATTGAACGGTAGCAAACCCCATTCACAGTATCGTGCCGGTCTTGATCATCACGGAAGAATTACGGCCCAATGACTCCGCCGGCCCATAAACCAAACCAAACCGTAATTATTCGGGATGCAATGATGACTCATGGAGTACGTGTGGATTGCTGCCTGACCAATACCGCATATTTTGTGTATTGACGAAGCCATTCAGCCAGAAATGAGCCTCATCGCTGACGATGATTTTTCGATGAAAATCCGAATCATTTTCAAGTTGTTGCTCAGCCCAATTCATGAACATACGACGCTTCTGGTGGTCAAGCGGCTTCAGTTTTTGCGTCAATTTAATCTTGGAAGGATGTAGGCCAAGATCTTTTCGCAAAATTCGCCACAACGGCGTCACAGAGATGCCCAATGCTTGAGAACGACGTGTGACAGACACATTTGGGCTTTCTGCAACTGAAGCCTCAGCGGCAGCAATATTCTCGACACTACGGGCACTTCTTTGTCTCACTGGCACGGGAACATTTTGTACTGTGCCTGTGGATTCAAGTTTTTCCACTAGACGCTCAATTGTTGATCTGCTAGGACGATTATGACGACCATAAATTGGACGTAGCACTCTTAACGTTGAGGCCACTGACTCCGAATTTCGGTAGTAAATTTTAATAATTTCGACTCGTTGTTGGGTCGTATATTTTTTTATCATCAAATAGCAAACCTTACTGAAGAGAAATGTCAAAAAAGCGGCAAGAAATATGGTGTCGTTTGCTGTCCCTGTCGCTCTACTTTTGTAGCGTCCCTGTTGAAAAACCCTTTATAACGAGCTGCAGCTAAACGGCATAAACGATTATCTTCAAATTTTGTGTGTGTGATTCTTTTGGCATTCCCCAGAGTGAAAATTGAAGTTTATTTTTAGGCCTAAGAATAATGGTACCTGTCATATAACCGTTTAGGAAAAGCTTATTTTTTTTCTCGAAAACGGCTCCAACGATTTTGATAAAAAAAAATTACGGGAAAAAGTTTAATAACGGTACCTTTCATATAAAGTTTTTTTTTTTAATTTGGGCTTTCTCGGTAACGGCTCTTTGGATTTCTGTTAAATTTTATATTTGAAAAGATCTAGGTAGCCAAATTAATTCTGCATTTTTTTTTAAACTAATAGTCAAAACAAATTATTTTAAATTTTATAATCACATGTATATTAATAAACTATAAAAAACTGCATACCAAAATTAAAAAAAAAATAAAAAAAACAGGATTTTATCAAAATCCGTTCTACAATTTTCGAAATACTTTTTTCATAAATTTGTTATTATGTTATTGTACAAGACGTGTGATGGCATACTCCATTTTTACTAAAAACCGTTAAGGGTTGTGGTTTTGAAACTATTTATAAGTTCATAACGTTAATAACATAAGAGCAAGCACGTGCGACCCAGTCGTGCCTATTTTTTTCTCTGCGTTTTTTCAGGATATTCAAATTTATTAGTTAGTGGCAATTTCGACAGGGGCAAGATAAATAAATAGAGCAAATCTAAGGAATCAAGGTTATGTAGTAGGATTGGGTGACGTAGGGTTTGGAGAATTCCTTGTACCTACGTTTAACAAAGCCAATTGCCGAGTTGGTCTTAAAAATGATATTGTAGATGTGTGCCAAGAAGCTGAGCCCTCGGTCCCATTATACACATACGCCAAGGCCGCGAATCGAATCCACATTAGATATGTGATGATTATGGAAAAAGTAGATACGTAAATAAAAAAAAACTGATTAATTGGCATTTGGTATATTTAGCTCATGGAGCATGGATCAGATAGTTGAACTTAATAACTATTTGACAATGCAAGAATCACTCACCTAAGACCTCTAGATAACGAGATATAGGCGTGTAAAAGCTCGAGTGAAACATGAATTTTATGAGTCGCGACCCTGCTCCTGTAGGCGCAGTTATTCTTTCGGGAAACATTTGATATATGGACCGGTTAGCTGGATTCAATACCTACCAAACAGTGTAAGAATCTTTTATGTAGCACATCTAAATAAATATCTCAGGTAATTCGCATAAATCTCACTTAAAATGATGCAGAGCCATAGCGCAGATTTAAACATCTGCTAGAACACACACAATTTTTTTTTATATTTCTGAAAAAGATAAGAAGAGTTGTTTTTTTACAAACGCACAAAGGTGAAATCTTAAAAGAGGGAAGTCAATGCGTAACTTTTTTTGAAATGTCTCACTTTGAACGGGTTTTTAAAAAGTTTGTTGTAATGGCATATAAATTTTATATTTTATTATTAAACAACCATAAATTCTCAAATAATTTCCCATACAAAACTAATTTCTAATTTTTTTATATCCAAAGTTGTAGCCATTTTAAGAATCTGAAAATTCAAAAAAAGTGATGAAACCTTAAGACTGGTACTTTAGTCCGTTATTTTTTTTTGCTCAACACATAGCGGTGGGGATTTTTCTGAAAACTTATGAAGAAGTATAAGGAACAACATTATAAAAGTTGTCTATTAGAATTACTTACGATTTTATATGGAGCCATGTTTTTGTTTGTAGTGCAATTGTTTTTAAAGAAATGTCAAAAAGGGGTTCATATATGGTTAACCCATTGTTGTAAATAATGCATCAAAGAAAACATCGGTGTTTAAATATCAATCTTTATACATCGATTATCACCAGAAACCCTTTGCCTGAAACACGCTCAAATTGTAATAATGTGTATAGCTTTTCCGTCATCCAAGAACTGAAGTAGCAATGGTAGTCCAAAAGATATAGGCAGCGGTTCACATACATATGTAGCTCGCGGGAGACATCAGTTGATTTTCCGCATGTTGCCGAAAGGGAAATATTTTCTCCGTTGCCATTCTTGTTTCAGTTTTCTATAGTTAAAGCTTTGTATATACACTGCATATAGTACTATCATGGAGCATCATTTTTTAGTTCTGAATCAAGTCGCAATGAGGCGTGCTGAAATTGCCAATTGGTGTGAATATCGAATAAGTACAGACAACAAAAGTTTATTAAATACTGGTAAAATATCGGTAAAGGTTCTCGTATCCACTATTTAGAATTAGTTCTGAATCAACCAGGAAGATGGCCAGACTAAAAATGAACACCATGAGAGTACTATAGAAAATGTATATACAATGGTTAAAGCATTGTATATACACTGCCTATAGTACTGTCATGAAGCATCATTTTTTAGTTCTGAATCAAGTCGCAATGAGGCGTGCTGAAATTGCCAATTGGTGTGAGTATAGAATAAGTACAGACAACAAGTGTATTAAATACTGGTAAAATATCGGTTAAGGTTCTCGTCTTCACTATTTAGAGTTAGTTTCGAATCAACCAGGAAGATGTCCAGACGAAAAATTACCACCATGAGAGTACTATAGAAAATGTATATACAATGGTTAAAGCAATTTCAAAGATGACTTTGGTAAACAAACAAACTGTTATAATAAAAATATAAATAATGTCAAAATTAAATAAATGCAACATTTTTAGAAAAGAAAGAAGACAGATTTTGTAGCTTAAAAAGAGGACTTGGCTTCTTAAAAAAGGATGTCTGTTAAGCTTACTTCATAAGTAATAGCCGGAAAGATGCCCAGAATGTTAAATGAATTTCCATTGGCTTGAGACGTTGTATTATACAAAAGATATCATTTTTTTGTCTGTAAATAGCAAGAACTATTTGATTCCTTTAACGTAAAATTGACTTGAAAATTTAGTTTGAATTTTCCCTTCTGAAGGCGTATAAAATGCACTTTGTACCGATATTTATACCGCAAGTAAAAAAATAATTAACAAAATGGCATTCGATCTTCCACTTTGACATAAGTACAAAGTCAGTCTAAAAGATGGCTGTGCGTTCAGTTTTTGAAATTGAAAACTCAAAATAAAAAAAAGGAAAAAGTTCAAACATGCGCGCAAATTTTTTGTCTGCCTTTCCACATGACCATGTAATCGTGACGAACCACCACACGTAACGTATCGTTTGTGTTGTCTGCAAATCGTAATGTGATCTTGCCATAAATGCTGATCATGTAAAACAAGCTGCACGTTGCGTTGATTAGTCTAGACTCTAGAGTAAATTGCCAGACAAAAAAATGGAAACGGAGTAGGTGTTTGTAAAGACTCAGTGTCTACAAGAGATTAAGTGGCCAGACGGACCGTTTTAGGTGGGCAAAATGACCATTGGAGTTGAAATCCATCTGGAAAAGTGCAACACAATTGAATGCATGAAAATATGACAGACACGATGTTAAATTGTCTGTTCTGTTATACACTCTACACATTTATGTCATGCGTCTGCGTACCAGTCACTTTCTCTTGGATGACTTTAAAAGGTGATTAAGATAATGTAGTGTTTGCCGCTTAGTTTGTCTTGTTGCCGATGGATATGAGACTAGAAGTCCCATGCTCTAGTCTCTAGTATGTGGGAGCATGATTTAGTGCTGGTACAATTTGGGAGTTTGTATTTGTAATTTACAGCGATAGCCAGTCTATTTTGTTTTTCTTAACAAGGATCACAGGGTTGCATAAGGAAATCAATTAATCTTTGAGAAATGCACGTGTGCCTGAAGCAAGCAATTACCGCTGCCATAACCTCTATAGATGACGGCGTTGGCGGTGAAATTATTTGGCGGCTTTTTTGGGTTATTACACTTTGGCGGTGATCTTTTAAATTTTTTGCTATCTGGGCACATCTGGTGTGGATTATTTACATTAAAGTGTGTGTTTTTGCGGAAATAGTTGGCTTTTTATTTTGTCCAAACTTTTACCTCAGTTTTACAAACGTTATGATAATCAACGTTTCAATGATCAAATTTTGTTAAATGCAATTGCAATAAAAAGTAAAGGACCCACACCACTTCCCTGGGGCACATCGCCTTTTTAAAGAGAATGGTTACCAATTTGCAAAATAAAGAGAACTTAATATTTTTTTTTTAATAAATGTAACAATCAATTGAAAAAAAAATTGAAATGAAAACATCAATGTTGAAAAAAAAGATTAGAAGACTTAAATCTGTATCTAATAATTTTTCAAAAAAGAAATCTAGACCTCATTTTTTTATCTCAAATCAAATTAAACAAAAGTCAACTTAACGTGGAAATTTCCGCCACTGATTTATTTGATAAGATAGCTATGTATACTATAAAAACTCATACATTCATCTAACATAATGTATTTTCAAAATTATGTCAACAATGGATAACGGATAAGTAGCTGTTGCTGCATTAAATATAAATCGCGAAACATGAATCACATAAATCGCGTTGTTAATTAAATAAAAAAAAATTGTTTCTATCTGTTTTAAAAGACAAATATACATATGTATACATAATCACACAACTAAAATGTTCCCACAATAGCTGTCTTGTCTCACATGACATTTGTCTTACGTCTATTTGTGGCTTTGCATTTTTTAGTTGTTTACCAAATTTCCCGAGTTCGTTTTTTAGCCAGCAACGTGCGTTGACTGACACATACATAAGTTTTTGTTAAAAAAAAGAAGAAAAAAACATATGAAAGCATACAGTACTAAGTACTCAAACAAATTAAACTATACTAGATAAACTTGTTTCGAAACAGTAATGCGCGCCAGCATCTGTGTGGCTTGGCTGGGCTTGAAGATTTGATTTCTTGCGTCTGGGGACAGTTTTCGCTCTTTTTACCGTATTCCAGAAAACACCATCTCCACCATTTTATTCGGAAACAATTTACAAATTTCTTGTTGATGACTTCATATTCAAATGTAAACCATAAATAAAATTGACGTGTCTGTTTTTAACATTAAAATAACAGCTTTTTACAAGATGCATATAAAAGTATACACAGTACTTATAACAAAAACGCAAATTTAAAAATGTTTGTCTTTCTGTCTATCAGGGTAATCTCGGGAATATCTGCACCGATTTTGACGGGACTTTCACTGGAAAATAGCTGATGTTCTAGATAGTAACTTAGGCTATTTAAATTACCCACTAGGTGGCGCTGAGGTTGTTGTTTTTTTTTTGGAAAATTCTTAGTTATGGACCGATTTTGACGGGATTTTTACAGACAGAAAGCTTATATTTTAAGGATTAAGTAAGGCTACTTGAATTACCCCTATGTGGCGGTGGAGGCGTTTTTTATATTGTTATTTATTCCCGATTTTGACGGGGCTTTTACAGGCAGATAACTGATGTAGTGCCCCGTGGCTTAGCGGTTAGTGTGTCGGACTGCTAAGCCAATGAGCCTGGTTCGAGTCCCGCTCATAACCAGAGGAACAGAGGAACAAAACCTCCAAGACTAAAATTTGTCTCGAAAAAATGCATCTAATGTAGGTTCGGACTCGGCGGGAAACTGCAGGTTCCTTCCATTCTTGCAGATTAACAACACACACACAGGAATGGTTGAGAGTATAAGTCACTAGTAAATTTATTTATTTTTTAGCTGGTGTTGTAAGGTGTAACTAAGACTATTTTAATTTTCCGTTTCACAAGCAGATAGCTTGTTTTGTAAGAAGTAACTAAAGCTGTTTTGATTACTAAGTGCCGCTACCCCGGTTTCGTTTTTTCTAAAATGTATAGTATACCCGAGAAACGCTAATTCTCAAATAAAACTTTCTATAGCGCAACCCATCTCAAAAGTGCTCCGGGGTTGCAAAGTTTGTGAGAAATTGAAGTGGAATACAAATATTACAAGTACGTCATTTTATAGGTAGTGAACTGACCTTGAAAAACGTTTGGGTGGATTTTTAAGTTTGGGCAACATTTTTGAATAATCGTCTCTTGAAAAGCATTAAAATTTATCATTTACTAATGCATTTTTAACGCTTATATTCGTATTTATTTAATTGAAAAATGAAACATAACTGACGGAATTATTGTATTTAATAATAAATTCGCTATTTAATTTATTATTTATTTAAAAAATTTATTTAAAATAACCGCTCTCAAAGAAATAGAAATATAAAATGATAGAAAAAACAAACTTAAATTAATTATTTGAGTTAAAGAAAAATATCTAACTCCCTAATACAAAATAAAGCAAGTAGCTTAACTGTAGGGTAACATATTAAATTATCCTCAGGTAGACCAGCTTTAGGGTTGTATTTGTAGAAAAGAAGAGATGGACAACCTCAGAATTTTAGCATGAAGGTTTGATCAGCTTGCTGGCTGGAAGAATAAAAACACCATTGCAGGTCTATTTGTAGGCTGTAGACCCAATTGTGATGCCCAATTCCGGATTCTAGGAGAAGAGGAAGCGAGTGGGCATTTTTTGGCAAAAAGTAAACGGATATAGCTATGTTTTTATGTAAACAAGATCATTTTTTCCAACGGAGAAATTATTTTGAAAAAAATACTACCCAAAATGTATCCAATACATATACAGCTAACAACTCTCACTTCGTAAGCCTGGATCGAACGTATAGTGTGTGTTCACATCGTCAAATAAAATTAAAAAAAAAAATATTAAGGGAACATTAAAGTATTTATTCGATTTTTGTGACTTTTGATAGTTCGAAAAAAGTACGTAAAATTGTATTGTGCGAAATAATTTCAACGCCATTTTATTACTTTAAGAAATGTAAAAAGTGTGATTTTTTTTTTCAAAACAGTAGTAGGGACGGTTTTTTTAACAACTGGTTTTTAAATAATTAACAAAATAATTCAAAAATGCAAACTTAAGCACGAAAATAGCTTTTATTTAAAAACTAAATTTACAAAAAAATTATCGACCCGTTTTCAAAATATTGACTTAAAAAAAAAAAAAAAAAAAAAAAAAAAAAAAAAAAAAAAAAAAAAAAAAAAAAAAAAAAAAAAAAAAAAAAAAGTTTTTGAAAATATTTAAATATAAAATTAGGCTACTTACATCTTCCTGGATATACATTTTGATTGTAATCGGTTGTAATCGGATAACCAGTTTTCAAGAAAGTCAGTTTTCACCCTACCATACAGTACACTGATTTTTTTTTCATAAAAATTGTTTAAGCCGTTTTCAAGAAAAATACGCTTTTGCTTAACAGTTATATGGCAGGTACCGTTAATATTTGAGCTAAAAAAAAAATTTTTTAAAAACTCATCTGTATAATAAAAACAACCTTTAGTTCTGAATATGAAGACAATTGCCCCCAATCCACAAGACAGGCGGAAAGGCTCTCATTTCACTGGCAATGTAGTCGTCAAAGGCACCGAATTTGTTATCATGTCCAAAGAGTGATCTTAGGACATTTAACGATAACTCTTTAAATAAATTTGTTCTAAATATCGCGCACCGGCGCATTAATTAACAGACAGTTTTTTTTTTAAAGACACTGTGGCGTATAAGTAACATTATTTTAATTTTTACATGCGATTATAGGGACTATAAGGCAAGTTAAGGATTCGTGAATATAAAAAAAATGGAGATAACAATTAAACATGACATTACGATCATAGAGAAGCCTAAAAAAGTCATTTACAAAAAATGTCCGTCCGTCTGTCTGTCTGTCTGTCTGTCTGTCTATATGTCCGGCTGTATATCAATCTACAGCCTAAACGGGTTAAGTGATTGCGTTCAAATTTGGTATGTGTGTTGGCATTCCTCAGAGTTGAATATGAAATTGTATTTTCAGGGCTAAAACTAATGGTACCTACCATATAATGATGAAGGAAAAGCTTATTTTTGTCGAAAACGGCTCCAACGATTTTGATGAACATTTTTGAGATTTTTTTGTTAGTAGTAGCTATCAGCTAATAGGAACCAAATTTACCGGAAAAGTCTATTAAAGGTACCTTTCATATAACGGTTTTTTAATTTTCGACTTTCTCGGCAACGGCTCAATGGAAAAAAATTTAAATTTTAAATTTCAAATTTAAAATTTTATATTTGAAAAGATCTACGTATCCAAATTAATTCTACATAAAAAAATTTTGACTTATCAAAAACAAATGTTTAAAATTTTAAAATCAGGTGTAAATTAATTAACTCTAAAAAAACTGCATAACAAAATTAAAAACCAAATTTTTTTCAAAAAAAACTAACAATAAAAACAGGATTTTATCAAAACCGGTCCTAAAAATTTCGAAATATTTTTTCTTAAATTCTTTGTTATTTAAGACGTGTGATAGCATACTTCATTTTCACTAAAAACCGTTAAGTATTGTGGTTTTGCTACATTTTATAAGTTCAGACTGTTTTATTTTCAACGTAAATGTTAATTGTTTCTGACAAATGTAATTGGGCACATAATATCAAGTACGTGCGACCCAGTCGTGCCCATTTTTTCACATGGTTAAAAACATACCGTCGTCCTAAAATTAACACTATTCCTTTCAATATTGGACATGTCAATATTTTATACGAGTTTGATCCCTTTTATAAGACAATCTATACACATACATAAATAAAAATTAAGTGTCTGTTTTTTAATATCAAAATGACCGCTTTTTACAAGATGCTTATGAAAGAATTTACAGTACATATATTTAAAACACAATTTTTAAAATTTTTGTCTCTCTGTCTGTTTGTTCCGGGTTATCTCGGGAACGGCTGCACCAATTTTGACAGGGAGGAACTTAAATTATCCACTAGGTGGCGCTGTGGTGTTTTTTGAAGGGATTCACACAAGCAGAAAGCTGATACTGCAAGGATTAAGTAAGTCTATTTTAATTACCCCTAGGTGGCGCTGAAGGCATTTTTTTTAAATAGTTATTTATGCCTCTATTTTGAGAGGGCAGGCAGATAGCTGATGTTGTAACTTGTAATGTGTAACTAAGACTGGGTTCGTTTCACAAGCAGATAGCTTATTTTGTAAGAAGTAACTAAGTAACTAATATACATATTATTATTAATTTATTGAAAATAATCTAAGTCAACGAATAACGATACCTATGCCATGTATTTATTAATTTTTTTTAGTGTTACTATTATAGAATAAAATTGGTTTCAAATATTCATTATCTTTGTTTTCGGTCCTGTGTATATCAGATTCCCCCCCGGTGGGAAAATTGGAACATTTCAAACCAAAAAATACGAAAAAAACTCAAGCAAATAATATTCTAAAGAAAAAGAAATCTCGCATCCGTTATTGAAAAATCAATACGCAAATGAAAACAAGCATTCCAAGTATCATCACTTCGACACCTCTCTTTACATATTCTTGAACACCACAAACTTGCCAAAAATATACAAAAAAAACAAAAAAAACGAAGACCATTCAAATTCCAATTTTAGTGCCAGGATATCTATATTAAGAGAAACGTCCAAAAATAAAAGTGAGAACCATACCCTCGTCTCGACTATAACTATAAATAAACTTAAAGCCAAGAAAAAAACAATTGTTTACAAATTGATGACCATTGTTTAAAATATACCGTAAAGTGTATGTAGATGCGTTACATTGTTAAAAATAAATTAAAAAAAAAACTGTATTTCCTTTATTTGTCGCACATGAACCGTAATTATTTCAACAGACGGGAACAACTGAACTCTTTGTGATGAACTTCACAGATTCAATGAATTAAATTGCAATAATTGACAATGATTTTCAGATTTTTATTTTCAAGGTCTTTGGCATCAAGATGGCTGTACTGGGCTTATGATATGAAGAACTTCCTGAGTTAATTGATCTCATAATACTTCTAGACAATATTTCCACGTTTCAACAAATCCAAAAAGCCTCAAGGCCATGAGGATACTAGTCGGCGACGGCCGGCGTGCCTATCCGTTCGAATGAGTTTTGCTTGTGCGTTTTAGAGATTCAAGACGCACGCTTCAAATGAATCTTTTAAGTGGCCGATTGATATACAAATATAGATTGAGAAGCGACTGAAGCATAATATTTACAATATGCATTATTCAATTCGGCGGCTTGATTCAGGAGTTTCAACATCTTTTACATCGAAATTGACATCGATCTATTGAATTGAAAGTATCTGATAACTCTGAATATCTTATTTCGTTTGAATTTTCAGTTGAAAATTATCAAATTAACCTATTTTTTGGAAGAACATTTTAGGAATAGCTTTGATAAGATTGAGGTTTTCAAAGCTTGGTCAATAAGCTCTTCCTATAAAATCGATAAAGAAGCACATATCTGAGTGATTAGTGTCCACCTTTAAAGCAGGAGCTGGAAGAAATATATGTTGGATGTTGAAGCAAACTAGGCTATTAAAATAATTTGATTCTTTGACATGTTATTGGTTCTACAATGTCCCAAAGGCAGTAAAAATGTTTGGTTATTTGTAAAAAAATATTAAAAACTCCTCAACATCTTTGATTCCAACGCTCATCAACAATAACAAACCAATTGTTTACTCTTCAGAGAGAGAAACTTGCTCGCCGCCCATTTCGCTGCCAGTTCCACGCTGCCTCACAGCTTAAGGAATATCTCGAAGATCGAAAGCTTCTTCATGAGCGTCAGTATGGCTTCCGCAGCAACCGTTCCACAGGTGATCTGATGGCATATCTCACCGAACAGTGGAACAAATCTTTACATCGCTTTGGTGAAAGTAAGATTATTGCTCTTGATATCTCCAAGGCATTTGATAAAGTTTGGCATGAAGCTCTCTTATCGAAAATGCGTGCTTTTGGGATCGATGATACTCTTTTTCGTTGGATTAGAAGCTATCTTCTGGACCGTTCAATACAAGTTGTATTGGATAGATTCAAGTCTGATTCCCACAAAATAAATGCTGGTGTGCCCCAGGGCTCCGTTCTGTCTCTGACTCTTTTCATCATTTTTATAAATGATCTTCTGTCTGTTACTTCTAATCCACTTAACTGTTTTGCTGACGACTCTACCCTCAGCTTTTCATATTCGTTCGATAATTCACGTCCTTCGCCTGCGGAAGTACAATTGCAACGGTGCCGTATGTCAAGCTCATTAAACCCCGATTTATACAGCATTCTCACATGGGGTAATAGGCCATCGCCATTGTCCATGAATGACACTTGCATCGAAAAAACTGAAAAGTTCTCAGTACTCGGTACGTGTGTCAACGACGACCTCCGTTGCAACGACCATATATTTGATACCGCCAAAAATGCTGCTCAGTGCTTAGGTTTGCTGTATCGATGCAAGAAGTTATTCCCCCTTTTGATCTGGCTAAAATTTATAAAGTGTTTATACGCCTAAAACTCGAGTACCTCTGGGCAGGTGCTTCACAAACATCGCTTCACCTGCTTGCTAGAATAAAATCGAGCGTTAAGATTTATAGGAAATAGAACTGCCGCTGCAACAATTGCCCCTCTCGAACACCGACGCAAAGTTTCATGTCTTTCCTTATTTTATCGTTTCTCCCGTAATACTCGTCTCGCAAGGAACAACATGAATTTGGAATAGTTTACCCGGATTTTCCTTTGCCATTTTGATCTGCAAGCATTTAAAACCAATTCCTACAGCCCGCGCAGTGTGCTCTACATTAAAAAGGAAACAAAAAATTATAAAAAAAACCTCAAACTATCTACCAATTGTACTAACGTCCCTTCTTTCTATGATCATGGAATCGCTGATTAATTTTCAGCTTAAGAAATATCTCGAAGAAAGAAAGCTTCCAGCAGATCCACTGGTGATCTGATGGTGTATCTTACCGAAAAGTGGAATCAAGTGGGGATATGGACCTGCAACGGCAGCGTACGATAAGTTCATTAAATTCCTTTTCAGACGGGGTAAGTTTGATCTGGCTATAGGCTATAAAGTAGGTACATACATTTTCATTTTTGCTCTAGGTCGAAAAATAACGGTACCTGCCATACAATTTTTAACAAAAAGTTTAATTTTCTCGAAAACGTTTCTAACGATTTTGATAAAACTTTCAGGGTGCTATATTTTTAAAACGATACATATTTTAGTTAGAATAAATTTTTCGAAATTTGTTCTATAACAGTACCTCTCATATAAGCGGTTTTTTCAAATGCGGTTTTATCGTAAACTATTATCCCAATTTCAATAAAAAATTTGCACACAGAAAGTCATTTATAATTCAATTATTATTGCATTTCAAAATTTTCAAAAACTTTTTTTTTCGATTTTTTAAAATTTTCTAAAAAAAAATTGGTTTTCGAAATAAACATCAAGTCGAAAATTGGTTTTGTTCACTATTTGAACTCTTCAGTTGGCCTCAAGTTAGCCAACTTGCAGTTTCGAAAAATTCCCTAGGATATTTGTGACAGATGACACATGATATGTCAAACTGAACTTTTGAATTGGTTTTTTGTTGGGTCTTGTTTACATTTTCAATTGTTTTTCAATATTTTTGAATTGATAACGTCACGTACGAAATAACATTACTCAGTCTGATATGACTCATCACTCATGCTAACCGCGATACTATGGTTCTTTCAACCAAAATCGATCGCAAACGTATTCTGAGCACCAGGCGAAGATCAGATGTATGTAAAGGGTGTTTTTTTAGACGTGTGGTTTTCAATCTGGCAATACTTTTTTCGGAGTTGGTCTTTTTGACTGTCACTTGTTTTAAGCGGGACAATGAAGAGGCCAAGACAATGAGACAAGACAATCATTGTTCCATGTGAACAATTGTTTCCAGGGCAAGACAATTGTCTTGTTTGTAACACCAAATTCCACAACACATATGATACAGTGAAATGTAATAAGGTATGCTGACTTTGACTGACTGCGTCTTACGTCACTATCTTCTGAAAAAGAAAATATCTGACAGATTTTTTTTTCTGAAAATTGATAATTTAATATTTTTTAGTCATTATTTTGCTATTTTTCTTTAAAACAAAATATTATTTATAAACGAAAAACGACCTCGAACAAAATTGGAAGATAAAAACTTGTGTTGATCAAAAGAATCTTGTTTACATGATTATTGTATTCGGCTGCTTCTTCATTCTCCTTTTGGACGACACGAATTTTGATGTTTACCATGATTTGAATTACCACGAATATTTCCAATACTTTCATATAAACTGTGTTTTATTCGCATAAAAACTGCGAAATTAAAAAAAAAAAAAACAATCATTAAAAAAACATGATTGGGAATTGTTTTCAATTTTAAAAGTTCTTATTTTTATCTGTGAATAGAATTTTCTTTTCAAACGAGCAACGTCAAAACTCAACCTGAATACTGGGATTCGAACTTCTTCCAGTCTCAGATTAGGGGACTTGTTTTGGATCTCGGAACTTCTACCTCCTTCTTCAAATTTATCCACAACCTCTTTTACCTCTCGTGATGAGATTTGCAGTTCGCTG
This sequence comes from Platycheirus rosarum, assembly GCA_963971375.1. Lineage (NCBI taxonomy): Eukaryota > Metazoa > Arthropoda > Insecta > Diptera > Syrphidae > Platycheirus > Platycheirus rosarum. Next base: position 40,653,049 of record OZ020507.1, read on the forward strand.
TTTGCCTCATCCAGTCTACGCTTAAAGTTTTTGTTTTGTCTGAAAAACTTCTTTATGAGGTTTCCCTCTAATGTTCCTATCGTTGTTGTATGGTTGGGAAGTGTTTTAGCAGCCAGTGTTTTTTGGATCCTCCTTTGCGTGAAACTGTTCCTTCCCATCTGATCCTGCTCCCAATGATAGTTTAGCCAAGTTTCTGTCTGTATCATCTTCTGCATGAGTCTGTTTTTTCCCATCTGAACTTGACTGCTCCATTATCCATTGCATCCAGTAAAGCATTTATTTTGCTTACTTCACTTTCAATGCACTGGAGATAACTCATTTCAAAATGTTTGTCATTGCTGATGCCGAGTGATTTTGCTGGAATTCATCCCATATAGCAATTATTCTTTTTCTAATCTCCGACTTAGGATTTCGAGTGGTCTTATTTTTCAGCTTAGTGTGAATAAGCGAAATTTCATTCCCAATTTCTCTTTTTTCTCCATTTTCAAATTTTTGGGTTTCAATATCTTTAAATTATTTCACAATCGGTGTCTAGGCCCGATTACACTTACTTCATTGTTAGCCGTAAAGTACGTTTTTCAAAATAATATATTGAAGGGTGGTCATATAATTTTTTCTTCGCTGAACTAAGAAAATTTCACCAATCAAAATTTATATTATTTAATTCATTATTTTAATTTTCCTCGCCTCACTGACGATCGAGAAAACAAAATATTTATCCGGCTCGAAATACCAAATGTTTAGAAATCCCTTACCTCCGGTGGGAAAAATTCATAAACAGTGAATTAAACAAAAAAAATTGATCAGCATACAACTTAATTTTTTGTTTAATTCACTGTTTATGAATACCACCCCCCCCCCCCCCCCCCCCCCGAGGTAAGGGATTTATAAACATTTGGTCGTGCAATTTATTTAATTTTTTAGTATATTTTTATTTAAATGTTAAATTTGGGAGATCCTCATAGTTTTAACCTGCATATATATAAGCATCCAAATAAACTGCAGATGATGATTTATATAAATCAAAATAGCCACTGATAGATCCAAAAGAATAAAGCGGCGTCGTCTTTGATGAATCTCAAAAGCTTGGCAAGTACACGTCCTCGACACCAGGTAAAGTGCAGTTATATTTTATTTTAAATTTTGCGCTAACACACAAAAACTGATCACCTGAAGGTGTGATTATCTTGTGTCTTGTGTCAATCACCGTGCCATCTTTGTTTGCCAACAAAAATCTGCTTTCACCGCCTGACACACCTTTAGTATAAAAATTCAATTTAAGTGCCTTGTCGCGATTGTCTGAATAAAAGAAATGAACGAAAACCTCATTGAATGACAGCCATTAAAATTCTTCTTTCAAAAAATCAGCCCGTGAATTCTTCCGTTGTACTAATTTTAACGAAATCTCTTTCGTCGCGGTTTTAATTAATAGTGCGTTAAACTTAGCATTTTTTCTTATTTTAATTGTTTTTTCCTTTTTTATTCAAATCAAAGTTCACTCGTTGGAATATTTTTTAAATGCATATCAACATACATACCCACGAAATTGCTTATTTTACAAACATCGAAACGGCCTTCGCCGAACTTTGCAACCTTTGAATCTCCAAAATGCAGATAAGAATTGTAGGCGTTGAATTGGAATACTGCGTATTTGTTAGCTTAAATGTAAATGATAAGAAAACAGACGTGATTAATATTTGGCGAGACACATTAATCGACCGATTACATAACAAGGTCAGTGCTTTGGATTACCCGATGGATTTTGATAATAATTTCGAAACCAGTACAATTTACTTTTGAATCGTCATCTTTCGGTCGTATAACTTCGATTGGTGTTTTCGGTTTGTGCGGTTTCCGGACAATAGACTTTAAAAAGGATCATAGCTGAAGAGTATAAAAGAACAGTAGCATTTTCAGAAAAAAAAAAAAATTGAGAAATTGGAAAGATGTTATTGAAAATCCTTAAAAGACGCTTAAATCCAATAAAGCCGCTTGAGCTGAGTTGTTGAAAGCTTAAGGTGACATTCGAAAGAAAACATGGTCGACTAACGGAACTAAGCATCAAAAAGAGTAGAGAGAGAGAAAGAGAGAGAGAGAGAGATGTCATGATCTTTTTGTGCAAGTTGGTGCCCTAAGAACTACATCAACCTAGAAACATTTCTCTCATTAGCCCCATTAGACCAAATTCAAGTATTCAAATAACTGGAATAAGGGCCATTTTGGTCTTAAAATTTTCAAGTCTAAACTGGTCGACTGATGTCGCAATGATTTGCGGCAAATCAGTGAAACAGGTTACCCTGCGATGGGTTCCCGGACACTGCGACATTCACGGAAACGAAAAGGCCTGGGCAAAACAAAAACCGGTACTGGGTACTTGAGCCACCGGAAAATAAGAACAAAAACCAATTCACGAGAATTCCCTCAAGGCTGCAAACGGGAGATGGTCAAAACTATATAACTGTCGGGTCTCAAGAAGTCTTTGGCCAGAAATCGCAAAGAAAAATACAGAATACATTCAAAAACTGGGTAGACCTCAACTGTCCCTTCTGGTTGGTGTTCTTACGGGTCACCACTCAATGGGGGCCCACATGAGTAGAATGGGCATTAGCACTTCAGTCATATGCAGAAGAGCGCTCATATCACTTCCTTTGTGAATGCCCCAGCCTAGCTCAGACCAGGACAACAGCCCTCTACTTCTTCGACGATCTGAGCGACGTTTCAAAAAATCCACTTAAAAACCTCCTGAAATTCATTAAAATTTAGGGTGGTTTAAGGTGGCACCCCATAATAGATTCTCCCACAAATTCCCCACCTGTTCCTCCTACTCCTGGGAACCGCGGTGGATCCTTGAGATCCGAGTGAGATGATTTGACTTTCGAATCATCACCCCTCCAACCTAACCTAACCTAAGTTCTCTAGTCCTCTACAGGTTCCGCTATTATTCTCTGGGCAGAAATACTTTCTTCCTTTTTATTATGCAAACGCGTTCAAAGAACTGTCTCTGAAGATGGCCGTAGGACCTCATCGCTACTTATAATCGATCGAAGATAAACATTGGGATCTCCACGGTTGGATTAGTTAACACCTGCATTCGAAAGTCTAGGATTACCTCATGTGCCTTCACGAAATCCACTCCTATGATGCATCCGTCGCATATGACGGCTACTAAGAATACCTGTGAGTAGGTCAACCCTGCCGGTTGAACTTAGAAGTACCTCCACGTTAACTTTTGCTGCTTCTCCCGTAGCTGCTTTCAAACTCTTGCTTCTGGTGTTATGTAGCCAAGACGTCTTCTCCTCCATCGTGGCACCGTGTCGATAGGGCTCTGCCAAGTTTGTTCTTAGGCGTTTCCCCCGCTGCTGTTGCTCCGAAGCCCCTTGCCAGATGCTTTGTCTTTCTGCCTTCTTACGCAATGTGGGGATCTGCATTGTTGCTATAGGTGTCCAAGTCTGTCGCCTCAGCTAGCGTTTTCTTACCTGTCATTTTTATTCTCAACTCTCTCCAAGCGCTCGATGTCAGCTTGCAATTGTTATAGCGTTTCACCTCGTCTCCACTGCCTAGATCATGGCATCATAATCCCGTTTTTTGACTTCAGTAATGGTTTGCAGCAATTCGGCAGATGTTGCTCTGAGCGCGAGCGTAAGAATAACTGATTTCTTCCAGTCAACGCGGCAGCTTCGAACTGCTTCTTTTAAATCGGCTATGATGTTTGAGCACCGTAAACAGTTGACTGCATTTCCTTTTCGCTGTGAACCGTCGCTGGAATATTCCCTTCTGGTTGGTGTTCTTACGGGTCACCACTCAATGGGGGCCCACATGACCACAACCCTGCCGGTTGAACTTAGAAGTACCTCCACGTTAACTTTTGCTGCTTCTCCCGTAGCTGCTTTCAAACTCTTGCTTCTGGTGTTATGTAGCCAAGACGTCTTCTCCTCCATCGTGGCACCGTGTCGATAAGGCTCTGCCAAGTTTGTTCTTAGGCGTTTCCCCCGCTGCTGTTGCTCCGAAGCCCCTTGCCAGATGCTTTGTCTTTCTGCCTTCTTACGCAATGTGGGGATCTGCATTGTTGCTATAGGTGTCCAAGTCTGTCGCCTCAGCTAGCGTTTTCTTACCTGTCATTTTTATTCTCAACTCTCTCCAAGCGCTCGATGTCAGCTTGCAATTGTTATAGCGTTTCACCTCGTCTCCACTGCCTAGATCATGGCATCATAATCCCGTTTTTTGACTTCAGTAATGGTTTGCAGCAATTCGGCAGATGTTGCTCTGAGCGCGAGCGTAAGAGTAACTGATTTCTTCCAGTCAACGCGGCAGCTTCGAACTGCTTCTTTTAAATCGGCTATGATGTTTGAGCACCGTAAACAGTTGACTGCATTTCCTTTTCGCTGTGAACCGTCGCTGGAATATTCCCGAACCTTCTGCTATTTTAAATTAATTTAAAGGATCAAATTCCTGAGTTAGATGTTCGTACTGTTGCTCTACACTTTCTACTTGCTTTCCGAACTTTCCAAGTTTTCTATTTTAGCTTTTAATTTCTGATCTATTTTTAAAATCTTTTGTTCGCTTAGTTCCTTTTGGATAATTTCCATAACGAATTCTTTTGTTCATTCTTTTGTTCGTCAAATTTACTTACGAGAATGTTCTTTTGTTGTTCAAAAGCGTTCTTTTATCCTTCGAATTTAAACGAAAGCAACTTAAAAAATGGGGACATTTCATCGGCAGTACTTACTGTGCCTTTTCGCTCTTGTTCTACTACAAAATCTAAGAACACCGTATCGGGGTCTGCATTATCCCGAGAGATAGCATTTTGATGTCGGAGCAATAGTTCCCTTTCGACTCCCGAAGTTTTAAGATTTCTCTTTTCCATTTCTTTTTTTAACTCAGCTGTTGTCAATTGTTCTATTTTGCGACCCATTTTAAATTATCGAAACACAATTTTCGCACCAAAGTCAGTCACGACCCTATTTTTAAAAATTCTCTTAACTTTCAATCAGTTAGAATATTCCTGAAAAAGTCTACTTTCAAACTTTAAAAGTCATCGACGCTGTTTATATACAATACCTGCACAAAATTGCACTTTAAAAGCTGTTTGAAACACAAACTATTTTTGGAAATTGCACTTTACTGAGTTGTACCCAATTTCTGACACCAATGTAATGTTTTAGCCTAATTTTCGGTTAATAATCCTCAACTTCACTTCTAAAATTACACAACGTATTTCTAAATTTATTAAACACAACTTATGTCTTTAAATTCAATTTAAAATAAATTTTACTTTCAGTTGTTTCGATAAGTTGGCTGTGATTGGTGAATTCGATGGGTGATTTCAGAGATTCCTACATGTCTAATGGTGGGAGACCATCGTCACGTAACATTGCAAATATAGTCTTTAGTTTGTCCCCAAAAAATTGCCAGTGCAGTGAAGATAGGGCTTTCACCTCTCACTCTGTCAGAGAGCTCAAATAGATATTACAGAGTTTCCTTAGTGCATATTATTAAACATTGGTCTGAAAAAAAGCTTTAAAAAAGCACCAATTGTGAAAGCTCTTTAACCAAATCCAAACAAAATTTACCATAATTTGCATTAGCGTAGACGTTGTTACTCTAAAATAATGTGCATCAACAATTCGTGTGTAATTCGTGGGTAAGTTAGTGGTTGGGTTTCAATTGTAGTCAATATTTCAGGGTGTAAAACTACCAACTGGCACCATTTACAAAAATAAAGCTCTCCGATAAGACCTGAGATGACAATTTTTAGTAGACAGACAATTACTCAATTTAAAACCTCATAATATGGGCGCTGCATGCGTAAAATCGCTATTTATTTGACAAATGATGCGTTTTCTAGTGCTTCAAAACATACCAGCTTGAGTTCAAAAATAGGTAGAGTCAACTTTAAAGAATATGATTATATTTACGCTTTGTTTGTGTCTCCCAAAAACGCTCAAACCAATGCTAACCATTCATGGTCCCAGTGCAAACATAAAAATAACCAAACAATACGTTGGAATCTACTCCGTTTCAGTCAATGAATTCCGCCCTCAATAAACCGCCCCCCAGATATGATAGGTAACCTCATTTTAGAAAAAAAAGTCAATTTTTACGGAAAAATCCAGGATAAACTGCTTCAAGTCGATTCATTTAGTTCGAGAGTTTAAAAATAAAACGAAACTATCTGCCGGTTTCCGGTACACCTGCTTTGCATTCATTTTCAACAAAAGTGCATCGAAGAATGCAACTCAATTCCATATTGTGTATTGAATGACAAACACAGGGGTCGATGCGGACTTTCTCAAGGTTGAGAGGAACATGAATATATATTCCATACAATGTTGCTCTAAATTTATTGCACAATGAATAACATCAAAGTTGTTTAATGTTTGGCGATAAAAAAATCAACAGAATTTTCAAAATAAAAAAAAAACAAAAAAAAAACAATGAAGAATAAAAAACTCATGTTTTTTATTGTTAGTCATGGCATATATATGTATTTGTATATACAGAGGATTATAAAAAATCGATGAGATTGCAATCAAACATGGCATTAGAAATGTTTCTGGAGTTTCTCTATTGGCGCGACACACTTAGGATTTATTTTTAAATGTTCGTAATTATTCTCTCTGGGAGGATTCAAAGATTTTAGGGCCAGGCTTATGGCATTTGGTATATTGACCCATCAGCCATCTGAGAAGTTGAACTTTTACCATAATAGCCACTTCCGTTTTACTGCTCACAGAACCGCTATTGACACTGACATCAAGCTGTGTCCAACTTTATGCCCTGAACAGATATACAACATGCAGCCAAAATTAACTACACAAGTGTTAGATTTTAGTCCAGGAAAATTAGACATAAATTTCTCCAACGAAAAATTATATACAGGGTTTTTGTTTCTGAATCCGTTTTGTTAAATTCTTATGAATATTTAAGGAAAAGTCCTCATCGATCCGAGCTCCGCGTTTATTAAAATCAATTGCACGACTGGATCGCAGGTACTTGATTATACTTTCGGTCCCGTTGAAATTTTGTTATGAAGTTTTTTAGAGTTTATTTATATAGATGTGATTATAAAATTTAAAAAAAAATTTTTTGATTAGTTTTAAAAATATTGATTTTTCAAAAAAAAATTCAAAAATTAATTTTAATTAGAAAAAAAGTTATTCAAAATTTTGATACGCAGAATTAATTTGGCTATCTATATCTAGAGCCGAGAAACCCAAAAATTTTAAAAAAAACAACCGTTATATGAAAGGTCCCGTTAATAGTCCCGTATGTGTACCAACAAAAAAATTCTCAAAAATGTTCATCAAAATCGTTGGAGCCGTTTTCGAGAAAAATAAGCTTTTCCTAAACGGTCATATTTCTGGTACCGTTATTGTTAGGCCTAAAAATAAAATTTAAATTTCCCCTCTGAGGAATGCCAAAAGAATCACACACCAAATTTGAAGATAATCGCTTAAGCCGCTTAGGCTGCAGCTGGTTGTACATACTGACAGACAGACAGACAGACAAACATTTTTTGCCACTAACTTGTTTAGACTTCTCTAAGATCGTAATGTCATGTTTGATTGTTATCTCAATTTTTTTTTATATTCACGAATCCTAAACTTGCCTTATAGGAAGTCCCTATAATCGCATGTAAAAAGGCGATCAAAGGTCACGATTCACGATTTCGCTGATTTATTGAATTTAAAATAGAATATATCAAACAAAACTCATGAAACTTGCTAAAAATGTTTCGATTATCATTGGAATGACCAAACGAGTTCATAGAAATATATGCGGTCAAAGGGTGCTGTTTTTTATGGGGGGGGGGGGGGGGGGGGCGGTGGTTGTGGAGAATTAAATCTCAGTTTAATATATAACAAAAAATATAAAATAATAATGTCAGTGATGAAACTGTGCAAAAATTATTGATTTGCCATGACAATGAAGAGTCAAAAGCGTGTATGGGAATTAAAAGGGTATAAGTTGGTTTTTGAGAAGGGGTATTTAAATACGAAAAATTATGTTGGAGCAAACATAGGCATATGCCAAATTATTTTAGGGTAATTTTTAGTGCTGGATCTTATAAAAGTAAAACTCAAATGTTATACACAAGTTTTGTTTTTACTTGCGATTTATAGGGACTATAAGGCAAGTTATGCATTCGTAAAAAAAAAAAAAATCTAACCATCAAACATGCCATTACGATGATAGAGAAGTCAAAAAAAGTGGGTCCGGAAATTCCGTCTGTCTGTCTGTCTGCCTGTCTGTCTGTCTGTCTGTCTGTCCGTATCGATATCTACAGCCCAAACGGTTGGGCCGATTTGATTCAAACTTGGTATATAGTATTTTTAGAGTGCCTTACCCGACAGTTTTTGGAATTGGCATTCTAGCTCCAAAAGTAACTGTACCTGCCATATAACTTTTATTGAAAAACTTATGTTTCTCGAAAACGGCTCCTACGATTTTGATAAAACTTTCAGAATGATGTTTTCTATGCAAAATCTATCTTTTAATTTTAATGGATTTTTCAGAAAAAGTTTTATAACGGTACCTCCCATATGACCGGTTTTTTAAAATCAGACTTTCTCGTTAATTAATTGACGGATTTTGATGAAATTTTCAAAATATGTAGAGCTTTATGATCTAAATAATATTGCTTTTTAAAATTTTCAAAAACATTTTTTTTTAATTTTTAATTTTTTTTAAAAAAATATTTTGTTTTTTGAATATTTTGAAAACGGTTTTATAGATTTTTTTAAAAAAATTTTCTCCTAGTATAAGCTTTAGATTTCTTTGAATTGACATACTCAAAAAAAATTTAAAATAAGTTTTCGAAAAGTTTTTCAAAAAAAACATTTTTTTGAAAAAACTGGTCGAACGATTTTGAAATGAAAAATTCATAAAATAGAAAACAGCAAAAGAAATAAGATGGCTTACAACATTTTTTCCAAAAAAACCTTATGAATAGTGGTTTTTTGATTTCATAAAAAAATTTCCCCCAAATTTTATTTAATATTGCTCAGCTAAGCCCTAGCCATTAGTCAAATAAAACAAGGTGACAACCTACATACCTACGTATTTTAAAGCATTTCATCATCATAAAAGCACACAGAATAAATAATGAGCCTATGATAAACACACAAAAACAACTAACAAATAAAAAGAATTATTCGATTAGTACTGAATGCAAAAATTTCAATCGAGAAAACAAAAGTTTACACCTTCCTATAAATAAACAAAACCACTGTGTTAACTTTTAATATTGTCGCTATACCTACTCCCTTAACAGTAGTTGGAACGTGTATCTTATATTTAGTACCTACCTTCCTTCCAACATTATTATAGGTAAATAATATCCTTAATAAATTCCATTAATACCTACCCACATCATACGTTTATCGATCCATCAAACATAATTCAGCTATTTTAATTAATTTGATTTCAAAAAGTAAATTATTGTTATTGGGACCTATATAGGTCCCAATACCTAGCATTATTGCCATACTGCTAATTCCGACGAATCTTTATGCAAGTTGTTCAAGTTTTTCCATACCAAAATGATATTAAACTGAAAAAAGTCCTTTAGATCTTTCTATTAGCAAATTATATTATAAACAGCAAACAACAAGTGGAAAGATAATCCACTAAAAAAACTGCAAAAGCTAACAATCCTATATATTTATGTGTTTATCCCTTTATCGTGACGCATGTTCTTTCGAGCTTCAAACCACAACGATTCTAAAGAAGTTGCACGTCAAAAAAACATTAAAATTAAATCTTTGTCAAAAGGACGCCTGTACCTAAAAAGGATTAGCACACGGGAGCAAGTACGTGCGACCCAGTCGTGCCTTTTATTTTTTACGTTTTAGAAGAACTACATTAGTCTTGCCTACAATCTCATTGATGACATTTCAATTGATTGTCAAATTTTGTTTTGTTAAAAAAGCCAATCAATTCAAATGTCATTCAATTGATTCATTACATTTCATTTTGTATTGCAAATTTTATTGAATTTAATGTTATTTAATTAATAATTTTTCTCCAGCTGGATCGCCAGCATTTTTGAAGAAAAATCTGCGATCGTCTAAGTTCATTTTTTTCATAAATTAAAATATAAATAATAATTTTTTATAAATACAGTTAAAAGCAGCACTGTTTAAAATATTCTGGATGATTTTGAGGTGGCATAGAAAAACGGCCAGCTGCTGGGCGAGAGCAGATAGCTTATAGTTGGCTATTGTAAATACGCACAGGTTGCGCTAGGATCGTTTTTTCCAAAAATTATTACTAATGACCCGATTTGACATAAAATCACTCTTATTTTATATATATAGTCTTGTGTGACTGTAGTGAAATAGCAAGTTTTTCAGGCGTAAATCCACTAACTGCCGCGGAAAAAAATTAAGCCGATAGGTGGCACTGAGGTGGAAATTAACATGACTTTGTTGATGGTGTTTAGTTACTGTTGGATCCGAAATGTGACGCTGTTGTCGGATTTCAGTAAATCTATGATATACCCGAGCATTTAGGTTTAAGTGTCTCACATTCGTCAACAACATTCACCTTAAAGCTACTTCCTTTCCAAAGCAGTAACATTAATAAAAAAGGATAGGTATTGTTCTTATTTTGTTTGTAGAGTTCGATTATCCCTCCGTATCCAATTCCTATTGTTGCTTCGTAATTAGATTTTTTAACACATCATGGGCACGAATCCCAATGTAAAGCACCAGTTCCTTTATAAATTCCAATAGGGACTTCTTTGACAGTTGATAGTGGCCATCTTGTTGAAGCTACATTTGCCAAATTGGCTGTAATTTATTCAGTATGTTTTGCCAAATCACCCTGGACGGATATAGCGTTCAAAAACACATGCAAATGATAAAATTGGCCTTTCGCAGACCACAACCACAATGAAAAATTGGACACTTAGGATGCGCGCCAACAAGAGAAGCCGCGGAGGACATTTAAACGATGCTATATTCGTCACATAATGGCATCAATAGGCCTTTCAAACGAATACAAAAATTCGATGATATCTCACACACACTTTGTTTTATTTAAATTAAAAGCAAGGGAGCGCTTAATGAAAGACTCTTTATAACTCCAAAAACGAAGAACCGGGTATGCCGGATTTTGAAGGCTTTAGCTCCAAAAAATTTATAGAAGTCCATAAAAAGGTGTTGACTTAACAATTCTGCTTGATTGGAATTGTAGATCCCATCATCACAACGACGCAAAGTTTTATGACTTTCCTTATTTTATCGTTTCTTTTATAAAAAAAAGTTCACGTAATACTCGTCTTGTTAGGAATGCCCATCAGTTCACCCTTGAGCCCAATTTCGGACGTACCGTGAAATATAGAGATTCTTTTTTTAGCCGTACAACACGACTTTGGAATGTTTTACCCGGCGAGATTTTCCCTTGCCATTTCGATTTGCAAGCATCCAAAACCAATGTTAATCGACACCTCCTATCTTTCCCCTCCCTATCTTCCTAATGCCCGCGCAGTGTGTTACATTAAAAGGGAAACAAATAGTCCCTTGTGCGCGCGTTAATTATACAAAAAAAATCTAGGGAATGCTTTCGGTGCCACATGGATGTAAGTAGACATTCCCGAAGAAGAAAAATTCCCTCCTTCTGGTGTTTGCATTAAAGATGTTGAGTTGTAACCAAATAACCATCAGTGGAGGCATTTGAAGGTTTTTTAGCGCACCCAAAAAGCAACAATATACAACTTTCCTCTGTATTATTCTTTTTTAAAGCGGCGGGATGACATAACGTCCATGGACATTATGTCCGTGGAACTTATGTCATCCCACCAAGTATAGCACATATCAAAACTTGAAAGAATTGTTTTCTAATAACTCTTCCTAGAAATTCCAAGTAATGATATCTTTCGTGTAATTTTTTTTTAATTTCTTCCTATAGTTTTGCGCTATTGCTACCTAGAAAATTAAACAATGAAAAGACGAATTGACAAAGTCTCCAAGAGTAAAAAAATTTGTCTCGAAGAAAAGTGCATCTCATGTAGCCGTTCGGACTCGGCGTTAAATTGTAGGTCCCTTCCATTATTATAGATTAACAACACACACACATGAATGGTTGAGAGTATAAGTCACTAGGCCTTGGCTCTTTAAGGAGCTGTCGCGCCAATAAATTTATTTATTTATTTATACAGAAATTATTTAAAAAAAAAATTAAAATTGTATTTGTTTAAAGACTAATAAATTGAACAAATCCCCTGAAGAAGCCGGAAAAAACCAAAGAAACGACAAAAAACAAGAATTAGTTGTTTTTCATTCCTACAGATCATAAAGCCCAAATCTTCTATCAAAAGTAAGACAAAATATATGATCAAATATTATTACAAATAAAAAAAAAACAAAAATTGTATTTTTTTAATACGCCTCAATTCAATAATTCGATGGAATTTCTTTATCTGAATTTGTATTATCAACTTCTTGTTTTATAGGAGTTTAAAACACAAAATAACTCTAGACCAGCAACAATTTATAGGGCTTTAAGTTTTTTCCTTAAATTTTATTAAATTGGGCTACAAATGGTTCAAAAATATCCAGACCAATTAATTTAATATGTGTTAGAGTAAAAAACAACAAAAAAACTTATCATATTAACTCTGAGTCAAAGTCTGCAATATTTCTTTGATATTCAAGCCTTTACCCCCATGCACATACATTTATTGATATAAAATTCTTGACATCCATACTAACGATCTAATCAATCCACATTTCTTCTAACTATCTATACAATTGCTCATAAACTAGAACCCGATCTTATATCTAATAATTGCAGTGCACCACACGTAAAAGTTGACGCCAATGGCAGTCGCCGTCGCTAGCTGTCGATCATAAAACAGCTGAGCTTTGATTTTCCCTATAATCTCTTGCTTAATAGCTCAGCACACCCCACTTCCTCAGTTAGTTTATGTTCATTCACAAAAAAAACACTTGCAAATTCTCATACAAACACAAACATTCACCAAGTTCGCATCAAAAACTTAAAGATACATTATCTCATACATCAGATTTGCCGCCCCTACATTAAACGAGAGTACGAAAACCCCCCGGCCCACCACAATATGCCAACAAAACACTGCCATGAACCGCATTATTGTTTAGCTACGCGCATGTATATTATTTACATTTATACACCTATTTGCTGAATGTATCTGCGAGATACTTTTTTCTTTCCTATCCACTGTACTGTCACTGTGCACAAAACACAACCACTGAGGCAATGACTGGCTGTTTCGAAGCACTTTAAACAAATTCATAAAACTTGATCACACGTTCGAAATAATTTCAGTCTTTTGAGTTGAGTCGTGCCTTAATGTTGGGTTCGGAGCTATTTTTTCGTATTTAAAATATCGAACAAAATAAATAAAGAAGTTAATGTTTAGATTAAAAAAAAATTAAATATACAGCTGTAAAATAAATACAGTAAAGACATTTTCTTGTGATACATAGTGTGATATCACTTACAAAAAAACTGAGAAACTGAAGTTAGCTTCCTATAAAAAACAGGAAAAAGTGACTTAAAATTTCACCAATCAACCACCTTTCCTTTGGATATTAACTAAAATAAATAAATTAAAAGTGAGTAACTGCATCTATAAATAACAAGAGAATTTCAAAGAATGTACCTTGTGATAACTTATTTTAATATTCAAGGGGTTCACTTGAGATTGTGATATTTTCGTTTAAACTATTCAGAACACTTGATGATTTCTATTAAAAGCTAATTTTGCACTTATTCCCTTGATATGGCACTTGAAATGCAACAAAATTATTGCAATCTTTTCCTGACACAATGCGCAGCGCATGTATCTGCTGCAATGATAAGATTTATTTCAAGTATGATGTTACTATTTTTCGGGGTTTGCAGTGTGTTTTTTTGTGATTTATTGTTTTTTTTTATTTAAATTGAAACAAAGCAGAAACTTAAAACTCTTGAGTGAAGAATTTGATAGGTGAATTTAAAAAAAAGCTTACAACCAAGTTAATCACAGACGGGTTTTTTAAACAATGCACTTGTCTTCTTTTTGTGATATTCCAAGCTGGTGGAATTTCGGTTTTCAAAACGGGTTTAATGTAAGAGTCATTCTGGAGAAAATTAGTTTTGAAAGCCTTCGAAGTTTAAGTCTTTTTTTCTGTTTGATTCTTTGTTTCCAGCCAACAAAGGTATTAAATTATTACAGGTATCAGCAATAAATTCCACCTTTACAGCAGAGGTCTTGGAACATAATTCTTCCGGGGACACAGGAATAAATAGAAAGTCCTATTTATGCCGTTATGTATGGAATATAAATTCGTTCAAATGTCCAATTTTGTATGACCTTAGTGCATAAATCAGGTTGAATTTGACCGATATGGGTTGACTTTGAGGACTGCTGTATGTTTTTGGATCATTCGCATAGACTTGCGACTTCAGAAAACCCTATAAAAAAGTCTGTTTGGGTCAAATGGCACTATCTCTGTGCCCTGTTGACATCATCTCCACGTGAGATGACCATGCCACCAAATCCCTCGTGCAGAATTTCCAATATGGCGTACGTAGCCGCCGTCTTGTTGAAACCAAACGTTGGTGTCATCCGATCCAGGCCAAAGAAATTGGTAATCGACGGTGATGACCATGCCAACGTCGCGTCGTTCTCAAAGAAATACTGACCGATGTCGCCGCTAGTCCAAAACCCACATCAGTGAATTTTTCTAGATGCATTGGACGCTTTTGGATCTCATGTGGATTGGTATCGTCCCAAATTCGAAAATTTTATTTGTTGACGTACTATTTTACCAGAAATAGGCCCCATTGCTGATAATTTTTCGATGAAAATTAGGGTCAATTTCCAACTGACCCATCATGCAGGAGTTCTCACATGCGGAACTAAAACCTGCATGAAATTTTTGCGCCAACTGAATATCATTGATTTTATGTAGATTTAAGAAAATTTTTTGCTTAAAACGATCATTTTCTTTCCTAACTAGCAAGATCATGGAAGCCTTTTACAAAAAGATCCCATCATCTTGGTATCACCAGAAGACACAAAATAGGGCTCCGATTGGAATTTTCTTGAAGGTTTTTATGTTTATGGCGTCTCAGTTGACTATGATGCATGCATCTCAAATCCGAGAAATAAGATACATGATACTCAGAAATTCAGAAAAAAAACATTTCTAATTGGTGCGAAAAGTTATCAAATAGTAAGTGAACCATCACAAAATAATTAATGAATAATAACAATATACATGAACCCATATTCGACATGCCAACATCAGGCTATTTGATAGAAACATACTAAATCAACTTTGGAAAAACAGATGCAGTTTGTAGAATGAATTGGAAATTGAAAAAAAATGAACTACAAAACCTATACAAGTCCTACCCCAACCAAACAAAGTTGGCTCAATCATTTCCAAAAACCAGCAGTTTGTCACGTATCTTTGAGATAGTTCATGTAACTTGTGACGATATAAATCATTGTTGACACTTCGTGTACACCTGACCTGTTTCAATATTGACTTAAGTCAAAATCAGAAGTTTCCAATCTATACAAAACTAAAGTGATGCTAACTATCCATCACAGTTAGTTTACTAACTTTGTCTCTCCTCTTTCACGTTTTCAATGTACAACCAACTATGTCTGTGCATCTCAAAGGTAGTTTTATTGATCTTTTAGAAAATTATGCATACTCACAATATGTATCTGTATCTCTGCTATAAGCTGATTATATAGAAAAGATACACGTAATGTCTGAGAGGCGCTTTCAACGAGAAAACAACTGGAAATAAACTAATCCATACCAGTTATAACCAATGCTGGGAAGAATTATAGTATCTATATCTTGTACATGTACATACATAAGTATCTTTTACTTCTACCCGTGAATTTCTTTCGTATGAAATCAGATATTTGATGAACAAATACCAAGTTAACTATAAAATAATTTCTTATTTAATCACACTTTTCTTAGGAAAATGTGAGGGAATGTCAGTAGCTTGTTTGAATAAATTATACAAAATATACTCGCGAACTATTGGGAATGATAATTTATTCTCTGAAATTGTGAATTTATGAATGAATAGTTTTTATATCTCAGAGCAGAATAAGAAGGAAATCTGCTTTTTAAGTGATTGTGATAAATTTAATGAAAAAAATATGATTAATCACCAAGAGCGGTCCCGGGCGGATATGGCGCCTCAGGTAGAGGTTTGATCAAAGAAGATTTTTTACGGAATTAATAGTGATTTTAATAACAACAACAAAAAAAATAAAAAGTTAAGTTCAGAAGGATTTATAAGTACTGAAATAAAAATGGCCGATATTTTTGACAGTTTCATATCTCACGACGGGTGAGACTTCTAAAACTAACCCCGCAGTCGTTAATAACTTAACCGCTTATTTTTTCATAACAACTTTGCCTTCCCTTACGTCAAAACCAAATGTAAAGCCACCAGATAAAATCGTTAAAAAAACATGTGATAATTATTGCTTTTTTGCAACTTGGGATGGCGATGCAAATAGTCCACCGGGAAAGTGCAAATTTTTAAATACATTTTGTTGAGATGCGATCTAACTATAACTGCATCACTGAATGCTTTAGAAAATAACAAGAATGTTGATAATTGATGAAACAAAACAAAAAACCTTCAATAATATTGCCCCCATCAAATTAGCAAAGCGGATTTTCTTCTCCTTCTTAACACTCTTTGGTGCTAACTCTTTGTATTGGAATGTATGTATATTACTATCAAATTCAAAGTTTCTGAGTATCTAGGGTCATTATATAGAAGAAATGGAACTTAAGGCATTTAAGCATTGATACTATTACATGTGATTTGTATACCCAACCCGAAATGACTTTTTGATGAGTTTCTTCAATTTTATTTCCTTATGTAATGTGTGCTTTCAGTACATTTCGCACTCAAATCTAACATTTAATTTCCAGAAAGTGTCAAGGAGGAAACAAGAATCTTTTCAAGGCTTTGTATACCAAGGGAATTAAAAAAGAAAAAAAAAACCAAACAGACTGAAAACGAAGCAAACAAGTTGATACACGCTTGTGATTTCTAAAGCCTATTTTGGCCAACTAATGTATTTTACAGATCGGAGAGAAACTTTTCGTTCGGTTTTGACACAAGCTTCCTTTTCTTTCGCGTAGTATGGCTCGGACGGCTCTGTACAGTAAAGACCCAACCATAATTGAAGAATTGGATCATACGTTGCCGTACGAAACAGTGCGAATACATTTGATTTGTATAGCCAACCCGAAATGACTTTGATAAAGTTTCGTTCAGTTTTATTTCCGTATTTCAAGCGTACATTCCAAATGTCAAAAATGCTTGTATTTTCTTAAGGCTATTATGTATTGTACATAACGGAAAAAAAACTCTATTTCTTTCGTGTATTATGGTTGGGCCTTAATCCGTGAAGTGGATTGCTCAGTTTTGTTCAGTTTTCGTTCACTTAACACTTTTTTCGTTGCTAGGCTTTTAAAATCACCATAATTAACGAAACTTAATTCTATGGATTAAGGGATTTCTAAGCACGAGATTACGACGAAATCTGTTTTAAATCTCATTCGAAATTTAAGTTTGTCAAATCGAACGCATCTTTTTACTATTCAGCAATCGATTTTTGTACCGCTGAATTCAATTAAATGGTGGTTAGGACAAGGACAGCCAGATCATCACCTCACATCATATCAGATTGTTGTCGTTTCATACTCACTTCAAATTTTGACAAGTTAAATCTTTTTAATAGGTAATTTTTTTTTGTTATTATGTTTAAAGGTCCGTGTTTTTCGAAGGCAAATACAAAAATAACAGAAAAAATCTTTTTTTTAGTGCAAAAACCAGTTTAACATTTTGAATTCTTTTTAAAATGCCAAACTACGAAACATTTTCTTGATCAAAACGTCAAAATAAGTTCATTGACTGAGAACAATGTCAGCATTGTCTTTAGCATTATTTATCACAGCTAATATTGACAGCTTGAATGCGTTTCCTATTTTTCCAAAAATTCTTCCTTCCGATGTTTTGATTTTATGGCAAAAACAAAATTGTTTAGTCCACCACATTATTGATTTCGTCGACTGATTTTTCGGTAGTAAAAAGACAAAACGTCAAAATAAGTTCTTTAATTTAGAACAATATCAACATTTTCTCCAAGGGCATCATTTTTAACATCTAATTTAGACAGCTATTCCAGCTGCGTTCCCTATATTAAAAATAAAAAATATGGCAAAAATAATTTGTTTATTCCATACCAAATAATTTTGTCCACTTACTCATTTTTGATTGGTTAACAGAAAAAAACACCAAACGTTAAAATTAGTTATTTAATTTTGAAATATGTAACCTCAGTGTATTTTCATCAACTAAATTTTAGTTAAAGGGAAGCCTTTAAATATCAAACATTTTCCATTGAAAACAATGTCAAAATAAATGTCAACGTTATTTCAAAGAGCAACTGACCAATCAGACGACCGTTCATTGGTTTTAATACGTTGCATTCAACACGCTGGCTGTCCTCAATGGCCTCATTTATTACAACTATTTATGATACCTGGAATGCGTTCCCTGTGTTTTCGACAAATATCCCTTTCGAAATATCTTGTCTTTTATGGCATGAACAAAATACCTTAATTTTATTTTTCAAAATACCAGCTTTTTTGCAATCAAGTTGAAAAAAAAATCAAAATTCAAGTAAAAGCTTAATTACTTTAATGTTATGGTAATTACACGAACAAAAAAAAACTGGATTTAATTTAGGAATAAAAATCCCCTTTGTTGACTGCGGCTGTCAAATTTGATTTTATCTCTGTCATTATTTACTTGATCAGCTTGTACTTTGAACTCACGTTATTTTTAAGAAATTAAGATCAACAACACATCAGATTGGGCGATTGGATAAACACACAAAATCCGTAATTCCTGCGGTTGGCAAGTGGCATTTACGATCGCGTGATCGCTATTATACTTGAAAATTGACCAGACCAAATAATAATGCATAATAAAAAATACTGCGTCAAAGCACACCAATAATTGACACAAATTTCGAAACAAAAGCTTACCTCATAGCCTGCCTGCCTGTCTATTCAACACTTTGAGTGGTTCACTAGAAGTGTGGGCTTAGTAAATGCATTTGCAGTGGCATGTCACACGTTGGAAGCTTCAAGACGCAAGTTGCAATGCCATGCCATGCCATACCACGTTCCACGTTACTGAAGGTTAAAGTTCTGCATTCCATACAGAATGTGTTGAGCTGTTTTGTAATCACACCATACCACCAACCACTATTAGGCCTTCAACAAGTCTCATGAAATGTGGATATTATTGACAGTGTCGGCCTTGCAAGAGACGACCGACCGACGCGACGATGCCATGTAATATAATCGATCGGTCTTTTTTTCTCTGGATTTATGTAAGTTAACTAAAATTCAATTATGTGAGAGTTTAAACTGACCTTAAGATTGCAGTTTACACAATTCGTGATCTCATTGATGATCATCATGATGAGGTGTTTTATGATAGAGTCGATCATTTTAATTGAAGAACGTTTTCCTATGAAAAAAATGCATTATCATTAGTTACATAAAAGATTTATTTCTAATTTAACAACAAAAGTTTATATTGCCGGGAAACGGCAAATCAAAGTTAATGGCAATGCTTTGATCTATTCTGAATGGGGTGTAATTCAATGGAATTTAAGTTCTTTATTTTTATTACACCTTGGCCTAGAGGGAATCTATTATCCTACCTAACTATAAAGCTAGTAACTTGATGCTTACGTCAGAAAAAAAAAACATACCAATTATAAGAGTTTTGGGAGGAAATAGAATTTTATTAATACTTGATTATGAGAATAAATTACGGACAAAGGGGACGCTGTTGGCTTTTGTATTCCTTTTTACTTTTATACCTAATTTCGCTACAACATGACCGACAAATAAATAAATAAATAAAAACAAAACATAATTTAGATAGAAACTGTGTTATTGATTATCATTGCGGTTAATGTACTTTTGAACGCAGGTCCAAATTGGATCAGATGAAAAAAGGATGGTATAAACCCCGACTGTAGTAAATCGGAAAGAGATAACGATAAAAAAAACTAAATACAAATCGAAATTGATAAATCTGTGATTAATTGTGAACAACAAAGTAAAAACTAATTGTGAATAGGTTCTCTTGAGTTTTACGTTTGAGTTTTGCAAATAAATTTTAGTGCAATGGCGGCGTTTAAAGTTTACGATGCCTTCATCTAACAAACGACAAATTTATCACCAACGTCACAGAGCGTTAACTGTCATAGTTTGTCAAAAAGTCTTGAATAACTTTTTGACTGAATGTCAAATAATTTAAAGTGGCAGTTAAACAATTTAAAGGCCTTTTGACTAACTTTCAGTCAACGCATTGTATTCTGCGATAAAAATTTGATTGCTGAATGCTAAAAAAGATCCATTCGATTAGACAAACAAGATTCTACTATGAGATTTATCTGGTTTAGAAATCCCAAAAACGTATGGGGAAATTTGGAGTTTTGGTATTTATCAATTTTTTTACAACTATTTTTCAAGGAAATATTCACAATAGGTCATGTACTATGACCCTTTTTTACACGCAGCGTCATTTGCCGCAAGTAAGAGCGAGATCGATGAATAAACAAAATTAAATATTTAAACCAAAATTCCCTTTTTCACACCGTCGTGTGACGCTTATTTAACGTGCGAGCGAAAGCTGTAAGCGTGCCCAAAAGCCAATAGATGGAGAATCGGATCATATGACGTGTGTAAAATCAATCGTAGCAGTTTTTCTTATATTATAAGGCTAGATCTAGCATTAATAGGCGTTTTTCTTTCTAAGCTCAGAGCAGGGCATTGACCTGTAAAAAAAGATCAGTGTTTCTTTTTTAACTCGGAGCGTGATTCTTTTTTCAATCGTAGTCGGAGCCCGCTCTATGAGCTCAGTTCAGAGTAAAATGACTGAGCACATGAAGTAAAAGGCTGACCGTGGCCAACTATTTATTTTGTGTGTTTTTTGACAAATGACAAGGCTAAAAAAATATTAATCAAAATGGCGTCGGTCGAAGTAAAATATTAAAATGTATTTTTCTAAGGAAATAACATTATTTTACTTTAATTTTTGTATTTAAGGTCCAAAGTGGACCATATTACAGCTCAGTGCTCGTGTGTTTCTTTGTTCTTAATTAAGTCTGCTCAGAGCGTAATCGACGTGCGCAGACTCTACTTCCGTGTTCTGCTCAGAGCTTAAAAAAAAAACGCCTAATATTGTCGGTCTAGCAACGCTGTGTTTCCCACATTTACGCAGTTATTTCTAAATTTCCTACAGAAATTTATCTCGTTGCATGATTACCCCTTATGTAAATCCCGCTTAAGACCATTGTAAGCTTAACCAATGTTTCGCCAATGATATTCCTGAGAAAGATGTGACTCTTAAATAATGTTTATGTAATATGTGCTGTCAAACTATGTGAAATATGTTATGAGTATTACTTTATTATCTTCTCTAATATGTAAGCTATAAGAAATTGTTTTTGTGATAGGATGTAAATTATTGGCATATTGCATCAGATTATATACAACTATATATTATATTATACAACATGTTCAAAACCAACTCAAGAACATTGTTATCTTAATCCCACCCACTAACCAAACTTCTGAGTACAGCTCATTTTCAAGCACCTGACAGATAGATGTTACGGAATAATAGTTCACTTTTTGGTTGCTGACTGATTGTTTATTTGCTGCCGATAAAAAGTAGCGTGTAATGTCACTCTAATCGTGGTACATTCCACAAAACTACGACATCCATTGATACTAATCTTATCAGTGAAAATTGTTGAACTTTGGTTTTTTTTGTTGGTTCCTTACAGAACAGATTTTCAAGAAATAAGAATGCAAACATCATAAAAAAATAACGAACAAATTAATTGTTATAAATTAAATCGTAAAAATGTTGGTCCTAAAAAGTTTGAATATCTTTACGATCTTTCAAATATTTTAGGTCGTAAAAATTCGATTTCTCTTTTTTATATTTTTCTTGAAATTCTCTTTTGCGTAGCGAAATTCTGTTTTTGAATTATATTTGGAGTGAAGCCAAAAGCCAGTCTGTCATCTACTTTTCAATGCAAATTGCAAATTAAAGGGGCTGACGATATTTCACCCACCTGAACCTTGAAAATATTTATTTACTGTCAAAAGGGGGTAGCGAAAATGAAAACCACGAGTAACCTTTTCAAATTGCTTGCACTCGTGCTTAGTGGCTTTTAAAATGTTAACTCTTCGCTTAAACTTTTCTGTGCATATATACATAAGGTATATATAGATTTCTTTTTTTTTATTTTGACTATGTGGTGACCTTTAATAGTTTATGTATGCTTATACACGTTTTATGTTAACGCAACAGTGCTTCCATACTATATCAAGTAACTTGTAATTTGATTGTGACATTGAATGAATGCTTAACAATGTAAAAATAAAACACATTGCAATGCTTTGTATATGAGAAGAAAAGAGATGCAAGAAACTGTGTGTGCGTTGCGTTACATTGGCGTTCAAGATCGAGGTTTGTTTTGTTTACATTTTTTTTATTTATTTGTTACTTTAATGTCCATAAAAAAAAGAGTCTTGACAGGTATAGTACGAGGGTATTTTAAGTTAATTATAACCTTTGTCTGCATGATTTAAGACAATGTCATTACAGAACCTTCAAACTTGTCAACAATTTCCAACTCCGCCATTTGCAATCGACAACTACAAATCGATTTGCCTTACAGTGACATGTGTCAAAACACGCCCACCAAATGGCAGTTTACTGCATTATTAAAACAAAGATAAATGAACAGATTATTAGTGCATGTTTTGTCAGTTGTAAATCAATTGTCTCACAAGATTTATGATATGAAGTAAAAAAAAAATTAATTCATTAACGAACTTTACGTACTTCTTACTTTTCATTAGAACTGCAGATGCTTGATTCCTGAAACATTATTACATTACATTACATTTTAATCTACTTCGACACACTTACGAGCACTGGCTACTAAGGCCGTCGGCTCAGACAATTACAAGACAACACACAAGACGACATTGATACAGGACAGAAGAGAAGACAGAAGGAAAACGGAAAACAGAAAACACATAACACATGTCAACAGCACGCAGTTGGTTTTCGGACGGTCCCCCATCTTTCTACTAACCACGCGCAGAAAGATGGGGGACCGTCCTGAAACATTATTTCTCGGTAAATACTAAGATTTCAAAATGAAGTTTACACCATTCAGATTTGTGTGAGTATGAAAGGGAGAACTGTATGAGATGATTTTACTTTCCTTGTTACATCTCCTTATTTTTGTATTCATCAATAGAAATGATTTGTTCGATTTGAAAATCTAGGATTTACAATTTTGCATTTTGAAATCCTTAATGCTGCTTTCTGACTTTCTATTGTCCGTGCGTTTCGTTTAATTTCTTTTGAACACTAATCCCGTCAATTGTGCGTTATTATACTAGGACTTGTTTCTCATTTTTGCATTGCGTGTTTCTTGACAGCTCTCTCGTATAGACACGGATAGCAGTTCAGATGAAGAAATGTTAATACATAAATGTTTTAGACATTTCATTAGGATGCTTTACAGATTGCCAAAAACAAAAAAACACGTAAAAACAATCCTGCAAAACAACTCGCCCACTTGAGACTATTAAAAAAAACATTCTTTTTCACTTACTCTCTCTTTTGCACTTATTTGCATTTTGTGTGAATAGAATAAGTCTAGTGTCGCACTTACGGTCGCTTGTGAAAAAAATTCTATTTACGTACAAAAAATAAAAACTAAGAGTTGGAAAATGATATTTTTTCTTGATTTTTTAGAATTTTGCAAATTTCTTTGGAAATTTTCTATCAAAAAAATGGAAATATTCAGGACAATCAAGATCAGTGTAAATATCAACGTACATGGTGGTTCACAATGGCAACTTTATTACTTTTTGTTTTATTAGAAAAGTCTTTTTTGTGTATCGAGACCAAATGGAATTTTGTTAAGTGATTCCTCAACAGTTTAGTCTTAAATATTTAATTTTTTTCGATGATTCTGATGATAAAAATAAATTAACATATTTAATATTTCTATGCTTTATGGAAATATTGATTAAAGTTTATTCTTTGTTTAAATTTCATTGACACCAAGTTGTTCATCAAAATCCATTTAAACTCGATAAAGAAATCACAATATTTAAACTATTTTTTTTTTGTAGGTCATATTTCCAATGGATTTGGTCAAATTTAAAAATTATCTAAAACTTGTTAATATCTGTCAACCTGTTTTGTTTTTTATTTTTAGACATTTTTGTATTGCCTACGTAACATTTTATTTATTTGTTTTGATTGTCTGATTTCCTTATAACTGATTAAATATTCCCATTTTAATAGACTTTCGTCTATCTTTTTATCTTTAAAACATGACTCAAGGAAACCCGCCACAAAAAAATAATTTCCCAGCTTCGGTAATAATAAATTTACATAAATTCCACGAAAACTACTATTATTGTTTATAATCTATTTGAAATCAAAGATTTGCTCAATGTTACTATTGTGAATGAAGTATCTTAATTTTATTCAACCCGTCCTATAGATCACGATGTAGTGTAATAAAATATTGTAAACGAATTTAAATTTGCATCTTGTGAAATCCCCTTCCTTAACGCCCAGAATAGATGACTAATAAATATGGTGATTACCTTGAAAATAACATTTAAAATATACATAAATCAATGTGATAATCGCGTGCTAGATACTATGAAAGATTTCATTCAGTTCAATTGAAAATTTACTACTTTCGTTAGGTCATCAACCGTCTGGAAGTAATAACTTTATATGGCAAACAATAAAAATTGATTGTATATACTTAACTGAATACAAGGAGTGAAATATTCTAGTTAACTACTTCATTCACTTTATAATCCGTATTGATTAAACGTTTGCATTAAGTAAACAAAACTCACCACACCACCATATTATTTGTTTTCTGACGTTTAACGTTTCACTTTCTAGGAAATTGTGTTTTCTATGTCTGCAACAAAATGTATGTTTACTTTTCTTATAACATTGTTTCAAATGTGTGTTATTTTATTTTTAAATCAACATTTAAATCTTACTTTAACTCCACAGATATTCAATATTCACCTTTTCCTCTTCCACCTCAGTGTCATAATAATATAAAACACACAAGAAACTTCCCGTGCAAATCTATGTGAAGATGAGGCACAGTGCCTCAAAACCTTGAATTAGAAACTCCAATTTTCGAGAAACGCATAAACACCTAAAAAGTCACAGATGTGGTGAAAAAAGCCACAATCACCACATATCAAAACCAACTGAAAGATAGAATTTCGGTTTTTTTTGTTATATGCAAATATTTCCGCCGCTATACCACCATACCTGATTGGTTTCTTATTATGTAATTGTTTTTGTCATTCGATATGTTAAAAAATTGACAGGTTCTAACAAAAAAATATATATGTATCTAACTGCAATAATTATTGATTTGAGTAGATATGGTAAACAAATTAAGCGTAATAAACGTCACGCTTGAGCACTTCGTTTGTATGTGAGTTGAGCAATACAATAGAATATGTGCATGCAAACGCAATTTGTTCCACAATTGAATAAAAAAACAATAGAATTGCTTTGATTACTTTTTATTCACAGCGTAATAGTTTTCTTGTGTTTCATTTAATTGATGTTCTCACGATTTGGATTTTTTTAATGAACAATAAAAATTTATTATCAGAAACTCTGGTATTCTAAATAAAAACAGGTGCAACATTTTTTTACGTTCTTATCTAAAGCATCTGGGTTGATATCTGCTTGTGTTATGTCAAAACGATAGGATCTTCTTATAGTTGTGGAACATAAACTTAAAGAACTAATCACATAAGAGCGACCAACGACCGACAAACGAATAAATGTAATTTAAAACATTTTATTAAAGTAGTGCTTAAATTAGCTCTTAATTTTTCTAAAATAAGATTTTAGAAAACACCTTCTCGCTCTATTCGCGTTCCACATTGGTTCCACACTTTTGGTCGTTCATTTCCGTTTTCTAACATCTGACAAAAAAGAGTTGAAACTGGCTCCCAGATCTTGTAAAATGGAAACGGTTGAACGACGCTTGTTCGATCGTTGTTGAAATATCTACCTCTACATTTTTTTTTTAGCAAAGTGATCGATAGACACAAGTATACAAACAACAATTGAATGATTGTCGTTTGTTTTTTTTTTCGTTTTCCTAGTCTGTTAAACTTCTTTTTCTTCTGAAATGACGAAAAAATCTTTGTTGGGCTCGTTCTGAAAATAACACTTACAAAGTTTTGTTTCTCATATGTTAGTTCTGACAGATTTCTACCAAAATTTATGAAAAATTTGGTTTTAATTGATAAAAGTTAAAATTATTAAACTCTTCTATTTTTGTTTTTTAGAAAACTAACACTTTCTTTTTTTTTAAGTTTCAGCAAATATGTCTATCGCCAGTGTACATCAACAACAAATCAATGACATATGCAGTCCACTTGGGTAAGTTAGAGTGTAAATCATACATATATTTGACTTTTAAATGTCTGCTTAACGCTTTTAACTTTCGAACAAAAACGCTTCAAATTAAACTCTTGTTGACGTTTTGACCCTCATAAGCAGTATCAATTTTGATGATGAATATGTACGTCAACACCATGATTTTACTAAAATGATAGAATGAATAAGACAATACGAGGTATGAAAAGGTTGTTCGAAAATTCGAACTTATCAATCTGCATGACCAAAATTTGCTACTTAACCTTACTAAATTGACTAACAACAACTAAATCCTTCAATTTAGAATAATTAACTCCAAGACCAGCTGCTAAACAAAATTTCTCTTAGCTAAAAAAATTAATTTTTTTTACTGTTTAATTTCGAACTCGAAAAATCCAGCCTTTTTTGTATGTTTTGTTTATTTTTTTGTTTTGCTTGTTATCTTTAAAAAAAAGAAAAAAAAACAATAAAAACAGGTTAACAATATTGATAATTATATTTTATAATCCAATAATTTAAAAAAACAATTCAATGTAATAAAACATTTATAACTTTCAAAATCGAATTTCTTTCACCTTTATAATGACACTTTACCGAAGGTTAAGTAGTTTTCATGTGGTTATTGATTTCGAAAGGTTAAATTTAGAATACAAAAAGACAGATATGTTTGTGTCGTCTTCTCATTTAATGAATAATTTTGATTTTTTTTATCCGACTTTGTTCTCGTGATCAGATAAGCATTTCCATTTCCGTATTTGTTTTGAAAATTGGGTTCGTGAAATACCCAACAAAATCCCACACTGATTGTCAACGCGTTTCTTTAAGTTTTATTAAGTTTATTTACTCCACGTGCCATCAGAGTTGATTGTTTTTTTTTTTTTTTTTTAAACCACCTGTTTAAATTGCTCACTGAACACCCACGCGTGTCTAAATAATAAATAAAAAAAATCATTCACAATAATAGGCAAATACAAAGCTATAACCATTAAAACAAAGTTAATGTGTTGTTAGCCGAATTATTTATCATTGAACAAAAACGAATACAAAAAATGATTATCGATAACATTTATTATTATCGAAACGACAAGAAAGAATCTAATGGTAATGACATCTGTTTTCGAAAAGAAATTAGTGCCATTTAAAAATTCCGAATAATCTTTCAGATTTGATGATAATCGGACAAAAATAAAATAATAGGAAGAAGTATTTGTGAATAATTATAGAAATAAATTGACCTTTAAGTGAGCAAAAAAAACATTCAGGTTGCTTGTTGGTGGGTGGTTTTAAAATTTGCACAAAAATAGCTCTTGTTCGAAGATTATGCCAACGAATTTGATTAGATTTGACATCAATCAATCGACTTTTTTTGAAGTTCTAATTTAAGAAAATTTTCGGTATTTATGGTTGTTTTGGTGTTGTTTTTCCGTGGGTTTCTATCGAACGGAAATAACATTGATACCTAAATAGTTATGATCATGTTTTTTGCTTGCTCATAAATAATTGGAATTTTGTATTATTAATTGAAGGTTTTTATAAGTCATTCGAATAATATGTGACATTGACATTCTGAAATATTTCATATGAGTTGCGAAGGTATGTTCGAAAAAGTGAGATCTCAATAGTTATTAATGCTTAGAGGAGTCTGAAAATCATGGAAAATTATTTTTAAAACTTAACTTGCCTAATTTTTTTTTCTAGATTTTCTTCACAAACAAAAAATGGTTAATAACAGAAAATGATAACTGAAACCTTTTCGTTTTCTTTTCTGAAATTCATGAATTGGTGAAAATTTAAATCACACAACTCGTATAAAAAAAACTAAAAAAAACTTAAAAAACACGCATACGCCGTAGTGAAGAAATGAATTAAGTAAAGTTGAAAAAAAAAATTGTTTGTGTATTCATTGTGCTCAAACTTAACGCATAAATAACATCCCGTGCCTGTCAGTTTGTCACCTAAATGGCGCAATAAAATTTAGTTTAGCTTTTGAATATATTAAATGCGTATGGCTATTGTCCTGTTCAAACTATTCTGAGAGCTTACGTAAAAGCATGCAAAAAAACAACGTTTCCAGTCAAAAACTGCGATATTTGAAAATAATAATAACATTTTTTTTAAGAGTTGCTTCATTTATGTAAATTCCAGCAGATGGCATTTTCGTACCTTAAATCCAAAGCATGTTCTTTGAATTTCTTATCAAAAACGTACTAGAATCCAAATTTGTATTTTTATTGCGTCATGTTGTAAGCTTGCTTCAAAAACATAGCGAACGTTTCCTCAGAGTTTCGTCATGCTCATTTTACTGCCAAATTAAAACAATTTCGATATCGAATTCTTAATTTGGCATAAAATGTTAGATGCATTTACTCTTTGAACTTGAACTCCCTCACTGCTAAATAGTTTAAATTATAAATGTAATTTTTTTTAAATACATTTTAGACATCATGCTTGTTTTTTTGGCGCTCAATATACCACCAAAACCATTTGGCTTTTGCGGTAATTGCACTTTATTTTTGAAACCGCAATCATATGACATTTCGAAAAGGAAGAAAAAAAAAACATAGAAAAAGCAAAGCAAGATTTAAAACAACACAACTTAAATCTTTTTTACAACGGGGGTGTGATGGGTTTTGGCGCGAATTTCTTATAAAATGCATTTCCGGTTTTAATGAATAAAATAAAACTAATGTCATAGAAAATCATTATAATTGCTGCCACAGCCAGGACATTGAAAAAACTTCTAGACGGAATATTTTGTTTCTGACAAATACGAGCGTATAAACAATTCTCTTTCAGAGGTATCGATGTGCCTTCCAAAATAGATATCTATAATGTCACGTTACAGCGCGTAGGTTTGGGCGCCAAATAGACGAAGCCATCGTCGCGCCAGCCGTTGCGCTTGTGATTGCATCTATGAAATCTTACTGCGCTAGACAAAATAATGCAATTAAATATTGGATTTCAGTCAGTACAGTGATTGCATAAGCAGCACTATTTAATTAGGCGGAGTGCACATCTGTAATCATACTAGGAATGTCACCGCCGCCGCCAAACCAAGCCAACCATAGTAAACCTGCACGAGAGGGTGGCTATTAATATGAATCTGTATGCCTGACATGCAATTAATTTTCAGTTGTTGCATACAAGCAATGTTTTTATTTGTCCTTCTCTGTTTATTTTGATTTTTTTTCATGAAATCCAATTCCGTTTGGCCGTGACATGACATCCACGGAACATGAATAAGTGCTGTTAGAATAGTGTTTGTATTCTTATTAAGCATTTCACATACGAACTCTCCTTAAGCTCTTTCAATTTGGCGTTTAAAGAAAAACGAATGTTCTCATTTCCGCATAATGACACTGAAAGCTGTCAGAAGATTTAAAAAAAAACAGGGGGTTAGCGGAAAAAGTCTTTTATTTTGTTTAGTCACCATATTGGTATGGACACAAGCTTTCGCTTGGATAATTCATTGTGTATTCGTAACGTAACGCACTGGTTTTTAATTGCTAGGCAGATTAAAATTGGTGACACTATATCTATGAAAAATTATACAAACGTGAATGTGTCATAAATTCAACTTAAGACCGCTTGTTTATTTTCAAAATGCGAACACCCTGTGTTCAAGAAAATGCATTACTTCGCCTGAAAATACATCGACAATGTTACACCACACAAATGACATTTACAATTTTAATTACATTCCACCACACAGATACATACATAGATCAAAATTTTAAATGTTGTTTTTCCTCTTTTTTATTTATAGCCGAAGCAGTATAAGCATGTCTTCGTCGCTGTCAGATTTAGTTGGAAGTCCATTAGAGATTTCCGCAGATAATGTGCTAACTATTGAAGAGCTGCGTGCCCATATGGGATCATGTTTTACATGCGGAGTATCGTGGACCGATGATCATGTCTCATTGGATTGTGGAGAATGCGGTGGATACAGTTTAGAGCGACCATGTCCGTTGTGTGATGGGCAATGTGGTGTGCAATGGAAGCGAGACTTTACAATGGTGAGTTTAACATACAATTTTTTATTTATAATGCATTTACAAAAAAAAAAAAAGAAAACTGTCAAATAAATTATGAAAGAGTAATCACCTATATGTATGACGTTTCTAAAATCTATGTAGTATGTAATTTCAAATAGTTGACACAAATGTCAATACTTATTCTTCTTTGACAAATCGCTTTTAATTTAAATTATTTGTTCGTTATATCCATTTACAAAATTATTTGGTATCTCCGAATTGTATACATTTTAAAACAATATAAGTTTTGCTCAACTTGTCAAAATAACATGACTTCTTCAATTCAATGTCAAATGTCAAATTTAGACGTCAGCAAAGTACATCGTACATAAGCAAAACTCTTACGTAAAAATCTGTTTTTAGTGGTTGAACATTTAAAACAAATGTTGTTTACACAAATTGTTGTTAGCGCCACATTCGTGCGTCAGTCACAATGGCTTGTGTGTCTAAAACACCTTTAGCCATATCAGTGTTTACTGTTAGTTTTTTTGTGATCTTTATTTGTCTTTATTAATGAATAGGCGTCATGAAAAAAACAATCAAACAAATTCTTTTGTATATTCATAAATACAAATTTAATTTATTGACAGTTTGTTTTTCACCACACTAATTTTCACCTCAAATCTTATCAACCCCCCAAAGCTCAAGATTATTTTTGTTTCTTTA
Source organism: Platycheirus rosarum (assembly GCA_963971375.1). Lineage (NCBI taxonomy): Eukaryota > Metazoa > Arthropoda > Insecta > Diptera > Syrphidae > Platycheirus > Platycheirus rosarum. The sequence goes on from OZ020507.1 coordinate 40,684,347, forward strand.
TAGTCACATGCTTGCAGTAAAGCCCGTTGGCAAGGAGTGTGTCCCAGTTATCCAGAAGCCTTGCTCTCTGCACCAACCATCGTTCCTTCTGTCACCGCTGCATCATGCGCCGCGTCCAACCAACTGCGGTTAGCTCAGGAACTATGTGCGAGATTAGAACAACTGTCAGCAAGTGCTCACACATGATTGCATTGTTCCTTATGCGCCCACCAACACACCATAGAACAACAACTATAGTGAGAGAAGAGAGATAGAAGATAAAATAGGCATCAAGTTAATTTAAATAACTGCGACAGCTCATGCTACTTATGTATTTTTTTTATTAATAATTGTTGATAATTAAGTTTAATTTGTGTATAAATTAAAAAAAAAAGCTGAACCAATTTGACGAGACTTCAGTTTTGTTTCGTTAAAATTGTCTGTATATATGACATTTTAACGATATATTTAAGTGACATGTTTCTCGTTGGTTGTGTTATATGCTAATTTTTCTGCTTGTATGGTTTTAGTCTAGGCTATGATCCATCATAATTTTTTAGCTATTTATGTAATTTTGTTGTACTAATTTAATGAATTACATTCGCTCAAGAAGATTCCTTAACCAATTACCCTCGGGGACATTTGAAAAGAGATATTTTCTGGTAAATAGCTTATGTATCCTATAAATTTAAAAGACTATGTATTACAAAAAAACAAACACATATAAGTTTGTTATATAAATGTATATAAATATATTACAGATGACAGGAAAGGAAATAAAATATTTTTGAATAGATAAATGATTAAACAATATATTGTAACTAAATAGATAAATGCATTCGATTGAGCAAATTCAAAATTAAAATATATGGTATATTTGCTTTTTGTTTTGGCAATTAAGTGAGATTTATTTGAAAAAAAAAATCGACCAACTGTTAAATTAGAAAAATATAACAGTTTATGTTGTAAATATCATTAACTAGTGAATATTTAAAACAAAATATAACTTGTATTTTTAGTTTTTATAATTGTATATAATAAAAAAAAACATTTGATATTTTCCAAGATACAACTAAAAATGCTCAAAATTCAAGTCTATTCGGAAATTTAATTTTATTTTTGTCAATGGGTTTTCTGTGAAAATTCTTTTTTTTCTTTGTAGTATGTATGCGTTTATATAAAAAAAAACAATATGTGCGTAATTTTTGGCACTACACCAATTAAAAAAAAAGATACCAATAATGTTGTTAACACCGTGCTTGGTATTAAGTTTAATTATGTATTTTTTAAGATATTTTTTTTTTTAAATAAGATAAAATTGTATTTAAAATCACAGAATTTTTTAATTACCTTATTTCTATTAAATATAATTTCATTTTTTTGTTTAAACATGTTGTGTATTATTTTGAACTGAAAGCAATGTTGTGACCATAAATCGTTAAGGTATAATTAAGTGTCATGACCTAATTCTTCCCTAAAATGCATCATGTTTATATAATATAAAACTCAGTTGAAGAGAAACCATCTACCCTAGGAGAACCGTTCGGCAATACGAGAAAACCGACTGGGACGGTCTCAATAATTTCTTCAGGATCTTTAATTGCTTTCTGGGTAGTGACATAGACTCCAGCGCAGTTATGGTAACAAATGTTATCCTCTTAGGTATGAGAAATTTTGTCCCGAATATGGTCAAAAAGTATCAAACCTAAAGATAACTCATGGTTTGATTCGAGCTGTAAAGAGACTATCAGGTTGAAAGAGGTAAGTTTCCGAACAAAAAATCCGGCAAAAAATACTGCAATGTCCCAAAGGCAGTACTCATTTTTGGTCATTTGTTAAAAACGTAAAGAACTCCTCGTCATCATCGGTTCCTACGCTTGTCTTCAATGATACTCCTGTTGTCAGTTCTCAAGAAAAAGTAGATCTGCTTGCAGCCCAGCGCTGCTAACTCTACGCTGCCAGCAGGTGTTAGTACTACTCGTGTACTCGAGAGCGTAAATGATTTCATGGGACCAATTTTCTTTCGCACTCGTACAGTCGCAAGAGTATTAAAAGATCTTAACATACACAAATCCCCGCTATTGTTCTGAAGAGGTGTTCTTCCACACTGGCAAAGCCACTGCGTAAGCTTTTCCATCTGTCCTATTCCTCTTGTCTCCTTACGAGTGGATGGAAAACATCATTTGTCCAGCCAATCCCTTAAAAAAGGCGAATCTTCTTCTCCCTCAAACTATCGACCATTTGCACGTCCCTTCTTTCCAAAGTCATGGAAACGCTGATTAACTTTCAGCTTAAGAAATATCTTGAGGACCGAAAGCTTAATGACCGGCAGTACGGCTTTCGTAGCAACAGGTCCACTGGTGATCTGATGGTTTATCTCACCGAAAAGTGGAACCAATCTCTCCATCGTTTTGGGGAAAGCAAAATTATTGCACTTGATATTTCTAAGGCATTTGATAGAGTTTGGCATCAAGCTCTTGTATCGAAAATGCGTGCATTTGAACTCGATGAATCTCTTCTTCGTTAGATTAGTAATTACCTTTCGAATCGGTCAATACAAGTTGTATTGGACGGATTCAAGTCTGATTCTCACAAAATAAATGCTGGCGTTCCCCAGGGCTCTGTTTTGTCGCCGACTGTCTTCCATATACATATTTATCAACGACTTATTATCTGAAATAACTAATCCTATCAATTTTTTCGCTGACGACAGTACTCCCAGCCACAATGTTGTCTTTTATCGTTAAAGCGAAATATACCCCTAATGCCACTATCCATGAGTGGCACTTGAATTGAGGATACCGATTACCTCTCAGTTCTCGGTATGTCCCGAGACAGACCACCTTCTGTGGAATGACCACATATTTGACGTTGCAAAAAATCAATATGTCATCAACGCAACGTTGAAAAATACTAGGAGCGTTTTTCAAGCCAAATGGCATACGAACAAATTCGTATTTAGCGCCGTTGATTGCGAATGCAGTTTTTTCTCTATCGTCCTTACTGATGAGGATTTGGTAGAAACCTGATTCTAAATCTAAAGTCGTAAAGTATTTGGCTTTGCCTAGATTCTGAATTGTCATATTCACATCTGGGATAGGATATTTATCCGAAATAGTCTGAGAGTTTAACTTCTGGAAATCTATGACCTTTTTGGTCTTCCATTTTCATCTGTACCTTTTTTAGGTACTGTCCAGATTGGACTGTTATAAGGTGAATTACTTTTTTGTATAATGCCCTTATTTAACAACGATTGGATTTCTTTATTCACGAATTCATTGTCTGATATCGGATATAGATATTGTTTCACATATACCGGTTCATCTGTTTTTGTACGAATTGTACATTGAATAAAATTTGTAAAGGGTAGAGGTCCTATGCCCGTATTTTCCTTCATTAGATCTTTAATTCTTTCCTTATATTCTGACTCTATATTATCTTCTACTATGTAGTTTATATTTTGTTCAATGCTAACTAGGTTTTCCTTCTTTTTTGTAATTAATGTAAGATTTTCTATATCTATCTCAGAATTTAATTTTCGTAAACCATCAAGACCCAAAATCATATCAAAATCTTTTATTTCATCTAATTCAAAAAATGTAATTAATTCTCCCATTAAATAAATTTCCTTTTTATAATTTATTATGGATGTACCATGCATTGAAACTGTTTTTTTTTTCTTTAATTTTAATTCTAACACAATTATTACAGGTTTTTTTAATATAATTATGGGTTGCACCTGTATCGATCATTATTTTATAAGTTACGTTATTTAAAGTACTTGTTAAATTTAAGCAAAGCAACGCTTTAATTAGTTTAAATTATCATACCTGGTGTTGTATATTTGTTGTTCTGCTTCACCTTGGGTACTGCTGATTTCATATTCTCGGAATTCATTCCTGTTCACTCGTTGTAGCTTGTTATACGTTGCGGTCCCTTCGTTCTGTTGATTCTGTTGATTCGGTTGTCTATACCTGCCGGAATCTTCTCTTTCTCGCTTCATATTCTGATAATTGTTGCCTGGTTGCCTCTCGTAATTTCTATTTGCATGTAGATTTGTTCGATCATTTATTTCCATGGGTGCGTTATTCTGATATCTGAAGGGATTTCTTTGTTGCATATTCTCTGGTCGGTTCAACTGATTATTTGTATTAAACGGACGTTGAATATAATTTGAATGTTGAATGTGGTGGTGATTGATGTTTGGGCGTCGTTCGTGCTTATCTTCATTTTTTTCTTTACGATGGTTTGTTTCACTGAAGTGCTTTATATTTATACCTCTGTGTACATTATCGTGTTCAATTTTCCTTGCTATAGCGAATGCTTCTTCTAAATTTTGGATTGTTGCTGTGTAGAGAGCTCCTTTTGTAAATGTGTCATTTATACCATCTATAAATATACGAACTGCGTCATCTCGATTATTTTGTATCAATTTTTCATTTACTGCACTGTTTTCGCCACTCATAGCTAGTTTGCCTATGATTTCGTTCAAGATACAATTTATTTTATCATGATAGTCGCTAAGATTGTCTCTTCCTTGTCTTATAGCCTTCATTTTATCTTGTAGAACGTATAAGGGTTCTTAGTTGCTATACGTGTAATCTAATCGGTTTTTTATAGCTTCAAAATTAAAAATTGTATTATGGTTAGATAATATATTTGCTGCTGGACCTTGTATTTTGGATTTTACGATTGTTAGTGCGGCTGCATATTTCGGATGTGTTTGAAAATTTTTTATGCTTTCCATTAACCGTATGGCTTCGTCGCGCCAATTTCTGTAGTTAGCTTTCTCTCCATCGAAGTTACTTAAACTTTTAAAGGCGTCCAGTTGGATATCATTTCCATTTCCATATGTGGTTTTTATTTCTTGTAAGGGTACCACATTTATGTTTAGAGGTTGTACTACCTTTTCTACATTATTTAACTGCTCTTTGATGTCTGAATTGACCTTGTCTTGGTTTAACAGAGCATACTTCAAGGTAGCGTTTTCCTTTTCTATTAGTTCTAATCTAGCTAAGATTCTTGCAATGTCGGTCGCCATTTTAATTATTTTCAATTTTATATATGCGTATGTAGAATTAGATTGAAATTTGATTAACTACGTGGGTCTCTATTCTTATGTAGATTATCACTGATTTATATTAACGTGCTATGCTACGTCGTAGTTTGGTCACTTTATTGAATTATGATCACTGTATTTGCACTCTACTTACATACCTTTCATATACACGAATTTTACTGGTTGAGTATGATTGCTAGTTGATATAACTTCAAAAAGTTAGCCCGAGGTTGGTCTCCGGAAAGTATTTCAATTTAAAATACTCCTGGCAAGATCGCCAATTAATAAAACAAGTTTAGTTTTATGTTTTTTAAAAAGAGTTGTGGACTATATGTCCTTTATTAATATCTTCTTAAAACGCCTACTTAAATCATCAAGATACAGATGTCTTTAACACTGAATTAAGAGTGCCTGTTTGAGGTTCACTCTCTTGTATTTATGCAATATCGTGCTTATGTATATTTCTTATGTATTTCTATTAAACGACGCATTTTGTGTTACGTGACCATATGCTAACATCTGTTTCTATATTTGGACTTGACTTGGATAGCATTGGTTTTGTGTGCAAAATGTGTTGTTTGTACAGTTATTTTTCTTATCTGAGGAATATTCATCATTAACTTGCACGACAAGTTGGTAGGCCAAGAATAACATGAAGGTGGATAGTTTTGACGAAAGCTTTTTCAAAGAATTTGCGGTCGTGGCCAAAGCTTAAACTTTTTCCTGCGAATAAAGAGAGAGAGAAGGATCTGGTTGTTGTCCTATGTTCCAGGAGGAAGTAAAGTGTTGCTGTAAATGCAGTCTCCGGAACACAAAGGTAGAGAATCTACCCGTATTTGCCTTGTAGATACGAGAACTTTCCAGGAATTTAGAAACAACAGTCCTATCGCAGTTAGGAAGATATCATATTTTTCAGATCAATTTTTCAAGAAGTTTTTTTATTAGATTGTTAAAAGCTGTCATTTTTAAAATAATTGCTTGAGACTTCTAAAGAAAGAGTTCAATTCTTTTATATGGGGTGCAGTATTAAAAGGGTCAATGCACCTTGCAGTTTTTATATGGTCATCTCATTGGCTTTTGAAGTAGTTCTGGTTCGTAGCCTTACGAGTTACGATTACGACCCTGAACTGTACTTGAATAGTAAAATAGTTAAACTAATGGATCTTATTTCTACTCTTCCTCCAACTATTTGTAAAAATAAACGATTTTTTTATAATATTCCATTATATTTTCATAAATTACTGTTCATGCATTTCAATTTTTTTGTTCACATTATTTTGTTTAAACTAAAATAATTTAAATTTCTTCTTCAATTCTTGTTTTTTCCAACCCGGTAATATATCGAACTCCAAAAATGGCATCCCAAACAACGCAACAAAATCGTCATGGGTCAAATGAACCTAAAGAAAAAAAATCAGAACATTACTTCTAAGATTTTAACATTCTTCATTTGATGACTTACCTCCCGTTTAAGAGGATTGACCTCAGCTGGCAAAGAGACTGCTTCTTGTTGTAAAACAGCCAAAGGGTACTTGTGATGTTGATCGAAATCACTATCGTTCTTAACTGACACTGAATGTTCAACATTCTTGTAACCGTTCGTATAGCCTGTGCGGGTGATTTCATGTCGCAATTTTTCATACGGAATAAAGTTCTGAAAAAAAATAAGAATTTCACTGAAGGACTTTGTTACCAAACAATTTTGACTTACATCCCAATATTTTCGATTCCACGTATCGAAGAATCCAGTAAATATATTCGGTTCATTATGCTGCCGTAGCAGTGCTATCGCTGTGGTAGTTCTTCGAGGAGTTGTCGATGTTTCCAAAAACTCTTGGGCTATTAAACCAAAACCTTCTTCGTCAGCTTGCAACGACAGTTTACCACACCAAACAAAGGCAATTGCACCTGCATCCAAGATATAGGTATTCTCTGGCAGCAAATCGGCTTGATCAAATCCCAAAATCTCTTGGGTCACCAATTTCCCTCGGGAATTATACACCAAATGCAGATGAACTTTTATCTTATCAATCGGGATGCCTATCGATGCGGCAGGCAATCCATTAAATGAGGAGGAACTTTTAGCAAGTGCAGTTTGGTTTATTTGATGCGACACAGAATCCCAGAATTCCTTGGGCTCTTTGCCTTCCATAACCAAGGTAATTTCATCGGTGAAAATCGAACCAATATTTTTGGCAACTTCTCGAGCATCTCCCGTTGAACTTTGTCCACACCATACCCAAACACCCAAGTTTGATCTTATCACATAGCAATCTTTCGATGTTAATGCATTGAGAGGCTGAATTTGCCAGGCTTTTGAAGTAAACGAGGAATCACCTTGGACTTTAAAGATTTCCGGCTTCAACATTTTCTGTGGACTATTGTTATTGTTAGTGTTGCCATTTAAGATATTTCCCGATTTCAAAATGACAAATTTGCCCGAAAAGATTTGAAGAAAATGTGGTGTTTCGTCGCCTTCGTTAATCTTCACTATCATGGTTTTGTCTCCGACCTTATGAAAACGTTCTTTACCGAATTTCGTACACTTTGAGACAGTTTCCAGTGAGGATGCTTTGCCCATCCACATATAAATGATATTATTAACACCAACATCCTGTGTTCCACAAAACTTAAAAGCAAAATTAATTAAATTAAGTTAGAATAGAAATTTCTCGGTATACTAACTGCAACGGTATATTGGACAATATAACAAAAATTCGATTGGAAAATTGCTGCTGATTTTCGGACGGCAATCTCGCTCATAAGATCCTCGGAAATTTGGAATACATGTTTTTCTCCAGTACCATCGTCGATGAGTTGATTTTCAGCGGCCATTTTGGGTCGTTGTGATAGGCTAAGGGTGTCGAATTTACCCAGAATTTGAGTGGTTTTAGTTTCTTTGTCCTCCCAGCTGGGGAAAAGGTGTGTGAATTCTATGGGTTCATGTCCTTCTATTACACGAATGAGTAGAGTTGATGATGGATACTTTTTCTGGACGAAAAAATTGCTGTTAAAACTTAATCCCTTTCGACTGCATTTCTTACCTTTTTTATAAAACCTCTTCCGTTTCGAATGGCTTCGATGTTTTCTACATTCGGCACATTCCTGCCGATCCACATCCATACCCCCAATGAGAATCCATTCAAAATATAAACCGCTTTTGAATCACTGAGATCACTTTGACTGGGCAGCGTTGAGGTTATCTGATCGATCCAATATTTCGTACCCTTGTAACCGCACTTATACAACTTAAACGAACTGCTGTATGGCTTATCACTTTCAAAACCTTGATTTACAACACGATTGTTACGTGGCAGGAAAGTATTCCAAGTTTGTCTGTCCTCATCCTTCATTGATTGCTCATAACCATCGTCAACAATGATTATATCACTGGCCCCCGTCGTATGCCTGAATCTTTTTGCAATTTCCAGAGCTTCCCTTCGATCACCAACATTGCTTGATCGACCGATCCATACAAATGTCTGTTCTCCAGTATTCAAGATCATGATATATTCACTGCTGAAATGATGCCAACTGATTGTTTCCATTTCTACACAACTGAGCCATTGACGCCCTCTAATTTGAAATAGACGGCAGGTATCAGTTGAAGAGGCAAGCGCTCCAGAATAAATTCTAAAATTCATAAGATGGATGTAGAATTTTTCAAACGAACTTAAAAGAAATGTTTGAATAGAAAACTTACGTAATTCCACGTTTGAAATACGACATAAAGCGAACGCTTTCACTATCCTGTGATTCACGATATTCAGTGGCTACATTGCCGAGGTAGGTGTCCAGTTCCATGACTTTATGTGCAACATTTGCTTTTTTTTGTTGAGTAACCTTCTCACCAAGCCAAAAGTGAATGAATCTTTCGAGACCTGCACCGTTTTTGGTTTCCCTTGACTGGAAAAGAAAAATACTAGAAAAGCTAATCATCTCAGATGAAGATGGACTTACAATAGTATCTTGATTGACGTAGGTGCCCGTTGGACATGCTGCATAAACAATGTAACAGCAGTCATCGTAGAAGCTACCAAAACTAGTTTTCGGAACAACTTCCAATCGGTCTTCTTCAATTTTCCAAATGTGAAAACAGATTGCGTTTTTCGAGAGTTTCCGAAAGGATGCATCTACTCTAACCTCAGATATGGTATCAGGAAAAATTTCCTGAAATAAGAAAAGTTCAATTATCAATTTTCAATTATAAATGTTTTGTTCAGGAAAACTGGTAAGAAAATAAGTTGTGTATACACATAATAAAATTGAAATGTCTGTTTAAGATATTAAAATAACAGCATTTTCAAGATGTACATACATACCGTACTTATTACAAAAGAATAATTTTTAAATTTTGTTTCCGTCTGTCTGTCTTTCTGCCTGTTTGTTCCTCCTTATCTCGGAGGACTTTCACTCGCAAATAGCTGACGTTCTAGGGAATAATATAGGCTACTTTAATTACTCACTAGTTGGCATTTGGATTCTTTTTTTCGAAAACTCTTATTTATGGACCGATTTTGACAGGATTTTCAAAGGCATATAGCTGATCTTCTTTAGGTGGCGCTGGAGTCCTTTTATTATTTTTTTTATTTATGGCCGGACTTTGACGTGACTTTCAGAAGTAGATAGCTGGTGTTGTAAGTAGTAACTATAAGGATATTTAAATTACCCTTAAGTGACGATAGGGTCGCTTTTTTCGGAAATTCTTAGATTTGACTCAAAACCACATAATATGATTTTTATAATATTGAAAAAAATGGTAAAAGGAAACCTTTTTGGCAAAATTTTGACCCGATAACTGATGCAGAGGTAAAAGTGTTAACAAAAATGTAGTGTTCCCTAAATATATTTTCATATCAACAAAATAAAATTGTGTTTCAGTACTAACACGATTATGTGGTGGTGTTGTCGGAATCCAGAAAAATGTATGGTATACCCGAGCAACGCCGGTTGGGTCAGCTAGTTTCATAAAAGAAGAATGTTGTATAACAAACTGCAAATACTTGGTCAACCTACACAAATGGAATCATCTGAAAAAAAATTGTGATAGAAGGTTTTCTTATAATAATTCTATTGATCCATTGATGGAATATAATTAGGTTCATAGGACAATTCTGGGAGTCTACAAGACTTAGATTAAGCCTATTTTAGGCAATATTATGTAGTTTGAAACTACTTGTTTCAAACCAAAAAAATATTTTTTTTATAATTAAGGCGCGCACAAGGGACTATTTGTTTCCCTCTGTAGAGCACACTGCGTGGAGATTAGTATGTAAGGGGGGGGGGGGGGGGAAGTTTAGGAGGTGTCGACTAACATTGCTTTTAAATGCTAGCAGATCAAAATGGCAAGGGAAAATCTCGCCGGGTAAATTATTCCAAATTCGTGTTGTTCGGCAAAAAAAGGCTCCCTATATTTCGCGGTACGTCCTAAATTGGGCTCAAGGGTGAACTGATGAGCATTCTGTGCCAAATACCTCCCGTCTTGATTGGGCATATCCCTACTGAACCGCAAGCGCTCTACCCTGCTTCTCGGGAAAAAGTCTCGTTATGAATACATGTAAATCATTATGGAAGATAAAAATCGAGCCAACTAAAGCGTTTCATATTCATGTGGTGTGCCTAAAGAATGAGTCTCTTTACAAAATAATGCGTCCGAAATTTGGCTTTATATATTTATTTTGGTTAATTAAAGGGTTGTTAATCTGGAAATGAGTATGAGAAGCTGAGAGTACTATCAGCAGAAAAATAAATTGCACGACTGGATGGCACGTACTTGCTCTTATCTGCGGTCACAGCTTCGAATAAAATTTGAAAAATATTAAATGAATTTCAAAGTTTTTATTCGATTTGTCTGACTTTTAATTGTTTAAAAAAGGCGTAAAATAGTTATCAGCCGAAAAATTTAAACGCCATTTATTTATTTATTTATTTAGAAAATGTGGAAAAGTGTAATTTTTACTTGCGATTTAGGTACTAAAATGCAAGTTATGGATTCGTGCAAAAAAAAATCTAACAATCAAACATGACATTACGATAATAGAGAAGTTGAAAAAAGTGGGTCCGGAAATTGCGTCCGTCTGTCTGTTTGTCTGTTCGCGCCTCTACAGCCTAAGCGGATGGGCCGATTTGGTTCAAACTTGGTATTTAGTATTATTTTATTAAGTAGTATCTCGGGGGTTGTTTTTCAATTTTGTTCTAGGTCAAAAATAACGGTACCTGCCATACAATTTTGAACAAAAAGTTAGATTTACTCGAAAAAGGCTCTAACGATTTTGATAAAACTTTCAGGGTGCTAATTTTTTACAATAAAACATCTTTCAGTTAGAATACATTTTTCGAAATTTGTTCTATACCGGTACCTCTCATATAACCGGTTTCTTCAAATGCGGTTTTATCGTAAGCTATTATCCCGGATTTCAATAAAGTTTTGCACACAGGAAGTCATTTATAATTATCAATTAATATCGCATTTCAAAATTTTCAAAAACTTTTTTTTTCGAAAAATTTAATTTTATATTTTTAATAAAAATTAAAAAAAAATGGTTTTCGAAATATTTTGAAAATGGGTGGATTGATTTTTTTTTCATTCCCAGATAAAAAAACAGGTTGCCTTATAATGACATACTAGAAAAAAATTTAAAATATTTTTTAAAAAGTTTTTCAAAAAAAAAACGACTTTTTAACAAAACAGGTCGACCGATTTTCAATTTTTTTTTCTTCGATAGACATTTAGTTTTCAAATTTTATTGCATACTTAGTTTTTCCAAGAAAACTCTGAAACTAATTAAAAAAAATAAAGAATTTTCTAAAAAGAAAAGATTTTTTTATTTTAATAGACGTGTGGTTTTCAATCTGGCAATACTTTTTTCTTAGTTGGTCTTTTTGACAGCTGTCCCTTGATTTATGCTCAGTTTGGTTTGCGATCAAGCGCGTCACACGTTCGGTGAATGGGCCCGAAACTAAATGGCCACCGATCCCGATTTTCACAAAATTGGAAAAATTATGCCTCGGCTGGAATTTATTCGAGCCAGCCACGGCGGCCACTTCCCCGAAATCATTTTTAGAACATAATACAAACCCTTATCTTTATAATAAAGCTAGATGATTCTTGGCCATAACATCAAACTATACGCGTTTTATTTCTTCTTGAAAACCACACGTCTAAAAAAAACAGCTTTTATATACATACATATGCAGCCACTAAGCAATTATCTAGCCTAAGAACTAGTTCATGCGACCCAGTAGTGCATTTTATTTAAATTTTATTCGACGATGTGACCGCACATATGAGCAAGTACTTGCGATCCAGTCGTGCAATTTTTTTAAGAGTAGGAACGGTTTTTAATTAAAACGGTTTTTGTTTAACAACTTTTTTTTAAATTAAAAAAAATAATTCAAAATGCAAATTTAAACAATAAAATTTCTTACAGTCAAACACAAAACTAAGAAAAAACTTAAATACCCGTTTTCAAAATACCGATTTTTCAAAAAAAAATATTTTAAAAAAATTATTAAGAATTCAAAAAAAATGTTATTCGAAAATATTTGTATGCCGAATAGGTTTGCCTATCTACATCTTTCTGAATATCAAATTTTATTGGAATCGGTTAAGCAGTTCTCGAGAACGACGAAAAAACGGTCCTATGGAGGGTACCGTTATAGAACAAATTTCGAAAAATTAATTCTAAATTAAAAATGGTTTGTTGTAAAAAAATAGCACCCTGAAAGTTTTATCAAAATCGTTGGAGCCGTTTTCGAGAAAATCAAACTTTTTGTTAAGGATTGTATGGCAAGTACCGTTATTTTTCGACCTAGAGCAAAAATGGCTTCAATTCTTCCACGAGTTAGATTTTGAGCCCGCAAACCAATATTCTTCAGCAAAATTTTCAATAAAGTGGATGGGCACAGCTCCAATTGTTGCGCGCGATGCCGGATATACTCATTCGGGTTTTCTGCTCTACCGAAAAGAACCGAACCATTATTTTGGTAATTAATTTGCACGATTGGCAAATGTGTTCAGGTGTAAGTCTATTTATTATGAAATGGCTAACCAAACTGAGTATAATTCAAGTGACAGCTGTTAAAAACACCAACTCTGAAAAAAGCATTGCCAAATTGAAGACCACATGTCTAAAAAAAAACACCCTTTATATGCAACAGACGTTTTTAGCTTTCAACCTGCCAAACGCCCCTGGAGTGCTCTAAAATGCATTTTTCTATTAAAAAACAATTTTAACTTTTGTCTTTTCATGTATAACCATATGCTGGTCACACCAAAATACTCTCCTTCTCTCCATTCTTATTAATATGTAAGCCTCAGAGAAATTACTTTCAGCCTTCACCCCACCAGTCCTTGAAATGCCCCAACATTGCATTTTCTATTAAAAATTGTTTTAAAACATCTGGCGGGTTGCAGGCTGAAACTAATTTGTCTGAGGCTAATACATATACATTAATTGTTTATTATATTTTATCAAAAAAAGACAACAATGCTTAAAATTAAATTTACAAATTAACATAAATTAGAGGCAAATTGGAGGTACTATAAGGCAAGTTATGGATTCGTGCAATAATATGACATTACGATGATAGAGAAGTCGAAATATGTAAGTGGGTCCGGAAATTCCGACCGTCTGTCTGTCTGTCTGTCTGTCTGTCTGTCTGTCTGTCTGTCTGTTCGTATCTCTACAGCCTAAACGGATGGGCTGATTTGCTTCAAACTTGGTATTTAATATTTATTTGGTATTATCTCGGGGGTCGACAAATAACGGTACCTGCCATACAATTTTTAATAAAGTTTGATTTTCTCAAAAACGGCTCTAACGATTTTGATAAAATTTTCAGGGTGCTATTTTTTATAACAAAACATCTTTCAGCAAGAATGATTTTTTTCGAAATTTGCTCTATAACGTTACCTCTCATAGAACCGGTTTTTCCAAATGCGGTTTTATCATAAAACCTTACCCCGATTTCAATAAAATTCTGCACAAAGGAAGTCATTTATAATAATTCAATTAATATTGCATTTAAAAAATTTCAAAAACTTATTTTTCGATTTTTAAAAAAAATCTAAAAAAAATTGGTTTTCGAAATATTTTGAAAACGGGTTGATTGAATTTTTTTGAAATAATGTTCCCAGATGAAAACTACAGATTTTCTTATAATGAACATACTTAAAAAAAACTCATTTAATGACACCTTATTTCCGAATTCAATCATTAAATGACGGAATATGATGCCCTATTGATCTTATAACAATATCTACATCGGAATTTAGTTTTGACTTTTATTTTAACAATATGCATCATTTCCAATTCAAAGAGCCTTTCAAATCGATTGGCAAATCCCACTCAATTGAAAGTGCACTGCGCTTCATTGCATGCAGATGCAACATTTAGGCAAAGTAAATGCCAAACATCTGCCAATAGGTTTTGGGTCGCTGCCTTCTCATGACCTTTTTAAAAAGATGACTAGTTGTTCCATAGCATGCATGCGGTGGAGTATCATCATTTATACTTTCAGCAATCTATTTATATTGATCCGTGTTGTAATACAACTTTAGATTGCAAAGATTCCTCTATCTTGACAGAAGAAACTCGATTCGAATTAATATCATATACCGAGCAACAAGCTTTTATCGTCAAAACAGGTGCAATATACATCAATCATCAACTTTTTAAAACGTCGATATCCCATTCCCGACATTCAGAGGCATCGTGTCTTGTGATGTAAAAAAAACAAGTAAAAAATGTTCACCTACCAGTAGCTGTTGGTGTTTTTCTTTTTTAATTTCAACAACCTAGATACAATTCATACAGAAGAAGACTGATCTAGTGGCCTTGGTTAAACATATGAACGTCCGTTGTGGAGTTTTGCTGTTGGATAATTAATTTTGACAATCAACTGCACGAAAACATTGTAAAAGACCAATGAGACAAAATTTGACCGGTAGTGTGGGGTGAAATCAAAACAAACGATGAACCATAATGATACAATATGTCTGACAAGTCAGTTGTCAGGAAACTTTATTCAAAGAATGCTATCGACGTGTATGAAATTGATGTCTCGTTTTAATTTTCTTCAACTTAAAGTTAATATAAAGTTAAAAAATCAAACAAAACCGGATCGGTTATTTCCAACCATTTAATCGGCTTTTTTTAATTAAGTTAAATGATCAACTAAATATTTAAGAGTTGATTGTAATAACTTATTTGATTCTGAAAACTAAATAAAAAATAAATAAATTGCACGACTGGATCGCACGTAATTGCTCATATGTGCGGTCACATCGCCGAATAAAATTTAAATAAAATGCACGACTGGGTCGCACGAACTTGTTCTTATGCTAGATAATTGCTTAGTACGTGCATATGTATATTAAAATAAAAAAATATAATTTTTTTCGAAAATTCTTTTATTTTTTTAATTAGTTTAAGAGTATTCTCGAAAATCTAAGTATGCCATACAATTTGACACTTAAATGTCTATTGAGGAAAAAAATATTGAAAATCGTCGGACCAGTTTTTTTTAAAGTTATTTTTGAAAAACTTTTCGAAAAAAATATTTTAAATTTTTGTTTAGTATGTCATTATAAGAAAACCTGCAGTTTTCACCTGGGAAAATTATTTAAAAAAAAAATCAATCAACCCGTTTTCGAAATATTTCGAAAACCAATTTTTTTTAAGAAAATTTAAAAAAATCGAAAAAAGTTTCTGAAAATTTTGAAATGCAATTTTAATTAAATTATAAATGACTTCATGTGTTCAAAATTTTATTGAAATCGGGATGGGATAATGGTTTACGATAAAACCGCATTTGAAAAAAACCGGTTCTATGAAAGGTACCGTTATAGAACAAATTTCGAAAAATTCATTCTAACTGAATGATGTACTGTTTTATCAAAATCGTTAGAGCTGTTTTCGAGAAAATAAAACCGTTTGTTAAAGATTGTATGGCAGGTACCATTATTTTCCGACCGAGATACTACCAAATAAATACCAAGTTTAAAGCAAATCGGCCCATATTTTTAGGCTGTAGAGGTGCGAACAGATAGACGGACGGAATTTCCGGACTCACCTTTTTCGACTTCTCCGCTATCTTCGTAATGTCATGTTTTATTGTTAGACATTTTTTTGCACGAATCCATAACTTATAGTACCTATAATGGCAAGTAACAATAAGCACTGAACTTTTTACTTGCGATTAAAGGTACTAGATATAATGCAAGTTATGCATTCGATTAAAAATGTTGAGAAAACCAGTCAAACATTACATTAAGATGATAGAGAAACACATTTAAGTTAGTGGCAAAACTCTGTCTTTCTGTCTGTCTGCTTTTTTAATTTTTTGTATGCTCAAATGACGGGTACCGTAATCATATAACCATTAAGTAAAAGCTTATTTTTCTCGAAAACGGCTCCAAGAATTTTTATGAAAAAAAATCTGTGTACATTTGTAGATGTGGTATATATTTTGGTGGGTTGGCTAAAAACGGTAGCCCTCCCCCCTAGGACCGCTTTTTTTCTTCGACTTTCTCGAGAACTGGTTACACGTATGAAATTAAATTTGATAAAATATTTTCGAATAACAATTTTTTTTTTATTTTTAATAATTTTTAAATTTTGTTTTTAAAAATCAATATTTTAAAAACGGGTTAGTAGATTTTTTTAATATTGTTTTTAAATGTATGTAGGTTATTTTTGTGCATTTTAAGTTTACAATTTTAAATTATTTTTTTTTAGTTTTATAAAGTTTTTAAACAAAAACCGTTTTATTTAAAAACCATTACGATTTTGAAAAAGCAAAATCAAATTTTTGCACATTTTTGAAAAAAAAATAAAATGGCGTTTAAATTTTTCATTGAAAACTATTTTACGTACTTTTTAATTTTGGTAGGGGCAATACCCCATTTATTTAGCTTAATACAAACTCCATATCTTAAACTAACTTAAAACTATGAAACATACGGCTAACTTAAACTAATTGATTGGGATGATGATTCCGGAGGAGTTTAAGGTAGGGGGTACTGAGGATAAAGTCGAAACAGTTTTCATTCGAATTAACCCTCTGCAACATTCGAGTAATAGGTTCGTGGAAGCCATAGGAGGTTCGGTTAGTAGGCAGGTAGAACAGGCGAGGATTTCTTAGGTCGGACGCATGTTTGGCCCATGTTAAGTTCGTCAAACTAGTAGATTCTTAATCTAGACAGTCTAAGCTTTCATTTGATACCCCATTTGTCCGTTGAACCGATGAGGTAAGACAACACCAACCGGAAGTGGCCATTTTATAGCCAAAGGGACAAGAACAAGACTTCGACCAGCGCTTTATTTCATGTAATTTGCCAATTATAAATGGCTAAGTTTTCCATTGACTCGATAAGGTTCCTACGATCGCCTCCCGGGTATTTTTTACCATCTCATTTTGAAACGATTTATGTTTAGACATTGTTGACCTGTCAAACAAATAGACTGCAAAAACATTTTTTGTTTTTTTTTTATTAAAACGATTACTTTGGTGGTGTTTCGTTACTGTTGGACACGATATGTGGCGCTGTTGTATCGATCCTTGTGGGTCAGCTAGTTTATTATTAATAGAAAAATAAATACAAAATGTTGATATGCAGAATTAATTTAGCTACTTAGATCTTTTCAAGTATAAAATTTGATAAAAATCCAATGAGTCATTACCGAGAAAGTCGAAAAAACGTTATAGCTATGAAAGGTTCTGTTAATAGACTTTTGCGTAGAAAAAAATTCGATAAAATGATAGCCAATATCTATCAAAATTCTCCCAAAAATGTTCATTAAAATAGTTGTATTAGAGAAAAATTAGATTTTCCATAACGGTAATTTTTAGCCCTTAAAATAAAATTTCAAAAACCCCTCTGAGGAGTGCCAAAAGAACCACATTTATACTAAACGTGAAGGTAATAGCCGTTTATACTGTATATCGTTATACATAGAGACAGACAGATAGCAGACATTTTTTTGTCACGAATCCCTAACTTACCTTATAACATGTGGGTCATCTAGTGGCTTCTTTTTTTAAATCATAGGCTATTTTGACACTGACAGCTGTTTCCCGCTCGAAATCTTGACAGAAAGTCAGAATTATACCTCCGCTGAATGAAATGAGTCGCTTTACGTTTAAAAAGCTTTTGGAAATATTGAAAACTTATTTCCAAAGATAGTACTGTTTAGCCCAAACAATGCGTTTTTGAAAAGAAGTTTTGGCGAGTTGCATTTTCATCTCGGCGTCTACATTAACGAACAAAATTGCCGCATCTGGGGTTTGGAAAACCCGCCCGTAATTGTCGAGAAGCCAATGCAACCACAGAGAGCGACAGTTTGGTGCGCATTGTGGAGTGGTGTTATTGGACCGTTGAGGCTGGAAACAACGTTTCGGTTAACGGTAGGCGTTACAGAGCCGACTTTTTTTACTGATATTAAAGACATGGATTTCGACGACCTCTGGTTCATGCTGTATGGAGCGCCAGGCACAAGCCCAAGCCATAATCGATGCTTTGCGCACCAAATTCTCAAATAGTGTTATCAGCCATCTTGGCGATGTCAATTGATCGCCTTGGAGCTGCGATTTGACCCCTTTCGACTTTTTTTTAGGGGAACCGTGAAGGACTGATGTTATGCCAATAATCTGGATACGATTCAAGTACTTATGGCAAATATCATCCAAGCACTCTGTGAGCTACAGCCCGAAACCATCAACAAGGTCTTGGAGGATTGGAGTGAGAATGCGCTACTGCGAAGAAATGTCATATGACATCAGATTCATTAAAGTGACTGATTAAATTGTTTAAGACTTAAAAGATTTTTAGAAACTTTACTTGTTCACTAAATTCCAACACCACCCACTTTTAAATGTAACCGAATATTCAGAGGCCCGGAATAAACTATCCTAATATCAATGCATGTACATATGTATGTATATGAATTGAATGCTTTCATACATGAAAAAACCCCTTCACATTAAAAAAAACAAATTTAACGGTTTTTTCATAGTAATTTGTGTCTTCAATTTGTGGACATGACTTACACACGTAACAGTCGCAGAGAATTGATTGAGGATTGATATCCATTAAATAAGAATTTAATATTCCCACAAAAATGAATATATTTTAAAATTACCAATTCCTTTTGAGATATTTCCAAGATCGGCATTTTGCTGTTGCAGGCTGCTTAACGGTTTCCTGTTACTTTTGTTTAAACCTTAACAAATTCAATTTCTTATTCCATCGATGGCCACCCACCACAATTTTTAAACAAAAATTTTGATATTTTTAATTCATGTATATTTTTTTTCGAATAGCACTAAAATTTCATGATTACAATATTGTAAATCAATTTTTATTTGATTTTTTTTTTTTTTTAATAAATGAAATATATATCAAAGCTTGTGAGCTTAGCAGTTGTGAGACTGGCTTCAACAAAGTGTTACCAAAATTATTTTATTTGGCCAACATCTTCCTCACACAAGGGAAAGTATTTTAAATTAACTTCAGGAATATTACAATTTACAACTTTTTATTACACAAGTAAAAGTATCTAAACGGGAACTAAAAAAATAAAAAAAAAAACTGTAAGCGTGCACACAACTGTGCAATTGACTGAACTGCATTCGCGCGAGGAGTTGTCGATGAGTGAAGATAGACAAATGAAGAGCGGCTCTATTCTGCTGCAAAATTTTCCTTTGCAGCACTTTAACCAACAGCCATTCATAAAAAATAAAAGACGAAACCTCCTTTCTTTTGATCGATAGAGGGGATAAACTGAAGTCTGTTGAAGACAACATGAAACTATTAAACATTCGAAAGAAAAAAGGTAGCTGTATCTATGTATCTTCGATCCGGATGAAGAGTGAAATGAGTAAAATTACAGAGGATTTTCTTCTTGTGGATTTTTTGTTTCAATAAGTTTTTTTTTTATTAGTGCAAAATGGAGAGTGCCAGGTGAATTTCACCAGCAAATAAATAAAAATAAATCTATACACATAAATAAAAATGAAGTGTCTGTTTGTAAAACCAAAATAACAGCGTTTTACTTAATGTATACGAAAGGATATACAGTACTTATAACGAAAACACCATTTAAAAAATGTTTGTCTGTCTGTCTCTCTGTATGTCTGTCTGTCTTTCTGTTTGTTTGTTCCGGGTAATCTCGGGAACGGCTACACTGATTTTGACGGGACTTTCACTTGCAGATAGCTGATATCCTAAGGAGTAACTTAGACTTTGTTAATTACTCATTAGGCGCTGTTGTCGTTTTTTTCGAAAATTCTTATTTATGGACCGATTTTGACGTATCTTTCACAGGGAGGGAGCTCATTTTGAAAGGAATAATTAAAGCTATTTGAATTACACTTAGTTGGCGCTGGGTTTGCTTATTTTTCGAAAAAAATTATTTTAGAACGATGAATTGAGTAAACAGTTTTTAATAAATTTCAGGCGGACGAAGTCACGGGTAACAGTTAGTAAATAAATAAATTAACTGCTGCGACAGCTCCTTAGTCCTCCGAGTCCGAACAGCTTCATAAGATGCACTTTTTCGAGACAAATTTTTACTCTTGAAGGTTTTGTCAGTTCCTCGCAAGGGGCAGTAAAAAGGTGGCTCTGAAGAAAGTCGAACACCGACCCTTCACTTAGTAGTTCGGCGAACTATCCACTAAGCCACGGGGAACTACACAGCAAATATATTTTGTCGTTTATTAGTTGTAATATTTGGGGAACATACATATACAAAGACGCTTTTTTTAAAAGAAATATAGCAGTGTTTTTGTATGTTTGTTTTGTTGCAGTGTACCTCTAGGGACTGAAATGTATTTCATCTGATTTTGGTGTTCGGTGAAATCGGAGACAGGCATGAACACACTGCTCTCAAACACCCAAATCTTATTCATTAGAGAAGATGCAACGTATTGAACCACACAGAGCATACAAAGGCAATATTCTGCCTTATGAGAACCATGTAGAAAATCACATTTACCTTGCTTATCAAGGCGGCTTGCAAAAGCCTAAAAGCCCAACTATAATAGGCAGGACCAACTGACCTAGTAACCTACTGTCAAACCCCCATAACCCAAAACATAATAGCTGCAGTCGAACAGAAAATTATGCACGACAACTGTCGATTGTCAAACCGAAGAACGTCGATCGAAATCGACTTTCAATCAAAATAACAGCTTTTTACTTGAGTTATACGAAAGGATATACAGTACTTATAACAAAAACACCATTTAAAAAAATGTTTGTCTGTCTGGCAGGTAGCTGATATCCTAAGGAGTAACTTAGGCTATGTTAATTACTCACTAGGTGGCGCTGGATTTGGATAGGACTTTCACATGCAGGCAGCTCATTTTAAAAGGTATAACTAAAGCTATTTGAATTACCCGTAGGTGGCGCTGTGTTTTATTTTTATTATTATTTGAAAACGATTTGTTTGAGGCGGACGAAGTCGCGGTTAACAGCTAGTATGAAAAATAAAAAAACCTGCTCCAGGTTTTTCAAAGATCTCTTCATTACCTTTAAAACGACTTATATATTTTATCTAATTTTAAAACGACTTATATATTTTATCTAATGTTTACCCCTATTTAACGTTCTACACGTATCTCCAGAGTGGTATTGAACAATTTTACGAAACGAGTCACCGAAATATTGAATTAAAGAAGAACAAAATTAAAAATTAAAAAAGGCCTTAGGCGTTTTAATGCTAAAATACCTTTCTTGGATACACAATAAAATTTTTTGTAATACATTAACCACGGACTTCATTCTACACGTTTCCGTTTCCCCAATTTCTGGTTTTTTTTTAACAAGGGTGTAGGCCTTTTACGGCGACCCCATTTTTCATCTACGACCGGTATTCTGTCTCCAGGACTCACTCATCTCTCATCGTGCTCTTTAAGGAGCCCTAGCACTCCACTGTGGGTTCTGCTTTTGTTTTCAAGTTAATCCTTGGTAATATCGATTCTGCCGCCCTTCTACGCGAAGTCAATCTTTTTTTTACCTCCCTCATCATTGAGCCAATTATGGGCACTCTGAAGCAATGCCCAGAATACTACTACCTTACTCGAATGATGAGATGCACTCTCTCGACCTTAATATAAACAAGTTCGCACTTAAATTAGCCCTTAGACATACCCTTTAAAATTAATACTTCCTTTCTTTTACCCTTTTAGTTTGTACTTTGTTTTTTATATATAACGGGTGATTTTTTAAGAGCTTGAGAACTTTTTTTAAAAAAACGCATAAAATTTGCAAAATCTCATCGGTTCTTTATTTGAAACGTTAGATTGGTCCATGACATTTACTTTTCATTTAAATGTTGACCGCGGCTGCGTCTTAGGTGGTCCATTCGGAAAGTCCAATTTTGGGCAACTTTTTCGAGCATTTCGGCCGGAATAGCCCGAATTTCTTCGGAAATGTTGTCTTCCAAAGCTGGAATAGTTGCTGGCTTATTTCTGTAGACTTTAGACTTGACGTAGCCCCACAAAAAATAATCTAAAGGCGTCAAATCGCATGATCTTGGTGGCCAACTTACCGGTCCATTTCTTGAGATGAATTGTTCTCCGAAGTTTTCCCTCAAAATGGCCATAGAATCGCGAGCTGTGTGGCATGTAGCGCCATCTTGTTGAAACCACATGTCAACCAAGTACAGTTCTTCCATTTTTGGCAACAAAAAGTTTGTTAGCATCGAACCATAGCGATCGCCATTCACCGTAACGTTGCGTCCAACAGCATCTTTGAAAAAATACGGTCCAATGATTCCACCAGCGTACAAACCACACCAAACAGTGCGTTTTTCGGGATGCATGGGCAGTTCTTGAACGGCTTCTGGTTGCTCTTTACTCCAAATGTGGCAATTTTGCTTATTTACGTAGCCATTCAACCAGAAATGAGCCTCATCGCTGAACAAAATTTGTCGATAAAAAAGCGGATTTTCACATTTCGAACCGAACACTGATTTTGGTAATAAAATTCAATGATTTGCAAGCGTTGCTCGTTAGTAAGTCTATTCATGATAAAATGTCAAAGCATACTGAGCATCTTTCTCTTTGACACCATGTCTGAAATCCCGCTTGATCTGTCAAATACTAATGCATGAAAATCCTAACCTTAAAAAAATCACCCGTTATTAATTTTGTTATTTTTGTTTTGTTTTTTTTTTTGTAAAACAGAGCCGTGGTGAGTCCATTGGCCCATTTCAAAAACCCCACTGCTCCGATAACAAGAACCAAAAAAAAAAAAAAAAAAATTAGCTCATAAGTCTTAGTTTGTAAGTTAAAGCTTGTACTAATCTAAATAAATAAATAAATAAATAAGAAAAGGCGTATGAAATCTATGTTGATTCGAATCTGACCGGCGGCGGCGGATGCAATAATTTTTCGCAATGCAAACCGCCCACGGTGCACCATACCAACAAGACGGTGACCCGTGTCAATGTTGGCCACTCAATACGTTCGTATCGTTGTTGGCGTCCTTGGGTTTTAGTTTTGGCTATCTACACGTGGCCAATTTGGTTACGAGTGACTTCATCAAGTGCGATACCCAGAGGGCTTTGAAGTTATTTTTACGCAATAGCATTGTACTCGGAAGAACTAATTTCGTAGATGCTGTCATTTCTAAGACTCGCTGCCCATTGTCATTTGTGTTCTGATGCCAACTATGGGAGTTATGTACTGCGCCGAAGATGGTGGGCTTCTCTGCTTAGCTGACTAGGAAGCCTAACCCGAGTAAATAGTGTTTTGTTTTGGATGACAGCTGTAGTATGGCATATTCTTTTTTCTTCAAAAATAATTCTTGTGCCACATTTTTTCTTGAGGTGATGTTATCTCAGCTTTATATGTGGAGGACATCGACTAGCTCGTGCTCAGTTCGAGATCTGTAGAGAAGTAACCAGCCTCTCGCCATTCGCCAAGCCTGAGATTCTAGCCTGAATAATATTATTCAAACTTTTATTAAGAATTAATACAAATCTCATAACCTAAAATAATTTTGTCCATCAAAAGCCACTCTTCAAAACAATCAGCTGCTATGTTACTCCTGAAATTCACCATGCTCCAAGAACCTATAACTCCATAGTCTTTATATATTTCTATTTACTTCCAGACTTCCAGAGCCTTTTGTGAATTGAAATACTTCGTCATTATCATCATTATCGTTGATTGTTTGCGCCGCACTTCTCGTCGAGTACAATGGCTTCTCTTGGAGCTTGATCTTACACTCGCATAGATCAAGCATCAAGATCAAGAGTTTTTTTTTTAAGTGTGTCTATTGTAGCCGGTCTTTGGGTAAAGTGGTCTGGAAGAGAGGTGTGCGCCAGGCCATCACCCATCACGTCAGTTTATGACGTACGGATATTACTTGCGTTCGCCGGAAGGTAACTGTTAGATGGTTAGCCGGCCGATTGATCTACATTTTTAATTAGTGTAGTGTGCGGTTTGAAGATACATTTACCATTACCATGAAGGTGTGTATTGTTTGTTTCTTTTTTAGCTCAAGAATCAGTTTTTTTTTAGTATATTTGCATACTCCTCTAGATACTTGGGATGACGCGATGGCATGTCGTCCTCGACATTTGATTTCAAATAAAATATGGATCGTGGAACAAATTAAAATGCAAGTATCTTTTGCATTGAAGATTGTAATTGGCCTGTGATTGTGATTGCTTGAGTTTGATTTCATTGTGGGATTAGAAATTATTTCCGGTTGAAATTCGAATTTCCCTTCAAATGGGGCATATAAAGGTACAAATAAACTAAAACCCATTAAATTTTCTTTTTTCTTTTCACCGACCGTGTCTAACCTCATTCTCACGTTGGTTTCGACTGCAGCTACAGCTGTACTTAAAATGAAATTACCGGGTCAAGTGAGTTAGCAGACGAAGAGAGAAAAGTGCGTTGGGCCATAAGATTACAATAAAGGTAAAATTGGAGTTTTCTTACTAATGGATATATGGATAAGTATTTCTGTTTTGGATTTTTTGGCAGGTTTCTGTAATTAGGTAGTTTGGGGTTCACTAGGACAGGAACCTTGTTAATTTATAGGCTACTTAGCCCATTAAGCTAACATGCTTTTGGATTCGAGGGATAAAAACGTTGTTTCTGTAGATGGTTTTCAAATAGGAGCTTTTTTCGAAATCTTAAGGATTTTGTAATTGGTTCGGAAAGTTTTTGGCATCCTGTGGCGACCATGTTGTTTTGGTGATATCTGTTAAGTTCGTTGTTTATTAGTCAGTTTATTATGCCCAACCAAATTACCATGACAAATGGCAAGTTGTAATGTTATATGGAATGGTTATATAAACCACCAAAATGTCTGTATGTACACAAAAAATTTACCGTTTGGTGAAGATTTTGGGCCGACGCGGTGCGGCGGCATCGTTGGAGCCGTTTTCGAGAAAGATTTTCCTTACCGGTTATATGGCGGGTACCATTATCTTTAGCCCTAAAAATAAATTTTAAATTTCCCCTCAGGGGAATGCCAAAAGAATCACACATACCAAATCTGAAAGTAAACGCTTAACCCGTTTAGGCTGCAGCTCGTTATACATACAGACAGGCTGACAGACTGACAGACTGACAGACTGACAGACTGACAGACTGACAGACTGACAGACTGACAGACTGACAGACTGCGAACTGATTGGCTGATAGACTTACTCACCGACAGACTGAAAGAATGACAGGTTGACAGATTGATAGGCTGATAGATTGACAGACTGACAGTACCTATAAAGTATTAAAGTACCTATAATCGCAAGTAAAAAAAAATAAATAAAAAAATAACGAGCTTGCATATTCGATTCCTGACAAGAATAAAATAACTTTTAATTTTAAATTATCAATAAAAATACCAAAAAGATCAACAATAACAATATTTTCATCTATTGTATCGCTGAAAAAAATGCTGAACTGTAAAACTGATGTCAGATACATAATTTAAAATAAACGTGCTTAATCATGTACATAATATAAATTATTGAACATGTATGGTAAATCACATAATTAATAATACGATTAAGCTTAATCAAGTGGATTTTAAAACTCTACAGTTAATGTAATCCAACATGTTCACCATTAGTAAATGTGGAGCCTCAATCTGTGGAAAGGTGATAGTTTGATTTAAGCTTATGACGTATTTTGTATATGTCATATGTCAAAAATAACTGTTTTTTTTCTGACGAATATATGTCATATTTCATATGTCAAAAATAACAAATTTTTTTCCGACAAAAAGCAAGAAAACGTCTCATTAGGAAACCATTTATTTTGGAGGCAAATCATTCCCATAATCTTATTATAATGTTAAAGCAAGCTTAAGCACTTAAGTAAGTTACTTGGAGTAAGTTTGCGTGACTCAATTATTAAATCATTATTATTAAAGAATTGAAGAAATAGCAATTTTACAGACGTTATTTTTATAATAATACTACAATTTACAATTTCAACCTGGACATCATTCTTTGGGTAAGCTTATGCCAGGTTCACTCTATTATTTAATTTTAACTTTTCAATACGGAGGTGTTAAAAGATAGTTTGGTTCGAGGGACTGATTAAATAACCAGACAACAATATAATTAGGAAGGTGTTTATGAGCATCTTTCTTCTCGCTATGCTCTAATAAACGAGTGCTGTAAACACAAATAAACACTTCCTAAATCAATTAAACAAAAGCTAACAATGTCTCATATTCATGAGTCAGTCACTCACTACAAACTCAAAGACTGATGTTGACACAAAGTCTGGAAAAGTCATGGTTGGAAATGTTTTATGTACAAGAGGTAACTGAACCATACGTTTGAATGATTCACTTTTTTTTTTTTTTTGACTTAGTAATGCTTAAAACGAATTAATTCTAACTCTAATGGTGTGTCTACACAACATTTGTTTAAAAAAACATTTCTTAAATGTTTCTTTCAGAAACTTTTCTAAAATGTTTTTTTGTTTCCCATTTTATGTATTCAGTTTCGCGAAGAGTCCAGAACTAAATAAACATTTCGGAAACATTTAAAAAAACATTTCAGAAAAAAGAAACATTTCTGAGATGTTTAAATGTTTCTGAAATGTTTAAATAAATGTTTCTTTGGTGTGAAGTCTCCACAAAAAGTCAATGGACACCAGCTTGTGTAAGGCTTGTCTATTCAAACAAATTTAATTTTGTTTTTTTTTTATGTTTGTACTTATTTTTTCTAAACCAAAAAATTGGTGTAGTGGTAGCTGGAGCTGGAGTGGAACTAAAAGAACTCGAGTTCAAAACACAGGTAAATACAAACTATTCGTTTATAAAGGGTGTTTTTTTTAGAGGTATAAAACTTTGAAATGGAATAAAACAAACATGATATTTTTATATTGACATGAAATCTAATTTGTTCGAAAGATAAACTTCTGTCATTATAATTTAAATATGATTTCTGGCATATGACCGCCACAACTGGCTCGGACGTAGTCTAATCTGAAGGTCCAATTTTCGATGACTTTTTCCAACATTTGTGGTCGTATATCGGCAATAACTCGGCGAAAGTTGTCTTCCAAGTAGTCAATCGTTTCGGGCCTATCGGCGTAGACTAGCGACTTGACATATCCTTACAGAAATTAGTGAAGCGGCGCAAAATCGCACGATCTTGGAGGCCAATTCACGGGTCCGTAACGTGAAACTATGCGGTTACCAAACGTTTCCTTCAATAAATCAATTGTGGCACGAGCTGTATGACATGTTACGCCGTCTTGTTGAAACCACAGCTCCTACACATCTTGGTAATAAAATTGATTGACGAAAAAGTCAGTAATGATGGCTTTATAATGGTCGCCATTGACTGTAACGTTCTGGCCAGCATCATTTTTAAAGAAGTACGGATTAATTATTCCACCAACCCATAAAGCACACCAAACAGTCAGTTTTTGTGGATGTAAAGGTGTGTCAACATACACTTGAGGATTATCATCACTCCAAAAACGGCAGTTTTGTTTATTGACGTATCCATTCAACCAAAATGGAGCTTCATCATCGCTAAACAAAATTCGCTTATGAAAATTGGGATCAACGGCAATCTTGTTTTGGACCCTAGGTTATCCTGTGGCTTCAATTCTTGCACGAGGTGGATTTCGTAAGCATGCAAACCAAGATCTTTTCGCAAAATCTTCCATAAAGTGGATAGACACATATCCAATTCCTGTGCACGATGACGGATAGACTGATAGACTCTATGATCATGATACACAGAAATACAAAGTATGCTCACCTTAGCTAAATTATGCGTGTGACGTCACATTCTTCTGATTTTTGTTTTTAGGGAGTGTAATTAAATTTATTAATTTGTCGATTTTGTTATTGTTTTTTTTAAACCTTCAATTTACAAAAAATAATATTCACTTAATAAATAAAATAATAATAAAAGAAGAATGTGACGTCGTTAAATATCAAGATGGCGATGCGTCTACTGAACATACCTTGTATTTCTGTGTATCATAAATTTTTAATTTATTTATTTAACATCTATCAAGTACATTAACTTTCTTACATAAACTGTTTAATTAAGCTACTATACATTAAATAAGAGACGACATATTACAAACTATTCAAAATCATATTCTTACTATGTCGACTCATGTTAAAATCGATTACGAGCTCATATTTGTTATAATTAATAGAAGCCATAGTTATGGGATCCCTAATACCGTGCTTAGTTCTAATTGCAGGGATATGTAAAAAGCACCCTGTTCTAGGCCTTAGATGTCGAACAGGGACATATAAATTAAACAATGAAAGCAACTGTGAACAGCTTATGTGACCGGTTAATACATCCCGTGCAAAAAGAGCAGACAAATATTCTTTCGATACGTAAACATGCATTAGCATAGAAAGGACTCCAAACAACACAACAAAACTCAAGAGATGGACGAATTAGAAAAACATAAAGGGACTTAAGTGTGTACGGGTCCTTTAAATCATTAGCATTCCGAAATAGGAAACCTAATAAGGAGTTTGACTTAGATTAGGGTGTCCATGATGAAAGTAGAAAAAAAGAGAACATTTTCAAAAATTCAAATGATACTACATACTCAAATAATATGGGACTGAGAATTCTAGATATAGTTAACACAGAACACTTGCTGACATTAAAATACAGACCATTGCGATCACACCAAACAGATATTTTATTAAGATCACTTTGTAGGTTACGAGCATCGGATAAGGAACTTATATCTTTGTATATTTTCAGGTCATCTGCATACAATACACAGTTAGAATGATTAACGTGCATTGGTAGGTCATTAATAAACAAAAGAAACAAAAGTAGACCAAGATGGCTTCCCTGTGGAACACCCGAAAAATTTAAAATTTCTTAAAAAAATTCAGGGCCAATTTTTACAAACTGTTTTCTTCCCGTAAGGTAGCTCCTAAGCCACTGTCGACTATAGCTTCAAAGATTTTTGGAATAATTGAAGTTTTGCTATAGGCCTGTAATTTTAATATCTCTTTTCGAACCGGACTTGTGTATAGGAGTAATAAAAGACAATTTCCAACTGTCAAGAAACTCACCATAACGCAAGGATTTATTGAACAAAATATGAAGTGGCCTAAGAAAACCAAATTTACACATGTTTAAAACAACAGGTGGAATATTATCAGGTGCAACATTAGCACTTAATTCGTGGGAAGACAGTTCATTTAAAATATCAACTTCAATTATGTGCCGTATCAGTGATACTATTACAAAAAGTTAAATTTTAACAATCAATATTACGATTTACAAAATTAGACTGGAAAAAATTGCAAACAGATCACAAATTACCGTCAAGTTACCACCTACAAAACCATCCAACTCCATCTCAGAGGGTATACCAACAGACTTTTTCTTTGTGATTATGAAAGACCAGAAAGCCTTAGAATTTTGCTTGATTTTAGGTTCAACAGACCAAAGGTATTATTTATTCAAGTACTCATACTCTTTTCTTAATTGACTAAATTTGTTGCGAAATGCACGTTTTAAGTTTATTTTTTGTTTATTGAACCATATAGGCCGATTTCGTTTTTTTATTACTCTAGTTGGTACAAACCTTGAGAAGGCTGATTCTATCACTTCACAAAAAACAACATAGGTATGATCAAGACTGGGTGTGGAAAGAGTATTTTCCCAGTCAACGGATGAGATCCAATTATTAAGAGACACGTAATCGGCTTTAGAAAAAATCATTTGCATTTGTATTTGTATTTGCATTAAAAAAAATGTACATGATGCAATAAGATTCAATCTTTTTATAGTATCTAAACAAATTTACAAAAGGAATAAAAGTAACTATA